>CM034531.1:47234318-47739318 GCA_020002185.1 Paraescarpia echinospica
ACAATGGTACCAGTGGCATCCTTGTAGGTACGTTTGTTGTGACGGTTGGTCTTACAGTGGTACCAGTGGCATCCTTGTAGGTACGTTTGTTGTGACGGTCAGTCTTACAATGGTACCAGTGGCATCCTTGTAGGTATGTTTGTTGCAATGGTCAGTCTTACAATGGTACCAGTGGCATCCTTGTAGGTATGTTTGTTGTGACGGTCAGTCTTACAATGGTACCAGTGGCATCCTTGTAGGTATGTTTGTTGTGACGGTCAGTCTTACAATGGTACCAATGGCATCCTTGTAGGTATGTTTGTTGCAATGGTCAGTCTTACAATGGTACCAGTGGCATCCTTGTAGGTATGTTTGTTGTGACGGTTGGTCTTACAATGGTACCAGTGGCATCCTTGTAGGTAAGTTTGTTGTGACGGTCGGTCTTACAATGGTACCAGTGGCATCCTTATAGGTATGTTTGTTGCAACGGTCAGTCTTACAATGGTACCAGTGGCATCCTTGTAGATATGTTTGTTGCAACGGTCAGTCTTTCAATGGTACCAGTGGCATCCTTGTAGGTATGTTTGTTGTGACGGTCGGTCTTACAATGGTACCAGTGGCATCCTTGTAGGTATGTTTGTTGCAAAGGTCAGTCTTACAATGGTACCAGTGGCATCCTTGTAGGTATGTTTGTTGCAACGGTCAGTCTTACAATGGTACCAGTGGCATCCTTGTAGGTATGTTTGTTGCAACGGTCAGTCTTACAATGGTACCAGTGGCATCCTTGTAGGTATGTTTGTTGCAATGGTCAGTCTTACAATAGTACCAGTGGCATCCTTGTAGGTATGTTTGTTGTGACGGTCGGTCTTACAATGGTACCAGTGGCATCCTTGTAGGTATGTTTGTTGTGACGGTCGGTCTTACAATGGTACCAGTGGCATCCTTGTAGGTATGTTTGTTGCAATGGTCAGTCTTACAATGGTACCAGTGGCATCCTTGTAGGTATGTTTGTTGTGACGGTCGGTCTTACAATGGTACCAGTGGCATCCTTGTAGATATGTTTGTTGCGACGGTCGGTCTTACAATGGTACCAGTGGCATCCTTGTAGGTATGTTTGTTGTGACGGTCGGTCTTACAATGGTACCAGTGGCATCCTTGTAGGTATGTTTGTTGTGACGGTCGGTCTTACAATGGTACCAGTGGCATCCTTGTAGGTATGTTTGTTGTGACGGTTGGTCTTACAATGGTACCAGTGGCATCCTTATAGGTATGTTTGTTGTGACGGTTGGTGTTACAATGGTACCAGTGGCATCCTTGTAGGTATGTTTGTTGTGACGGTCGGTCTTACAATGGTACCAGTGGCATCCTTGTAGGTATGTTTGTTGTTATGGCTTGATTTGGTCTTCAATGGTACCAGTGGCATCCTTATATAGAGTATGTTTATTTGTAGCGGTTGGTCTTACAATGGTACCGAAATTGGCATCCTTGTGGGGTATGTTTGTTGTGACGGTCGGTCTTACAATGGTACCAGTGGCATCCTTGTAGGTATGTTTGTTGTGACGGTCGGTCTTACAATGGTACCAGTGGCATCCTTGTAGGTATGTTTGTTCCAATGGTCAGTCTTACAATGGTACCAGTGGCATCCTTGTAGGTATGTTTGTTGTGACGGTCGGTCTTACAATGGTACCAGTGGCATCCTTGTAGGTATGTTTGTTGTGACGGTTGGTCTTACAATGGTACCAGTGGCCTTGTAGGTATGTTTGTTACCCAGCGATCAGTCTTACAGTAAGGTATAGTGGCATCCTTATTAGGTATGTTTATTTACCCAGCGGTCAGTCTTTCAACCGAAAATGGTACCAGTGGCATCCTTGTAGGTATGTTTTGTTGCAATGGTCAGTCTTACAATGGTACCAATTGGCATCCTTGTAGGTATGTTTGTTACCTTAGCGGTCAGTCTTACAGTAGTACCAGTGGCATCCTTGTAGGTATGTTTGTTGCAGCGGTCAGTCTTACAATGGTACCAATTGGCATCCTTGTAGGTATGTTTGTTGCAGCGATCCAGTCTTATTGGTACCAGTGGCATCCTTGTAGGTATGTTTGTTTGGCGATGGGATCTTACAGTAGCACCAGTGGCATCCTTGTAGGTATGTTTGTTGCAGCGGTCCAGTCTTTAATGGTGCCAGTGGCATCCTTGTAGGTATGTTTGTTTGCAACTATCCAGTCTTACAATGGTACCAGTGGCATCCTTGTTATGTTTGTTGTGTGATTCGGTCTTACAATGAATTTTTATTAGCATCCTTGTAGAGTATGTTTATTTACCCAGTAGTCAGTCTACAATGGTACCAGTGGCATCCTTGTAGGTATGTTTGTTGTCACGGTCGGTCTTACAATGGTACCAGTGGCATCCTTGTAGGTAAGTTTGTTGTGACGGTCGGTCTTACAATGGTACCAGTGGCATCCTTGTAGGTATGTTTGTTGCAACGATCAGTCTTACAATGGTACCAGTGGCATCCTTGTAGGTATGTTTGTTGCAACGGTCAGTCTTTCAATGGTACCAGTGGCATCCTTGTAGGTATGTTTGTTGCAATGGTCAGTCTTACAATGGTACCAGTGGCATCCTTGTAGGTATGTTTGTTGCAATGGTCAGTCTTACAATGGTACCAGTGGCATCCTTGTAGGTATGTTTGTTGCAACGGTCAGTCTTACAATGGTACCAGTGGCATCCTTGTAGGTATGTTTGTTGCAACGGTCAGTCTTACAATGGTACCAGTGGCATCCTTGTAGGTATGTTTGTTGCAACGATCAGTCTTACAATGGTACCAGTGGCATCCTTGTAGGTATGTTTGTTGTGACGATCGGTCTTACAATGGCACCAGTGGCATCCTTGTAGGTATGTTTGTTGCAACGGTCAGTCTTACAATGGTACCAGTGGCATCCTTGTAGGTATGTTTGTTGCAACTGTCAGTCTTACAATGGTACCAGTGGCATCCTTGTAGGTATGTTTGTTGCAACTGTCAGTCTTACAATGGTACCAGTGGCATCCTTGTAGGTATGTTTGTTGTGACGGTTGGTCTTACAGTGGTACCAGTGGCATCCTTGTAGGTATGTTTGTTGCAATAGTCAGTCTTACAATGGTACCTGTGGCATCCTTGTAGGTATGTTTGTTGCAATGGTCAGTCTTACAATGGTACCAGTGGCATCCTTGTAGGTATGTTTGTTGTGACGGTCGGTCTTACAATGGTACCAGTGGCATCCTTGTAGGTATGTTTGTTGTGACGGTCAGTCTTACAATGGTACCAGTGGCATCCTTGTAGGTATGTTTGTTGTGACGGTCAGTCTTACAATGGTACCAGTGGCATCCTTGTAGGTATGTTTGTTGTGACGGTCGGTCTTACAATGGTACCAGTGGCATCCTTGTAGGTATGTTTGTTGTCACGGTCGGTCTTACAATGGTACCAGTGGCATCCTTGTAGGTAAGTTTGTTGTGACGGTCGGTCTTACAATGGTACCAGTGGCATCCTTGTAGGCATGTTTGTTGCAACGATCAGTCTTACAATGGTACCAGTGGCATCCTTGTAGGTATGTTTGTTGCAACGGTCAGTCTTTCAATGGTACCAGTGGCATCCTTGTAGGTATGTTTGTTGCAATGGTCAGTCTTACAATGGTACCAGTGGCATCCTTGTAGGTATGTTTGTTGTGACGGTCGGTCTTACAATGGTACCAGTGGCATCCTTGTAGGTATGTTTGTTGTGACGGTCAGTCTTACAATGGTACCAGTGGCATCCTTGTAGGTATGTTTGTTGTGACGGTGGTCTTACAATGGTACCAGTGGCATCCTTGTAGGTATGTTTGTTGTGACGGTTGGTCTTACAATGGTACCAGTGGCATCCTTGTAGGTATGTTTGTTGTGACGGTTGGTCTTACAATGGTACCAGTGGCATCCTTGTAGGTATGTTTGTTGTGACGGTCGGTCTTACAATGGTACCAGTGGCATCATTGTAGGTATGTTTGTTGTGACGGTCGGTCTTACAATGGTACCAGTGGCATCCTTGTAGGTATGTTTGTTGCAATGGTCAGTCTTTCAATGGTACCAGTGGCATCCTTGTAGGTATGTTTGTTGTGACGGTTGGTCTTACAATGGTACCAGTGGCATCCTTGTAGGTAAGTTTGTTGTGACGGTCGGTCTTACAATGGTACCAGTGGCATCCTTGTAGGTATGTTTGTTTCAACGGTCAGTCTTACAATGGTACCAGTGGCATCCTTGTAGGTATGTTTGTTGTGACGGTCGGTCTTATAATGGTACCAGTGGCATCCTTGTAGGTATGTTTGTTGCAACGGTCAGTCTTACAATGGTACCAGTGGCATCCTTGTAGGTATGTTTGTTGCAACGATCAGTCTTACAATGGTACCAGTGGCATCCTTGTAGGTATGTTTGTTGTGACGGATTGTCTTACAATGGTACCAGTGGCATCCTTTTAGGTATGTTTGTTGCAACGGTCAGTCTTACAATGGTACCAGTGGCATCCTTGTAGGTATGTTTGTTGCAACGGTCAGTCTTACAATGGTACCAGTGGCATCCTTGTAGGTATGTTTGTTGCAACTGTCAGTCTTACAATGGTACCAGTGGCATCCTTGTAGGTATGTTTGTTGTGACGGTCGGTCTTACAATGGTACCAGTGGCATCCTTGTAGGTATGTTTGTTGTGACGGTCAGTCTTACAATGGTACCAGTGGCATCCTTGTAGGTATGTTTGTTGTGACGGTTGGTCTTACAATGGTACCAGTGGCATCCTTGTAGGTATGTTTGTTGTGACGGTTGGTCTTACAGTGGTACCAGTGGCATCCTTGTAGGTATGTTTGTTGCAATAGTCAGTCTTACAATGGTACCTGTGGCATCCTTGTAGGTATGTTTGTTGCAATGGTCAGTCTTACAATGGTACCAGTGGCATCCTTGTAGGTATGTTTGTTGCAACGGTCAGTCTTACAATGGTACCAGTGGCATCCTTGTAGGTATGTTTGTTGCAACTGTCAGTCTTACAATGGTACCAGTGGCATCCTTGTAGGTATGTTTGTTGTGACGGTCGGTCTTACAATGGTACCAGTGGCATCCTTGTAGGTATGTTTGTTGCAATGGTCAGTCTTACAATGGTACCAGTGGCATCCTTGTAGGTATGTTTGTTGCAATGGTCAGTCTTACAATGGTACCAGTGGCATCCTTGTAGGTATGTTTGTTGCAATGGTCAGTCTTACAATGTTACCAGTGGCATCCTTGTAGGTATGTTTGTTGTGACGGTCGGTCTTACAATGGTACCAGTGGCATCCTTGTAGGTATGTTTGTTGCAATGGTCAGTCTTACAATGGTACCAGTGGCATCCTTGTAGGTATGTTTGTTGCAACGGTCAGTCTTACAATGGTACCAGTGGCATCCTTGTAGGTATGTTTGTTGCAATGGTCAGTCTTACAATGGTACCAGTGGCATCCTTGTAGGTATGTTTGTTGCAATGGTCAGTCTTACAATGGTACCAGTGGCATCCTTGTAGGTACGTTTGTTGTGACTGTCGGTCTTACAATGGTACCAGTGGCATCCTTATAGGTATGTTTGTTCTGACGGTCGGTCTTACAATGGTACCAGTGGCATCCTTATAGGTATGTTTGTTGCAATGGTCAGTCTTACAATGGTACCAGTGGCATCCTTGTAGGTATGTTTGTTGTGACGGTCGGTCTTACAATGGTACCAGTGGCATCCTTGTAGGTATGTTTGTTGTGACGGTCGGTCTTACAATGGTACCAGTGGCATCCTTGTAGGTATGTTTGTTGCAACGGTCAGTCTTACAATGGTACCAGTGGCATCCTTGTAGGTATGTTTGTTGTGACGGTCGGTCTTACAATGGTACCAGTGGCATCCTTGTAGGTATGTTTGTTGTGACGGTTGGTCTTACAATGGTACCAATTGGCATCCTTATGCCAGGTACATTTGTTGTGGCCGGTTGGTCTTTACAGTGGTACCAGTGGCATCCTTGTAGGTATGTTGTTGCAGGTCCAGATCTTACAATGGTACCAGTGGCATCCTTGTAGGTATGTTTGTTGTGACCGGTTGGTCTTACAATGGTGCCAGTGGCATCCTTGTAGGTATGTTGTTACCAGCGGTCGATCTTACAATGGTACCAGTGGCATCCTTGTGGGTATGTTTGTTGCAGCGGTCAGATCTTACAATGGTACCAGTGGCATCCTTGGCCAGGTAAGTTTGTTATTGATGATGGGTCTTACAATGGTACCAGTGGCATCCTTGTGGGTATGTTTGTTGCAACGATCAGTCTTCTAATGGTACCAATTGGCATCCCTTGTCAGGTATGTTTGTTGCAGCGGTCAGTCTTTCAATGTGGTACCAGTGGCATCCTTGGGTATGTTTGCAATGGTCGGTCTTACAGTGGTACCAATTGGCATCCCTTGTAGGTATGTTTTGCGGTCGGTCTTAATGGTACCAGTGGCATCCTTGTAGGTATGTTTGTTACCCAGCGGTCAGTCTTACAATGGTACCAGTGGCATCCTTGTAGGTATGTTTGTTGTGACGGTTGGTCTTACAGTGGTACCAGTGGCATCCTTGTAGGTATGTTTGTTGCAATGGTCAGTCTTACAATGGTACCTGTGGCATCCTTGTAGGTATGTTTGTTGCAATGGTCAGTCTTACAATGGTACCAGTGGCATCCTTGTAGGTATGTTTGTTGTGACGGTCGGTCTTACAATGGTACCAGTGGCATCCTTGTAGGTATGTTTGTTGTGATGGTCGGTCTTACAATGGTACCAGTGGCATCCTTGTAGGTATGTTTGTTGCAACGGTCAGTCTTACAATGGTACCAGTGGCATCCTTGTAGGTATGTTTGTTGTCACGGTCGGTCTTACAATGGTACCAGTGGCATCCTTGTAGGTAAGTTTGTTGTGACGGTCGGTCTTACAATGGTACCAGTGGCATCCTTGTAGGTATGTTTGTTGCAACGATCAGTCTTACAATGGTACCAGTGGCATCCTTGTAGGTATGTTTGTTGCAACGGTCAGTCTTTCAATGGTACCAGTGGCATCCTTGTAGGTATGTTTGTTGCAATGGTCAGTCTTACAATGGTACCAGTGGCATCCTTGTAGGTATGTTTGTTGCAATGGTCAGTCTTACAATGGTACCAGTGGCATCCTTGTAGGTATGTTTGTTGCAACGGTCAGTCTTACAATGGTACCAGTGGCATCCTTGTAGGTATGTTTGTTGCAACGGTCAGTCTTACAATGGTACCAGTGGCATCCTTGTAGGTATGTTTGTTGCAACGATCAGTCTTACAATGGTACCAGTGGCATCCTTGTAGGTATGTTTGTTGTGACGATCGGTCTTACAATGGCACCAGTGGCATCCTTGTAGGTATGTTTGTTGCAACGGTCAGTCTTACAATGGTACCAGTGGCATCCTTGTAGGTATGTTTGTTGCAACTGTCAGTCTTACAATGGTACCAGTGGCATCCTTGTAGGTATGTTTGTTGCAACTGTCAGTCTTACAATGGTACCAGTGGCATCCTTGTAGGTATGTTTGTTGTGACGGTTGGTCTTACAGTGGTACCAGTGGCATCCTTGTAGGTATGTTTGTTGCAATAGTCAGTCTTACAATGGTACCTGTGGCATCCTTGTAGGTATGTTTGTTGCAATGGTCAGTCTTACAATGGTACCAGTGGCATCCTTGTAGGTATGTTTGTTGTGACGGTCGGTCTTACAATGGTACCAGTGGCATCCTTGTAGGTATGTTTGTTGTGACGGTCAGTCTTACAATGGTACCAGTGGCATCCTTGTAGGTATGTTTGTTGTGACGGTCAGTCTTACAATGTTACCAGTGGCATCCTTGTAGGTATGTTTGTTGTGACGGTCGGTCTTACAATGGTACCAGTGGCATCCTTGTAGGTATGTTTGTTGTGACGGTCGGTCTTACAATGGTACCAGTGGCATCCTTGTAGGTATGTTTGTTGCAATGGTCAGTCTTACAATGGTACCAGTGGCATCCTTGTAGGTATGTTTGTTGTGACGGTTGGTCTTACAATGGTACCAGTGGCATCCTTGTAGGTATGTTTGTTGTGACGGTCGGTCTTACAATGGTACCAGTGGCATCCTTGTAGGTATGTTTGTTGCAATGGTCAGTCTTACAATGGTACCAGTGGCATCCTTGTAGGTATGTTTGTTGTGACGGTCGGTCTTACAATGGTACCAGTGGCATCCTTGTAGGTATGTTTGTTGTGACGGTCAGTCTTACAATGGTACCAGTGGCATCCTTGTAGGTATGTTTGTTGTGACGGTCAGTCTTACAATGGTACCAGTGGCATCCTTGTAGGTATGTTTGTTGTGACGGTTGGTCTTACAATGGTACCAGTGGCATCCTTGTAGGTATGTTTGTTGTGACGGTTGGTCTTACAATGGTACCAGTGGCATCCTTGTAGGTATGTTTGTTGTGACGGTCAGTCTTACAATGGTACCAGTGGCATCCTTGTAGGTATGTTTGTTGTGACGGTCGGTCTTACAATGGTACCAGTGGCATCCTTGTAGGTATGTTTGTTGTGACGGTCGGTCTTACAATGGTACCAGTGGCATCCTTGTAGGTATGTTTGTTGCAACGGTCAGTCTTACAATGGTACCAGTGGCATCCTTGTAGGTATGTTTGTTGCAACGGTCAGTCTTACAATGGTACCAGTGGCATCCTTGTAGGTATGTTTGTTGTGACGGTCGGTCTTACAATGGTACCAGTGGCATCCTTGTAGGTATGTTTGTTTCAACGGTCAGTCTTACAATGGTACCAGTGGCATCCTTGTAGGTATGTTTGTTGTGACGGTCGGTCTTATAATGGTACCAGTGGCATCCTTGTAGGTATGTTTGTTGCAACGGTCAGTCTTACAATGGTACCAGTGGCATCCTTGTAGGTATGTTTGTTGCAACGATCAGTCTTACAATGGTACCAGTGGCATCCTTGTAGGTATGTTTGTTGTGACGGATTGTCTTACAATGGTACCAGTGGCATCCTTTTAGGTATGTTTGTTGCAACGGTCAGTCTTACAATGGTACCAGTGGCATCCTTGTAGGTATGTTTGTTGCAACTGTCAGTCTTACAATGGTACCAGTGGCATCCTTGTAGGTATGTTTGTTGCAATGGTCAGTCTTACAATGGTACCAGTGGCATCCTTGTAGGTATGTTTGTTGTGACGGTCGGTCTTACAATGGTACCAGTGGCATCCTTGTAGGTATGTTTGTTGTGACGGTCAGTCTTACAATGGTACCAGTGGCATCCTTGTAGGTATGTTTGTTTACGCAGCGGTCAGTCTTACACAATGGTAGGCTGGCATCCTTGTAAAATCCTAATGTTTGTTGCAGCGATCCAGTCTTAATGGTACCAGTGTAGCATCCTTGGCAAGGTATGTTTGTTGTGGCAGTTGTCTTACAGTGGTACCAGTGGCATCCTTTTAGGTATGTTTGTTGCAGCGGTCAGTCTTACAATGTGGTACCAGTGGCATCTTGTAGGTATGTTTGTTGCAACTGTCAGTCTTACAATGGTACCAGTGGCATCCTTGTAGGTGTTTGTTACGCTATCCAGTCTTACAATGGTACCAGTGGCATCCCCTTGTAGAGTATGTTGTTGTGACCGGTCGGTCTTTACAATGGTACCAGTGGCATCCTTGTAGGTATGTTTGTTGTAACGGTCAGTCTTACAATGGTACCAGTGGCATCCTTGTAGGTATGTTTGTTGTGACGGTTGGTCTTACAATGGTACCAGTGGCATCCTTGTAGGTATGTTTGTTGTGACGGTTGGTCTTACAGTGGTACCAGTGGCATCCTTGTAGGTATGTTTGTTGCAATAGTCAGTCTTACAATGGTACCTGTGGCATCCTTGTAGGTATGTTTGTTGCAATGGTCAGTCTTACAATGGTACCAGTGGCATCCTTGTAGGTATGTTTGTTGCAACGGTCAGTCTTACAATGGTACCAGTGGCATCCTTGTAGGTATGTTTGTTGCAACTGTCAGTCTTACAATGGTACCAGTGGCATCCTTGTAGGTATGTTTGTTGTGACGGTCAGTCTTACAATGGTACCAGTGGCATCCTTGTAGGTATGTTTGTTGTGATGGTCGGTCTTACAATGGTACCAGTGGCATCCTTGTAGGTATGTTTGTTGCAACGGTCAGTCTTACAATGGTACCAGTGGCATCCTTGTAGGTATGTTTGTTGCAATGGTCAGTCTTACAATGGTACCAGTGGCATCCTTGTAGGTATGTTTGTTGTGACGGTTGGTCTTACAATGGTACCAGTGGCATCCTTGTAGGTATGTTTGTTGCAATGGTCAGTCTTACAATGGTACCAGTGGCATCCTTGTAGGTATGTTTGTTGTGACGGTCAGTCTTACAATGGTACCAGTGGCATCCTTGTAGGTATGTTTGTTGCAATGGTCAGTCTTACAATGGTACCAGTGGCATCCTTGTAGGTATGTTTGTTGCAATGGTCAGTCTTACAATGGTACCAGTGGCATCCTTGTAGGTACGTTTGTTGTGACTGTCGGTCTTACAATGGTACCAGTGGCATCCTTATAGGTATGTTTGTTCTGACGGTCGGTCTTACAATGGTACCAGTGGCATCCTTATAGGTATGTTTGTTGCAATGGTCAGTCTTACAATGGTACCAGTGGCATCCTTGTAGGTATGTTTGTTGTGACGGTCGGTCTTACAATGGTACCAGTGGCATCCTTGTAGGTATGTTTGTTGTGACGGTCGGTCTTACAATGGTACCAGTGGCATCCTTGTAGGTATGTTTGTTGTGACGGTCGGTCTTACAATGGTACCAGTGGCATCCTTGTAGGTATGTTTGTTGTGACGGTCGGTCTTACAATGGTACCAGTGGCATCCTTGTAGGTACGTTTGTTGCAACGGTCAGTCTTACAATGGTACCAGTGGCATCCTTGTAGGTACATTTGTTGTGACGGTTGGTCTTACAGTGGTACCAGTGGCATCCTTGTAGGTATGTTTGTTGCAACGGTCCGTCTTACAATGGTACCAGTGGCATCCTTGTAGGTATGTTTGTTGTGACGGTTGGTCTTACAATGGTACCAGTGGCATCCTTGTAGGTATGTTTGTTGCAACGGTCAGTCTTACAATGGTACCAGTGGCATCCTTGTAGGTATGTTTGTTGCAACGGTCCGTCTTACAATGGTACCAGTGGCATCCTTGTAGGTATGTTTGTTGTGACGGTTGGTCTTACAATGGTACCAGTGGCATCTTTGTAGGTACGTTTGTTGCAACGGTCAGTCTTACAATGGTACCAGTGGCATCCTTGTAGGTATGTTTGTTGTGACGGTCGGTCTTACAATGGTACCAGTGGCATCCTTGTAGGTACGTTTGTTGCAACGGTCAGTCTTACAATGGTACCAGTGGCATCCTTGTAGGTACATTTGTTGTGACGGTTGGTCTTACAGTGGTACCAGTGGCATCCTTGTAGGTATGTTTGTTGCAACGGTCCGTCTTACAATGGTACCAGTGGCATCCTTGTAGGTATGTTTGTTGTGACGGTCGGTCTTACAATGGTACCAGTGGCATCTTTGTAGGTACGTTTGTTGCAACGGTCAGTCTTACAATGGTACCAGTGGCATCCTTGTAGGTATGTTTGTTGTGACGGTCGGTCTTACAATGGTACCAGTGGCATCCTTGTAGGTACGTTTGTTGCAACGGTCAGTCTTTACAATGGTACCAGTGGCATCCTTTAGGTATGTTTGTTGTGTGGTCGGTCTTACAATGGTACCAGTGGCATCCTTGTAGGTATGTTTGTTGTGACGGTTGGTCTTACAATGGTACCAGTGGCATCCTTGTAGGTATGTTTGTTGTGACGGTCGGTCTTACAATGGTACCAGTGGCATCCTTGTAGGTATGTTTGTTGCAACGGTCAGTCTTACAATGGTACCAGTGGCATCCTTGTAGGTATGTTTGTTGTGACGGTCGGTCTTACAATGGTACCAGTGGCATCCTTGTAGGTATGTTTGTTGCAACGGTCAGTCTTACAATGGTACCAGTGGCATCCTTGTAGGTATGTTTGTTGCAATGGTCAGTCTTACAATGGTACCAGTGGCATCCTTGTAGGTATGTTTGTTGTGACGGTTGGTCTTACAATGGTACCAGTGGCTTGTAGGTATGTTTGTTGTGACGGTTGGTCTTACAATGGTACCAGTGGCATCCTTGTAGGTATGTTTGTTGTGACGGTCAGTCTTACAATGGTACCAGTGGCATCCTTGTAGGTATGTTTGTTGCAATGGTCAGTCTTACAATGGTACCAGTGGCATCCTTGTAGGTATGTTTGTTGCAATGGTCAGTCTTACAATGGTACCAGTGGCATCCTTGTAGGTACGTTTGTTGTGACGGTTGGTCTTACAGTGGTACCAGTGGCATCCTTGTAGGTACGTTTGTTGTGACGGTCAGTCTTACAATGGTACCAGTGGCATCCTTGTAGGTATGTTTGTTGCAATGGTCAGTCTTACAATGGTACCAGTGGCATCCTTGTAGGTATGTTTGTTGTGACGGTCGGTCTTACAATGGTACCAGTGGCATCCTTGTAGGTATGTTTGTTGTGACAGTTGGTCTTACAATGGTACCAGTGGCATCCTTGTAGGTATGTTTGTTGCGACAGTCGGTCTTACAGTCAAGAATCATTAGCTAGAATGCTCCTCTGTCAGACAAGGTGGTTTTGGGCAAGGATATCTGACTTCAGTGACTGTTGTTCAGGTTTGAGCATTTTAAAAGATGCCTTGATAAAATCTCAAAACTAAAGTCCCATCTCACAACAGTCATTGCATTCAAACTTCCTTGACCAAAACCACCTTATTTGACAGAGGGGCATTCTGGCTAAAGATTCTTGACAACTGCATGATCACACATACAGTTATTAGCTCAGAATAATTTTCAAGGATGCATGCCCCTCAATCACACTAGAAACGCTCATTGCCATGGTACTGCACAAGCAAATGAGCCCATATTCCACATATCATGTACTATTCATTTAACCAATTAGTACACAGTCGATAGTGTTATTATTAAGGTAGCTGGGCCGGGTATCATGTCAGTTGATTTCTTTTTTCTTCATAGAACATTAGTAGGTGTCAGTATGAACATGTGTACTATTAAAAAAACCAAGATACTAGCGCCATATGTCACCAATCCGTCCTTAAAAAACTAATTTTTTTGTGTGTCTGTGGAAAGTCCCTTTTCAGATTCTTGGAAACTGACGATGTTTCCATAGTGACGATCAAGCCAGTTGCAATGACAGGTGTCGATCAATCTTGACTACTACAACAAGTTCAACACGTGGCCCTTCGTAACACAATATCATTAGACAGCTTGGCGGGAAAACCTTGGGGGGAAATCTCCGTAATAAGAGTGTCACATTTCTAACCAAAAAACAAGCACCAAAAACAAGCATCTGGTGACACTTGTATTATCAGTAACAACCAGGAAGTATTACTTAATGTAACTTTTATAAAAAAAACTACAATACTTACAAAGCCATAAGTTGGCATATGAACTCGACTTGTGTTTACCCAAAATTGCATGGTATGGTTTTATGGTTTGGTGAAGGGGTCGTGCCAAAAAATGCAGTACGGATTTTTGCTGTCTTTCAACATTGTAGCAAAATGTTTATGAAGCTGTATCAAACTTAATATGCATTTGTTTACAAAAAAATACCTGTACGAATGTCAGTAACATATTTGTACTTACAACCATTCAAATTTTGTTGGGGGGAGTTTCTCAAAATTAAATAAAATGCCATTTTAGGGTGATTTTTGACATTTTTTAATTGTCTTTAAACACATTTAAATATCACTAAACAACATAAAAAATCAATTCTTTTTGGTCGGGATTATTGTTTAATGTGTTAGGTATTGTCTAAGAAAAAATTGTTACTTTATCTTCAAAACATTTATTAATTTTATTTAAATCAAAACAAGCATGTCATAGGCATCCTTACCACCTTAAATGAGTGAAGCAGGGAGTTTTAGCTTTTGTATAACTGCCCTGTCAGTGGCTGGAATGAGTACAGCAGTGCCGTCTGTTTGCAGGGAAGTGTGGATGACATCCACGTAGTGTGCGGCTGCCTCAAGGACTTCCTTCGCAGTCTCAAGGAGTCCCTCATCACGTACACCTTATGGAATGACTTTGTTAGCGCCACTGGTAGGTGGAACCACTCTCTCACAACGCTGTGACAATGGACCATTCATCTCTGATTCAAAATGTAATCCATGAGCCAAGCCTACAAATATTGAAGTTGATTCTCAAAATGAAGGACTAATTCCCACTATGATTCTCAGTTACACCAACATTTGAGGTGTCTCGTTATGGGTTTTTAATAGCTTAACATCCACTTGAAAATGGCAGCCTTGTTTAGAGATAAGGTAATAAGATACGCTTCTGAAATGTCCATCACCATTTTTGAACATAGTGGGAATTAGTCTCTCAATTTGAGAATAAAATTATCTGGCTCATTACAGTTGTCATTGATAGTATTTCAATGACAGGAAGAACATCTTGACATGTTGATTTCAAACACATAAGCGCTGACATGCATACATGTGGACACACATACCACTGAAAATGGTTCTGTTACAGAAATCCAGATGGGTATAATTACTTTGATTTATGCAAATGCAAGTTTTTAAATATGTTTGAAGTAAACGTAGGAGTTTATGCAAATATGTCGCGCAAAGTAATTGCGTAGCTTCATGAAACCAGCCCCCAGTCTTAAGGTTCATGCATAAACAATAACTTAGCCTGCAGTTAATATTTGAATACACATATTTTATCACACTTGTGTTCGCAGGAGCTGCGGTGTTATGCGTTTGTTTTGACGTTGAGTTTGTTGTTGCAGAGACACGAGATGAGGAGGAGGGTCTGTCGATGGTCTACCACGCAATCAGTCAGCTGCCTCGACCCAACAGAGACACCCTCGCCTTTGTCATGCTCCATCTACAGAGGTACGACTCTGATACTCCTCTCACTTGTTGTCTTCCTATGCAGGCCTTCATCTTACACGATCGACATGCACCTAATTACAATTTTGGAAGTATTTAGTGCTTAGCCGTAGACGATTTGGGGTGCTTTCCAATCGCACATAATGTGCTAAGATAAACTTAGTTTTAAGCATATGTGTACTTTTATACCTGAAAGGATGTGAAGTGTTTGCCTGATGCACTGGCATAGTCTGTAGAGAAAATGTCACAGAGATATCGTGCAAAACTTTCAATTGTGGTCTGTTCCCACTGATAGTTGTCTGTTGCAGTCTGTTCCTACTGATAGTTGTGGTCTGTCCCCACTCATTGTTACGGTCTAACCCCACTGATAGTTGTGATCTGACCCCACTGATATTTTGGCCTGACCCCAACAGAGTATCTGAGTGTGACGAGTGCAAGATGTCGGTGAGTAATCTGGCCCGAGTGTTTGGCCCGACTGTCGTGGGCTACTCTACGACCGACCCTGAACCCCTGCAGATGATTGAGGAGACCCGCAAACAACAGAAGGTGGGTCCATGGTACTGCCGACCCCCCCAACTGATGTAAACTGCAACAGTCGCAGTTGCCACTGAATACTGAGTTTCTTTTGAGCTTTCAATGAAATAGAATAACACTGTTTAACTTCACTTTTTACACAGAAGGGTACATTTTTTAATAAGAACACCACAAGTATACAAATTGTGAGATAGGTTGCCATGGAAACCAGGAAATTCAAGATGGCGGAACACACTTAGATGTTTTTGAGTAGGAATAACAGATACATTATGAAACCAAGACTATCAAGGAATATTATGGACATGTCTTTTATAAAAATGGTTGACACAGAAACCAGTAAACCCAAGATAAACGGTTTTGCCATGATGAACTTTGAAACTGACATGAATGACTTAGAACTGCGCCACAATGTGTAAATTCAGCATTGTCTAGTTGTACTAATATTAAAAAAAATTCAGTAATTTGTCGCAAAGTAACTATACACATTACTGAATAGCAATGTGAATCCCGGACACGTCGCGATGGCACTAATTATGGACATATTATAAAAGACGCCAATGGCAAAGCACGGGCACACAATCAAAATTAGTGCAGCATAAACGCGCAGCATACCTAGTACCTATAGAAATCCCCACATTGGAATGACATTTACTGTCGGTTATCGTAAGAGAAGGAAACCATTTACGTATACATTCCCAAATCGTCGCTCACCACGTTGTTGGTTTTTACGAACAAAATTTATTCAAAGGAAGGCACTATCGTAACATCGCGGCGATATAGATACTTATCAATGGCCAATGATAGCACGTCGGACAATCCCATCAAAAATATCTTGAATTGTTTCCATACAAACTCCCTATAGATTTTACGTCATCGTGAAGCTGGTGTTTGTGTGATTCCAATGATAGTCGCTACTGTTAACATTCTTTTCAGTAGCTGGGGAATAAGCCCCTGCGTTGGTATTCCCACTGTATCGTGTTGTTGTATTCAAGTGTCATAATTTGTTAAAATTTAATACAGGGAAACATTATTAATTCAGCATTGGGACAATGTTTCACGGGAATGGAATTTCCAACAAAAATATACCTCGTACGTACATAACGCGACTATTTGCGCTGGTGTGTCTTTGCAGCTACACAATTTTGCCGTTTTAAAATTGTAAGTACTACACTGATAACAACTTTATGAACAATTTGTTTGCACAAATGTGATTAGATATATGGTAGAGATTTAGAATATGATTATCTTATGGAAGTTTTCCAGGTTTGCTGTTAAAACAATGTTTTCCTATTATCTACGGCAAAATTCGGTACCTCCAGTATACAACTGACACTCGCTGTGTGTGGTGTAGGTGATAGAGAAGTTGATATCAATCTCGACTGACTACTGGATCACCTTCATCAACATTAGTGATGACATGGACTGCCCCGGAGAGATCTACACGCCCAAGACACCTGAGTCACGGCCAGGTGAGTCCATCTCTGTCCTGCACCCGCTCTGTGGGCAGTACTACACAGTCAATCGGGACTAAATGCAAAGCCCTTTGATATTTGGCGCATTTGCATGATTCTCATGTTCAAGGAAACTGATTAACCAGACTTCCTGGAAACAGAAGAGAGCCTTGTATGTATATCACCCGGCAAATTTCGTTCAGTAAGTCCGTAACAACTAACAATGTTTGCAATGTGAAAGATGCGATGCCAGAGTATGTTGAAATGGTAAACAAAACACGCAATTTCAAAACAAGCTGTATTGGAAATATTGCTGAGGGGGGCTTCAGGAGTTAAACACAGCACCCTTTAATGGTCAATAATTTCCCAAGTTCAACACTGCAGACTCCCTTACACAAATTACTACGCTGGGTACAGGAACATACTGCCTCTCTTTAAGAGATTTTAGTTGACCTGCCATGGGTAACCACCTTTTTTTGGTTGAATGGGTGATCATTCAAGACAGGTTCAACTATAACGTGTGGTAGTGGTTGTTTTAGTCTACCACATTGTCAATAGACCCTTTATTGGATGAATTATTTCAACTTTTCCCAATAAAAAAATCTTCACCATCTATGTTATGATATTGTATCCAATATACCATATACAGACAAAATATATGAAATAAATATTAATATATACTAACTTGATATGGCAACACTGATTTTGCATTGATTATAATTTAAAAAAAAATGGCAATAGACCAAGCAAAAAGTATAAAACTGGTACATTGCCTCAGGGCAACAACGTCCAAGGGTTAACTCAACTTTGTGGTTACATTTGTTGCAAGTTTTTCATGTTTTCCATGGAGCTGTATCATTGGCTAATAATGAGACAGAGGCAAGCCAGTCTCAGTATTTTTGTACTAAAAAAACAGTTGTGATGTTTAAGTCACGTTTGAAGACGAGTAAAATGTTCAAAGTTCAGTGGCAAGTAGTTCTATAATCTGTAATTCCCTAGATACACTCGATGTTAAGTCGTTGTATTCGATAACATTTCTTCTGTGTTTTTGCAGTGCCCCACAGCATGCTGGGACCTGTCGACTGTTCGACTCAGGGCACGGAGAAGAAAGGCTGGTTCACGCCCAGGTAACGTTATTTGCCTACATGTGTGCTGTTGTTGTTTAGCTTGCTAACTGGTATGTATAGTTACTGGCTAGAGATGGTGTCATTTTAGAAACGTGTTCATGTGGGTTCAAAGAATTGATGTTGACTGTTACAGTAGGAAAGTGTCAATGATTTCATGTTGTAGTATACATATAAAGCCCTACCATTTTTGTAAGCGTTGCTAAATTTGTACCGGACACATGGAACAATAATTTAAAGATAAACTAAAAATTGGGTACAAACAAATTAGCATGTGGTGGTGGATACTAAATCTGAATAGGTTAAGTAGTAGTAGTTAAGTCGGTTCAGTTTTTCACGAAATGAGGCCAAAAAAATCAATATAGACGATGGACCTTTAATTGAGAAATATTTGTGCAGATTCGGCAGCAGCAAAGGAAGTCGATCATCCAAGCCACCAACACGTTTCTTTGCCTCGCCAATCCTCAAGTGAACACACATGCTGCTACCAGGGGGCGCTGTTGGTGCATAACGGCGAAACTGTAAATGTTGTCATCAGATGGCGGCACTTGTTAAGTTGAAACTTCCAGTGCTTTGTACAAGACTGGGAGATTTTGGCTACGTTACGAGTGTCGGAGTACTCTTTTATGTGAATTTTTAACCATATTACATGTACTTTTATATATAGAAATATCTGAACCATTTTGTGGAGACAACACTTTTGTTGTTTGTAGACAGGCGACATTTTTTACTGTTGCAAGTGGTTTTTGATTATTATATGAAACAAAATGCTCTCGTATTTAATAAAAAGAACAGAGTAATTCTCTATCTTACGTATTGTGATTTTATTGTCACTTGATAATTTTGAAGATCTTATATGTTTACACATTATGCCTGCATTGGTTCAGGTTGTAGATATTAGACTAGGGTGGTCTGTGGGGTTGAACAATACAATTACCCTGTTCTGTAACCAAATAACATAATAATTCGACTCACATCAACGTTTCAACTGCCTTTCAACATCGATGTGAGTCGCATTTTCCTAGTTGTGAAATAAGAAAATTACATTATTTAATTATTCTTCCAACTTAATGAACATTTTCACAAATGTTCTGTAACTGTTGATTTTCATCAATATTGTGTTTTTAATATTTGTAATGAATCAGTGTAGAGATCTATAAATAGACATATGTGAAGTGTATAATGGCAGGGGATACTTTTTAATGTTTGCAATGCTACCATGGGTTTTGTAAGTTGCTGGTGAACTGAAGTAATCCCCAATGACTCACAGGAATAATCATGTTTTGGGAATTAGAACAAAATCATGTTTGAAAATCAAGTCAAGGTGGAATAATTACGTTTAGCACTGATTGTACAGTAAGCCGAAGATTAGTCAATCATGGTGTGTGTAATCTGGGAAAGTCCGTTCTTATGATTCAGTTAACGGTGATTACAAACAATATAACAAATCTCTATTTGTTTCTTGTGCATGTTTAATGAACATAGTTTTCTTTCAACGGCTTTTACCTTTAATCAAGCAAGAAATAAACCATGAAAAAGAAACTAACGTGTTCTTATTATTGTTTCTAGAATAATTGCAATGTTGTCAGTTTTAATCACAGATTGATTGCGTAACTATGGGAAACCACTGCTTCGACGGAAATGTTGACTTTAATGACACAGTACCATAGACAGGAGTACGCAATACTGATTGGATGTGTAAATAGTTCCAAAGTCACGTGGTTGTAATGGATGTGTAAATAATTCCAAAGTCACGTGGTAGTAATGGAATGTAATGTTGTTCATGTGATTGTAAGTGGACTATGGTACAAGTTGTTATAATATAGAAACAGATCGGAAGATAAAAAAGAACAGATTATTCTGAGTATGCGTCAAGCAGAATGTAGTATCTTGCGAATAATCACCTCGCATCTGTCAGAAACCTTTGTGGTATGTCATTACCTCTATAGACCTCTCCACTACATCTGTCGGAGATCTTTGTGGTATGTCATTACCCCTATAGACCTCTCCACTACATCTGTCGGAGACCTTTGTGGTATGTCATTACCCCTATAGACCTCTCCACTACATCTGTCGGAGACCTTTGTGGTCTGTCAGAGACCTTTGTGGTATGTCATTACCGCTATAGACCTCTCCACTACATCTGCTCATGGGATTTCTACAAATTACATACGCTTGAAATTGAGAAACGACCCCGATGTGCCTGTGTCTGACTGGTCTGAATGCAATATTCCTGCCTTGTGTACCGTCAGTAATCTAGATCCCATCCCTTATAAGTGTTGCCCTTCTTGCGTAAATCATTTGTAGCTGGCCCCTGGGCAATGTTTAGTGGACATTTCGTTTAAGTTTTTCACATTGCAGATTTTCAATTTTGTTTGTAATATACTTATTGAATTAATATAAGGGATTCATTGATATAGACTACGTGATAGCGTTATACCATCCCCATTATAAGAACATCACAGAATAGTCTAATCATCCCATATGTAAGGACATCACTGAATGGTCCAACCTTCCCCTGATGTAAAGAAATTGCTGATTGGTCTGTTAATGACAGCTATAATTAGTGTACAACTAAGCAAGTATAATTCATAAATTATTTGTAATGTTTCGTCAGTGGCATATCTAGGGTTTTACGGCAAGGAGGTTTAATTATCTATTAGTTTTCAATTGGATACTTAATGATGGGTGCTAAAATGTAGTGATGCAACACTATATAGCAACAATTGACCTATCCATCACATGACCTCCTGCATCTCAAGTGTTCTGGCATTTCGCTGCATATTTTGTTTAAATTCTGGTCCCAAGTGTTGTTCAAGCGAGAACTGCATGCGGGGAAAGGTTGATTTAGAAGATGTCACACTGCACTAGTAATGTAATGCATATGTACTATTGGAGGTCACGCACATCAGTTTGACTGCGAGACAGGCATCAATTAAAGACACAAGTGCCGGTGGCCCACTCTCCCCCTAAATACGCCACTGTGTCTGTGGTGAGTTATAACAAGACAACCGCGCAATGGATATACAATATTGTATTGAAGCATTATACATTAATAGCATATAACATGAACCGACACTGACAATATTCCATATTGACAATAATTCACCGCGGCTTTCTTTCTGGCTGCTGTCGCACACTTGATATTGGATCCACCTGTCGAGATCGTGGTAAGAACATATCACAACCGTGAGACTGCCATTGCCTGTACAACACCCTTCATGGTACGAGCTGGGGTTATTCGCAGGCTCAACATAACACAACGTAACGTACGGTTTTGTGAAAATAGTTTCGCAGATTAACCTGCTTGGATCCTCAAAGTGTTCGTTATAAACAGGTTTTCGCAATGATTGATTCTATTGCAGTGATCATCACGTCATCTCGGCAAGAGTGATCTGATGGCTTATACGAACAGCTATACACATAGCACCATCTGATGGGCCGTTACTGAACTTCCACCTAACGCCTACCAGCCGTTGTTTTGTTCCAGTGACGATTTATTTTCTCCCGACGATATTTCAACTTTACAAAACTTGAACCCATTTCACTTTAACCTCGTTACTAGAACAAACCTTCATTTATTGTAATTTACTTAGCACAACATGAACCAAACACTATGGATGTTGAAAGTACAGGTATGGCGAACAACATTAATGATATTGCATCTGTCTCTGTATATTTCTTAAAAAAGCTAATCAGGTCACAAGATAAGATGTTAACCAGCTCATACTGGTTGATAGTTGACATCTTAAGTTGAAATACATATTACTTCGGATGACATAAAACAACAAACAATATCCATTAAGGTAAACTGTATTTTTCATTTCAGTAACAACAAACCAACCTTTTGACAGATTCTGAACCATCTGTTTTGTTTTCAACCTGAAGTAATACATATTTACTTGATGTGGGACCAGTCTACTTGAAGTAGTACAAGTCTACCTCAAGCAGTGCGAGTCCACCTCCAGCAGTACACGTCTAGCTCAAGTAGTACAAGTCTAACTCAAGTAGTACAAGTCTAGCTCAAGTAGTACAAGTCTAACTCAAGTAGTACAAGTCTTACTCAAGTAGTACAAGTCTAACTCAAGTAGTACAAGTCTAACTCAAGTAGTACAAGTCTAACTCAAGTAGTACAAGTCTAACTCATGTAGTACAAGTCTACCTCAAGTAGTACAAGTCTTACTCAAGTAGTAAAAGTCTAACTCAAGTAGTACAAGTCTACCTCAAGTAGTACAAGTCTAACTCAAGCAGTACAATTCTTACTCAAGTAGTACAAGTCTACCTCATGTAGTACATGTCTACCTCAAGTAATACAAGTCTACCTCAAAGTACTCTACTACAAGTCTACCTCAAGTAGTACAAGTCTAGTCTACTCAAGTAGTACAGTCTACCTCAAGTACAAGTCTACCTCAAGTAGTACAAGTCAAGTACAAGTCTAACTCAAGCAAGTCTACCTCAAGTAGTACAAGTCTTACTCAAGTAGTACAAGTCTACCTCATGTAGTACATGTCTACCTCAAGTAATACAAGTCTACCTCAAGTAGTACATGTCTACCTCAAGTAATACAAGTCTACCTCAAGTAGTACAAGTTTACCTCAAGTAATACAAGTCTACCTCAAGTAGTACATGTCTACCTCAAGTAATACAAGTCTACCTCAAGTAGTACAAGTCTACCTCAAGTAATACAAGTCTACCTCAAGTAGTACATGTCTACCTCAAGTAATACAAGTCTACCTCAAGTAGTACAAGTCTACCTCAAGTAATACAAGTCTACCTCAAGTAGTACATGTCTACCTCAAGTAATACAAGTCTACCTCAAGTAGTACAAGTTTACCTCAAGTAGTACAAGTCTACCTCAAGTAGTACATGTCTACCACAAGTAATACAAGTCTACCTCAAGTAGTACAAGTTTACCTCAAGTAATACAAGTCTACCTCAAGTAGTACATGTCTACCTCAAGTAATACAAGTTTACCTCAAGTAATACAAGTCTACCTCAAGTAGTACATGTCTACCTCAAGTAATACAAGTCTATCTCAAGTAGTACAAGTCTACCTCAAGTAGTACAAGTTTATCTCAAGTAATACAAGTCTACCTCAAGTAGTACATGTTTACCTGAAGTAATACAAGTCTACCTCAAGTAGTACAAGTTTACCTCAAGTAATACAAGTCTACCTCAAGTAGTACATGTCTACCTCAAGTAATACAAGTCTACCTCAAGTAGTACATGTCTACCTCAAGTAATACAAGTCTACCTCAAGTAGTACAAGTTTACCTCAAGTAATACAAGTCTACCTTAGGTATTACAAGTCTACCTCAAGTAGTACAAGTCTAACTCAAGTAGCACAAGTCTTACTCGAGTAGTACAAGTCTAACTCAAGTAGTACAAGTCTACTTCAAGTAGTACAAGTCTAACTCAAGTAGTACAAGTCTTACTCAAGTAGTACAAGCCTACCTCATGTAGTACATGTCTACCTCAAGTAATACAAGTCTACCTCAAGTAGTACATGTCTACCTCAAGTAATACAAGTCTACCTCAAGTAGTACAAGTTTACCTCAAGTAATACAAGTCTACCTTAGGTATTACAAGTCTACCTCAAGTAGTACAAGTCTAACTCAAGTAGCACAAGTCTTACTCAAGTAGTACAAGTCTAACTCAAGTAGTACAAGTCTACCTCAAGTAGTACAAGTCTAACTCAAGTAGTACAAGTCTTACTCAAGTAGTACAAGCCTACCTCATGTAGTACATGTCTACCTCAAGTAATACAAGTCTACCTCAAGTAGTACATGTCTACTTCAAGTAATACAAGTCTACCTCAAGTAGTACAAGTCTACCTCAAGTAGTACAAGTTTACCTCAAGTAATACAAGTCTACCTCAAGTAGTACATGTCTACCTCAAGTAATACAAGTCTACCTCAAGTAGTACAAGTCTACCTCAAGTAATACAAGTCTACCTCAAGTAGTACAAGTCTACCTCAAGTAGTACAAGTTTACCTCAAGTAATACAAGTCTACCTCAAGTAGTACATGTCTACCTCAAGTAATACAAGTCTACCTCAAGTAGTACAAGTTTACCTCAATTAATACAAGTCTACCTCAAGTAGTACAAGTTTACCTCAAGTAATACAAGTCTACCTTAGGTAGTACAAGTTCCACCGGTTGCTTCAAACCCAGTCTGTCTACAGTGCAGGTTTTAAAAGGCCCCGTCCCGCGGTAGTTACGACTGGTCATAGATAAAAGACGGTAAACACCAGTAGAGGACTTCCTGTTGATCATCTAACCATGTTCTGCACGTGACTCTCAACAGATGCTCCATTTGTAATCATCAATATACGAAAGCTGTCTGTGAAATGAAGACATTTCGCGTGTAACATATACAGCTCCAGTGCTCGGCAAATCATAACGACCAATATGTACGAGGTATTTACACAACCGACACACAGATGCGTCTACTGTCGCTGCCACTAAACTAGCTGTCGCCACCACAAGCGCCGCTCTCTAAAGTGCTTGTGTGTGCAGCGACGCGGCCACGCTAAGCGTCCAACCAATGCACTCAGCCACAGAATGGCCACATCTAAAGCTACGAGTGATATGCGTAGTAGTCTTTTCACATTCCACTGTGAATAACGTCTAAAAATTGTTTCGTGGCGACGCCGATAACAAGTGGGATCATATTGACATGCAGTGACATCTTAACATAATCCCCTGATAACGCCATATCCACCCACCCGAACCAAGTGCACGATTTCCCATGTTTCCGTGCCGCACCCAACAAACCGGTGTAGCCACATATCTTCAAGACAAGTGCGAACTGATGCCCCACACTGGAATAAGTCAGCAGGTTCTGCTGTTTCACAGGGACAAGCAACCTAAATAATTTAACGTGGCGAGTACTCTGCGTGTGTGTGCGTGCGTGTGTGTACGTGTGTTCTTGTGCATGCTAGCAGCGGCATGCTCAAGCCTGTTTGACAGACAACCAATCTACAATATACATTAACTCGACTCTGTCAAATGGGCACTGATGCTCAACTATGCTACGTCTCATTCTGTACAATATAAAAACAAACTATGAACACAATATCATCAATAGTATTAATTTTGTTAGCCTCTCAGATCCATAATATACTATGTACAATACTATACACTGCATTAGTATAATGCAGCCAACGACGCACCTTATCGTGACAACAATATTTCCACCCGTTACGATCAAACCGCCATCTTGTTTCGACTCATTCGCCAGTGTAAACGAGATTCGTCTACAACCCTCTCGGTCCACTGGTAACTTGAAATAACAGTAGACATCTGCAGTGATTCAATAAACTCTGATTTCGGCTTGTTCCACCTTAAAATATACATTTTCTACGTAATTAAGACATGCAACAATGGATGCGGCGTGACGTTGGCTCATAGATATCGTTGTGATAACGCGTTTACATATTTTATGTACGCTTAAAGGTTGCGGTTGCATGTACTTTTAGTTGCTTCCAAGAGTTGTCCATCCAAGCGATGTCAACGTAACCATTCTAAAGGTTATGGTTTGATGCCTAGAGGATTATTTTTGGCATATAATCTAAATATAATGCCAGCATATTGGCACACCCACAAGCATCATTTTGGAGAAAACATCTAAAGTACGTAGAGATGCCATAGTTTAAGATACCACAAGTGCCGGTGAACTTTAAACCGTAATTAAATCTGTTGTAACTCCAGCCAGCCTGGTCGCTGTGACAACGGTAGCCTCGCTGCCATTGTAACGGTCCCATTCAAACAGCAATGTCGACAGAACAACGAGACATTCGACTGTTAGAACAACAGGAATAACAACAACAACAAGGAAGCAGCAAGCATACCACAGTATCCATGACAACAACACTATTAACAACACGACGAACACTTCTGTGGAGCAGTGACGTTCACTTGACGACAACGATCACATGTATGACAGCTGCCGACGATGCATTAACATGGTTGCCGATGACAACCGTTTGCCGAGGCGATGATTGCTCAAGACTCTTCCATGGCCTCCGCTGTTCCATAGTCTGACTGCTGCGAGATCATTCTACAATGGCAACAACAGACAACTGTACTATAGGTCTTTTACTCTACTGTTGCAAGATCATTCTACAAATGCAACAACAGACAACTGTACTGTAGGACTAGTGCTGCAATATCATTCTACAACGGCAACAACAGACAATTATATCACAATCCAACTGCTGCAAGATCATTCTACAATGCAACAATAGACAACTGTATCACAGGCTGACTGCCGTAACATCATACTAGAATGGCAACTACTGTACCAAATGTGACTACTGCAAGATCGCTGGACAAAGGCAGCAACAGACAACTATATCACAATCCAACTGCTGCACAATCATCCTTCAACGACAACAACTGTATCATTCTCCGACCGCTGCACAATCATCCTTCAACGGCAACAACTGTATCATTCTCCGACCGCTGCACAATCATCCTTCAACGGTAACAACTGTATCATTCTCCGACCGCTGCACAATCATCCTTCAACGACAACAACTGTATCATTCTCCGACCGCTGCACAATCATCCTTCAACGACAACAACTGTATCATTCTCTGACCGCTGCACAATCATCCTTCAACGGCAACAACTGTATCATTCTCCGACCGCTGCACAATCATCCTTCAACAGCAACAACTGTATCATTCTCCGACCATTGTGCAACCATCCTTCAACAGCAACAACTGTATCATTCTCCAACTGCTGTGCAACCATCCTTTAACGGCAACAACTGTATCATTCTCCGACCGTTGTGCAACCATCCTTCAACAGCAACAACTGTATCATTCTCCAACTGCTGTGCAACCATCCTTCAATGGCAACAACTGTATCATTCTCCAACCGCTGTGCAACCATCCTTCAATGGCAACAACTGTATCATTCTCCAACTGCTGTGCAACCATCCTTCAACGGCAACAACTGTATCATTCTCCGACCATTGTGCAACCATCCTTCAACGGCAACAACTGTATCATTCTCCGACCGCTGCGCAATCATCCTTCAACAGCAACAACTGTATCATTCTCCGACCGTTGTGCAACCATCCTTCAAATGCAACAACTGTATCATTCTCCGACCTCTGCGCTATCTTCCTTTAACGGCAACAACTGTATCATTCTCCGACCGTTGTGCAACCATCCTTCAAATGCAACAACTGTATCATTCTCCGACCTCTGCGCTATCTTCCTTTAACGGCAACAACTGTATCATTCTCCGACCGTTGTGCAACCATCCTTCAACGGCAACAACTGTATAATTCTCCGACCATTGTGCAACCATCCTTCAACGGCAACAACTGTATCATTCTCCGACCATTGTGCAACCATCCTTCAATGGCAACAACTGTATCATTCTCCGATTCTCCGACCGTTGTGCAACCATCCTTCAACGGCAACAACTGTATCATTCTCCGACCGTTGTGCAACCATCCTTCAACGGCAACAACTGTATCATTCTCCGACCATTGTGCAACCATCCTTCAACGGCAACAACTGTATCATTCTCCGACCATTGTGCAACCATCCTTCAATGGCAACAACTATATCATTCTCCGACTGCTGTGCAACCATCCTTCAACGGCAACAACTGTATCATTCTCCGACCATTGTGCAACCATCCTTCAACGGCAACAACTGTATCATTCTCCGACTGCTGCACAATCATCCTTTAACGGCAACAACTGTATCATTCTCCGACCGTTGTGCAACCATCCTTCAACAGCAACAACTGTATCATTCTCCGACCGTTGTGCAACCATCCTTCAATGGCTACAACTGTATCATTCTCCGACTGCTGTGCAACCATCCTTCAACGGCAACAACGGTATCATTCTCCGACCGTTGTGCAACCATCCTTCAATGGCAACAACTATATCATTCTCCGACTGCTGTGCAACCATCCTTCAACGGCAACAACTGTATCATTCTCCTACCGTTGTGCAACCATCCTTCAACGGCAACAACTGTATCATTCTCCGACCGCTGCGCAATCATCCTTCAACAGCAACAACTGTATCATTCTCAGACCGTTGTGCAACCATCCTTCAATGGCAACAACAGTGTCACAGGTGAACTGCAGCGAGATCATCGTACAATGGCCACAAATGACAACACTTACTCGGGTGACTTCTCCGGGACGACCGAGAGTGACGCGAAGGCATTGACGGTGTCAACTTCCTCCCGTTCCCGTTGCTGCGCCTCGACTATGGACCAACCGAGAGTGTCTCGGTACCGCGCCAGACACGGCCAGTAGGTCACTGTAACCAAGGCAACAGTCATGCTCAGTCTCACACGGTCAGAAACGGTTCATAGTTTGCTTTTGCAAGACTTGGAAGTGTTTGGTGGAGAGACATAAGACATAGTATGGAGACAATAAACATTTCTCTCTAATCACTGGGGAAGGGACAACTGCGATGTATTGTACAACGTGAACAATATTTATCTATTTACTCACACTTACCACCACTTTGGAATATATGGTAGAATAATACAAAAGTTTATAATTATGGTGTTGAGGAAAGTGATACATGGTGTATGAGGCATGTTGATTCATTGGAAATTTGTATTAAACATAAAAGATGGACAATTAGGACTGTGAACATTGTTATTTTTAGACTGAACCAGGCCTGGGGTAATACTAATAGTAATAGTAACGATTACAAATATTGAAGTAATAGTAATAGATTGAGCAAAACTCAATGTAATAGTAATAGGAAGCAATGTAATAGTAATTGACCTATTACTTTTATATTACTACTGAACATTTAAACCCAATTTAAATTTCAGAGTTTTATGAGTGTTTACATAGCAAGAGACACTAGTACAGTGTGACTGCTGCATTGACTAAAGGGATTCAACTGGGTTTTCACTACTTTGAATCCAGAGTTGTGCCAAGTTGCCAACTACTCTTCAAGTAAGCCTATGGGTTTAGTGACTGCCTCCAGGGTGCACACAATTGAGCCTAAACTACAGCGAGTGTAAAAAACATCCTGATGTATTTGTACTTGAGCCAATAATGAACTGTCCACCAAGCACCGAGCAGCAGTAGAGCAATGTGGTTTAAGTAAACTGTAATATAATCCACCAGGTTATGTGGCATTGATTATTGCTTTTGTCTTTCATTCCAGTATGATATTTAAACATAAAATGAAACATACATATTCTATCCTTAAGTCAATGCAGTTAGTAGATTGTACTAAATATGGTATATAATATAAATATATTTTGTTGTAAATATTTATGAATTTTTATACTTTATAATACGTCCCTAATGATGATGAAGATGAAAGTACTTGACATTCTCAAATATTATTTCAAATACTTTGGGCATGGGTATCAATAAATGGCAAGTTAGATTTGTTATTCACCTGTCTTGTTTAACTTCTTGAGACTGAGTCAAACAATTGTACTTATTGTATTTATGCATTCGATGCATTATACCATAAAATGTTCCGATTGAAAATGTAATAGTAATAGTAATTGCTTCAAATGTAATAGTAATAGGAAAAATTCAGCATGTAATAGTAATAGGAAGGAAACAAAGTAATAGTAATAGATTACATTGCAATGTAATTGACACCAGACCTGGACAGAACATTATGTCCACATTGGAATGATTTTATATACTGCTAAGTACTGATATCATGAACTGATGACACAGGATTGAAATGGGAGTGGTCTAAAAGCACAATTTATACTGGAAAGGCCCGCCTCGATCTGTTACCAAGCTTTACATTTATGTAAAAACATGAAGGAAAATGACGGAACTGAGAGAAGAGATTGGCACGAAAGAACACCTAAAGATGAAAGTAGTGGGAAACAGAATGAGATGGGCAGGACAGGCACAGAATGGGCGGAGACAGACTGTCAAAAAGAGCATGGAAAGCAGAAGAAGGTTTGAGAGCGTGCGTCATACCGTGGTTTCTGATGGTCTGTTCAAGGTCTTCGACCGCCACCCTGGAGGGTGGCCGACACATCTCCTCATCTGTGAGTAGTGGGATCTGGAACAGCACATCACGTTTATCAGACAGCAAGAATTAAACTTACTGTGGAGCAATTGTTGAAACATGCGACAGATCAACTGGTCTACAGCGGATCTTATTCACTCACTGATGACATGTTTCAACAATTGTTGAAACATGCGACAGATCGACTGGTCTACAGCGGATCTTGTTCACTCACTGATGACATGTTTCAACAATTGTTGAAACATGCGACAGATCGACTGGTCTACAGCGGATCTTGTTCACTCACTGATGACGTGTTTCAACAATTGTTTGAAACATGCGACGTATCGACTTGTCTACAGCGGATCTTGTTCACGCACTGATGACATGTTTCAACAATTGTTGAAATATGCGATGTATCGACTTGTCTACAGCGAATCTTGTTCACTCACTGATGACATGTTTCAACAATTGTTGAAACATGCGACGTATCGACTTGTTTACAGTGGATCTTGTTCACGCACTGATGACATGTTTCAACAATTGCGACGTATCGACTTGTCTACAGCGGATCTTGTTCACGCACTGATGACATGTTTCAACAATTGTTGAAATATGCGATGTATCGACTTGTTTACAGCGAATCTTGTTCACTCACTGATGACATGTTTCAACAATTGTTGAAACATGCGACGTATCGACTTGTTTACAGTGGATCTTGTTCACGCACTGATGACATGTTTCAACAATTGTTGAAACATGCGACGTATCGACTGGTCTACAGCGGATCTTGTTCACTCACTGATGACATGTTTCAACATGCGACGTATCGACTTGTTTACAGTGGAACTTGTTCACGCACTGATGACATGTTTCAACAATTACGACGTATCGACTTGTCTACAGCGGATCTTGTTCACGCACTGATGACATGTTTCAACAATTACGACGTATCAACTTGTCTACAGCGGATCTTGTTCACTCACTGATGACGTGTTTCAACAATTGTTGAAACATGCGACGCATCGACTTGTCTACAGCGGATCTTGTTCACGCACTGATGACATGTTTCAACAATTGCGACGTATCAACTTGTCTACAGCGAATCTTGTTCACTCACTGATGACATGTTTCAACAATTGTTGAAATATGTGATGTATCGACTTGTTTACAGTGGATCTTGTTCACTCACTGATGACATGTTTCAACAATTGTTGAAACATGCGACGTATCGACTGGTCTACAGCAGATCTTGTTCACGCACTGATGACATGTTTCAACAATTGTTGAAACATGCGACAGATCGACTGGTCTACAGCGGATCTTGTTCACTCACTGATGACATGTTTCAACAATTGTTGAAACATGCGACAGATCGACTGGTCTACAGCGGAACTTGTTCACTCACTGATGACATGTTTCAACAATTGTTGAAACATGCGACAGATCGACTGGTCTACAGTGGATCTTGTTCACTCACTGATGACATGTTTCAACAATTGTTGAAACATGCGACGTATCGACTTGTCTACAGCGGATCTTGTTCACGCACTGATGACATGTTTCAACAATTACGACGTATCAACTTGTCTACAGCGGATCTTGTTCACTCACTGATGACGTGTTTCAACAATTGTTGAAACATGCGACGCATCGACTTGTCTACAGCGGATCTTGTTCACGCACTGATGACATGTTTCAACAACTGCGACGTATCAACTTGTCTACAGCGAATCTTGTTCACTCACTGATGACATGTTTCAACAATTGTTGAAATATGTGATGTATCGACTTGTTTACAGTGGATCTTGTTCACTCACTGATGACATGTTTCAACAATTGTTGAAACATGCGACGTATCGACTTGTTTACAGCGGATCTTGTTCACGCACTGATGACGTTTCAACAATTGTTGAAATATGCGATGTATCGACTTGTTTACAGTGGATCTTGTTCACTCACTGATGACATGTTTTAACAATTGTTGAAATATGTGATGTATCGACTTGTTTACAGTGGATCTTGTTCACTCACTGATGACATGTTTCAACAATTGTTGAAATATGTGATGTATCGACTTGTTTACAGTGGATCTTGTTCACTCACTGATGACATGTTTCAACAATTGTTGAAACATGCGACGTATCGACTTGTTTACAGCGGATCTTGTTCACGCACTGATGACATGTTTCAACAATTGCTCAAAGTAAGTTTAATTCTTAATGTTCAATGGCATCTTAGAGCCATGAACAGTCCCTTTCATGCATCACATCTAGTTGTGTCAACTCTAGCATTCACACACACATCTCCTGGCTCATACAGTGTCTCTTGGTTGCTACACCTGCCTACTTCAATCTTGTCCCATGCTGGATGTTTCCTCTCTCCCCCTCTCTCTCTCCCTCATCCAATGGGAGTTCTGTCTGTCCAGAACTTAGAGGAACGCAATTTAACCCTTTGTACCCCAACCGCCTGCAACCAGCTGATCTGGTGTGACCCACAACCACCTATAACTGTCTGCAGATAAGCTGCACTTTCGACTGTATTGATTTATATATATATACGTGGTGCCATCTACAGGATAATTGTGTGCTATATGTCATTTTAAAGCCTATTTGCTATGTACTTGGGGTATTTGTTGTATGCTTTATACTGGACATTTTTGAGTCTGCACCGTTTTTAAACATATCTCACTGAACGTGTAAGATTGCTGTGCGGAACTGGAGTCTACTTCATTAAAACGATTCCAGTACCGAGATATGTCAAACACTTCCTTTTCCACTTGCTCTGGGAGTTTTGTTTTGGACAGCTATCTTGTTGAAAAACATGCCACAAATTGTACTGAGACAACGCCTCCTACTTAAACAGTACAGGTGTGTTTTATTACTAATGTACCTCTTCCCCTAGTAGAGCTCTCAGACACATCTCCGTCGAGTCGCAGATTGCCTGAAGTTCATAGCCTCCCTCCAGGGCCATGCCGACCTTCCCGTTCGCCAGCATCATCATCTGCTTCGTCATGTGACCAAAGCCTACAAGTAACAGTGATTTATTGTATTAAAATGTAAGTAACAGTGATTTCTTGTGTTAAATTGATTGTTCTATTGGTACAAATTATTATGTTATGCTACTTCTTCAAGATATTTTGTATCTCGGGCACCAAACTTTCATGTGTTCATCTACGGCCTATAATTCATCACCACACATCATCTTATCTTGTTTACAAACAACTGAATTACGACTGTCCCAAGTTACGTAAACTGTCCCCATCTGAGTTACGACTGTCCAAGTTACGAAAACTGTCCCCAACTGAGTTACGGCTGTCCCAAGTTACGTAAACTGTCCCCAACTGAGTTACGATTGTCCCAGGTTATGAAAAATGTGCCCAACTGAGTTACGACTGTCCCAAGTTACGTAACTGACCCCAACTGAGTTACGACTGTCCCAAGTTAGGTAAACTGTCCCCAACTGAGTTACGACTGACCCAAGTTATGTAAACTGTCCCCAACTGAGTTACGGCTGTCCCAAGTTATATAAACTGTCACCAACTGATCGGTGGATATTTTCCGTTCCATTTTTTTACAAACAATTGAATTACGACTGTCCCAAGTTATGTAAACTGTCCCCAACTGAGTAACAACTGTCCCAAGTTACGAAAACTTTCCCCAACTGAGTTACGACTGTCCCAAGTTATGTTAACTGTCCCCAACTGAGTTACGACAGTCCCAAGTTACGTAAATTGTCCCCAACTAAGTTATGACTGTCCCAAGTTACATAAACTGTCCCCAACTGAGTTACGACTGTCCCAAGTTATATAAACTGTCACCAGCTGATCGGTGATGTTTTCCGTTGCTAGGAACAATTGTTGAAAACACAAGTATCATTTCTAACAACTGTTCAACTTTTTTATCCAGAACATTTTGTGAAACTGTCCCCTGCATCTGTTTGTACACAGCGCTCTCTGGCACATAATAATAATTATATAATAACAGTTGTTCGATTTCTGACGTAATCATGAAGATGATCACCTTTGAACTTCCAAGTTATCTCATCAGAATGGTTATTTTTGAGATATATATAATATTATAATATTAACATTATTGAGACATGTCGTTTCCAATAGTGTTAGACTGAGACTGCTTACAGGCGGGGCTGACTTGGTAGCCACCTAGTGGTGGTGCGTGTCCTGATGCGGCATCGAAGCCGGCCGAGACGAGAACGATCTGTGGATCAAACTCACGAGCAATGGGCATGACGATGGTCCTGGAAGATAATAACATCTCAGTTAGACAACTGAATGGCACTATGCAGCTAGTCCACTCACAAACAGATCTTATAATTATTATATAAAATTAGGTTCTTATAAAGCGCAGCATCCAGTCCTCAGGACTGCTCAGAGTGCTTTCTGCTTCACTCCCTGGCAGACCTGTTCATCCGAACACCATCTCGACTTCTTTGGGAAGTATTCAGCCACGATGCAATTACTGCAGTCTATTTATACACAAATATCGACCACTGTCTATGGTCAGGTACTCGTTCATTCAGCTGAACGAACTGGAGCAACGTAGAGTGAACGAGTTTGTCCAAAGTTCGAAATAGCAGCGCAGGATTCGAACCCGGAATCTCTTGTTTGAGAGTCCAGTGTCCTAATCACTGCATAACGGCACTTGACTATGTACGCTGTAAAGACACAACGGCACTTGACTATGTACGCTGTAAAGACACAACCGCACTTGACTATGTACGCTGTAAAGACACAACCGCACTTGACTATGTACGCTGTAAAGACACAACCGCACTTGACTATGTACGCTGTAAAGACATAACCGCACTTGACTATGTATGCTGTAAAGACACACCCGCACTTGACTATGTACGCTGTAAAGACACAACCGCACTTCACTATGTACACTGTAAAGACACAACCACACTTGACTATGTACGCTGTAAAGACACAACCGCACTTCACTATGTACGCTGTAAAGACACAACCGCACTTCACTATGTATGCTGTAAAGACACAACCGCACTTCACTATGTACACTGTAAAGACACAACCGCACTTCACTATGTGCGCTGTAAAGACACAACCGCACTTCACTATGTACGCTGTAAAGACACAACCACACTTCACTATGTATGCTGTAAAGACACAACCGCACTTGACTATGTACACTGTAAAGACACAACCGCACTTGACTATGTACGCTGTAAAGACACAACCGCACTTGACTATGTACACTGTAAAGTCACAGACGGACAGTGAAGAGATCTCAACAAGGCAGGAATGAAGAACCAAGAGTGGGAGACAACTGATGGATCCTGCACATCGCTGTTTGCCAACTTCACAATCAAAATAATGCATGTGAGTGTTGTCTTTGCCAGCACTGTTGATAACAGTAATGCATGTGAATTACGTTATCATTGACCTGCAAAGATGTCGCTTTAAAAACTTTGTATTTTGATTTTGTCATAAAGAAAAACATTTTGGGCCAGAATTTGCTAGGCAACAGGTCACATTATGGACAGTTCAGTTGCAGAAGGTCAGGATAGTTAGAGAAGTACTTTCAAGAGGGCAGACAGACCGAGTGATTTTTACCCCTCAATGGATGAGGGGGACCATGGGGAAGACAATTCCAAGTTCATCCAACAAACAATGCAACCTACCTGAACGCGGCAACGTACTCAGCATCCCCCATGGGTGGGTTGAGCGCCCCGGAGAAGGCAATGTTCACGTTGAACCCCATCCCCTTGTCAATCCCACACTCGTCCGGTGCCCCAGTGCCCGGGAAGAAGTTGCCGTTGTCATGGCGATGCACCGAGATGTAGAGGACGCGGGGGTCGGCGTAAAAGATCTGCTGTGTCGAGTTGCCATGGTGAACGTCCCAGTCGATAACGAGGATCTTTTTCATCTTGTGACGATCCAGCAGGATCTTCGTCGCCACAGCCAGTGAGTTGAAGTAGCAGAACCCCCTGGTGACAACATCGGGTATCAGTCATTGCGGTCGCGACACAAGACTTTTTTTGCATGACAATTTTTTACATGACACTGAAGTTTACATTTACCTGTTTATTTGTTCGTTTTTAATCTACCTCGACTATCGTCATCGCAGTACAACTCATTGATTCTATTTGTTTTATACTTTTTAACCTGACTAGCCTGGAATAATTTTAGCATCAGTTATTGATGTCTACATTTATTTAATTTGTTTTGTTTTATACTTTTTAGCCTAACTAGCTCGGCGTCATTTCAACATGACTTAATGATGTTTACATTTATTATCCTAGTTTACCTAACGGTATGTCTTATACTTTTTAACACAATTAGTGTAGTTTATTGATGTTTATATTTATTTTAGTTTTGTCTTTTGTACTTGTTGGTCTAACTAGTCAAGCATCGTGTTAGTATAACCATTTAGCTCATTTTATATTCAACTCAATGCAACTTATTATATTCTATGACACCACGTCAAGCTGGTAGTATTAAACTTTAATTTGGTACGATTACATTTCCATCACCATATCAATTTAAAACAAAATAATAAATATTATACATAATTTCATCTATCGTATTACAATTCAACATTGTACTATTTTAAAACTGTAAAGTGCTATGAACTGGACAGTGTGTGGTGCAATGAAAAATAAATATTACGAAACAGGAAAGCACACTGAAAGGCCGCAGGCAAGACGTTCATTTATATTCAACACACCGTTCTACTGCTTGTACGCATCTGTCCTACTGACTGACCGACACAAAGTTTTCCATATCTGATTCACCTATCTATGATTCACTTAGGTCCCAGTGAATGTCACCGCAAGAACAGGGCCTTGGTAAATACACGACCCGAATACTGACAACTCAACATGCCTGCAAACACTGCGACACAACAAAAACATTTTCTTTAGGGACAAACCTGTCTAAGACTAACTTTGGCGGCAGAAACACAGTTAGCACAACACTAATTTGAATAAGCACAGTTTGATTATAGGATATTTTGAGGAAAGGTAGAAATAATGCCAAGTTAACAATGATGAAGTGAAAGAAAAGCATAATATATACGCTGACACATTAAAAAGATGACAATGAATAATAATATGTTTGATTTAATTTAGTGTCAGATCCAATATTGTTCACAATGCCTCACAGCATACTAATTAATCACATACCCTAGAATTGTAAAAATGACAAAATCGTTATATTAAAATACTAACAGTAATAATTAAAAAAAAATACACATAACACATTATATATATATAATTAAAAACACCTAAAATGAAAAAAAACGGATTAGAATACAAAAATATATATTATAATACACCCCTGTATACTAAAAATTCAAATACAATTTTTTTATATTGCTAACTAATGTGAATACATTTATGGAAACTATTCATAATTCAATAATTATAATGAGTAGAAATGTGTTAACTCACATGGGCTGTGTTGGTTCTGCGTGGTGACCGGGTGGGCGGACCAGAGCGAGGCCATTCTGAAGTTGACCGGTGGCGATGTTTGTCGCAAGCTCGATCACGCAGCCAACCGCCTACAAGACAGCACCATCTGGTGAGTTATAGTCGTACATCACCGTGTCGTCACGGCAGTGTCAAACATGGTGTCAGCTCTATCTGTGTCTAAGCACCGTGTGCTATTGTGTTATGTCTAGGTAAACATGACATGTCACCAAACCTTATCACCAGACTGTTCCTGAGTCACGTGACAAGAACACATAAAACGATCACGGACTGTCACCGTCAAAACAGTCATGTAAAAATATCACAATGGCTAATACACCAAATAGTGACACACTGCGATGTCACTGTCACGTGTGTGATGTCGACACACTGTGTCACTAGTGACTCACCATACGAGTGGCCTGCGGTGTCTGTGCGTCATTCCACACTGTATCTGAATCGACACCAATCCCTCCACACGCCAACTTTCGGAACCTCGGCTGTAAGACTTCTGTAACACGAACAACAATCCTTCTCATTTTCAATTCTCAATTTGGTATTCTCAATCTTCGTTTTGCAATTTTTTGATTCTCATGTTTCAAATCTAAATTTCCTATTCTCAGTCTTCATTTATCAGTTTTTTATTAAATATATTTTTTTTATTACATTAGATTCACAATTTTCTATTCTCAATTTTCTATTCTCAGTTTACAATTCTCAATTTTTGATTCTCAATTTAAGATTCTAAACTTTCGGATGTCAATTTTTTATTCGCATTTACCTATTCTAAGGTTTTGATTCTCAATTTTCGAATCATTTGTGAATCAGACCAATGTTGTTAAATGACACTCCTCCAAGTGTTGATATCTCTCACTCCTGGCAGTAGTTTAGTTGGTCGTCTTTGTGTTCTTTCTAACTTACATACATCCTTCGTACGACACTCACCGAAGAGTTTTGGACTGAGTTTCTGCGGACTGGTGCCATACATGAGGGTGTAAGCCTCGCTGTGACACGTCTGTAGCTCCTCTAGTGACGCCTTGTGACACTGCAGCTTCTACAACACACAGTTGATGCTGTGGTGAGTGACATGCACAGGACAGGAGACAGCATGCTGAAGGGAGAGAGAGGGGGAATGAGGGACGGTGGCGGAGAGAGGCAGGGAGGGAAGAGAGAGGAGTGAGGGAAAGAGGGGAGGGAGAGGAGGGGAGTGGGGAGACAGAGGGGAAATGAGAGGGAGGGAGGGAGGGAGGGAGGAAGAGAGGGAGAGAGGGGAAGGGAGAGAGAGAAGGGAAGGGAGAGAAAGAGGGGAAGGGAGAGAGAGGGAGAGAGAGAGGGAGAGAGAGGGAGTGAGAGGGAGAGAGAGAGTGAATGTGAGTACATATAAAACGCATGATGATTGCAAATGAACCTTGACTGGTCCGAGGAGTCCTGCATTAACACCTCAATGATTGATGCCAGTTATATATCATCTACTTACACTTCATTAACTAAATAACAACTGTCACTATAAATAATATTGGTTATTATACATGGAAATAAAGTGTAAAGTATTTTGTATTACTATGCAAAATATCTTTTGACTATAAATCACTGAACAAATTCAAAATACAGAAAGAAAATCATTACAGAAAAATAAATTAATTCCAGAATGAATAGTTAATACCACTAACTCTAACCCACAGTAAATCTACCAACATAAATAAACGCTAATCAAACATGAATGAACTCACATTAATCTGGGATGAGTGACATTTTATCAAAACCGTTGAAAATTTATGAGATCGAGCAGAGCAAGGTACGAGCGGAATAAGGTATGAGCCAAAATGTCTCCTTGGATCTGGATGAATTCCAGGAATGACCAAATTGAATTCCCAAAATGCGGAAATCCACGTTTCCTCAGAACTCTCTCATCCCTAGTTAATACTGACTAACATTACCAAACTTATCACTAACAAACTGCCTCAACATAACAGTTCCACATCTAACAGTGCAGTGTAATATCAATGACTTGGAATCTTAGCAGCAGTTACTGTGATTGTGTGTGAAGTAGGATGTGTACAGAGGTCAGTGACTGCCGGAGATCCACTGATGTATTATTTACACGGCAATAACCGCAGCCTCCCGCGTGGCGTCTTGGTCGTCCGCTCACTGAGACGTCCCGTGAAATTGGCAAGGATATACGACTCGTGTTTACTTGAGGGTGGCAAAACTGTATTACTACACCGTGACTGAGAAGACGGAACTCACGGGAGGGTAGGTGTGGAGGGGGACAGGCAGACAGAGGAAGGGTGGGAAAGGGGGAGGGTGGTGAGGATGGGAGAGATGAATGGTGGGAGAGGGAGAAAGGGATAAAGGGAGGAAGGAAGGAAGGGAGAGAGCGAGGGAGGCAGCGGGATGGTGGAAGAGGAAGGGATAGAGGGAGGAAGGTAGGGAAGGTGAGACTGAGGGAGGCACAGGGAGGAAGGGACAGAGGGAGGAAGGTAGGGATGATGGGAGAGAGGGAGGCACAGGGATGGAGGGAGAGGGAGGAAGAGACAGAGGGAGGAAGGTAGGGAAGGAGAGAGTGGACAGGAAGAGATGGAGGAAGAGAGTTGGAGACAGTCAGGATGGGAGGAGGATGGGGAAGACAGACGGAGGAAGGGAGGGTGGGAGGGAGGGAGGATGGGAGAGGTAGTGAGGGAGGGATGGATGGACAGAGGAACGATGGATGACTAGTGGAAAGCTAGGGAGGGAGGGGGCTGGAGGAAGATGTCTAGTAACACTGACTGAACATTACATATTTCTGCTAAAAAGATCTGTGATAATTCATCACTGCACTATTTACACCATTCTGACCATCTGCAACACCTTGTCAGCAGTTACACCACCATGCCGGCGGTGCCTACACCACCTTGTCAGCAGTTACACCACCATGCCGGCGGTGCCTGCACCACCTTGTCAGCAGTTACACCACCATGCCGGCGGTGCCTACACCACCATGTCAGCAATTACACCACCATGCCGGACGGTGCCTACACCACCTCGCCTGAGGTGACAACACCACCTTACCAGTGGTGCTCTCCCCACCCCCACCCTCACCTGGCACTTGTTGGCGAGCCCCGTCTCCTGGATGCGGGCGTAGATGCTCTGTAGACGCCCGGGGTGCTCCGGGTGCATGTCGTTGTTGCCGCACATGCACTGGTGCTTCAACATCAGCGAGTCATATGCCAGTCCTGTTCGACACAACAACACAGTGGTGACGCGACACTAGTGACACAATAATGACACAGCAACCTTTTGTCAAATTACAGTACACTACACGAGGAGACCACTGACAATGAAATGTGCTTTGGTGAAATTTAACTTAATTTTTTTAATAAAAATTGTTAAGACCTCATAAAATGCTCCACAAGGTTTCAAGATGATATCCTGCATTACACTGCAATTAAGTTTGTCCTTTTTTCCTGTAGTAACTTTGTAACTTGCATGTAACCAAATACATCAACAAACTACAGTTAAAAATGGAAAATGAAATGCTACTCATGCTACTGTTTATAAACATGCTTTCCAACTTTTTTGTAATTTCACTTATTACTCGGTTTAACATCAACAATCATGGATCATAGCAATGACATTCACAAATGCACTGTTTCTAATCAACTGTCTCCAAAGTTACCTCCATAAGTGATATAGTTTGGCATTGCTTTGCTGACTAATCACAGTCTGTGATACTACTGTGAGACTCATCACAATAGTTATGAGACTATTGCAATAGGATCGGAATAGTAAAAGTAAGTAACTTTGTTTATTTTACAAGTAACATACAGTTAACACATATATGTCTTACAAATGGAAATGTGTTACATTGTATGGATGTGTTACATTGTATGGATGTGTTACATTGTATGGATGTGTTACACTGTATGGATGTGTTACACTGTATGGATGTGTTACATTGTTTGGTGTGTTACATTATATGGATGTGTTACATTGTATGGATGTGTTACACTGTATCGATGTGTTACACTGTATGGATGTGTTACACTGTATGGATATGTCACATTGTATGGATATATTACATTGTATGGATGTGTTACATTATATGAATGTGTTACACTGTATGGATGTGTTACATTGTATGGATGTGTTACATTATATGGATGTGTTACACTGTATGGATGTGTTACACTGTATCAATGTGTTACATTGTACTGATGTGTTACATTATATGGATGCGTTACACTGTATGGATGTGTTACATTGTATGGATCTGTTACATTGTATGGATCTGTTACATTGTTTGGAAGTCACTTGGCTCCACTAACTGGAAACTCTTTTTTGTTGAAATCTTGCCTTCCTCAGTATGGTTCATGTTTCTTTGAAGCTATGTTTACATTCTTCAAGTATTTCAGTATAATAGTTAGTTTTTGCTGCTCTTTTGATCTTATTAAATAGTGTACAATATACTTTATACGCATTCTCTCTCACTGGATTGGGCTTATTTAGCTTTTGTCGGAATAATTTGTTTTTGTTTATTGAAGAAACTAAAAAATAGCAGATGTTACCCAGGGCTATCTTTTAAAAATATTTTCTATTTACTCTGATAGTTTTAACTTCGCAGGATATTTCATAAAGTGATCTATATAGTAACACTAAGTTGTTATATGCTTCACTTGCATTTATAGTAAATAAAACAGAGGAACAGTCAGCCGACTCCTAAATGTTAAAATGTTGGTCAAGTTTAACTGGCGTGTTTGTTTATATGCTGTGTTTTGTGTGGCAGGTGTATCATATATTAAATGAATATTCCAAATTGGCCAGCCATGTCTGTGACAATAATAGGGTCATTACGTTACATAGTCATTACGTTATAGTAATTACATAGCCATTACGTTACATAGTCATTATGTTACAGTCATTACATAGCCATTACGTTACATAGTCATTACGTTACAGTCATTACATAGCCATTACGTTACATAGTCATTACGTTACAGTCATTACATAGCCATTATGTTACATAGACATTACGTTACCCCAGACGCACCTGTCATGAATGTTTTGTCGGTAGCCGTGTCGTGAGGTATAAGACTAGGCATGTTGTGTCCGGCGGTCACCAGGGGGCTAGACATGGCGCGCTCGAGGGTGCGGCCTGGAATGCTGCTGCTGTCGTTGTCAAGTGAGAGGGCACCACTGGTCTGCTGCTTGAGTTTGCGCAGGAATGCTTCGTGACTGGTCGACATGGCTGCAGACGAGTCACTCACGATGACAACATCCTCATCTTCCTTCTCCTTGATAGCCTTCATCTCCTGACAAGAACAAGTAAGGGGCCATCCATAAAGTATGTATCTGCTATTTTTTTATGTTTTTGAGGCCACCCCAGCCTTCTGTCATGTGCACTTTGTAACACTGGCTGTAAATGCCCTAAAACTACATCCATTCTGAGAAAGACACTCACCTCCCTAATACACACACACATCAATAACTGTATTTGTCACATTTTTGTATTGATTTGTAATTCACATGTACCCGGTAGAATATAAGTACACAAAACTAATCATAAACAATAAATTAAATGTCCACGTTTATGTGGTGGGTTGGTGGTTAGTTGCGATGGACTGTCAATGGAGTGCACCGTGATTCAAGCATTTTGTTTAATCGCTGTGTAACACCCTGAGATCCCCCACCCATCGCAACATTTACCAGGAGCCCCCTAACCCTTAGGGGGCTCCTGTAAGGATGGTCCCCTAATCTCTTGTAACACAGTCTTGCAAACAGCATCAAATATCCATGAATGTACAGAAATTATTATTTCATAGTTTATTTCATTAAACAATAGATTCAAATGTCTTCACAGACGACTATGTTCACGAACATCTCAATACTTTGGCAAGTCCAGATTCTTTTGTTAGGAATCAAATTGCATGATTTAGATCTTGTTCTGCTCGCCAGGTAGTAATTTTGTTGTATTCAGAAGCAATTCTATGTAATTTATTCTCACAACTTGAAGAAAATGTTCACATCTGACATTATTCCTCTCACAAAAAAACAGAATTCCACCTCTGAATATTTAGTCGCATTTCACGGCCTTTGTCAGTGACCCATCCAGCCTCGCTATGGGCACGTCACATGACCTGGCCGAAATATTCGTAAAAGTTATGAAGTAAAGACTGTGTAAGGATGGTATAAAATTTTCCCCAACCTTCTGCACGGATACATGGGAGAGAACAGACGTCTACAAGAGTGCTTCTGCACGGATACATGGGAGAGAACAGACGTCTACAAGAATGCTTCTGCACGGATACATGGGAGAGAACAGACGTTTACAAGAGTGCTTCTGCACGGATACATGGGAGAGAACAGACGTCTACAAGAGTGCTTCTGCACGGATACATGGGAGAGAACAGACGTCTACAAGAGTGCTTCTGCACGGATACATGGGAGAGAACAGACGTCTACAAGAGTGCTTCTGCACGGATACATGGGAGTGAACAGATGTCTACAAGAGTGCTTCTGCACGGATACATGGGAGAGAACAGACGTCTACAAGAGTGCTTCTGCACGGATACATGGGAGAGAACAGACGTCTACAAGAGTGCTTCTGCACGGATACATGGGAGAGAACAGACGTCTACAAGAGTGCTTCTGCACGGATACATGGGAGAGAACAGACGTCTACAAGAGTGCTTCTGCACGGATACATGGGAGAGAACAGACGTCAACAAGAGTGCTTCTGCACGGATACATGGGAGAGAACAGACGTCTATAAGAGTGCTTCTGCACGGATACATGGGAGAGAACAGACGTCTACAAGAGTGCTTCTGCACGGATACATGGGAGAGAACAGACGTCTACAAGAGTGCTTCTGCACGGATACATGGGAGAGAACAGACGTCTACAAGAGTGCTTCTGCACGGATACATGGGAGAGAACAGACGTCTACAAGAGTGCTTCTGCACGGATACATGGGAGAGAACAGACGTCCACAAGAGTGCTTCTGCACGGATACATGGGAGAGAACAGACGTCTACAAGAGTGCTTCTGCACGGATACATGGGAGAGAACAGACGTCTACAAGAGTGCTTCTGCACGGATACATGGGAGAGAACAGACGTCTACAAGAGTGCTTCTGCACGGATACATGGGAGAGAACAGACGTCTACAAGAGTGTGGGAGAGAACAGACGTCTACAAGAGTGCTTCTGCACGGATACATGGGAGAGAACAGACGTCTACAAGAGTGCTTCTGCACGGATACATGGGAGAGAACAGACGTCCACAAGAGTGCTTCTGCACGGATACATGGGAGAGAACAGACGTCCACAAGAGTGCTTCTGCACGGATACATGGGAGAGAACAGACGTCTACAAGAGTGCTTCTGCACGGATACATGGGAGAGAACAGACGTCTACAAGAGTGCTTCTGCACGGATACATGGGAGAGAACAGACGTCTACAAGAGTGCTTCTGCACGGATACATGGGAGAGAACAGACGTCTACAAGAGTGCTTCTGCACGGATACATGGGAACAAGAGTGCTTCTGCACGGATACATGGGAGAGAACAGACGTCTACAAGAGTGCTTCTGCACGGATACATGGGAGAGAACAGACGTCTACAAGAGAACAGACGTCTACAAGAGTGCTTCTGCACGGATACATGGGAGAGAACAGACGTCTACAAGAGTGCTTCTGCACGGATACATGGGAGAGAACAGACGTCTACAAGAGTGCTTCTGCGGATACATGTCTACATGGGAGAGAACAGACGTCTACAAGAGTGCTTCTGCACGGATACATGGGAGAGAACAGACGTCTACACAGAGTGCTTCTGCACGGATACATGGGAGAGAACAGACGTCTACAAGAGTGCTTCTGCACGGATACATGGGAGTGAACAGACGTCTACAAGAGTGCTTCTGCACGGATACATGGGAGAGAACAGACGTCTACAAGAGTGCTTCTGCACGGATACATGGGAGAGAACAGACGTCTACAAGAGTGCTTCTGCACGGATACATGGGAGAGAACAGACGTCTACAAGAGTGCTTCTGCACGGATACATGGGAGAGAACAGACGTCTACAAGAGTGCTTCTGCACGGATACATGGGAGAGAACAGACGTCTACAAGAGTGCTTGCTGATACAGTGGAAACAAACGACACTATGAAGACATCAGAAATGAGACATCGAGAGCACTCACTTGTACGAGTTTAGCCTCTGCCTCCTCATCCACATTCTCCATGTGAACCTTGCTTGCCGACTTCTGCAGCAGCGCCGTCTGCAGGCGCTGTCACAAACCACAAGAGCACACATGAGCAGGCCGACACATACAATTGTTCGCATTGATGGAACTTCGGTATAGGATACGCGATAGTCATTAATGATCACTTTGGAAGAATCAGCGAGACCTACAAAGGGCAGGAGAACGGTTAAGAATGGAATGCTATCGCAGAAGACCAAGAAAGATGGAGAGTCATAGCAACGGAGGCAGAATTGATGGAGTCACATTGGTCCCACCCTGCAATATCTCGGGGTCACAATATCCTAACAGGACTTTGCCAAGTATATGTATTGAGATGGAATCAAGGGGAAGATGTAATCACGTGGAGGTACTGACGTGCTTCATGTGTAGTTTCTGTGTCTCCTTCAGGAGCAGTTCCTGCTGTTTCTGCTGCATCAAGTGCTGGTTCCACAGGAGGTGTCCGGGCAGTGGCAGCGGTGCCGACTGCGTGCGGTTCAACGTTTGTCTGAAGCACAGGTCATAACTACATCACTACGTCATTGCCTGTCACACCCACCAACACAGTCCAGGAGAATTGTTCATTTAAACATGCAAAGGACTGTTATTTATTAACAACTGTTCATACTTATAATAATAGTAAAAACTCCAGCTGACAGCTATCAAATGCAAGAAACTAGGTTGCATTGAATGCTCAAATTGTACATTTAAAGATGAATGGAATTGTTATATTTTAACACCTGCTCATTCTTATAATAATAAAAGTAACTTAATTTCTTTTAACTGCAGTTATTTTTCATCTGAAAAATGGACTTAGGAACGTGTATAATTTTTTAAATGCCAGCTTGTGAGTTTATGGGTGTTTCTGTAATTTTGGCCCAAGTCCTGCCACTTTTTGCTAGCTCTAGTAGTTTGGGCCGGTGTCGGCATTATATCCATACCTGTGCAGTCGGGCCTTGGCAGCCTGTGCATCTGTGATGCCAAAGTGGAAGCCAGTGCCAGGCGGCATGGCTGTCGGGCTGAGAGGTATCTGCCCAGTGTTTCGGGCCAGCTCCATCGCCTTCATTTGGGCATCAATGTAGGCAGGGTTGGTTGGAGACATTTCTGCAAGAACAGTGGCAGATGTACGGTTAAAAATCAGGGAGAAACTTGGGTAGAAACAATTATGTAGATGGTCATGATGAAGGCAGGATTAGGCAGAGATTAAGAGGTGGATGGAGATATAGCACGAGAGATAAATAAGGGGGAGGGAGGGAGGGAGGGAGGGAGGGAGGGAGGGAGGGAAGGATAGATGGAGCGACAGAGGGAGAGAACTCACCCATTAGAGAGGGGTACATGGGTATTGTCCCAGACAGCATGTGTTGTGTGAGAGGGAGGCCGTGCTGTGCGGCGGCCCGCGCTCGCAACTCCGCTTCCGACATACTCGCTGATAGGTTGGTCGCCTGAAACACAACACAACGTCTGAATAATCACAGTCCAAATATACAGCCACACAGAGCAACTCAAATGTTGGGCTCCGAGTGTTAATCAGTTACATATGGTCTTACCGCGGTAGATTAACACTGCTTCTTTTTAGAAGATAAAAACGTTCATATGTAATTTTGATACTTTCTAAAATGTTAATAAGCAGAAATAATTAACTATTAAAATGTTGCTAATAATATTTATTCAATTTATATATTTTGTACAAAGTTGAACATTTATTTTAAAGTATCTAATAAAAATGTGAGATAAGCAATACTTAAACAGCTTTGTTAACTCCAAATAGTTCGTATGCACACATGCTTCTAATTCAAAATGCAAGCTTCATCTGCATTTCTGATCTTCACAAAAATTATACATTTTCATACAAAATATATCATCCCCATCAATTCATATTCTAGTTTATCTAAACATTAATGTAATTAAAAAGTAATATAACATAGCGTAGGCAGACACAAAATGATGAAAACATCATTAATATAAAGACAATGATATGTTGTGGTTCTTGCTGACTGCAGTCATTGAGTCGTCTGGCATGGAGGTGACTTACCACACTTGCCTCTGCGACAGACGTGTCCCGAGGCTGACCAATGGAGATGTTGGGCATGCTCTGGTTGATAACCATCTTGGACATCATCTGTAGGGGGAAGGTCGTAGTTCCATCCTGGCTCTGCACAGATACAACCAGTGATTGTTAAGTGGGGTCAGATCCACATTTTATTTCTAAGTTCTCCACCTACCAATCATGTGTCCTTTGTTTTATTGTGATCGTTGTGTAAAAATGCACATTTACATGATGTAGTTGTTTCAATATTCAAAATTCTTCCTGCAGATTTATTTTTAGGTATGGATTTTTAGTATTTTAGTCACTTGTTTGTCAATTAGCAGATTTTAATGTGCATTATTTTATAATACTATAACATTTCAGTCATTCTACGTGGCCCCAACAGAATTAGTTGAATGGTGAGGAACTACATAAATATTAATATAATTTATTATTAATTTATAAAATATTGAAGAATTATTTTGTTGGCTAAATGTAGCCAAGGTCAAATGAAAGATAGACTTTGATGGCATGGTTGAATGCAGTATGAGCCAGTGAAAAATTGTCACTGTATCAACATTTCGTTGTCAAAATGATGACACAATTGAATGAGTGTCATCCAATGAGTAAGTGTCACCGAGTCAATACTTGGTTGACACAAAATAATTACTAATTTGAATGGGGTGTCACATAGTGAATAACTGTCACTGTGTCAACATCTGGTCACAAAATGATGACGAAATTTAATGGAGTGTCACCTTGTGAATAACTGTCATTGTGTCAACAACTGTTTGTAAAAATGATGACACAACTGAACAGAGCATAAACTTGTGAATAACTGTCATAGTGTCAACGTCTGGTCACAAAATGATGACACAATTGAATGGAACATCACCTTGTGGATAACTGTCATTGTGTCAACATCTGGTTGTAAAATTGATGACACAACTGAACAGAGTATAACCCTGTGAATAACTGTTATTTTGTCAACACCTGGTTGTAAAAATGATGACACAACTGAACAGAGCGTAACCCGATGAATAGCTGTCACTTTGTGAACATTTGGTGGTGACAATGATGACACAATTGACCAGAATGTCATCCAATGAATACATGTCTCTGTGTCATGTCTGGTTCTCATTATGCATACTATAAACGTTGACAACGACTTGCCCCAACGCAGCAGTTAATCACACCTATACACAATCACCATCAAGGCATCACTACTGTCAAGCCTAGCTTCACTTACACTGCATGCCTGCCAGACATACACCCAGTCGCTTCTCAGTGTTTTATCTATTTTATTCACCAAACAAAAAATCAACCACAAGAACGGAGTAAGATATGCCATGTCAGTGCATCGCGTAAATCACGGCTCGCCAGCAAAAACACGTCGACAAATAACAGCACATATTGAATGTCAGACAGGCGGGGGTCTTTCTTCGCATAACACATCACAAAAACTCCCAGACACTTTGAGCTTGAATGACTTTAAACCAGGAAGGGTGTATTTATTCCGTGACACAGCCGACAGGTTTGACAGAATCAGCACTCTCAAGTTAATACACTCGTATTTAGATTTGTTTCCGGAATATTGTCAGAAATGTACGTTTAAAAATACACGCATCTAAATGCAGTGCTTTCAGGAGAACTGGCTAGGTTCCAGCTATGTCGGACTTGTTATTGCACATCAAAACGCCAGTTGCATCTTGCAGCTGCTGTTGGTATTTTACATTTGGACATAGCGTTTAACATAAATAATTAACAGGGCAATTACTGCGCCCTTCTACAGGTAATTACCCTCCCCCCGGTAATTATCAACACGAAAGTTAATCAATTGTTACTCTACAGTTGGATGGTAGCGGTGTGGTAGCAAGAATATATGTTAATTGTTACTCTACAGTTGGATGGTAGCGGTGTGGTAGCAAGAAGAAATGTTAATTGTTACTCTACAGTTGGATGGTAGCGGTGTGGTAGCAAGAAGAAATGTTAATTGTTACTCTACAGTTGGATGGTAGCGGTGTGGTAGCAAGAATATATGTTAATTGTTACTCTACAGTTGGATGGTAGCGGTGTGGTAGCAAGAAGAAATGTTAATTGTTACTCTACAGTTGGATGGTAGCGGTGTGGTAGCAAGAAGAAATGTTAATTGTTACTCTACAGTTGGATGGTAGCGGTGTGGTAGCAAGAATATATGTTAATTGTTACTCTACAGTTGGATGGTAGCGGTGTGGTAGCAAGAATATATGTTAATTGTTACTCTACAGTTGGATGGTAGCGGTGTGGTAGCAAGAAGAAATGTTAATTGTTACTCTACAGTTGGATGGTAGCGGTGTGGTAGCAAGAAGAAATGTTAATTGTTACTCTACAGTTGGATGGTAGCGGTGTGGTAGCAAGAATATATGTTAATTGTTACTCTACAGTTGGATGGTAGCGGTGTGGTAGCAAGAATATATGTTAATTGTTACTCTACAGAATAAATGTGAACATTTATTGCGTGTTTGCTCCAATTACAACAACACTTTATGGGCCGAGGGTTGTTACAAATGTGAACTGGGCATACAGTGGTACATTATGAACTAAGCAGGGAGAAAACATGTACTATTGTCACGTGAATGACACAATCTCGACATCAAAATAACTTTTCACTGCCCAAGTATCAGATGTACAGTTACCTATGTATAATCTCATCTACTGGAAATATCCCGTCATGCTAAGGGGTGGTGTCATACATTTGTAAAGTCCATAATGAAGACAGCGTTTTGCATTGCTTCAAACCACCGCCGACCCCCACCAATACATGGGTGTGTCAGTTACAATTTTGAATGATATAAAATGGCTTCCAAAATACACGCTGGATTCAACTGACGTGACAGGGTTGCCGAGACATCATATCCACAACAGCATCAATGTGCATTAATACATGTTCCACTCAATAGGTGGCACCACGGTATCAATTTACTTCCCCGCAATGCATGGCAATGACCAACCCTCCACCGACCCACACAAAATGCTCCACATATTTGACTATTTTGTAAAATTATGCAACCGAACTGCAGTACACAAGATAGTGAGATAACACGATGACGTACCTCCTTCTGGGGAGTGTGAGCCTCCCCTCCCACTGACCCCTGTGATCCCTGGGAGCCGCTGTGAGGGGAACTGGGGCTCGAGTCGGGGCTGTTTGTGTCTACTGCAACATGAAAGACCGTCATATTTCCATAAAACATATTTTTACTACACTGCACACAGCAAGGAACATCAGTCGAAGACAGGTAGTTACATCACAGTGACAGCTAAAAATCAATGAGCTAACTACAGTTATAATTTTTCTAGGTATACAAAACATCTCATTGTTCTAGTAATTACAGGACACATTTATCAATCATTTTACAAAATAAAGGCGTTACTTTTCTTACAGTGTTGTAGATTAATCCCTGACAGTTTGTGCCTCAAGTGCAAGCCACCTAGGAGGAAAACACGCACATACATTCATACGCTAGCTCGTTTATATCACTGTCCCAACTACACAAAACATAACTCTGTCATGGCTACATTATCATTGTCCTAGCTACATAAAACATAACTCTGTCATGGTTACATTATCATTATCCTAGCTACACAAAGCATAACTCTGTCATGGTTACATTATCATTGTCTTAGCTACATAAAACATAACACTGTCATGGCTACTTTATCATTGTCCTTGCTACATAAAACATAACTCTGTCATGGCTACATTATCATTGTCCTAGCTACATAAAACATAACTCTGTCATGGCTACTTTTTCATTGTCCTTGCTACATAAAACATAACACTGTCATGGTTACATTATCATTGTCCTTGCTACATAAAACATAACATTGTCATGGCTACATTATCATTGTCCTTGCTACATAAAACATAACACTGTCATGGTTACATTATCATTGTCCTTGCTACATAAAACATAACATTGTCATGGCTACATTATCATTGTCCTTGCTACATAAAACATAACACTGTCATGGCTACATTATCATTGTCCTTGCTACATAAAACATAGCATTGTCATGGCTACATTATCAATGTCCTTGCTACATAAAACACAACACTGTCATGGCTACATTATCCTTGTCCTTGCTACATAAAACATAACATTGTCATGGCTACATTATCATTGTCCTTGCTACATAAAACATAACATTGTCATGGCTACATTATCATTGTCCTTGCTACATAAAACATAACACTGTCATGGCTACATTATCAATGTCCTTGCTACATAAAACACAACACTGTCATGGCTACATTACATAAAACATAACTCTGTCATGGCTACTTTTTCATTGTCCTTGTTAAGCATAAAACATAACACTGTCATGGTTACATTATCATTGTCCTGCTATAAACATGCTAACATTGCTCATGGCTAAGCATTATCATTGTCCTTGTTAAGATAAAACATAACACTGTCATGGTTACATTATCATTGTCCCTACATAAAACATAACATTGTCATGGCTACTATCATTGTCCTTGCTAAGCATAAAACATAACACTGTCATGGCTACATTATCATTGTCCTTGCTTACATAAAACATATAAAGTACTTGTCATGGCTACATTTATCAATGTCCTACATAAAAACACAACACTGTCATGGCTACATTTATCCTTGTCCTTAAGCATAAAACATAACATTGTCATGGGTACATTATCATTGTCCTTGCTACATAAAACATAACATTGTCATGGGTACATTATCATTGTCCTTGCTACATAAAACATAACATTGTCATGGCTACATTATCATTGTCCTTGCTACATAAAACATAACATTGTCATGGGTACATTATCATTGTCCTTGCTACATAAAACATAACACTGTCATGGCTACATTATCATTGTCCTAGCTACATAAAACATAACTCTGTCATGGCTACTTTTTCATTGTCCTTGCTACATAAAACATAACACTGTCATGGTTACATTATCATTGTCCTTGCTACATAAAACATAACATTGTCATGGCTACATTATCATTGTCCTTGCTACATAAAACATAACACTGTCATGGTTACATTATCATTGTCCTTGCTACATAAAACATAACATTGTCATGGCTACATTATCATTGTCCTTGCTACATAAAACATAACACTGTCATGGCTACATTATCATTGTCCTTGCTACATAAAACATAGCATTGTCATGGCTACATTATCAATGTCCTTGCTACATAAAACACAACACTGTCATGGCTACATTATCCTTGTCCTTGCTACATAAAACATAACATTGTCATGGGTACATTATCATTGTCCTTGCTACATAAAACATAACATTGTCATGGCTACATTATCATTGTCCTTGCTACATAAAACATAACATTGTCATGGGTACATTATCATTGTCCTAGCTACATAAAACATAACTCTGTCATGGCTACTTTTTCATTGTCCTTGCTACATAAAACATAACACTGTCATGGTTACATTATCATTGTCCTTGCTACATAAAACATAACATTGTCATGGCTACATTATCATTGTCCTTGCTACATAAAACATAACACTGTCATGGTTACATTATCATTGTCCTTGCTACATAAAACATAACATTGTCATGGTTACATTATCATTGTCCTTGCTACATAAAACATAACATTGTCATGGGTACATTATCATTGTCCTTGCTACATAAAACATAACATTGTCATGGCTATATTATCATTGTCCTTGCTACATAAAACATAACATTGTCATGGCTACATTATCATTGTCCTTGCTACATAAAACATAACATTGTCATGGCTACATTATCATTGTCCTTGCTACATAAAACATAACACTGTCATGGCTACATTATCAATGTCCTTGCTACATAAAACACAACACTGTCATGGCTACATTATCATTGTCCTTGCTACATAAAACATAACATTGTCATGGGTACATTATCATTGTCCTTGCTACATAAAACATAACATTGTCATGGGTACATTATCATTGTCCTTGCTACATAAAACATAACATTGTCATGGGTACATTATCATTGTCCTAGCTACATAAAACATAACTCTGTCATGGCTACTTTTTCATTGTCCTTGCTACATAAAACATAACACTGTCATGGTTACATTATCATTGTCCTTGCTACATAAAACATAACATTGTCATGGCTACATTATCATTGTCCTTGCTACATAAAACATAACACTGTCATGGTTACATTATCATTGTCCTTGCTACATAAAACATAACATTGTCATGGTTACATTATCATTGTCCTTGCTACATAAAACATAACATTGTCATGGGTACATTATCATTGTCCTTGCTACATAAAACATAACATTGTCATGGCTATATTATCATTGTCCTTGCTACATAAAACATAACATTGTCATGGCTACATTATCATTGTCCTTGCTACATAAAACATAACATTGTCATGGCTACATTATCATTGTCCTTGCTACATAAAACATAACACTGTCATGGCTACATTATCAATGTCCTTGCTACATAAAACACAACACTGTCATGGCTACATTATCATTGTCCTTGCTACATAAAACATAACATTGTCATGGGTACATTATCATTGTCCTTGCTACATAAAACATAACATTGTCATGGCTACATTATCATTGTCCTTGCTACATAAAACTGTCATGACTACATTATCATTGTCCTTGCTAAATAAAACATAACATTGTCATGGCTACATTATCATTGTCCTTGCTACATAAAACATATCATTGTCATGGCTACATTATCATTGTCCTAGCTACATAAAACATAACATTGTCATGGCTACATTATCATTGTCCTAGCTACATAAAACATAACATTGTCATGGCTACATTACCATTGTCCTTGCTACATAAAACATAACACTGTCATGGCTGCATTAGCATTGTCCTTGCTACATAAAACATAACTCTGTCATGGCTACATTATCATTGTCCTAGCTACATAAAACATAACACTGTCATGGCTACATTACCATTGTCCTTGCTACATAAAACATAACTCTGTCATGGTTACATTATCATTGTCCTAGCTACATAAAACATAACATTGTCATGGCTACTTTATCATTGTCCTTGCTACATAAAACATAACACTGTCATGGCTACATTATCATTGTCCTTGCTACATAAAACATAACTCTGTCATGGTTACATTATCATTGTCCTAGCTACACAAAGCATAACTCTGTCATGGTTACATTATCATTGTCCTAGCTACACAAAACATAACTATGTCATGGCTAAATTATCATTGTCCTTGCTACACAAAGCATGACTCTGTCATGGCTACAATATCAATGTCATAGCCACAGAACACATTTATCACTGTCCTGGCTGCATAAAACACATCACTGGTGGGCTGAACAAGCAGATGTCAACGTGACATCCTAGTAATGCATTCCGCCTAGAAATGTTCCATTCCTGGCACTTATGTTATCACCTTGCCATCGCCGAGGAGACACGACATCACACACACACTGACACACTCGCGCTGTAAACGCATCAACAATACATGTGCTAACAGCACGGGCTGCCAGGATGATTTGTTTCACAGCGATGGAAGGCAGAAAGAGCGTACGCTGCCTCGCCATCTATTACTGCCTGATGCTAGGGATCGCTTCCTCCATCCAATGGAGGTGTGCAACCTGTTTTTATCAGTTACACCAACCTGCCTCCGAGAGAGTCTTACAGTCTGTGCGTTTGTGTGTGTGTGTGTGTGTGTCTGTGTGTGTGTGTGTGTGTGTATGTGTGCGTGACAGAGAGAGATAGTGTGCGTGTGCGTGTGAGAGACAGAAAGAGTATGTGAATGTGTACATGCGTGTGTGCATGCAAGAAATGTGTATGTTGTTCCATTTGTTTCCGAAATTCAATAATTATAATTTGTGTTAAAGCAAATCAATGCCAGATTCAGTTTCAACACCTTATTTTCATCAGTGTTTCGGCTTAAACTATAGACTGCAGATTTCCACAATATGTCTACAAAAGATCTTTGTTTTCATACTCTCAAACTGCATTCAAATCTCTTAACGGCAAAGTTGTTTAAATTTCCATCAGTACATTAACTGGACTTTATAAAAATATCAAATAAATATAAATGTGGGAAATTTGCACAAATCTGTGAAATAATTTGGACGCATGCAGTCTAAGATAGCTATGAAAGTCAGCTCCCACCAAGTCGTGAAATGTTGCAAATGCATAAAGTCTGACAGACTGAACGAACTTCACGTAAATGGTAAACAGCTAGCTAAGGTTCTTGGCATTCGCAAAATTCCATTCCGAAATAATGTCCCATTGAATTACGCCCCGGTAAATTTAATTTGCTAAAGCCCGAGTAATACGATGCAGTATTCTTTCGCGTAATCACAAAGTGCAATGTATGCAAGGCTGCTAGCAAGACGGTTGCACTGCTTCATGGGCAGAACATGTGATTTATTGTGACATAAATATTTATTGATTTATTAGTTTTTTTTTTTATTGGAAACCAGTAGTCATAACATACTGTGACCCCGGCCTAGTACTAAATGTCCAAAAGCATTACTAGATTGAAAATGTTCTCGTCTGTTCCTTGTTTATTAATAAATATTAATATGTTTTAATGAAAATACTAAAATTAACATGTTGAAGGTAAACTGCCGGCCAGATTGTGCTTAATAAGCCCAAAGTATTTTTTTTAATTGGTAGGTTTTGTCCACAAATCATTCAAATTGTATACAAAATATCCAAATAGCAAACAGCAGCTAAAGCAGAGGCAGGTTGGTTGGGCTAAGCCCATGTCCCTGCAGTTGTCACAGTGTTTGGTGTGAGTGTCTCGTTCTTATAATTAAGATCAAGGAAGACATGTAGGACAAAGTACAACTTGTTGAGCCAACTTTCTGCTAATAATTACCCCACCCTGGCATGAGAGGAACAAATGAGATTGCTTTAAGACAAGTACATTAACAAAGCCATTTACAAGGAATTCTATTAATTCTATTAATGAGCAATTTGCATAACAGTGCCAAGACCATGGAATGCTCAGCCGGCAGACTTAGTGCTTCTAGAACACTTTGATTTTTTTAGAAAATCTTTATCGCCTCAACTTTCTAAAATGCATCTCGAATAAATGGGACTTAATATATATATATATTAGCATGGATATCTATCGGCATAATATGTCTTACCAGCTTTTAATTTGCATTTATTTGTGTATTTTATAATAAAAAAATTAACAACATACTGCACATTAATCTACCAAGTGAGAATCAGCACTGTAATATAAATGCTCTATCATTAGTATTACTGTATATTATTATGTACAACATTATGTACAACATTAATCACATGACTAAATCAATGTTTGTCAACACCAATCTAATGCATAATATTTTTCGAATCACTTCATTTATGCAAAGATATAGGTTTCCACCAAAAATAAACTATATCTTATCTTTAACACTATTTTTTTCCGACAAAATCCTGATAGAAGTGCCCAGATGCTTCTAATCACCCTAGACAAGACCCAGCTGTATAATATTTTTCGAATCACTTCATTTACGCAAAGATATAGGTTTCAATCTGAACATGAAGCATATGTTATCTTTAAAATACTGTTTTTTCAACAGAACCCTGATAGAAGTGCCCAGATGCATATAATTACCCCAGACAAGGCCCAGCTGTTTGTAATGATCTCACCTGGGCTACACCGCCACAAAACACTAACCCGCCTATACGCTGTTTTTATCAACCAGTTCGCAGTAGTTCCTAGTAACCGACAAACCACAATGACATTTATCACACAGGAAGCGTAAACATTGTGCATGATGTCACGTTGCCACAGCAACCAGCGAGGCATTATTTTTGCTTTACGACCCCGACGAAAACACGGCAAGAATCTGGCGGTCGGGAGAACAACAAGTCGACAGTTTCCCACATCCCGGTTTATTGCGTGGGTCGGATTAGCAAGAACTGACAACTGGGCTATGTCAAATGAATGTTTCACGCTGTCAGCAGTAGGGAAAATCTGAAACTGTACACCGCACGGAATTAATAGATTTCTTGGAAGAGAAGAAAAACTATGCTCCCAGCTGCATTTGGAAGACATTTTTGATGTGGTCATACACCATTATTTCATACTAATAATAAAATAATCATAATGAAATAATAATGTGGATAGTATTTTCATACCAGTTTGTATAATTTTTAATCAAAAACAATGTGTGTTATAGTAAAAAAACCTTGTATAATAGCAACAAAAATAAATTGAAATTAATTTGGAATTTGTGCAGATGTGATCATACAACTTTCATTAATGATGATGATAGTAATAAAGATAACAATAAAAAAACACTATTACGACACAAGTTTAAGAAATTGTATTAAAAATGTATTGAAAATTGATGAAACTATTTATATTAAAGATTACCCTGTCTATACCTAATATATAATTAAAAACTAATTCATTGCTTGGATAGTATTTCAACTCCAGTTTCTTAACTTCTAATCAAGTACTTATAATTGAAACAATCAGTATAATCTGTATCTACATTGACATAAAAGACATCACATGAAGACATTCCCGGCATGTGAAATCTGCCTGAATCTTTTTTAATACTATTTTTTAGACAAAACCCTAAGAAATGTCCAGATGCATATAATCACCCCAGACATTGCCCAGCCGGTTGAGATGATCCAACCATTAAAACACATAAATACATTTTTGAGTGAATTTGTTAGGATAATGCCAACGACACAGTTTGCAGTAGATGTCAAAAATTGGTGCAACAACAACTGCAGATTTAGAAGGCAAAACATAACCGACTGAACCAAATATTTTGTATCTAAATAAGAAATATGTCAGTCAATGAGGGTGATACACAAACATCGTTGCACATCAAAAAGCACCACAACGGTGACGTGGCATCACCTGAATACACCCGGCTTTTACTTAATAAATAATCTTCCCTGGCTCAAAGGGACCTCACTGAAATGTCTCTTTAACTGATAAAACGTGCATAAATAATCATAAAGCAACTTATGCCTGCCGCCGGCATTATTGAATCTGCCTATACAAACATTTACAGCTACATTTTGGTGAAGTGGGTCGCATTAATGGCCTAAGGTAGTGCGGCTGAGTGATCACATCAAAGGCACTGTGTCTGTGACCTCATTCCGTTCGCACCTGCATGCCGCCAAACCAAACCAAACCAAACCAAACCAAACCAAACCAAACCAAACCAAACCAAACCAAACCAGTGCACAACCAACTTGGTTCTACAAATCTCCTCTTTAACAAGAATTAACAAGATTTTTAAAAATTGCCACCCATAGAACTAACTCTAGGTGGCAGGTGGACAAGGAAGCCTTTTGGCTTATTGAAAGTCCAACCCTTTTTATCTATATGTATCTCACCTTTCTGAGGTATGTGTCGATTTTATTTTTAAACATATTCACGCTACTAGCACCCACACAATCAGCAGATAATCTGTTCCATTCATTTATATTTACAATGGTTAACCCTAAGTCCTTTCCCTTTACAGTAACAGTAGTACTTAATACAGTATCCCCATTGTATATTGTACATCTTCATTCCCATGTCCTGTGTGGAGGCATTTACATTTTCTAAAATTAAACAATATTTGCCATTTTTCAGACCACTTGATCAACCTGTCAAGATCATCTTGTAAAGGCAGTCTATCTCCATCACTCTTAATCCTTCTAAACACTTTTGTATCATCCGCAAATTTCAACACCTTGCTTGTTATCTCATTGTCCAAATTGTAGATATATATTAAGAATAATATAGGTCCCAGTACTGATCCCTGTGGTACCCCACTCAAAACTTATTTCCAGTTTGAAGCCTCCCCATCAACTACTACCCGTTGTCTTCTGTCAATCAGCCATTTTTCTATCCAGTTAATTATACCTATGCCATGGGCCTTTAGCTTAAGCAGTTATCTTTGATGTGGTACTTTATCGAAAGCTTTCTGAAAATCTAAGTAGATGGTATCTACTGGTGATCCCTCATCTACTCACTTACTGATATCTTCCAAAAACGTAACATATTTGTTAAACATGACCTCACTTTTAGAAACCCATCTTGAGATGCCTTGATTTATCAAGTTATGTTTAACAAGAAAATCCACCATGTTATCTTTAAGTAGCCTTTCTAATAATTTGCAAATCACTGATGTTAAACTCACTGGTCTGTATTTCTCTTGTTTCTCGAACCTTTTTTAAATAATGCTATAATGATTGCTTCCTTCCATTCTAAAGGAACCACTCCCTCTTCTAAAGACAAATTGAAAACTGTTGCAAGCGGTAAGCTAATTTGTTCTACAATTTCCAATAGTAGTTTGGGCGGAATCTCATCCACTCCAGGTGATTTATTATCCTTCATAGCCCTTATTTTTTTAGCTATCATTTCCGGGGTTACAATTAACTGTTCTAAATAGTCTGATTCTGCTCCCTTGAACTTAGCCTCTGGTACTGGCAGTGAACTAATATCTTCCCTGGTAAACACTGAACTAAAATACTCATTTAGGTCTTCTGCCATTAAGAATCCCTCTGATATTATATTTCCAGCACTATCTTCTAGAGGCAAGACAAGCTCATTTTTGTCCACAACTTCTCTTTGAATTTTGAATTTCAGCTGTAGCTTGGTTAAGTGCTTCTTTATAAATGTTGTAGTCTTCATCATTTCCTGTACATCTATATAACTTCCATACCATTTGTTTGTACTTAATTTTTCTAATGGCTTCTTCCAATAAGTGTTTCTTTTTGGACCATTTCCCTTGTTTTTTCAAGGGAACAAATTTATCAACGATGCACTCAATTTCACTCTTTAAGATATTCCAACATTCTGTTACTGTCTTATTCTTCTGTGTGTTATTCCAGTCTATCTTTGGTAAATATTTCCTCATGTCCTTATATCTTCCTTTGTGGAAATTTCTCCTGTACTGCTTTTTACTATTCCTTTCTGATTTTATTTTGATGGTAAACTGTATCTGGTTGTGATCACTACTCCCCAGTGGCTCACATATCTTGACATAGCACAGAAATAAAATGAGAGTTGAGAAGGGAAACTATCTTGTACTAAAACTAAAAACTTGTGGTCCTCACTCCCTGTACTCTGTAGAGATTTCCACTACATATGACCATGGTTAAAATCTCCCATAATACCACAGTCCTGTTTGCTCACTTCCCCTATTCAATAATGTAAACAATACTCTGAATTAGACTGACCTATCATCTACTGCCCAACTATCCTACGCTAGACATACGCTATGTGCCCCTAGCGAATGGGCGTAACACTACAATTTATCAACAAACCTTCTAATATCGTTCACGAAAGCTAAGGTAGTTTAACATACTTTCTCTGACTAACTTTTAGCTATAATCATTTATTAAAATGTAGTTTATGAATAATACTGATGCAAAATTATACTTATCTGATCAATAATTCCACTGCTTTTCTGATTTTTCCTGCACCGCAAAATCCCAATGATCAAGTCCCAAGATTTTACCGCCAATCAGATGTTTTATGGTCCATCATAAATCTGTCTACGAGTCTGGGTGTCTCCATCATAAAATACACCATAGTAAGGTAGCCATATTACCTGGCAGCATATTGGCAGGGGACGGGACATCATAAACTAGCGTCATAGGTAGTTTACATGCAGCCACTTATTATTCTTTGAACCATGACAATCTAATACGGAAAATTTTATTTAAATATCTTTCATTTTTTATAATGCATATAAATATTTATATCTAATATATATTATATATACATATGTTTATGTAATAATTTATTATACATGTACATAAATTTATTTATACACATACTTATATTATAATATATGTATATATATATATATATATATTATATATACAGCTGTATATATATATATGCATATATATATAGAGTTGTACATATATGTTTACATATATATATATATATGTATATATATATATATATATATTATATATATACATACACATATATATATATATATATATATGTATATATACATGTGTGTGTGCAGTAGACTACATTTAACAGAATCACTTTGGTTCTTTGGCAATATGATTCTATTAAAGGCAGGTTGTCTGTTCTGTCAGGAAATCATTAGCAGTAAGTCTGCTGAACCAGCTGTACTTAGTCCCTATTTGGTCAGGAGTGTGGGAACAAGCCAACTTCAATGCAATAAATGTCTACAAATTGAATACTTTGCTTACAATGTGAACATTTCACGGGTGCAACGTTCAAATATAGGAAACACTGTTTTGGGCTTATTAAACACATTCTGGCAGGCAGTATACCTTCAACAAATTTATTTTAGTCTGACGAACCACATAACAAATTATAAATAGATATTAATAAACGAGGAACAGGTGTCCTACCTTTAGGCGGCTGATTAACTACAGCCGTGCATTTTAACAACATAAATAGGAAACGATTCCAATCAAACCAATTAATTTCGTTCTAGAGGGACCTACACTGTTGCTAGCAGTACGCCGTGTTCCTAGAAATGATAGTCTGTGTTCCTAGAAATGACAGCCTAGCCTGTTCATGTACAAGTCTCAAGCGACACGAAGCAATGTAAAGCAACAAACGAAATGACACGGCATGAGGCAACATGATGTGTCAATAAGCAAAACAGAGGTGTCATATCAAACGACATAAAGAGGGAGACGTTTGGTGACAAAAGAAATAATAGTTTTTGCAGCACCGACTACTAACACAAAGCTATGAGGGTTGGGGAACTTGGAGGGTCTGTGGTGGATATCAAATGGGGGTCATAAAAGTGGACGTAACATAGGGGTCAGTCCAGTGGATGTAACACAGGGGTTACTGAAGTAAATGTTACATTGGGGTGACAGTAACATGGGGGTCACAAATGTCAGTGTAACATAGGATCTGTAAAGTGGAGGATCACAAACATATGTGTAATGTGGAGGATCAGTAACATGGGGGTCACAAACATATGTGTAATGTGGAGGATCAGTAACATGGGGGTCACAAACATATGTGTAATGTGGAGGATCAGTAACATGGGGGGTCACAAACATATGTGTAATGTGGAGGATCAGTAACATGGGGGGTCACAAACATATGTGTAATGTGGAGGATCAGTAACATGGGGGGTCACAAACATGAGTGTTACGTTGGATCAGTAATGTAGGGGGCACTAAAGTAAGTGTAACATAGGGGGTTGGTAATGTGGGGGGTCACTAATGTGAGTGTAAGATAGGGGGATCAGTAACATGGGGATTCACTAACGTCAGTATAACATGTGATCAGTAACATGGGGTCACTAATGTGAGTTTAACAAAAGATCGGTAACATATACTCACTAAAGTGAGTGAAACATAGGGGGTTGGTAACATGGGGGGTCAGTAATTGGGGGTCACTAAACGTTCGACTCACTTGTCAGTGGTGTGGTGCTTCTCTTTGCATTAAGAGTAAAGCGTTCTTTGCGCCGCAGCAGAGTGGTGCTGCGCCGTTCAATCATCTTTTGCTTAAGTGCTAAGCGCACCTTCAGATTCGGCTCCGACGCTGCAAACAGGGCGAGTGTCGGCCGTGAGCAGGATAAGCAGCAAGCGGGAAGAGTGCACATACCCAGCCAGCCCACGGGGAACAAGGGAGAGGGATGGGGAGAGGGGGAGATATTAAAACACCACCCCATTTGTGCTAAAAATCTAACTCAAAAAGTTCCAAGTAGAAAGTCTTAATGAAGCGACAGGGTTTGTCGTTCATCTTTAATAGTAATAATATATTTTATTTGATACAGCGCCAGATCCAATTTTAAATTTTCATGGCTCTTTGCAGCACTACAAGACGACCCTTTTTAACCCATAATATCTCGGCCGTTTTTCAAAAAGCCACCATTTCCACATTAATTTGACTAAAAAATGAAAATGTGAGGTCCGTACGTTCACACATCATTTCGAAAGCGTTTTCAAAACTATCTACTAGATGGCGCCACCACCATACACAACATATCGCGGTTATCTTAGGCTGGATTTCACCGACTTGAAATGTTAGTCTATGGCCGGGTTTGGCCGACTTTAGGTTAGGCATTCACCACCTCCCCCATCGCCCCCCCACCCCCCGATCCCCATGGGTATGGCCGGGGGAGCAGACAGCAGCACCTCTAACAACACAGTGCATCAGCAACAGTAGCCGCCACGGCGACGGCAGCGACGGTAGCAGCAGAAACAAGAACAGGAATGAAGTGAGCGCCACGGTGATTACTCACAGGTGGAGACCATCATTTTCTTGGCCATGAGGTCACGTCGCAACACCAAGGGGCTACGGTGCATCACCTTCTGTCGCAGCGAGATCCTAGAGCGCATCTTAAGGTTCGGCTCAGAGACTGAAAGTTTAAACCTCCCCGCTTAACAATAACATCCGCTGCAAATGTCTAACCTGGAAGACGTCATCATTACCATCAACACACAAAAAACCTGAAGAAAAGAAAGATCGGCAGATCCAATGTTTCTTCATGGCTGCAGAACTGAAATTTAAAAGATTTTCTTCACAGCTGAAAATTTAGATTAAATTTAACCTGACAAACATTCCCAACAAGAAGAATTTTTCGCTTACTTTTTATAACATAATCAAAATAAAATAGATACATTATTCATTAGTTTATGTGTTGCAAGAAACATGAAGGAGTCGTCACTGAGTGGCCATCGAGCGGCCATTTACCAGGACAAATAAAAAAAAAAATTACGCATAAAACATTATCACCGGCATGCGAATAGTTGGCATTACCGCAACAATGGTGACGTTGCACAAGACTCAAACCATTGTGTTGTTAATGGCTAGCCTAGTTCGTGGATGTCTTTATGCACCGCGAGTGTGCGCGAGGCGACGCCATGATGAATATTCAAAGACGGGTATGATGGATATTCGAAGACGGGCCGACAACAAATCAATATTGACTACGCGAGTAAAACAATGTTATGCTTTTCTTTCGCGATGACACCATAAAGTCCTGCCACCTCCATAAACCAGCATTCACATCCGTCCCGCATTCCAGGAAGCCAGGATCTGTCGCCACGGTAACCGGCCGAGCAATAAAGGCAGGCTGACTTTTATTGCGAACCGATACGTGGCGCTCGCGGTTTATGCGGAGCCGCTGATGGCATCAAGATTATATAATTTTTAATGCGGAACTCGCAATTCGCGGGACTTCCAAGCACACATTATTTACATCCTCCATCACTGAACAATTCCACACCACAAAACTATAAATATCTTGCACATAATTTACAACATTCTACGGCATTATACAATTTCCAACGCAAATTGTGTTTTACCATCCGGTAGAAAATTTACATTACAATTACCGTGATGTTTGATAATACAAAAAACAGAAAGAAAACAAAGTGCATTATTATTAATCAACTGTAAAAATTGCAAAAATAAAACGGAAAGAAAGTGCATTATTATTAATAATCATAAGTTACATATGAAGATATCCGTTACATCAACCACTTCTTCTTTTAAAACAATGTTGTGTAGTTACCCATTTAATTATGATATAATTAACACAATACCAACAATAACCACTTTGAGACATAGCCACCGATGCATATTAATTAAACGTAATGATAATTTGCTGAAAATTAAAAGTATAATAAACTCTGAATGACTTCATGATTATTTTTATTATAAGTGTGTTAACACAGTAGAACCCCGTCAATCTGGACACTTTCTCCCTGGTATACATGTCCAAATTAACAATTTTTCCAGATAAATAAATCATCCACATAAAATTGTGTATAAGCATTTGGAAACTGTTACCGTGAAATCACCGTATATTGCAAAACGGTGACTTTATATCATGTTTTATATATTTATTTAGAATAATTTTTATAACTTATTTATTAACTTTTTAAAAACTTATTTCCATATTTAATTTTTATTTTTGTATTTATTTTTCTTATGTATTTAATTTTTAAAAAGCTATGAATTTTATTTCTTATTCATATGTACCAATTCTATATGGGTTTTGCCTGAAATAAATGTATTTGCATTCATATTTGAAATGATATCTGGATTTAAAAATTTCCAGATTACCAGTGTCAACAAGGTTCCACTGTAGGTATGAATGCTATCCACTGAATGAACAGTAATTCGTAAGTAAGAAATAGATAGACTCACCTGTCTTTCTCAAGGGGTACTGATCCTCAAAGCGCCCCAGCAGGTGTGCGGCCCTCAGGGGGGGTGACCTCCCATTGGTGGGGGGTGAATGCTGCTCCAGGGAGCTGTGGTGGGTGGCCCTGAAAGAAGAATTAAAAAAATTCTGTGAGTGTAAACACTGTCTTAGTCATGATTGGCAAAGATACTGCCACAGTTTAAAGTTGCATTCCGAATTAAACTACCATTTTAACTGTTTTTAAGAATGACTGAATGAAAGTTTATTCAACACCAACAACATAATATAATTGTACAGTATGGTGCTGCTGCTGTTGAAAGGACATAGTTGAAGTAATGCGAATGTGTACAACATGAACAATATTTACTTATTTCATCAAACTTGCTACTATATAATTATATATATCACTTTGGCATTTTATATGTTATTTGATAAATTACGCTTTTGCAAATTTACCGATCGCTAGATCCAGCCAGCGGAATAATATAAATATATGGCACACGGATAAAACTGTTTTGTCTTTTGCAGTTTTATCTTAAAACTGCATATTATGTGAAAAAAGTTTATATGGAGTTGAGGAAGGTAATATAAATTATAGTGTATGTGGCATATAGATTCACTCAAATTTTGTATTTAAAAGATGAACAATCTCAGAATGCAACTTTAGAACACTTTTAAAACCACATCTTTTTAGTTTAGCTTTTTATAAACATGCTGATGCAAATATGTATAATTTTTATATGGATTTTTCATTCCACATACCGGTACTCACCAAACTCAACAAAAAACAGGTATTGTACAAGATTACAAACTTCTTTTATCTCAAAATATTAGGATGAAGAATTTTTTTAGAATTGCTCATGTGGGTGTTTGGGGAATTTCAAATAACTTTTCTATAAGATCTAAAAAAACTTTTGTGGACCATGTGATGATCTCACTTAAAACCAAAGGATATGGTATATAATCTTTAAACATGACAAACATGTACAAAACTGTCCAGGGTATGTCTATGACGATTTCACCATGACACATCCTGCTCGTACGACCGCATTAACTAGCTGACACACCCTTCTAGTACGACCAATGCGTGCACCGTAACAATGGCTCGACGTTAAATATAGAGTAAGCCATTGTCTTGCGCATGGAGCCCGTCGCGGTGTCAGTCAACCACCCTACACTAGGTGTATATTATTAACGACGCCGAATGACGCACACAAAAGTCGCAATGACGCTATTGATGTCGAGTTGAACGTTTCTGCGCCGTCATTCTGGCACAGCTCTAACCACTCAAACTCCTGCAGGATTGTAAACAAGTGGTTATGGCTAATATTAGGGAGTCATTAGGGACTTGTGTTGAATAGGAACTCGGCCGCTAAACAAGTAGATGGGCAGTACAGTCACCGGTAACAATGAAATAACAGGTCAGAGTCTAGAAAGTCAACATTTTGAAATCCTACCTCAGGTAAAGTCACCTGTAAGGACAAAATAACGTGCATAAGTTTAAATAGGAAGTCAACATTTTGAAATCTCACCACTTATCAAAGTATTAACATTTAAGAAAATCCACACCACTTACCAAAGTATTATACATTAACATTTTAGTAAATATCAGAAAATAAACTAAGGCACTATAGTTGTGCTAAGAATGATGAAAAACTGTAGCTACTTATGTGCTGTGATCTTATTGGCTACACACTTGACTGTCCAACTTTGGGTATGAAAACAAAGTCATGAATAATCTTACATTGTACCCATAAACAAACATATTTACTTGGGTTATTTCAGTAAAGTTTGTTAGACTTAAGTCTTCCGAATGACATATATATAAACAAGAATAGACATGTATTCTCTTAACCCTTGCTTTGGAACACTTATCTGATTGCATAAAGCATTTCTGGATTTGTAGGTGACCCGGTTTTGACAACTAAAAAAATATTTAAACGTGTTACCCCATTCTGTGTGTGCATTCTATTTTATGTCTACTTGGGAGATGGGGTTAAACGCGATAACCCCTCCCCCACCCACACTGGTGTCCTGGATCCACCCAAGGCCACCCAGATCCCGCCACACAGATCCCGCCATCACAAACCCCGATAATTATCAGCAGCACGGTGAACGCATTTGCCCTCTCGACCACAAGTAAAGTGTTGATCTATTTGCATGAAATAACGGGCGTACACGTGAATCCTTCACAATGCTATATTCACTCACATACCAGGCTAGTAACAGGCTACGGACATCTCTCAACTAACATCCACGATCTTTCAGGGTCAGATTTTATCTCAGAGTCACCCGGGTCGGAAATGTTGTTGATTACCTGCGCCATTGTAACCGACCCTATCTAGCACGCGATAGCACTCACTTTGTACTGCACTCAGTGGCTACTCCCGGCAGCTAAACCCTCCTATGGCCCCTAAACCCTCTCATTTACATGCTGTGGTAAATACAGTCAACTGGACTGGGATGTCATGGTGTCAACTTGACGTGACTAGGAATACCTTGCCACCAGGCTTCGTAGGAAGAACACCCACAACCAGGAACAGTCACCTGAAGAGACACCCACCCACATTGGTGATCCTAAAACAATCATTAGAATGAACACCGAACCAGGAACGCCAACATACAACCTCCCGACATGCTGTACATTAATGCTTCTTGAAAGACCATTGTATCAAAACCCAAAGTAGCACTAGTGGGATAACCACCTTTATGACTCAACGTATGAATAGACACAGGGAATAAACAGAAGAGAAGAGGCCAACAAAGACAGAATGTCCTCAGAGTGGAAGGTGAAAGGAGAAAGGGAAGACTACGACACAGATGGGAGGACTGTTTGGATGGGTTTGGAAAAGGAGTGGAGAATGAGAGGGGAAAAGGATGGAGGGAGGGAGGGAGGGAGGGAGGGAGGGAGGGAGGGAGGGAGGGAGAGGGGAGTGCAGACAGGTGGTGGAGATGACAGTGAAACAGGATCAATGACAAAAGGAAAAAAAAAATCGAGAATTAGTATCGAGCCCAGCTACAAGGAGAAATGGGAAAACAACAACATTATTATGTACTAACTCATTTTACGCCAGCCGTTTGAGCTATCGTACACGCAGAATAAAGAACAACCCGATGCCGATGCTTGTGTACTGACAATCTTAAGACATATAATATGATTACTAATCAGTGAGTAGCCTCAAGTGCAGGACATGACAGGATGTGGTCTCTGTCTAATCTACGCTACACGTTATGTGTATTCACCGCACCACTAGCTACTTGGCCATGTGTCAAATTACACAACTCCTACAGTCAAATACAGCGTACAAGAGTGAGACCACACCAAATGATCCCACCGTTGTTCCTTAGAGACAACCCAAGGGACTGATCTTACACGAGGTAACTGTATCCCAGGGTGTCGGTTACATCGCATCAACTATTATTTATACGGTCTGAGTTTATTTTCAGTGAATCTCACGTAACAAGCAGACAACTTTTCCCATGTTTCAATTTATCGTGTTCATTACGGATGAGATAACCATGTTTTCCCATGTTTATCAAATATGGCATAACCCCTTAATTTAGCCCATATATCAACGATGAGATCAACCACTTCCCAAATATTTATAATATTTACAATGTGTCTGAAATATGGGATAACCTCCTTTTCCTGTGGTCCAATTTACCCCATGTATCAAATGTGGGATAACCTCCTATTTCCCATATTTCAACTTCCCGCACATGTTAAGAATGGGATAACCCATTTCCATATGTTTTATCCTGTGGATTAAATATGGGATAACCAGTTTTCATCCTTTGTTTAAATTAACTATGTGTATCAAATACGGGATAATCCCCTATCCCAGATGTTCCAATTTATCCCAATGGATAGAATACAAGATGTCCTTGTTAGAATTCTGTCACTTGTGAGATTGAAATGAACCAACGGTTGTTTAACACGTTAAGATACAACATTCAACTGCTCACTTAGAATCAGTATTGAATCACATTTCATGAAATTATCATGTGTTATGATTGCCAACTCTGTGCCAAATTCATTCCCTGTGATCAACTTTAACCGTCTTCCACAGCCAAATCACTGATCAATCCCATCATTCAGTCGAATCCATATTATACAACCTAATTATAAGAAAACATATTTATTATGCTCAAAAACATAAATATTTATTATGATAACAATGTCAACACATATCATAATTGGTGAAGACTCTTGGATTATACATACTCTTGTAATTATATTATAATTATTCTGTTGGAATGTCTTGTTATTTTAAAAGCAATGCATTCTTGGATAATATTTTAGTTGTATTGTTTCAAGTGTAATTTAAACTCTTTATAGCATCTGTATGTTATATCAATGTGCTAACTATGGAGCTATGCAAGAGTACCTCCTCCCTGGCACCAAGACCCACTCAATTCTTTCTGTCTCTTCAAACATTAATTATCACCTATGTTGGGGGGCGCGCGATAGTGTAGTGGTTAGCACTTCCGCCTGACATGCCGGCGTCCCGAGTTCAATACCCGGACCGGGCAGGTATGGTATATTTGGTGTAAAAACCTGGCTCTCAACATTGGGGACTGTGTATCTCTCGTGAATCGGAGATCATGTTAAATGTCGGTCCCGTCTCAATTTGGGACGTAAAAGAACCACTGAGGACGACAAGCACCCTGGCAGTGACTACCCTCAGTGCCAGCATAGAAAGGTCGGCTTGGCGATAATGTTCTGAAAAAGGCTGGCTAGTTGAATGAGACCTCATAAGATCATACATAACATTGTAACCACAATATATACAGACTAGTCAGTTAATAGAACGTTGCCGAGTGCTGGAAACAACTAGGAACAACCAGGAACTAGGAACTATACCAGTTATGTTTTTCTACCTGTCAGAGAAAGATGGAAACAGTGGATGAATTGAGTGGTGAATGGCGAGCAACTCTCCAGAGAGCGCCACTGTGTTGTAATTAGCAACTGCAGAAATTAAAATGGTCAGCGAGCGAGTTGAAGATCAAACTATTGTAATAGTGGTGACTGATGCCCTTGTTTTGTTGCTCCATGGATGAGTATAGGCTAACTGGTATTGCTACACCACACTGGGCACTTTGAATAAATAAACAATCTTTGTCCATCCCCGCTATCCGGCTGTCTAATCTCTGAACTGTCAACCCATTTACAGACCCTGAACTAACCGCAGTAACCTTCAACTACCCAACACGTTATTGTCAGCTAAGAAGGGACCTCACTTATGTGTCAAAGATCCAACTGCTGTAAGAATGAAGATCACCCACAGACGCGCATCACCGACCACGAGTGTCACGCGTGACCAACTCTGCTGTAGATTACATGTGCAGATATGTCGGCTTACAAACGTAGCACACATAGAAATGGTTAAATATAGGTCAGTGTTACATAATGGCATGTCAGTCATGCAACGAATCCTTAATTATTGTATACATTTCATTAAAAAGAATATTAATTATACACTACGGCACATTATTCTTATTCCTGGAATCCTCATGTCTTCGTCTTGCAGTATCTTATTTCCCTGTTTCAGCAAGCATGCTGACATTTCAACATCGTAATTATATTGGTGAACAAATAAATAATTAAATGCATGCCTTCGACTGTGTAATGTATAAAATACATCTAATTTACTTATAATATGTCACTCGGTGTGCATCTTAGGTGGTCATAATTGTCAAAATGTCTTACATTTACTTCAACCCTACCAAAATATAAACACCAGTAATCCCTCTTACAGCAAAAATTTTAATACTGTAATTTTGTCACAAAGATGGCGGATAAAGGATGAGAAGACATAAAACCCTGATAATAACAATAAGCGCTCTCCATATCACGGCTGCTTATGGCCCACAAGTCGAATGACATTTACGTCAACCAAGGTGCCGGCACTACACATCTATCACGGATACATTTCTATACGTGAAGTTTCATTACATGTCTAAAGAAACAATCGTTAAGGAGCGTTCTAGTTGTGCCAACTGACATCTCAGGCCAGCGAGACGAAGACGGATTGGTGTTGTCGACTGGGGTGGAACCGGTGGATGCAAACGAAGCTGAAAAGACGAAATACACTCAACGTGTACCGCAAGAACGGCACGAGTGTGCAATGATTGATGGTGACGAGAAGGAAAGACATCTCTCACGGGATTATACAGACAGTGACAAAAACACAAGAAACGACGAGTGACGAGAACTCGAGAAACAACGACGATGTCAAACTATCGGACGGAGTAAAATTATGCCCGGTGCTAAAATAATTCCACTTTCTTGGTGATCGTGCTGTTAGGCTATTAGCATGCGTCTGACAATTCACATCATCGTGTCAAGGGTGGGAATAATTTCAACTTGTCCGCCAACAAAACAACCACAACATCATTAGTTGCAAACCCGCCTCATTCCAACATGAAACAATGCCACACGCATGTATTAATACGTGTATCTAGGCCAATCACATCAGCCAGACAACACTTTTATTAAAGGACGCATTGAACTGATGACGAAGGTTCCAGTCGACAAATTGCCAGCATCCACCATGCATGAAGAATGGCATTAGTGGTAATACAGTATTTTGAAGCGTTTTACATGACACATTTTTTCGGGTAATTTTTTTGTCAAGCGTGTGTATTATAAGGTGCAGTTTTGTGTATCGGATACATGTTTTCAATGCCTACGTCAGTGTGGGGGCATAGAGTACACACAGTAAGAATAACTAGATGAGTGTTTTCTTTCATGGTCTCACTGCCAGAGAAACAGTGAATCACTGCCTGATTCATCTCATCACGTTTTGTATGACATGCTTAGTTTGAAGATTGCATTGTTCTTCGTTCCAACGGGTGACACATGCCAAATGAGTTTTTACTAATTTTTGGGAAATGATCATGTTTCTAACAACAGTTGTCTCGGTTGATATTTGACACTGGTTGTTGATATTTCCCCAAGTGTTCCCGACCTACAAATGTTGTCATGTGACCAAACCCACTTACTAAAATGACTCATTTTGGATGTATAAAGGAATATGTAAATAGATCGCTGACATGACTCATTTCATGGATTTTTTTGGATTGTGTAAAAGCTGTTTAACCCCTTAACTGAGATACTCTTACAATGACAACATCTTTATGACATAATTGTTGGCAAAAATGTTAACATTAATTGCCAAAAAGTATAACGTTTCTAATTTCAATACCATTTTACTTGATAGATCATTGTAGGTGGTTCTAATTACCATATCACACACAGTAGACTATTTCAAAATCAGACAATTCTGTTTGCTATTAAGATTGCTTTGTTCTCGAGGCCCTATACGGACAGAAGATTCACTGCTTGAACTCTGCCATTGTTTACACCGGCAATTTGACTTAACACTCGATCTATACACACAGCATTATAATCTGCACACTCCACTACAGACATTGAAACAACAGCCGTCCTCGCACGAGTCCTATTAAAACAACCAAACCAAACAAATCATTCTATAAATGAAAACGGCACCCGCGGTAAAACCAATCATTTGTAAGCATCATAAAAATGTGTCGAGATTAGGCGTGGTGACGTTACGACAGCATTTACGTCACGACAGCTAAATGACATTCCTCGTTCTCGTCATGATCACATATGAATGTCTGTCGGTGCCAATTTGATGGCATCAAAATGAAGCGAAATAAAAACCGGGTATATATTTTGTTCGATAACCGCAGAGTGTCTGCTCGTAACGGGAATCGGAGAACATAACGAGGATGAAGGGATGGAGAAGCAGAGACGATGTTAACCACATCAGGCCGTAGGGAAGATGGTTAATTGAGATGATGAGAGGTGCCATCGGACCATTGTTCCCATCCCACACTGCCCAGCCTCCCTCATCGCTGTCTTCTCTGTGCCATGCACTAATTGGTTTGTCTACATCGCCGCACATAGTTACTCGCTTGCCTCCAGGGGCTGTCACAGTCGCACCAGCAGATGCTGCAGCTGCTATTGCTGCTGCTGCAGCTGTTACTTCTGCTACTGCTGCTATTGCTGCTGCTGCAGCTGTTACTTGTGTTACTGCTGCTACTGCTGCTGCTGCAGCTGTTACTTGTGTTACTGCTGCTATTGCTGCTGCTGCAGCTGTTACTTGTGTTACTGCTGCTATTGCTGCTGCTGCAGCTGTTACGTCTGCTACTGCTGCTTTTTGCACTGACACATTACTGCTGTAGAGTGGAACCTTGCTTTACGGTCACCTTGGTAATACAGCCACTTCACAATTAAGGTCACCCAAACTGTGACAAACTAGTTTTGGTAATACAGTCACCTCGCTATACAGGACACAAGTTTGAGCCAGTCGTCGGGATGACTTTGATGTTGAGGTGCCACTGTACTCGCAGTTCCCTTGTGCAGTACACTACTTAACAAGTTTGAGCCAGTCGTCGGGATGACTTTGATGGTGAGGTGCCACTGTACTCGCAGTTCCCTTGTGCAGTACACTACTTAACAAGTTTGAGCCAGTCATCGGGATGACTTTGATGTTGAGGTGCCACTGTACTCGTAGTTCCCTTGTGCAGTACACTACTTAACAAGTTTGAGCCAGTCGTCGGGATGACTTTGATGGTGAGGTGCCACTGTACTCGCAGTTCCCTTGTGCAGTACACTACTTAACAAGTTTGAGCCAGTCGTCAGGATGACTTTGATGGTGAGGTGCCACTGTACTCGCAGTTCCCTTGTGCAGTACACTACTTAACAAGTTTGAGCCAGTCGTCGGGATGACTTTGATGTTGAGGTGCCACTGTACTCGCAGTTTCCTTGTGCAGTACACTACTTAACAAGTTTGAGCCAGTCGTCGGGATGACTTTGATGGTGAGGTGCCACTGTACTCGCAGTTCCCTTGTGCAGTACACTACTTAACAAGTTTGAGCCAGTCGTCAGGATGACTTTGATGGTGAGGTGCCACTGTACTCGCAGTTCCCTTGTGCAGTACACTACTTAACAAGTTTGAGCCAGTCGTCAGGATGACTTTGATGGTGAGGTGCCACTGTACTCGCAGTTCCCTTGTGCAGTACACTACTTAACAAGTTTGAGCCAGTCATCGGGATGACTTTGATGTTGAGGTGCCACTGTACTCGTAGTTCCCTTGTGCAGTACACTACTTAACAAGTTTGAGCCAGTCGTCGGGATGACTTTGATGGTGAGGTGCCACTGTACTCGCAGTTCCCTTGTGCAGTACACTACTTAACAAGTTTGAGCCAGTCGTCAGGATGACTTTGATGGTGAGGTGCCACTGTACTCGCAGTTCCCTTGTGCAGTACACTATTTAACAAGTTTGAGCCAGTCGTCGGGATGACTTTGATGGTGAGGTGCCACTGTACTCGCAGTTCCCTTGTGCAGTACACTACTTAACAAGTTTGAGCCAGTCGTCGGGATGACTTTGTTGGTGAGGTGCCACTGTACTCGCAGTTCCCTTGTGCAGTACACTACTTTTGCAAGTTTTGCGAATGCATCAAATTCAGCACTTTATAATTTCCCATAAGATTTCCTTGCACTGAGCATTACCCAAATGCTAGTACCGATGACTTAATGAAACTTAAATAAAGCTAAAGTTTACATTCTTTGCGTCTACCCGTACTAATATCTACCTGTTCCCGTATGGCACGTGGAATACCTGGTCTACCTGTATGACGTCAGTGGGCAGGGAAACACAAGTCTCAGAGGGTGGTCTCCTCTCAATAATTAGCCACGCATACATGTCAACAGTCATCTAGCCAGTGGCGGATACGCACATGTTACTAACGCACAATTACACTCACTTTGTGATCACACACCCGTAAGGCCAATTAAAATATTTTAGTTATTTTATTATTATCATTGCCTTCAAGAGAAATTATTTCAAATTTCTCATAATGAATACCTAATAGTGGTACTCACTCACTTGGTAAATATTTGAGATGACGCTCATTTCAGTTATAAGATGTTGATTGAAGTGACAGGCTGAGGGGAGATGACATTAGACTCATATAGAGGTGACACCAGAAGTGACAGTGTGTCGGAGTCGGATGGTGACACCAAATGACACTAGAGGTGACAGCCTATGGGAGATGCCACCAGAGACAAGGTGAAGTCGATCGAAGGTGACGTACCATTGCCTGTAGTCTGGGGGTGAGTTCTTGAGTAGACCTGGGTCACGCTGTCCCTTGTTCAGTAGACACTCTCGCAGTTTCTGTTTCACTTCCGTTGACGCAACGGCACCTGCGAGATATAGATATACGTATTATCATTTATTTGTTATTTTATTATAAAGCTCTTTGATGATTGATCTGCATAAAATGAGACTCTGTAAATGAACTGTGTAGTACTATTATTTATTAAAAGGAGATAAAAGGCCTGTGTTTACGTGCAGACTTTGTAGCTTTAGGGGTGGTCGCATAAGTTCGCACAAACTCCCAAAATACATTAAGCAGTACGTAGGGGTTTGGTCATCACCAGGAATCATGAGAAAATACATTGCTACAATGGCATCACCAAGTGAGTGAAACATGTTGACGCAAATTGACAATAACAATTTTGTATCATAAAATAAAAATCGTAAATCCAACATCACACACTGGTCGAGCCGATGCTAAACGCATAACGTTTTTTGAGACTATCCCTTACTTTCTTCGTCCTTGTTCTTGTGTTTGATCTGCTCTAGCTTCTCCTTCTCCATCCTCTCCTGCTGCAGTCTCTGCTCCTGCAGCTTCTGCTGGTGCTCATACAGCTCCTGCTGCTGCTTCTGCAGCATCAACAACTGCAAAAAGTGAAAGTGAAAATCAAACAATTCTACTGATGCTTGCACGGTAGCATCATCGACATAAAATCTGAACATCTTTGTAATGTTTGTTTGACTCCTGCTATTGCTTCAGTGTCTGATGTTACAGCTAAAAATGCACAAAGTGAAAGTTAGGATTCAGATAATGAAAGAGAAAATGGTGTTTGATGAGTTAAAATCAGTGAAAGTTTGCATTTAAATAATAGGTCTGCAATAATAAAGTTGTTTATGCATGAAGAAGAAAGTTCACCATAGAGTAAAAGCTGCCTGTTACTGTGCACGTTACAACAACCTTTAAACTAACAGTAAAAATCCACAATCAACAGATTTTATGACAAATGACAAATTAGCGAGTCTATTGTTAAGTAATAAATTATAATCTTAATCCATTTCCACATTTCAAATATAATTTTAGTGTGTCATCTATTTTATTGTTTAATTGTTTCCACTTTAACAGAAATTCAAATGAGTCTGCACACTACTGTACTATAGTCCACATTGGAACATCACTATATCGGCAGATGACACTCTGCACTATAAACGAGCTGGTTATTAGCATTATTTATTAAAAGGGGCTAAAAGCCGTGTCTGTGTGCGTACATGTTTGTGGCATCCATGCACACACAACGCGTGCCACGTACAAGATGCAATAATGCAACACAGACAAACACATCATATATAATAAACACCCATTGTGAACACATGACAAGCGGGATAGACAACAGATTGAGCAGTGCATTATGTGGACACGACATCAAAAGAGCTGCATTGTTAATTAATAGCAGTTCGTTTACATCTGGTCTGGTCTCGGTGAATCTAGGCGAGTCTGCTTTTGTGTCTCCCACACTATGACCTCGTTATGAATACTGCATATGTTGTACATTGGCGGAGTGGCACCGCGGCTGGGCCGCATTAAAGCCACAGTTGAACCCTTACCTATGGTGAACAAGGTACAAACGGTAGCACCTTGCGTTGGTGGAAACTGGCTCATAGCGGGATACCCGATCTTGGGTAAATGTACGTATATATGTATATATATATATATACAAAATTTGTCCACTGCATTTTCACTGGTGGTCGGGCCATTTTTTGTTAACATGGTTTCCTAATTTCGATCTGTGGACATTTTGGACAATTTGAGTGCTCCCACATTGCCTGTCTTTTGGAAGACACTAAAATCTGTTGTTCCCATCCAACTGGTGACCAACTGGTAAGAATTTCAAAAAACATGAACGTATTATGTTTCTCTTGAGGTGCCATAGATGAACTCCTGAGAGTATCTAGGAGGTGAAGCTTAGCATACATAAACATACGCTGCACACACACACATGCACACAAACACACACACGCTAGTTCCAGTGCCGTATTTAGGGCAGGACAGTCAGGCAATCGCCGAGGGGCCCTCACATTGACAATATCATTTTATGGGGGCCGCTTTTTAGCAAATTTCTTTTATATTGAAACATTTTTATATGTCACATGAGTGTTTCAATAAAAAAATAAGATGCAAATTGGTGGTCTAAATGGAAAAAATTTGTATTTTGCTGTTCAGTTTTTATTATAATAGATGAGGAGGAGTGAGAACTATTATGATACGATACCCTGCTAACCACAGCCCCGGGGCCCCACAGTCCTTAATCCGATGCTGGGTAGCTCAATTGTAGTTATACTATTATTAAAACAGTTTTGAAAACTCACCTTTTTAAACAAGCTTTTAATAATTCATCGATGAGGAAATTTTGTGTGCTTTCTTTAGATAAATATATCTTGTTTTATTAGCTTCTTAGCATATTTATGGTCATTCTTCTTGTATAAATGAATGCGTGCGTGCGTGCGTGCGTGCGTGCGTGTGGTGCGTGCGTGCGTGCGTGCGGGCGGGCGAGCGAGCGAGCGAGCGTGAGTGAGTGAGTGAGTGAGTGAGTGAGTGAGTGAGTGAGTGAGTGAGTGAGTGAGTGAGTGAGTGAGTGAGTGAGTGAGTGCGTGTGCGCATAAAGTAGCCAAGAGCAATTTCAATTGATCGGGTGCCTTATATGTACTTTTGTTATTACTTTTATTATTATTAATATTATAGGAAAAAAGAATCAATGGCGATGTGTATAAAAGAAAGAAAGAAAAGCTTTGTCGTACCTTGATCTGTTCCTGCATCTTCACCTGGTGTTCGGTGGCGAGCATGCGACGCTGAGACTCAAACTGCTGCACAAGGGACTCCTCCTGGATGCGGTAGTACTTCTCTATGCTGAGGAGCTGGGCCTGGAGGTCTGCCTCTGAGATGTTCACCCCTATAGGCATGTTGTGGTGCAGGTACATCAGTTGCTCCGGCATCGGCATGTCTACAACACACAGGATCATTAATAATAATAATATTTATTTATATATACTAGTATAACAGGCGTTGGCAGGTCTACAACGCACACAGTAATCACTGATAATAATAATCCCTACTTATACAGGATAATATATAATTTATATAATTATAATTGCTTTCTATGTTTATGGCCGTGATATATATAAATTATATATATATATGTATATACGCATATATTTGTAATATTTTATTTGTGTTTATAATTTTGCAATATAATTATAATTTTATGCATACATAATTATATACTTTTTTCTATGATGTTTAAAACAGTCTTTGACACTTTTTATTAATATTATACTTAATGATTTTATTAAATTGAGAGCATTTTATTTTAAATGGATTCAGGCGCTATATAATTTTTATTTTTATTATTATTATTAATATATACATATAATTTATATATTAATATTTATATAGTGCTGTATATCGTGAACTAAAATCCGTTCAGACACGCCTAAAATACATTGATAAAATTATTATTATAATAAAATTCATAAGTCAAAATAACTGTGATGCCTAAACGTAGATCTGTAAGAGTTATGTGTGTAAATTATATTGTACCCAATTTATTACTTATTGCAAAATGTAGAAATTACCCAAGTACTGATTATTATTAAATGCAGTAATTACTACCTTAAGTATACTATCGGTAATACAATGTATAAATTATAAAAAGGCTCCAAAAATTTAAAAAGAAGAGATGAGCACAAACATATTTCATCCAGGGTCACAAGTGTACATGACCTGTTCATCCAGGGTCACAAGTGTACATGACCTGCTCAGGCAAGTAAACAGGTCATAAAAAAGGTCCATTGAAGGTCCCATCATTAAACAATACATTTGTACACATCCCATTTTGGACCCAAAAATTTGGACATATGGCCGGAAAATTTCCAAACAGAACATGTACATGCATGTATGAGCACATAACTAAAAATGCACCCTGAACAGTGACTAATTTTGAAGGTCAACTGACAGTGCAGGTGACATTGAGAAGGACAGTGAAGGCTGATAGAAGATCAAAGCAAATCCAGCACAGCCCAAGCCAGGCCAACATGTACATGTGTACAAACATAACCTTCATCTATGCCATATCTGCAGTTCCTATCTGTATTCACAAGCCTGCTCTTTGTGACAATACTGACACAGTGACTAGGTTAACAACTGCCTTTGTTCCGTGTATGTAAACATTTTGGTTCCCTTGTTTGTGGTACTGTGGATACGGCTGACTGTTTCACTAGAGAAGTGGTCATGGTCACAAAATGTAGCGATGTCATGGTTAAACAGCATCAATATTAATTAAACGTGCCAAAGTTCCACTCAATACCAGCACCAAAACTTTGTCACTATGGATACGTGCATAGTAAACAAACACAAGGAATAGATACAGTGGTAAACAAATCACCCGAGTATAATAATAATTACGTTCATCTTGGTACTATTTCTATGTAGTGGAAGATTAATTTGTTTTGCTAAGTACTACAATAAACCATTTGCTATCATATACCATGTGTAATTATTTGTTTGCAGACTGTTTATGTAATAATAACTAGATAGACACACAGACATCACAATAATATACGGCGCAAAACTGGATACAAATAGCAGTTGTCTTTTGATAACTAGACAGCAATAATGTCTCACGTGTAGAGAAGATATGGATTGTTTCCCATATAACAACCAGAAGAGATAAGAGAAATCAGGGTATGACCAGAGATATACTAGAAACTACCTTGTAATCTCTGATATAAACCTTGGAATCAACCATGACTTAACACCAGCAAGATAAATGAAACCAGCTAAACCCCAACATTACCAGCACCAGAAAATGATGCCCTTTTCTCCATAAGGTTTCATCTGCAGCCCCTAGATGGCAGTTTACTGTCTCTCGTGGCAAGCTGTTTATTGACAGGTAAGGCCAGACTTTTTTTTTATATATTACATGTTTTACGGGCCCACCGACATTCATTTCCTGGATCTAGAATAAAAATAAAATTCACAATGTTCATTTTTTATTGCCGCCGATGTCATTATTTATTAACTGAACGTGTTAAATAATAAATAAAATATCTTCTATTCATGAGAGAAATGCCCTGCTACTGTATGGGGTTTGAATAGAACAGTTTTGGCGGCGGCATTCAACGACATTGAGCTATCAAAGTATTTGTGGATTGCACTCACTCATATAAATGACATACAAATGGCTGAGAGCCAAGAAGACGGCATCCTTTTGATACCAAACAGAATGGTGTACCGTGAATGAATGTGGTCATTGTCGAGGCATAAACATTGACTACTTTTGGCGAGTTTCATCGATTCATATTTTTATTGTTATTTCACATTTGATGGGCCTTTTAAGTTAGTGCTAAAACAGTGACTTAGCGGTGAGTAACTGCGAAAAAACAGTCTTTATTGTGAAGTAGATATGTCAATCTATCAGTGTCAGAAACTGAACAAAACAAAAAAGTCATACAAATAAATGTTGATGTCTTTCACACCGCTGTGTCCGTCATTAATGGCATAACAAGTAACACAGGAGATTTATATTAATTTTCATGTAGCCACACATCTTATTATTTAAACGTTATATATTTGAACATGCACTATGATCGTTTTTCCTGACATTTTAATTTTATTTTTATTCCGATTCCCGTCACTGCTTTCTGGAAAATTCTGCCCATAAAACATGTAATAAAAATGTCGGGCCTAACAAGACAGTAAATCATCTCGGCAGACCAGTATCATCGAGCAATATAAGGACAACAAAAACGAAATGACAGTGCAATTTCTGGGAGAACTATTTAGATTCGACAAACACACACTCGCACGCACGCATGCACATACAAACGCATGCACGCACACGAATGTTACAAGAAAGACTATCTGGCCACAAACACGACTGTCACAACAGGGAACTAGTGCAGTTTTTGTCATTTCTTCTGCAATGCTTAAAAGCATTTATTAAGTGTACTGATGCACGCACCTGAAAATGAATACGAGCAAATTTATCATCATTTCACTTTGAGTTTTTTATCTCATTTATCATGATGACTTTTGACAAACTCAGGCTTGTTCATGTAACACAGTGTAACCGAGTCTTCACACAAACCCAGACAATACTGGTCTAGCACTGGTTCAAAGTCCAGGGATTGAAGTCATTGAACAAGCCACACGACCACTGGCTCAACCATGGTTGCTCCCAAAAGCTTTGCAACTTCGACCAATAACTAGCCGCTACCACGCCAGGTAAAAATAATAAATATTTATTTATGCACATAAATATCAAATCTATGCTACACCGAGATAGATGCACTGCTAATGGTGATCTATTATGCAAATGTCCGCGTCTTTAATGATCTCGTCGTCCAATCGCCAACGCCTAGCCAATCCATCACCCCCAAAGTCAAGGTGCCTTCGGATATTTCAACGTCAACTCAGTCTCATTGTCATACGCAGCAAGAATGTCTGATTAACATGCCAAAGACACAGCTTCCTGCACGGCCCGCTGATAGGGCAGCGAGTTTTTGATGTGGCCCTCCTCGAAGAACCATCCATCAAAACGTTGATAGTTTGAAAAATGGGATATTCCGAATGAATAACAGCGCCACACGTCTGCCGATTCCATTTCCTGTTTGATCGGTGCGAATGAGCGATGTTCGAGTCTGCTTTGCTAATTGTGTTGCATTGTTCACGTTTGGTAAACAACGCCCAAAGCAGATGGAATCGGTGGCCGAGTGTAACGGATAGATCTTGTGTATGATCTTGTGTTTTTATTTATACGCCAGCTTTCACCCAAACAAACCATTCCTTTACAATGGCGCCATCTGGAGAACTGATTAGCACTCAATTCCCACCCTAACCTTCAGTGGTTCCTTGCTCTAATGGCGACTCTTGCTTGTTCGTGTTAATGGTTTTGCCCAACGATTCTTGTATGTTGCGCCTCTGAGCTCAGATTCGTGGAGATTTAGGCGCTATAGAAGTTTGTCATTATTATTATTATTATTAGATAAGCAGAATATATGAAAACATGTAAGTAAATCAATCTAAATAACTATGATCGTGTTTTCTGAAAGGGACAAGTGGACCTGAGCGCCTCGGAGGAAACGCACTTACAATGATCCAAAGTTAGCATATTAACAAACAGATGTTTGGCTCCACCATTGGGATAAACCAGACCTGTGCACTGTAACACAGATATACCTCACCCTTGGCAGTATATTGCACATAGTATATTCTATGTGCACTTGAGTAAACCGGTATTTGATGGACGGATTCGGAGGCCGCACCCAGTCTGCACACCGCCTTTTCTACTGATGTAGCACATCATGAATCAGCATTAGACTCCGTCAGTAACTCAACTCACATATCTTCCCTGTATATCACATCATGAATCAGCATTAGACTCCGTCACTAACTCAACTCACATATCTTCCCTGTATATCACATCATGAATCAGCATTAGACTCCGTCAGTAACTCAACTCACATATCTTCCCTGTATATCACATCATGAATCAGCATTAGACTCGGTCACCAACTCAACTCACATATCTTCCCTGTATATCACATCATGAATCAGCATTAGACTCCGTCACTAACTCAACTCACATATCTTCCCTGTATATCACATCATGAATCAGCATTAGACTCCGTCATTAACTCAACTCACATATCTTCCCTGTATATCCCATCATGAATCAGCATTAGACTCCGTCACTAACTCAACTCACATATCTTCCCTGTATATCCCATTATGAATCAGCATTAGACTCCGTCACTAACTAAACTCACATATCTTCCCTGTATATCACTTCATGAATCAGCATTAGACTCCTTCACTAACTCAATTCACATATCTTCCCTGTATATCCCATCATGAATTAGCATTTAGACTCTGTCACTAACTCAACTCACATATCTTCCCTGTATATCCCAGTTCTCCCAGTTCCTCCCTGAATTCCACAACTCCCCAAAGTACCTTGTTCACCTTGAATATCTTCTGTGTACTTTCACTACCTTGAATATCCATGTACACCCAAGCACCAGATATCCTTTTTAAAGCCAAAGGTTCAGACATCTGTATTCACCCTGGCAACCGAGATATCCATACACCCAGTAATCAGATATCCATGTTCATATCAACATTTTTGTTATACACGATCACCCCAATACCTTAGAGTTAGATATCCACGATCACCCAATACCTCAGATATCCATGACCATAACAGACTTTGGGCAGAGTCCAAGTTGCAATGGTAAAGTAGTGTGATTAATTTCTCATTTTCTGAGAAATGCAGCACTAATGTGTTGTGATTCTATCATAAATAGTGAATTGCCGAAATTGCCTTTTATTTACACAATGTGGTGGTTCTTCTAAAGGAATATTTATGCAATTAATGGAACTTAGCTGCATTAAAAAGATCTCTGGCCAGCACCAGGTTAATAATTGATACGCATCACAAACATGGATACAGTCACAGAATGTATTACAGCTGCCGGACAGACGACTCTGGTCACGGGAGAAGCGAAGTACCAATATGACAGGATCCCGGTGGTCAGACATTGTTGGTGTTCTCAGAAACCTCCACAGATGTTGGACAATGAATCGCTTCCATATTCAAGTCATATGAATAAAGTGCCAGTGATTTTAAGATGGCATATCCACACCTACTTACTAAAATTTTCTGCCCTCTGAAAAAATAATTAACTAACAGCGAAAAACCACTGTTGCAGACCACAATACTTCTGCGGCGTGTAGGCTTACATTTTTAGTTTCTAATTAGCCACATATTCCCGAAACAGAATGATGGTCTCCATGTACAAAGACAGAATGATGGTCCCCATGTACAAAGACAGAATGATGGTCCCCGTGTACAAAGACAGAATCCAACATGTTTGGGCGACAAACAACAGGCATAATCTTCCGTCAATTTTTTCGGAAAACAAATAGTAGGATTTGACTAAATCGCTACTGCAGGTTGGTGATGGACCAACATAAAAATGCACATTTTACTAAAGCCATAGGTAACTTTGCACACATGGTGGAACTGACTGGAGAATGTTAGCAATGGCTTCAATAGGGCACAACAATACTGATCTGTGGCTTGGCTGTTAGATGGGTAATTTAGGTCAAAGCCAGCAGTGCTGCCTAAGACATTTCACAAACCCACACATGCGTGACCTAAATGAAGGTGCCCCCTGTTTCCCATTCGAGGCACCCCCTCTCTCCCATTCAACACACAGTGGTATAGATGGCCTAATCTGAGAACAACTCTACAATAGGATCCTAACCCGAAATAGGTCATTTTTACATGTCATTTCTTAGTTATATCATACAACAATCTATCTCCACTGTACAATTAAAAAGTGTAATGTATTGGAACAAACTATGGAATTTATTTTTGAATCCTGTCAAAACTTGGTGAACAAATTGAAAAAGTGCTTTAGCTAGATGAACTACAAGGTATGTTGGTGGAACCTAAAATACTGACTTCAGTTGTATGATGTCATCAGAGGAAACACACTTTGATATCAAAAACTTTCTCACCAACTGAGAGAAATCTTGAAGAGATTTGAGACATCTTGATAGGAAAGTGGACTGACAGTTTGATATGAAATCTTATCTATTAGAACTGGTAATAGTTTTGTATTGTTGTGAGGAATCAGATATCGCAACGACATAAACGAGATGCTATGGCGACGTTTCACAAAGTAATCATTCCGTCATTAGTCAGTACATTTACTTTATAGATCAAGGCCAAATCGCTTACTGATTTATATGATAAATTAATATGGTGGGTTGAAAACCCCATCAGTATGGTAATAAAATAAGTCAATAAAAACAGTTTCCAACAATGTTAAATGTTATTTCAGCTGTCAATGTGACATTTACAATATGTTTCATAATATAATATTGGTAACGACATAAACGAGATGCTATGGCGACGTTTCACAAAGTAATCATTCCGTCATTAGTCAGTACATTTACTTTATAGATCAAGGCCAAATCGCTTACTGATTTATATGATAAATTAATATGGTGGGTTGAAAACCCCATCAGTATGGTAATAAAATAAGTCAATAAAAACAGTTTCCAACAATGTTAAATGTTATTTCAGCTGTCAATGTGACATTTACAATATGTTTCATAATATAATATTGGTTCCTAAGTGCTTAAGGGGCAGAAGGGTTTTCCTATTATACATACTTTTCAGAATATCTTGAACTACTTCATCGCTTTTAATATGGCTTCGATGGAAATCGTAAGGTTTTTGTGAAATTATTCTACCATAACAAAACGATTCAAATCCAAATGAACCAAGCAAGGTTAGTGGGGCACCAATGTAATTTATTTATCAGACCCCAACTTGTTACAGCCGGGTCTAATTGGTGTCTGCCACCTGTTTTGGGTACACAGTACCTATTGATCGAGGGTTCATCTATGTGTGACCTTGTGAAATGTGAGGCAGTGCATATAGCCAGCTGTGACCACCAATATTATGGCACAAACCTTGGTCTTATATTTAACTAGCAGAGTTACCCCTGCATTGCATGACGATAAAAGACACCTATTAATACCTTGTTAATGAAGCCCTTTCCAGATCAAAGTGACAATACAATGCCATGGATAGCTACAATGTTACTATATAAACCATTGGTGCCCAAAATGCCACACCACCAGGTTACCAGGTGAAATTTTTTTTTTTAAATTAACTAAAAGACATTTTGCCGAAACATCATTACATATACAGGAGCCATTTATTTATTTAATGATCAAACTGTGGGACAGGTTGCATCTATTCAAACTAGATTCGCAGGGGGGACTCACAGAAAAGCCTGAAAATGGAGGCATAGATAAAGACAGCACAAATAAATCAGCAAATAACAGTCTGGAAAACTCTTCTGAAGCTGGATATAAATGTGTTTGTTTAAATGCAAGGAGTATAGCAAACAAAAGAAATGAACTAAACATTATGGTAGAAGATAGTGACTCTCATATAATAGGTATAACCAAATCCTGGACCACCATGATGATGTGATATACAGGGAAGATATGTGAGTTGAGTTACTGAGGGAGTCTAATGCTGATTCATGATGTGCTACATCAGTAGAAAAGGCGGTGTGCAAACTGGGTGCGGCCTCCGAATCCGTCCATCAAATACCGGTTTACTCAAGTGCACATAGAATATACTATGTGCAATATACTGCCAAGGGTGAGGTATATCTGTGTTACAGTGCACAGGTCTTGTTTAGAAGATAGTGACCCTCATATAATAGGTATAACCAAATCCTGGACCACCACCGATATATCAGATGCTGAATTGGGACTGACAGGATATGTAATGTTTAGAAAAGATAGAATAGGAAGAAACGGAGGTGGAGTTATTTTATATATTAAAGAATCTATCCAGGCTTATGAAATAAAATTAGAAAGAGAAGCAGATTGCAAAGAAGCTGTTTGGTGTAACATAGTTACAGGAAACTCAACGCTAACAGTTGGGTTAGTTTATCGAAGTCCAAACATAAGCATAGAAGAGAATGAAAAAATACAAAACGCTATAAGGGAAGTAAGCAAACGGGACTGTATTATTATGGGGGATTTTAACCACGGACATATACAATGGAAATCTCTTCAGAGTATGGGGAGTGAGGACCACAAGTTTTTAGTTTTAGTTCAAGATACTTTCCTTTCTCAACATGTGCTAGAACCAACCAGGGGTGAGAATGTGTTAGACATAGTTTTGTCCTCACAGAATGAATTTGTTGACAATGTCAAGATATGTGAGCCACTGGGGAGTAGCGATCACAACCAGATACATTTTACCATCAAAGTAAAATCAGAAAGGAATAGTAAAAAGCAGTGTAGGAGAAATTTCCACAAAGGAAGGTATAAGGACATGAGGAAATATTTAGCAAAGATAGACTGGAATAACACACTAAAAAATAAGACAGCAATAGAATGCTGGAATATATTAAAGAGTGAAATTAGGTACATAGTCGATAAATTTGTACCCTTCAAAAAACAAGGGAAACGGTCCAAAAAGAAACACTTATCGAAAGAAGCCATTAGAAAAATTAAGTATAAACAAATGATGTGGAAGTCATATAGATGTACTGGAAATGATGAAGACTACAACAGTTATAAAGAAGCACTTAACCAAGCTACATCTGAAATTATAAATTCAAAGAGAAGCTATGAACAACAATTAGCTAGTAATATAAAACATGACAGCAAGAGTTTTTATGCGTATGTTCGAAGCAAACAGAAAGTTCAAGATAAGGTCGGTCCTCTAGAAGATAGTGCTGGAAATATAATATCAGAGGGATTCTTAATGGCAGAAGACCTGAATGAGTACTTTAGTTCAGTGTTTACCAGGGAAGATATTAGTTCACTGTTAGTACCAGAGGCTAAGTTCAAGGGGGCAGATTCAGACTATTTAGGACAATTAATTGTAACCCCGGAAATGGTAGCTAAGAAAATAAGGGCTATGAAGGACAATAAATCACCTGGAGTGGATGGGATTCCGCCCAAAGCTTGCAACAGTTTTCAATTTGTCATTAGAAGAGGGAGTGGTTTCTTTAGAATGGAAAGAGGCAAACATTATAACGTTATTTAAAAAAGGTTCGAGAAACAAGTCAGAGAACTATAGACCAGTGAGTTTAACATCAGTGATTTGTAAATTGTTAGAAAGACTAATTAAAGATCACATGGTGGATTTTCTTGTTAAACAAAACTTGATAAACCCATCTCAACATGGTTTTTTTAAAGCGAAGTCATGCTTAACAAATATGTTATGTTTTTTGGAAGACATCACTAAGTGGGTAGATGAGGGATCACCAGTAGATATCGTCTACTTAGATTTTCAAAAAGCTTTCGACAAAGTACCACATCAAAGATTACTGCTTAAACTAAAGGCCCATGGCATAGGAAATGGTATAATAAACTGGATAGAACAATGGCTGATTGATAGAAGACAACGTGTAGTAGTTGATGGGGAGGCTTCAAACTGGAAATCGGTATTGAGTGGCTCCACACAGGACATGGGAACGAAGAGGTAGAATATACTATGGGGGTACTGTACTACAGTAAAAGAAAAGGACTTAGGGTTAACCATTAATGCTGATATGAAGGTTTCAGAGCAGTGCGGAATTGCAGCTTCAAAGGGAAATCAAATCCTTGGATTAATTAGGCGAAACATAACGTATAAGAAAAAAGAGCTAATAATACCGCTGTACAAAACAATAGTTAGGCCTCATTTAGAATATTGTATTCAAGCGTGGAGGCCATATCGCAGGAAGGACATAGATATGCTAGAATGATACCAAAACTGAGGGATCTTAGTTATGAAATACGCCTAAAAAAATGCGGATTAACAACACTAGAGACCAGGCGATTGAGAGGAGATCAGATAGAAGTGTTTAAAATATTGAATGGTTATGAAAATATTCATAGAAATATTTTGTTTTCAGTTAAGAAAGATAGAAGGACTAGAGGACATGAAGTTACATTAGCAAAGGAGCAGAGTAGATTAGATATAAGAAAGTTTTCATTTTCTCAAAGGACTGTAAATGAATGGAACAGATTATCTGCTGATTGTGTGGGTGCTAGTAGCGTGAATATGTTTAAAAATAAAATCGACACATACCTCAGACGGGCGGGATACACATAGATAAAAGGGCTTCCTTGTCCACCTGCCACCTAGAGTTAATTCTCTGGGTAGCAATCTTGTTAAATTTGATTTAAAAAAACCTTAAGCAGCAATACGCTGCCATTCTACCTTTGTCGAATTAGATATTAATCACCTTTGGTGAAATCAAATTTGAGACAGCTGAACTTAAGGACAAACAGATAGGGTTATGTCAATACGATTCCTTTTTACACACAAATGCAATATCAGCACCCAGACGGGTGACACCGAGACTGCACTTTGGCCCAGTACTAAATCAATGAAGACAACAAATACTGAGAATCCAAAAAGTGTGATCTGCCCAGGAAAAAAACCTGTGCCTTCCTAGTGCCAGAGATTGGAGCGTCAACCCAGGTGCTCCCTGAGGCATCGAACAGTTGTCCAGGGCAAAGATGCCACGCCACCATCCAGGGTGGGCTACAGTGATGCTCCGACAGTTATATGTCACGACGACACATTCCAGTACATTACAGGGAAAGGTCACAGCGAGAGGTTGTTTCACCGGGGTCAATAAAATGGGCACTAAACATAGCAACGGATATAATAGATCGCAGCACTTATGCATGTTTAATTTGCACACAAGATGCAGCACTGGTCACGCATACTGATGCACTCGAAATGTCAGAGGTTACCGCAATGATCCATGGCGCACCAACGTGTGACAACCGGCCGTGTTGTTAGTAGACTTGGGATCATAAAAAGTTGGGTCAAATACAGTTTTGTAATGAACATGTAATGTTGAATTTTTTATTTTAAAATACAAATATGCTCTATTGTAAATGTCAAATACAAATAAAAATACACTTCTTCAGATATAATTATATGCTACATTAAAAATTGAAGAATAAAAGGTTCAATTCGGATACAGCACTGAACACTGTGTCAGCCATATAGCGCATACATCTTGAAATTATTATATTTTTTACATGATGAAACAATGGATTAGGTTAAATCTGTATATAATTTAACAATATTAAGATCCTAACTGATGCATGTTCAATTGCCCAAAATAAAAATTGCTGTATTCTCTGTGTATTTTACCAAATACACGAACATCAGATACAAATATGGGATTCTGGAAAATGCCAAAAACAATACGAAAAATCGGCATATTTAAATACAAATACATATTTGACCCGAACCATGGTTCAAAGCTGTCACCTACACCAATCAGATCATCTACGGTTGTCAACTGTGGATGGCAGCACAAACAAACACCCTGCTGTGGACATCACAAAACAATTAGGAAGAACGCTATAAACAGACCTACTTGGTGGGTTTTGTTTTGTTTCTGGTCTCAAGGACAGACGGCCTAATTAAATACATTACCCTACTTCATTAACTCAAATACACAGCATATTTATCTGTTTATCACTAAAGTTGTCTTATCAATCTCTTCACTTGCCTCATATTAAATTAATTTTACAAATATCTATTGACTGTACAGTATGCTTAACAAATATTTGAGGCACAAAAATATGTTAAATTTGCATTCCAATAAGCGTACGGGTACACCATTTTCTGGGGTGCTGGGGTTCCTGAGTACAGCCATCTCAGCAGACATGACTGACAAGTGATTTATGCATCTCACATATGAGAAACAAGATACTAGAACACCTTAAAGCCTGACCATTTAGGTGGACCCTTTGATATTTTTTGATCACTGATCTTTGAATCTAGTGTGACATTGGTAGAAATGAAATGACACCGATGCATTCAACAGTGGCGGTTGGCTCTGGAGGTCGCTGTCACTGTGTCAGACTCTGCTAAAAGGAAGCGCATGTTAATTAGGGCATATACGCTTACTAGAACGAATACGGTTAGTAAACCTACGTACCACCCACTATGACATGATAGCTCGTTTCTGCAACTTTTTGTATGTAGTTTTGCTAAAATCATCCAACAAATTACTAACTTATAAAATGTTTGCCACAGAATACATTCGAGTGATTTTCAAAATTAGAATCTTCGCGTGAATTTGCGTTGATGTCATCAGCTTTCCAGACGTTGTGACCAAAATCAATTCTGTCGACCATTTAAACAAATGTACGCATTTTTAGTAAACCAACTGTGGCTGTTATTTGAACTATTTACATGTTACTTATCTGGACACCAAAGAACTGGATTTGTGATATAGGCTCAACCAGTTGAGGAGGCTGCTTATTTAAACATACAGGTCACCATTACAGGAAAGCCCTGTACACCAAGTGTAATGCTAGAAACTACACATGCATATAGAGTATCATGTGTATGGCTCACAAACATTGTCAGGCCCATAAAACAAAACAACAATTAATGCCTAATGGCTAACAATTGTCTGCGTTTTTTCAATCTTGTTTTTTTTAAACCGCCATTGTTTCCTTTTGTTTTTATGGAATCCATATGCTAGCATAATATGTTATCAATATTCAGATAAATGAGCTTGTTATTGTATCATCTATTATTCTATTATATCATCTATTATTCTATATAATATGCTAACTTTGAGGGCAGTGTGGCAGTATCTCCTTACATGTTATTGTAGCATCTATTATTCTATTATATCATGTATTATTCTATATGATATGCTAACTTTGGGGGCAGTGTGGCAGTATCTCCTTACATGTTATTGTAGCATCTATTATTCTATTATATCATGTATTATTCTATATAATATGCTAACTTTGGGGGCAGTGTGGCAGTATCTCCTTACATGTTATTGTAGCATCTATTATTCTATTATATCATGTATTATTCTATATAATATGCTAACTTTGGGGGCAGTGTGGCAATATCTCCTTACATGTTATTGTAGCATCTAATATTCTATTATATCATGTATTATTCTATATAATATGCTAACTTTGGGGGCAGTGTGGCAGTATCTCCTTACATGTTATTGTAGCATCTATTATTCTATTATATCATGTATTATTCTATATGATATGCTAACTTTGGGGGCAGTGTGGCAGTATCTCTTTACATGTTATTGCAGCATCTATTATTCTATTATATCATGTATTATTCTATATAATATGCTAACTTTGGGGGCAGTGTGGCAGTATCTCCTTACATGTTATTGTAGCATCTATTATTCTATTATATCATGTATTATTCTATATGATATGCTAACTTTGGGGGCAGTGTGGCAGTATCTCCTTACATGTTATTGTAGCATCTATTATTCTATTATATCATGTATTATTCTATATAATATGCTAACTTTGGGGGCAGTGTGGCAGTATCTCCTTACATGTTATTGTAGCATCTATTATTCTATTATATCATGTATTATTCTATATGATATGCTAACTTTGGGGGCAGTGTGGCAGTATCTCCTTACATGTTATTGTAGCATCTATTATTCTATTATATCATGTATTATTCTATATAATATGCTAACTTTGGGGGCATTGTGGCAGTATCTCCTTACATGTTATTGTAGCATCTATTATTATATTATATCATGTATTATTCTATATGATATGCTAACTTTGGGGGCAGTGTGGCAGTATCTCCTTACATGTTATTGTAGCATCTATTATTATATTATATCATCTATTATTCTATATGATATGCTAACTTTGGGGGCAGTGTGGCAGTATCTCCTTACATGTAATCGTAGCATCTATTATTCTATTATATCATCTATTATTCTATATGATATGCTAACTTTGGGGGCAGTATTTCCTTACATGTTATTGTAGCATCTATTATTCTATTATATCATGTATTATTCTATATGATATGCTAACTTTGGGTGCAGTGTACCAGTATCTCCTCCCAGATATCAAGGTTCACTTGCCTCTTTTTTCATTCACTTCCTCGGACCGTTGACATCTGATCTACCAATAGGCAGTGTATTAAAATTTAGAGTTATCTACTGAGAAAACATGTCTGTCAAACTGAACATCTACAGGAGTACAAAGGTAGTTTTATAACCAAAGCCAGAATTGTTTCCAGTGTATTAGAAACAAGTGTTAGATCATGTCTACATCACTGTGTTGATCTTGACAGATAGCCTAAGATTATATGAACTACATTTCTGTCAGATTATCTTGAAAATATACACACTAATTATGTAACTATAACTGAGAAATTATCATAAGTTACAAAACCACGAAACGCCGTAAGGACAACTGATGTCAAAATAATAAGATTCTATAGAAACATTGTAGACAACGACATGTCGATCTCAATATGATATTAAAGTCTAATTGCTACTATCGCAAACTCACATTACATACTATAAACTATATCTAATCTACACTCTTTACCTCCCAAATGTATTTCAATAAACAACATTTTAAAATATAATTTAACCGTTATCTGTTGATGAATACTGACTGGAGTAGATGGGTGTAGTGATTTATATAGATAGAACTCAGAGTAACAATTACAAAAATAGAAATGCTTAACAAAACAACTATATTTTCATACTATAACTATAGGCACAGTTGGGAGTAATAAATGTTACCGACATAAGAACAAGAACATTGCTAACCTCGTCTACAGTGTGGTGCCTATTAGGCTGCCCCCATTCAACATGCAACACGTATATATATGCAATCTGATTCGTATCATTTAAATAAAAATAAGAACCAATTGTCATTCATTTAAACTCATTTGCAGCCCTTTGTAACACTGTTATCATTAAAGTATATTACACATTTAAAATATACTGTTTTGCTTTATTCTGCTGAAGATGTTGTCAGTAATTCATATTTAAACATTGTAAAAATATGATTGATAAAATAACATTGTTACTGATGACTGATAAGCATAATCTCCAACTAGGGTAACCCTGAAATCCATTACGGCTTATTTCCACTGGGGTCTACCAGAAAAAACATTCGTTCTCCTAAGTGGCTCCTAGGTGGTTCGTAAGTAACTCTAGGTTACTAGGCAGTCGACTGGTTCGGTTCTAAGTGACTGCCTTCATGACGATGTCAGAAACCAAGCAACCAAAGCTGTAGTTTGATGTGAGGTGCCAGAAGGAGCTAAATATACTCGATGCAGAAGATTTCCTGAAGTACTCACACCTGTTGTTTAATAAAGATTACGTAAATTTGAACACATTTTCGCAATGCTACGCATCTTTTCAAAATTTTTTGCTGCAAGTTTCATAAAACATCACTAACTAATGAGTGGATGGTTTATGTAACTTTGGAGCAATCATAGAAAACATGTATAACATTTTGCTAATATCTGTTATGAACCCTTAACTGGTAAGAACATTTAATCCATAATCAAAGCATTAAGAGTCTAAGAGGAATTTCATAACACATTTATCTGCGTACACTTGTTCAAGCATAGTTAGATGTAAGTTACGTGACATAACACTGTTGTGCAATAAAACAGATCAGACAATGTACCTTTAATTAAGGGGGAATCAATACTTTAACACACTACAAATCATATGCAAAGTAACTCATTTACAACCCTCCCTAAGAAGAAAACTAACATTTGTATTTTTCGAAATTTCCTGTTTGTTAAGTGTTCTTACTAGTTAGTGGTTCATATTAGATGTCAGACTATTGTCTTACTAGTTAGTGGTTCATACCAGATGTCACACTATTGTCTTACTAGTTAGTGGTTCATACCAGATGTCACACTATTGTCTTACTAGCTAGTGGTTCATACCAGATGTCACACTATTGTCTTACTAGTTAGTGGTTCATACCAGATGTCACACTATTGTCTTACTAGTTAGTGGTTCATACCAGATGTCACACTATTGTCTTACTAGTTAATGGTTCATACCAGATGTCACACTATTGTCTTACTAGTTAGTGGTTCATACCAGATGTCACACTATTGTCCACAATGTTATGATTGTTTTCTACGGTTTTTCATGATTATGCAAACCGTCCACCAATCAATCAGTGACATTTTAAATAACTTGCAACAGTCTTGGAAACCATGCACATCATTGTGAAAAGCTGCTCAAATTTACGTAATCGTTGTTAAACATCAGGTACTTTGGGAAACCATATGAAGACTGTGCTGTAACTAGTGTGTGACACACACAAAGGTGACTTCTGCACCTGGACTGCTAGTGCTGGCCTCGTAAACAACTCCCAAACCTGGGCAGACTGGCCCTTAATCACATCACATCAACACAGATAAAGTTTGTTGAAGTTCCATGCAGCCAGCCATCGCAAAACACCACTGCTGTTGTCTCTACAGATGTTTACCGTTTCTCTCTTGGGATGACAACATATCCACTCTCTGCTCATAAACAATCTGTATCTGACACCGATGTCGGGTGATTTATTCTGATTTAATATTGATCACATCAAATAGGGAAATGCAACCCTTGCATGGCGTTCACATCCTCTAAAGCTACAAACTTATGGTGTTTCTTTCTGTATTTTGAACATCCTTCTACACGATTTGTCTTCCCTTTTTGTTCGACTGCCCTGACGTCATGCACCACACATATCCCAGTTTAGCTGTGAACAGCTGTAAAGGGATTACTATATCAAGCATCAAGCAAGCATTGTTTGTGTTAATATTGTGTGCCAGGGGGCGCTGTACTCACCCTTGTGGGGTAGATGTGGACCGAAGTGGTTATTCACCTCCATGCCTGCTGGCTTCGGCTCCAGAGGGTCTGAAAATGAACAACATATGTTTAGCTTGTGAACTTTATCACAGTCATTCACCACTACACAAATACACTGGTGTATGCGTACATTACGAATGTAGAAATATGTGTGTACAAATACAAGGGAACACACACATAGGTGTATTCAATGCAAGTGTACACAATATAGCTGTACACATAACAGGCACACACATACAGGTGTACATCTTACACGTGTAACCATACAAGTGTTCACATACAAATGTACCAGTTCAACATGAATACAAGTCTACAAATACAGGTATCCAAACGAATGAGTACAAATGTTACCACGTGAATACACATGTATACATACAAGTATGTGGATACATGTGTACAAATAAACAAGCACAAGTGTACAGATAAATGCACGCGGTTACATATGTACGAATACACCAATGTAAGGACACCATACAAAACCACGTGTACAAATACAAGTGTACAGAAACACAGCACAATATGCATACAGTGGCTTTGACACACTTCACGGCGACACAACGCATAGGGACAAAGAACTCAAAACAGGTACAATTGCAACCCTGGCACTGAGTGAATGACATCACATCATACCAAAATAGTTGAAACACAAACCATCACACTTCATGGCCACGAATCATGCAACTCCACTGTACAACATTACACGACAGTTCTAGGCTGCCCCAGTTAAAACACTGCAGCCTGCTGACGCTGGCTGTATGATAAGATGATGGCATTTCACTCAAACCTAACTAAAAGACAATCCTCTCTTCCAGGGACCCTGGATCCCGAGGCCACCAAGATAGATCCCAGTGCCCACTCACTACCTGGAAGAGGCAATGACCAATCTCTGATTAATTAGAGTACACAGACCTTTATCATACTGGTCCTGTTAATCGGAACCTGGTCATTTCCTCCACCAGGCTGGAGCATGTACAATGATTATACCTGGTCCAGGGTTTCGAACAAGATTTAACAAGATTGTCTTCTAAATTGACAAGATCCAGATGGCAATTGGACCAAGAAGCCATTGGATTATCGAGAATCTGACACTTTCACATCTACGAACGAATCCTTCTGAGAAATGTCAATTTTTAAAATGTATTCACACTGCTATATTACGCAATCAGTTCAGAAGTATGTTTATTCATTAATAGTCCTCTGTGCTAAAGAATCGGGTATATTTAATATACACTGTTCTTTCACTGGCATTCGTTGTGTTATCTAGTTATTTCATCTTTCTTAAAATTACGAAAAAGTTTCTATCATTCCTTCTGTAACCATATGAAATAAAAAACTTAATTTATTTTAAAAGAAGATCTGTTTTCCTGCTAATGTGCATTGTGAACCCATAATCATGCTTTGCTAACTCTTGACAGAACTGGCTAACTTTACAGACACACAGCCACTTTTCAATAATAAACCTACAAAGCAATATTTAGTTGTTACATAACAGGTGAACTATCATCATAACTATTTAAAATAGGGTTGTTTAGTCTCTATTTCAGTAACATTGAAACCATATTAATTCTATTATTGCCACAACATCTGGGAAAATGTGGCTTTCTGACTGGCTAAATGTGACATCACAAAAATGGCTGTTTCCAGTGAAATCGGCAGATCACCTGTCATACAATCTATCCCTGAAAGCAGGGGAATATTGATGGCAGTTTGCCAATAGCAGCAAGATAGACTCCACAACAAGTTATAAATACACTGCCTTGTCAACCACTGTCTACTATTTATAGTGTCCTAGGTCATAGACTGTATTATTTTTCTCATTTCAACGACTTCTGATATCTCAGATAACAGGTATTATTAGATATATATATATATTATATATATATATTCTGAGATACTCACATTACTCTTTTGCTAACACAATACATCTATCTATCTATATATATATATATATATATTATATATATATAATGGAACAAAAACTCAAGATCACACAACACATTTTATATATTAACTTAGTTCTGATATGTTTAATTACAATCAGTAAAATATGGCAATCAGAATGTACCACATGAAATGTAATTTGTTTGCATTTCCAAAACAAAATTACATATGATACACCTCGATTTTAATATAGGACTGCATATGAAATTATACATACTTGTACACCTTTTTCATTAAATGTATGTTTTACAAATCTACTGCTGTTGTCATATGATGGCAGAAACAAATAGTTTTGATATGCCACTAAAATCAAACAGGACTAACCAGTCACACAATTGAGGTTGTGGGGAACACAATCTACATCCTTTTTGCACAACACCACAAGTTACCAACCGACTTTATTAATCACAGCACTTAAGATGATAGAACAAATTTTATGATCTTTCAAGGAAAACATCGCACCGAAGTGACTGAACACTGTTTCATATTTCAGTCGAAAACAATCCATCACGCTCTGGTGCAACTTTAATAGTACAGTAACTACTTCCAAGAAACCATCTAGAAAATTCTGTGATCCCAGTAGTCAACCTAAACACACAGGCACTTCACTGCATCTTTTGTCCCATTTTACGTTGGGACAGACCACCATTATCGTAAATTAACAATCTGTATTTGTTTTCCTGTTTGAACTGCAGAATCCTGAGATGGAGTATCCAAGCAGTAACCAGGTGAACTCATGGCTCCAATTCAGCGTACAGTCAAATATATTCCAGATGCCATCCGCAAATAGAAGAAACTGAATGCCGGATGGACGGAAGGGTGGAACTCAGAGTGATGTGTGGGCCAACTAGAAAAAGGAAACATTCCTGCTTGTGGAGAATGGAGGTTGAACCCATAATTCACTGACCAACTGCCTTAGTGTTGCTGTACCGATACCTCAGAAGAATGCACAACCATCACTTCACATCTACTATGTTGTTTACACAACGCAGGGGGCAGTAACTAGGCAAGAGAAGAAATACCATCACAACTATTTTAATTAATTTATTATTAATGTTAACCTTCCTTTGGACCATATTAACCTCATCCTTTCCACAACACCAACTTGAAAACGAGGCATTTTCACTGGTACACAGCTAAGTATGACATCACAAAAATGACCGTTTCCATTCCATACATCATCTGTCACACTATCCATCCCTCAGAGGAGGGGAAATATTGATGGCAGCAGTCCAACAGTGGCAGAGTAGTCTCCACAACAAGTTATAAATACACCACCCTGTCAACTAGTGACCACTATTTATAGGTGATCTGCCACAGAAATCAGCATGGCTAAGCCTGTCTCATTACTGTGGCTTTTAAAGATAATGAATAATGACAGACCACCAGGAGCTTTATGAGTGTCCAGGAGGTCAGTATAGCTAGTCAGTAATCAATGCGCTGGACAATGGCTGCAATATGGCACAAGCTACAGCTCCACCCACACAGCTTAAGCTCAGCAGCTGAAAGGGCAGCAGTGAAGTAGATGTGTGAGAATATCATCTCTGTGACTAGTGTCAAATAACAATTAATGGTTTAATTGTAAGACAGGCAATATCACAGTCAGGAGGTATAACTAGACCTGTATAGTCATAGTATCATAGAATTGTAGGATTGTATAGCCGTAAAACTGTACAATCACAGAACCATACAACCGTAGAAACATACAACTGTAGGACTGTATAACTATAAGACTGTACAACTGTAAGACTGTACAACTGTACAACTGTAAGACTGTACAACTGTAAGACTGTACAATTGTGAGACTGTACAACTGTAAGACTGTACAACTGTAAGACTGTACAACTGTAAGACTGTACAACTGTAAGACTGTACAACTGTAAGACTGTACAACTGTGAGACTGTACAACTGTGAGACTGTACAACTGTGAGACTGTACAACTGTGAGACTGTACAACTGTGAGACTGTACAACTGTGAGACTGTACAACTGTGAGACTGTACAACTGTGAGACTGTACAACTGTGAGACTGTACAACTGTGAGACTGTACAACTGTGAGACTGTACAACTGTGAGACTGTACAACTGTGAGACTGTACAACTGTGAGACTGTACAACTGTGAGACTGTACAACTGTGAGACTGTACAACTGTGAGACTGTACAACTGTGAGACTGTACAACTGTGAGACTGTACAACTGTAGGACTATAACTATAAGACTGTACAACTGTAAGACTGTACAACTGTAAGACTGTACAACTGTAAGACTGTACAACTGTGAGACTGTACAACTGTGAGACTGTACAACTGTGAGACTGTACAACTGTAAGACTGTACAACTGTGAGACTGTACAACTGTGAGACTGTACAACTGTAAGACTGTACAACTGTGAGACTGTACAACTGTGAGACTGTACAACTGTAAGACTGTACAACTGTGAGACTGTACAACTGTGAGACTGTACAACTGTAAGACTGTACAACTGTAAGACTGTACAACTGTAAGACTGTACAACTGTAAGACTGTACAACTGTGAGACTGTACAACTGTGAGACTGTACAACTGTAAGACTGTACAACTGTGAGACTGTACAACTGTGAGACTGTACAACTGTAAGACTGTACAACTGTAACACTGTACAACTGTAACACTGTACAACTGCAAGAGTGAACAACTGTACAACTGTACAACTGTAAGACTGTAAGACTGTACAGCTGACACTGGAATAAACCAATGTGACCTCAATATCATCATTACATTGTTTCACAACAACACTGTCTAGAAAATCGCAAAGATACAAACTTTAATCTTTATAACTAATATAACTACACGATCACGATCACCAATCTGTGCCAACCGATTCATTGATGATAAACTAATCAGACTTTTTGAAACAGACAACACATTTATAATCCATTCAATACACAGGATGATTTGACATGTGACACTAGCAGTGTTGTATGGTATGCATCTTTTGCCTGTTGTGTGTGTGTGTGTGTGTGTGTGTGTGTGTGTGTGTGTGTGTGTGTGTGTGTGTGTGTGTGTGTGTGTGTGTGTGTGTGTGTGTGTGTGTGTGTGTGTGCGTGTGCATAAGTGTGTCTGTGTGCATGTGCGTAAGTGTGAATGAGTGTGGATGTGTGCGAACGTGCATGCGTGCGTGTGTGCATGTGTGCAGACACACATGCAAACAATACCAACTATGATGAATTTGACTGGCTCACAACCTTGTACAAATCACTTTAACCATTACTAAATCACCACAGATAGGAGACAGCAAACAGACACGCATTAGTTACACCAGATGGGGGGACTGTGGATATTTCCAGGAAGCTGATAATGACTTGGAGTCACACTGGCTGTGTTGACACTCGGCTGTTGACATACACGCCATGGAAACAATGCCAGGAAACTGACACATTCCCCTGAAGAGCGACATGACAGTGCCACACCTGTCGGGAGTGAAAACAATTCTAGGAACTGCGCTAAGTGTATGCCCTCGCAGCAGGCGGTGTGAATGAGACAGGAGAGGCGGGATGCGAGAGGATGCTGTGTCATTTTGCCACTGTGTGTGCTGACAATGCCTTCTGGCGGGTCTCTCTCACTAGGTCATCACGCAATTAATCTACATAACACGCAGTCAAGTCATGCCTGATTTTGTAACATACGTCTACACACATGGCCGTCCAGCCTCATGTTGATATTCCTGTCCCAGTGGGGTCCTCCCAGACTCATGAGGACCGTCATATTCTCACAAGGACCATTCCTTTCTCATGAGGAACATCCCATTTTCACAAGGACCATCCCATTCCAGTAAGGACCACCCCATTATCGTGAGGACCCTCCCATTCTCATGAGGATTATCCGATTCTCACAAGGACCATCCCATTCTCATGAGGGCCATATCATCCTCACAAGGACCATTCCAGTCTCATGAAGACTTACCATTTTGATGTTGACTGGACCATTGTTATTGGGTTATTACCATTTTAAAGTGATCCTTACCATTGTGATTGTTATTACCATTTTGAATGTAGACCTTACCATTCTGGTGTGGACCTTACTATTTTGGTGTACACCGTCCATTTTAATGTGGTCCCCTACTTTCAGACATAATGTGGATGATGTAGGACCTGCCTCCACTCGGGAAAGAACATTCCCATACTGCACTAATCATACAACGCTCAAAGAACAAGTCCCTGTTGAGTTTTCTGGAACCAACCATCTCAGATGTCTTGACTTCCTGGAATCGACATTTCAAGACCTCAGTTCCTATCTCCAGGGTGACCACTTCAGTGGCTGCGCTTGCCGCAAGCGCCATCAACATCTCGTTATTTATTACGGGAAAACAATAATATTTAGCAACAAATGAGAAGAAACCAGTGGCTACACCCGCATTGCCCAATGTAGTTACCCAATATCGACAGTGTTGCCGTCTAAGATGCACCTAATTGCCTATTCCTAGAAGCAATGATTCACGGCCTATTTTAACACCGATGTGGTCGGCACTGGTCAATAACTTATTCACGGAATATGGTCCAACCAAATGTCAAATCTGATTATTCCTGCTCACAAAGCTGAGCTTCTTTATTATTAGACTGCTCGGGTGTGTGCGCATGTGCATGCACGCATGGCATTGCATGAGTATGTGTCTGTACGTGTGGCTTTTTATAGTGAGTGCATAATTTTATATTGCATCTTACTAGTGCTCAGTGCAACTACCTTGGTGCTCAGTGCATCTATATTGGTGCCGTGTTAAGCACTGACATTGGTGCCTAGTGGTTCCACCTTCAGACACTGTTTCACAAGACATTTCAACCATGCCTTATTTTATAGTATCGTGTGAACGTGAGAACTGTGCATGAAATGTCATTGTACCTGAAGTGTCAGTTACCTCCTAGTTGCAACACAACTTACACAATACTCCAGGGCAATTCTAATTGGGTAGGGATGGACATAGACATTCCAAGCACATTCTTTACAATCCTATTTTGTACAAATAAACAATCATAATGTTTCTAAGTTCACAACTATTGTGTTAATTTTAATTAGGGTGTCCTTTTGCTTTAATTGGCTGTCCAGTTATTTCTGGCATCATATGTCATGGCATGAAATGTTGGATACCTACATTTTGTATACATTTTCAATTCAATTTACCTCAAATTATGGCTGACTAGACTCTGGTCTGGTATTACAACAAAGGAAAGATCAATACAATTAGAGTTAACTTGTGCTACCTGTCAATCAATGTAGTCACTATGCCCTAAATTAACATGCATCAACGTAGGTCAAACAGACTGTTGAGATAGTGTAACAACTGAAATGCTAAAATCTCCTAATGTGACATAAATAATTCTCCCAACAATACATCTGCCACAACGCATTCTTTGTTTCCACCAACAAACATACAAGATGGAGTCAGAAGTTAATCAGACGATGACATGCCAGATGACATGCCATGCCTGCATTATCAATGACCTCCCTGATACAGCTGTTGAGGCCAGTCTATAATTATACTGGTCAAGATCATACAACTAAGATAAAACTGCAGTCAACATCATTCCCATGAAGCACTGAGACCGGGGAAATCAGAGTTATTTTTCTGAGACAGTGTGCAACGTTACGAACAAAGCGTTTAATTTCTACCAAGGACATAAACGCTGCAGTACTGGGGATAGATCACTATTTATATTTCCACTGGTGACCATGCTAACATTTTTTAATGCTGTATGCAACTATTATTATTATTTTATTTTTATTTTAAATGCAAGTTAACGATTTGGTTTTACCCTAATGGCACAAGTTGTTGCATGTCATATCACTGACCCGCTTTACAGTTTCATAACATTTTACAATATTTTTCCAAAAAATTTGATCTGGGAGATGCTTACCTTTATAAGTTTCCAATGTTCAACTTGACAATTCTGTCTACATACGTACATGAATCTACTACTGCTGTTAGCCAGCTACTAGAAATACAATCACCTCACCCGTAAACTATTATACCCCTCAAACATTCCCATTTCTCTTTTCAAAATATTTTTGGAAAAAAAATCACAGAAGGGGTCTCAAAATCATTGGCAATTCATTCATGCAACTTACGTCTCAAAGTACAAGTATGATCTGTCCCCCCGTGTAGTACAGATCCGCACAAGATAAGTTGCCTAAAGAACTGTATACGTTCCTGACATTTCGCATGAGCTGTCTGACGAGGCAAATAGCATTAATCGTGCCCGACTAGATGACCCAGCTGCATTTTTGTTTGTTGGACGCGAGTTTTGACATGACGCAATAAGTGCGGCTGTAGCAACAAAGTGAAGAATTCAATTCGCGATCTACGTCGTAATTACGTGGTGACTGCGAGACGGAGCCCGCATTGACTGGGGTGAGGTATGTGTTGGCGCACACAGTCAGTGGTTTGTCTCGCTCCTGTTACGCTCTCGGTCATTTCCTTTTCTCCCGCAATCATTTGTGACAAGTCTTGCACAGCCACTTTTGTCAACTCTCACTGTATTTTGTCATCTCGGCTGTGTGACGTATTCCATAGTGGTAATTCCATAGCGGCAATGGCAGTGCACATAGCTAAGACATGCACGCATGCATGCATGCACACATGTAGATAATAATAATAATAAGATAATTTCTATTGCGCCTAAATCCTTGGAAACCAAGCTCAGAGGCGCATCAAAACAAAAGGATTGGTCAATCTCAAAATCCATAAGCAGTGTTCCAGTTGTCAACAGATGGGTCAAGGCGCTAGGAAGCTATGGTGGATAAGCAAGGTTATAAAGAAGTTTTTAAACGACGACAGAATTTTTAAATATTTTCAACTGATCTAACAGTAAGACTGAGAGGGAGCATATTCCAAAGAGTTGGTGCAGCAACAGAAAAAGCTCTAGTTCCAATGTTAGTGTTGACTCTAGGAACAACAAGTACATCAGAACTAGATGACCGAAGCTGGATAGGTTTTCTTACAGGAGTAAGCAGTGAATACAAATAAGATGGTTGCTTACTGGACAGTGCCTGGTATGTAATGGTACAGATCTTAAATATTATACGCTAGCACACATGGAATCACACAAACATGCATACACATCACAAATGGTGTGGCCTTGCATATCAAAATAATTGTTTTTTAGAAAACGTTTTATGATGTTCAGAGAATGATCATAAAACTTGATGCACTGGGATAGGTGATGTCATAGGACGCACTAGGACAGCTAACACCAGTGGATGAACTAGGACTCTGTAAGCCGTAGGATACACAAGGTCAGATCAAATCATAGAAAGAAATCTAACTATAAGACAGATCATAACAATTCAAGTCATAAAACACCATATTATATATGACGCACAATAAGTCAAAAATAGAGAGGTCATCATGACCCTAGAGAGACAAAGCCTTAGATAGCCTAGAGAGAACGGTCAATTGAGCTGGTCCATGTCCAAGAATACAGTTTATTTGTCACTTTTGGCGTTTCCGCTGTATCAGTTGAAAGGTTTGCAGGCCAGGTAAATATATAAATGTGTACACAGTCCGACAAGTGGCACTCGGCCACAGCGTCACTAATCACATACGCACACCACATCACAACGCGTGTACACAACCTTGGCTCTATGACAATGTTCCATTAGCGATACTAGTTATTTATAACCATACAATATAAAGGTTACAAACACATGACAACTGGCAGCGTGTCATTGATACAGTCGTAGCCTCGTCACCAGAATGCATCCATGGGTATGTTTATGTTTTGTATGAATTATGAAACATTTACATTGTTTCACAACCACATGGTGACACAACCACATGGTGACACAACCAACATGGTGACACAACCATATGGTGACAACCACATGGCGACACAACCACATGACGACACAACCACATGGTGACACAACCACATGGTGACACAACCACATGGTGACAAAATCACACGGTGACACATCCACACAGTGATACAACAAAATGACACAAACAGTGACACAACCACACGGTGACACTATCACATGGTGACACACCCACATGGTGACACAACCACACAGTGACACTATCACATGGTGACAGAACTACATGGCGACACAACTACATGGCGACACAACAACTGGTAACATACTCACTTGTTCCAAAGTTCATTCTTACTTCCATGTCACACATGTGATAAAACATTTTAGGACACCCTTTAAAAGTCTTCAAAGAAGCAATATCAAACAATCCCTGTCTTGTGTTATATAAAGCCTTGTAAACGTCAGAGTAGACTCCGCACACCAGCATTAAACAAAGCACACACAGAAAAGAATGCTGCCACCTCAGTGGTGAATTGGTGATAAACTATTATGGTATTATGTTACCTTGTCTTTACAACGGAACGTTCATCAAGTTTTTACTATGCGCAACAAAACAGAATCACAAATCATTTTCCATTATACAGTAGGAAAGTTACGTTTTTACGGTGTTGATTATGTAAGCGATATTTAGCCGGCGGTACAGCTGAATCTACCTGTAACTGTACAGAGAGATAAGAACTGTTAATGTGTACATATCGACTCTCACTGTTATCTATTTGTCCGTTATGTGTTTAAAATGTGTCACACTTGTGTGCGCACGTGTTACTGTAGACATATGTACTTGTGCGTGCGTGGCCCGGACTGCATGTCTGCGCGAGTGGACCCGCGTATCTACCATGACATTTTGGGACTCGTAAAAATGTTATCCTACCTTCCTGGAAACATTCATCAGCAAACAAGATTGCCTCAGCTCCCTGGTTAACTGAGACAGCTTACATTCTCTCAGGCACTTCCAGTGATGACCAACAGAGCAGACAGACTACTAGCTGCAAACATCCAACAATATCATAAAGTCAACACTAAATAATACGCACCATTCGGAAAAAAAATATATATATAAATTTTCAACAACAGCAAATTCATGAGCACTGCTGTACATGTTACACTCTACAGCTCTGAAACATAACAAACAACAGATCTAACTAAACAGAAACTAGCAAGCTTACACATCAATGCTTGCACCAATTTTTAAATATCAGATGGTGTAATTTCATCAGCAATAAGTGTACCCAAACAGAGTGAATGCTGGGCCAATCAAGTCAACGATATTGAAAAGAAGATGAAGATTTAACTCGGCTGTGTCCTCAGAATGCTATCAACAAAAACATAAACACAGACACTGTACTGGAAACCATCAGGAAAGAGAAGGGGACACCCAAAAGAAACTTACCAACGAACCATTGCAAAAGACACACAACACCCAAACATAGACACAGGACCTGAAAAGATTGGTTGGAGAGATGGATGGCATCGATTGCTTTCCATCTTTTGTGCCTTATGACACAGGGGAGGGGGTAAGTGGGTAAGTAAATACGTAAGTCATTCCAGTGGCCTTGGTCTATCAAACACATCAGTACTACAAGGCACAACAAACTGCCTTCTACCGCTATCTGTCATTGTCACTGTGGTTATTCAGCAAGATAAACTATGTTGTATCTTCTCTTGGTGGACAACAGGCACCACTTGAGCAGAGGACATGACACACCTTAAACAACACAGCCGCTATCTCGGCATTCTCTCTAATCTAACACCCCAATTCTGACTCATAAAGTCTGGTACTTCGGAAACATGGCCATGCCATGTGGTTTCAACCTGACTACATACAACATATCCTTTTGTGAATATCCCCTTCTCTTGGGAATGGGGACAGCAGATGATCGTTCAGGAATATCTCAAACCAATTCCATGGGGCAGATGAACTACAATATGACAAACAGCAGCTACCTACACACTCAATAAATACCAGCTAACTACACAGTCAATCAAGTACTGGATGAATGACAATCCTAGTGGAATGTCAAATGCCAATGGGGACCAACAACATGATAACTGGTAAATAAACTAATTCTACATAAATTGCAAAGAAATACTAATGAATAAATAAGTGTAATATAATACACGTCTACCAAACAGGAAACAGCTAATATGTTTGTTTTGTATCTAAACACACAAATTAATATCACAAGTACATGAAGTCACACACAATCTAAGAAGTCACACATGATCTACAAATTCACACATGACCAATGATATCACACATGATCCATGAAGTCATCCACGATGATCTATGGGGTCACACATAATCTACAAAAGTCACTGCAAGAACTATGAAGTCACCCATGATCTATGATCTTTCGCATGATATACAAAGTCATGATCCATCTACACAGTTACTAAGGTGTGCCCTTTCTTCAGTTACCCACCAGACAAACAAGGGAAATTAATGATCCACTTGGTCAAAGTGAAGTAGGCCACTGGTAAAACATTGTACCGTCTGTCACCAGACTACAGTGTTTCCATCAAAACACTTCTAAAACAGACCCTCTGTCTCTGCCTGTCTCCACGGTAGCCCGCAATGTGTCTAGCCGTAGCACCATATATCATGCAGGTTGACCCGCTTCTTGGAATATACGTCAAGCAGTGACGTCATTCCGTCACAACCGTTGGTGCATGGTCGCGTTTATCACATTCACATCGCGACAATGCCAACCATCAGTTTAACTGTTATGCAAAAACGAAGGAACAGATTGTCAACCACGGATGACAGCACGTAGGTGGTATTAAAAAAATTGACGTACGATTATGGAACCATTTGTATTTCTTGTTGCAAAGTTAACGAAGTCGTTTCTAGTGTGGTCTCAGCCAATGCCACAGGCACACTGAAGGGATCAAATGTTATCTATCCAGACTAACATCTCCACAGAATGGATTGACAAAAAAAAGAACAAGTACAACTCTACTTCACGAGAGCTCTGTAACTAATACAACATCTGTTTACATAAATATTACTTATATTTTTAAAACAGGGAACCAACAACTCGTGAGTAATAGTTAGAGAGAATGAGCGAGGACAGGCTGCTGAAGACAGCATGGAAAACAGAAGAAGGTGGTAGAAAAAGAAGATAATGGACGGGATGAAATGACCCCCATAGACGTAAATAGAACACGTTAGTAGAACTGTACTCTAAGTTTGGCCTCCAACCCAGCAAGCGATCACAAGAGAAGAGGAAGCAGTATGATGGAACCTACCTAACAAACAAACACAGCATTGCCTGCCAATCTAACAGTACAGGGTCTCTCATGCTTTGTGTGTGGATCAAGGTGGTATGTGGCCTTATCTGGCTGATGAGACTGTAAAATCATTGTTCTCACAGTAATAAGAACGTGCCCGAGGACACATGGTGAGCCAATATCTCTGCACGGAAGAGGAAGGCTTGTGTCTTGAGGTATAACGAATCGTATAAGAATCTAGGGGTGTTTGCAGTGAATATCATAAAGTCAACGAATGTTTCGACGAAGGGTAAATGCAATGGAGATTTTGTGTTGACCAAGCAATAATTCGTTCAGCCACTCTGACTGGTTCAACAGTATCTACAAATCTGCATACACATCACGTTTTCTTACTTACAACATCCAGGCCATAGTTCAGTGAGTCCCTGTAAATGTGTACTTTTCCAGACAAATTTTTTACCAAACCTACACACAATTAATTACAAAATATTTCTTCACGTTACATATAGTTTATTATTAAGTATACAATATGCAATCTTCCTGTCTCTGTCAACATCTGATGGGTTTGACACCGTATAGTTGATATAAATCCACCATAAAAGTCACACTAAATCCATAACCTACATTTGTTTGGCGACATATTGTAGACTACTGTATCACTGCTCAGACATAGTTCATACAGAACAGTGGTTATGATGGGTTAATGGCAGATTAATAACTGATTCTGGCAACTGTTACAATGGTGATTGCATAGCCACAGAAACAGTCTGTATGACGACAGCTAGCAGGCACACCTACAGATTGGTGACATAAACCATGAGACACTATGTTGACAGAAACTATAAGACAGCATGGTGACATAAACCATGAGACACCATGGTGGCATAAACCATGAGACATCATGTTGACGCAAACCATGAGACGCCATGGTGACATAAACCATGAGACACTGCAGTAACATAAACCTTGAGACACCATGGTGATATAAACCATGAGACACCATGGTTTACGTCACCATGAGACCCCATGGTGACATAGACCATGAGACAATGGTGACATAAACCACAAAAAACCATGGTAACATAAACCATGAGACACCTTGATGGCATAAACCATGAGAGACCATGGTGGCATAAACCATGAGACACAATGGTGGCATAAACCATGTGACACCATGGTGACATAAACCATGAGACAACATCGTGATATAAACCACGACACACTATGGTGACACATAAACCATGAGACACTATCATGACATAAACCATGAGACACCATTGTGACATAAACCTCTAGACACCATGGTAACATAAACCACAAGATACCATGGTGACGCAAACCATGAGACACCATGGTGACACAAACCAAGAGAGACACCATGGTGACACAAACCACAACACCATGCAGCATAAACTAGCAGAACATAGGTAGTAACTCTTCCCAGAAAAACCCCAGCAGGGGGCATACCTTGTCCAGTGCAGGGATAGGCCAACAGTACTTTGAGGAGTTAAACATGTTTTTGCCCAGCCTGGTTTTGTCAAGGCCTTGTTTTGGTGGACTGCTGACAATGAACCATGGAGTGTACTGAGAGACCTGACATCATTCAAGTAAGTGGCCCGAGTGCACACGTCATCACAAGCTGTAAACACTATGGGAAGAGAGACGTCATCCCAGGCTGTGAACAATGAAGGAACCGGAGATGTCATCACATTGCTGTAAACAACAAGGGAGATGGGTGAGACAAATATGGGAGAGAGAGAGAGGGAGATAAGGAAGGGGTGATAGGGGGAAAGGAGAAGACAGACAAACAAAGGACACATGGAGTGGGAGAAAGACGGGTGAGACACAGGAACTGGGGGGAGAGAGAGATGGTGGACAAGAGGGGAGAGGGAGGGTAGGAAGCATTGGGAAGGACAGGGGAAGAGAGCCAAGTGGTTTAGTAGGAAACACAGACATTATAGGGAGATGGGGTGAGAGGCAAATGAGGTAATCTGGAGGAATACTAACCATAAAGAACGACACGAGTGTCCAATGTCTTCAATATAACTCTTGCCACTCAGTGAGCAAGAGAATCAGATTGTTTCACAATAGTGTCACAGGTTTTATTTTACCGCATCAGTTGTTTGCACAGCGCATTACTATTGACTAAAAAGTCTGCATGCAACGTTTTACTAGCGTGGCGTTCAAACATCTGCCCTCACGACAGCTTAAATACCACCAACTCCTCTTAGCTTAACTCTAATTACTCGGGGAATGCCAGCACGCACCGGAACATTTCTGGGTGAACCCCCATATTCTTACCTATGTTTTAAAGCGGGAATTGAATATTTAATGGGGCCGCAAGCGATGCCAACGTGTTTGATCGCTGGATAGAGGTACACGTGATGGGTGCCAAGATAATGTCAATTACAACAATCAAATTGAACACAACTACGCGCGGTTGCATTGATTTCAATTCCCCGTCACTCGAAGCATATCACTTCATCATGAATGTTTTAGAGACAGCCACAAAACGGTAGTCTTTGGACGCTGCGGCACAGCGTGGCGGATACATAATTAATTGGCCTTCCCTCGCATTGATGCCATACGGAGGCATGCAGGAAAGGTCAGGAAGGTTGCCAAGTAACCTTTATAGCCAAATCTCCTCTTTGCTAGATTATCACTTATGCATGTACACTGATTATTTGGTGTATGACTCCGCTGAACTGGACCACCATGCACACCTGCGCCAGAAGGTGCGATACGCCGACGGTTTCGACTGCTCATAAACATTCGCCAGTGCTGGGTTGATAAATCTGACAGCTCACAGAAATTTTGGATGTGTCGACAAAATGCTTTCTGCAAATGTTGTTCGATCCGGCTGTGTTAATGCTATAATCCTCTCTTAACACTTGATCCTTTTGTAGTTGCCTATGGCATGGGTTGTTTGCTCTTAGGAAACTCACTGCCCTGGATGAGAATTAAAACGGAGTGGAGACTAGGAAAAACAGCAGGCTGACTTCCAATATCGCGTTTGACACATATTTTATATTATATAAGACATTATTTACCTTAAGAAACTTGATTTTCATATGTGATTATTTCTTGTTAGGTAAATAATGTATATTTCAGAAACAAGCCAAGAAATTATAATACCTATACATTCAAAAAGTATGCTAATATAATTATTACGTTCAGTTTAAAACTAAATGCTTATATCCAAGATAACCAAAAATCCGTTTTAGATACTTTCAAGTAACCTGACTTTCTGCACAATTTCTTCAAGCTTCAATAGAAAGCAAAATGTATCTGTTTATATAACTTTGAAATATTGTCAAAATATATATTATTAATTACTCTCAATTGCAATTGGTGTGAATGCCATGTCATTCTATAAGTGGTACTCTGGTTGGTTGATTCATTCCAAGGCAATTCAACCAATCAACAACCTAAATACAATTGAACCAGCTAAAGAGACCACCCAGGCAGCTGAGATGAAGTGGCCTGATTATGTAGAGGCTGGTCAGATAAACAGTTCTAGTAAAACAGACTGATAGAACAACCACTTGAGGGGGTATGTTCTTCACATTGGGGGATAATGACACCCCAAATAGACCCTCCTTCCCCTCATCCCTGGCCCACAGATAATTAGAAAACTGCCAGAGAAATAAAACCTCTAATAACAAGCAGGTTTTCTATAAAACACGGGATGACTTACACAGTTTAAATTCATGTAAGCAGGCATTGAGCATGATACATTTTGCACAATTCTATCTCCATGTCAAGGCAGAAAATGCTGGACTGATCCCACAAAAAAATATGTATTTCCGTTGCTATGTACCGTAAGTAGTAGGGCCAGTAGAACACAGCCACAGCTTACACAGGCTGTTTGCCAAAAGGCATAAGACTTCGCGAAGGTAAAGTGGCGCCATCCACCGAATTAATATCGAGGTTCGCAAGAAATGCGGTGAAAGTGATTCAGTTTTTGTCATTGTGTTTGCATGCAGTCAGTGCCCGTGTTAAAAACACACCCCAGTATATCTACAATATGAGATGAAGGCAGCCTAACGGGCAGCCTAACGGGCAGCCTAACGGGCAGCCTAACGGGCAGCCTAACGGGCAGCCTAACGGGCAGCCTAACGGGCAGCCTAACGGGCAGCCTACAACATGGATAACATTTGATGGATCAAGTAGAATCCTGGGCAGTTCCCACTTAATTTATTATTGTAAATCATGGCGACTTCACAGATGAAGAAATGCAACCTATTTGTTTATCCGCAGCAACTTTCCAGACGTGTGACACTATATTAGCTTATCTGTAAATACATAATTACAGATTTCTGTATCGTTCAGTCATTTTAATGGTATTTACAAAACAAAGCCAAAGCTGAAAATCACACCTGAACTAAATAACAACAGGTACATAAGGTCCGAGTTTGGCTGACAAACAGAATGAACCTACAACTAACAAGACATGAAATGACACAAAACAACATGAAACGACACATCACTGAAGCCACGCCAACACCACGGGGAAGCCAGGAAGAATGGCTTCAGGAAGAATGCCATAAAGTGAATGGGACAGGTAATACAAGTGGATATTTACAGTCTGCTGGCACCCACATCCTCCTCCCCACATTCCCCACATGCCTCCCTCCTCCCAGTAACCACATGTGACTCCTCCCTGCAGAGAAGCAGCCTGGAGGGGAAGTGACAGGCTGGGAGAGGAAGGAATGCACCCACTCCCCCACCCCCCTCCTGGCAGTCAGGGGTGGCACTGGGTGAACACTGGATGTGTCGGGATGTGAACACAAGTGGTGATGTGAACACATGTGGTGATGTTTGGATGTGAACACATGTTTTTGATGTCGGGATGTGAACACATATGTTGATGTTGGGATGTGAACACATACGTTTTTGATGTTGGGATGTGAACACCTGTGGTGATGTTGGGATGTGAACACATGTGGTGATGTTTGGATGTGAACACATGTGATGATGTTTGGATGTGAACACATGTGGTGATGTTAGAATGTGAACACATGTGGTGATTGCGGGGTGTGAAGTTGTGAACACATGAAGCAATGTTGCGATGTGAACACATGTGGTGAGGTCAGGATGTGAACACATGTGGCTATGTTTGGATGTGAACACATGAGGTGATGTTGGGATGTGAACACATGTTACACTGTTAGGATGTAAACACACGACAATGGCAATGCTAGGCTGTGAACCACATGGCAATGTTGTGATGTGAACACACGACAGTGGCAATGCTAGGCTGTGAACCACACAGCAATGTTGTGATGTGAACACACGGCAGTGGCAATGCTAGGCTGTGAACCACATGGCAATGTTGTGATGTGAACACACGGCAGTGGCAATGCTAGGCTGTGAACCACACAGCAATGTTGTGATGTGAACACACGGCAGTGGCAATGCTAGGCTGTGAACCACACAGCAATGTTGTGATGTGAACACACGGCAGTGGCAATATTACAACATAAACACACTTGACACAGTCAATATTGCGGCATAAACACAACGTTGGCAATGTGTGTACATAAAGAGCCCATACTATGACATGAGTGGGTGCAGGTACGTGTTAAGCTCCTACGTAAGAGTTCCTAGGACACACACGAGGAATGCACACCCAGCATACACAAGGGTGGAAGGTTGGGTTAGCTGCAGGGTGGGAGGCTGCCACCCTCCTGAGGCAGGCAGCTGGCTGCAGTGTTGGTGGGCTGGTGGCACTGGGGAATGTATATACTATGGGGGTGACAAACTCTTACATTGGATCCTGATACAAGCAGTACACCAACACTGAAGATTTACATCCACACTAGACAATGTTGTATTCCTTTTATGAGGGTACAATTGTGGTGGTGAGAGTCAGTCAGTCCCAATGTTACGAGACACAGGGAACGAGGTCACCATGAATATTTTACCCTTCAAGAAATAAGTTTTACTGCTTCAGTTCATAAAAGAAAACACAATTAGCATATTCAAATACAGACACAGTTAATCATATCCCAGGTCAAATATATTTCAGGTAAAATGCATGCCAAGTCAAACACACCCCAGGTCAAACACATCCCAGGTCAAACACATCCCATGTTCAACCAAAACTGAGGAACAATAGCTGATATGCAACACTGTTCACATACTAACATTCTATTACTTGCCTTCAAGAAAAAACTTATCTTCGAGCTGCGATGATTCACGACCACCCATTACTTTGAGCCAAGTCTTATACAGCTAATGTGAACTGTTGTTGCTAAACCAATACTAGGGATATAGTTTACTCAGCACTGAGCATGACTGGTCCTGTGGGTTTACCAGATCTGCCAGGGTAACTGGGATATCAATGTCCTGGGTGTGGACTTTGACCACAGAAAGGTTTCATGTTCACTTCATATCAAACCAAAGGTATTCTATAGAATGAATGGAACAAATCTGCTTCCTGGAATTCCTTGGTCTAATTCATGCTTAGCTGTGAATGCAGCTAGTAGACGATTCAACACTGGACGTGACTAGCAATAGAGCTTTTATGCCTTACAAGGACAAGTTATGGACAAACGGCACACATAAAAAACTCTGATAATGTTCAGGGACGATTTTGGTTTGATTGAAATTACCCAATGTTTGAACACCTTACTAGTCAAATCGGTCGAATAATGAAGGGGGTTAAAGACGAAGTATCACAAGTAAGGGTCAGATCTGGTGAGGTTGGGACTTGTGTAATGTGCACAGGAACAGTTATAATCAAGGAATATTTGTAATTTAAGTCTCCAATAAACAAAATCAGTTTTCCTTACATTGAAACCATGAATAAAGGAATGAGCAGTGAGTAAACAATGACATACCTTAGATTGCTATCACAGATAAGGACACACACAGAGAGACATTCATGTGGAACAAAATAACGTCAACAATTAAATGGTGACCAGGTGAACATCCACACAAATGTCACAACGCGACAGTGACAATCACAAGGCGAATGTGACAACGGAACACTGTTCTACGTGACGACACCGCTAATCACTCGGTGTCAACAACAAACGCTGTCTTAAGAACCATGCGACAAGTCATTATCTGTCGGCTGATGACAGCCACACCCACCTGGCTCAAACACTTCCTGCCTGACCCCAATCTAGTCACACAACAACTCACAGGGAGGGGGGAAATTGGGCTAGAAACAGGGAACCATTCCATGGCTTCAACACCAGCTAACAACCAAACGCAGAGATTAAATGGTAGAGGCCATTTAAGGTGACACACACGCTTCACTTTACCTGGTGCTCGACGCTGCCGCGCTACAGGAAATCATGACACAGATACGCCGTGAAAACGAAGACAAAAATACTCACGTCGCGACTCCAGCGTTACTGGTCAGTATCTTGCTATTGGGTGGTCACTAATGAGTTATACGTGTCTGGTAGTCTAGTGCAAATCCGTATTTGTGAGCGGTCAGTAAACAACATAGTCCAGTGGCAAGAGAGAGTTCTATCCACTAGGCGGCTGGTCTGCTGCTGTGAATGCTGCAGCCTGCTCCAATTCAATGGCATCACAATGGCCTGCCTACGGTCACCTATAAATAACTCGGCCACTCTATAAATAGCTTGCCTACTGCCATCTGGTGGCTTCTCGCCAAAGCTGTGTGGTCACCTGGTGGATAGTGCTGAAGTTATGATATAGGGGATTCCCTGGCAGGGCTATTTGTCATCCGTGGGTCTTTTTTATATGGTATTGATGTTACATGGGGATTAAACAGGATATGTTTTGTTTCTTGAAAATGTAGGAAAAGGTTTATAAGAAATACTGCAATTAAGGTTGAAAATGGCTGGCTCCTACGATAGCAACCATTTTTGTTTTAATAAGAGTCTCCTGTCCCGTAGTAAATATTGATATTTATATTTATACTGGTCAAAGGATCACCTGCAGTTTGTTAAGTTATTGTTTTTGTTTTACACTACTGAATATACTTTGTATAATTGAAGTTTTTGTAAAAAAATTGAATGAATTATTATTGTTGTTATTGGGGCAAATAATCTCCTGTAATTGATATATATTTGTGTAATTTGTTATGGAGTTTAGAAAAAGGGAATAATAGCACACAGCTACAAAAACATGATTTAATACATCAATGTTATTGCATAGAATGCATTTCATAAAAGGAAATGATTTAATTCTCTTATGACTGTAATTTTAAGTCAAGAGTAAGGTAAACATGATCCAACATTATTAACTGATATCTGTTGAAATAATCGATCTTAAACTTAAAATATCTAGGTATTTGTGTGTATATTTCAATGTTAATCAATATAATTAATACATTGTATACAGAGAGAACATAATCTTACGTTTGTTAAAGGGGGTTAGGTTGTCTGTTCCATTGGGTAATAATTAGCAGGAAGTGCACTAAATCAGCTAAATTTAGTTTCAATTTGTCTTATAATTGTCTAGGAGCGTGGGAACAAGACAAACCTCAAAGCAACATGCGCCAATAGTGGCTGTTTACAAAATGTTTTGTTTACAATTGAGTACTTCGCTGGCACAACTTTTAAATTGCAAACACTGTTACAACATATTGATTCTAGTATTAAGAACATCTAAATAAATGTTAGTAAATGAGGAATATACATCCAACTGCCTATACTTGACTGCTACAGAAATCAGTTGGGTCTGTTGTAGGGTGTCCGTAATTCTGAGAGGTCTGTATTACCGAGGTAAACGTAAAGCGATATAATTTTGATATTTATATACTGACATGAAGACTTTAGACCAGTAAACTGTACAGCAGGCAAAGACACTGTAGGAACGGTAATAATAACACAGACTGCATGTAAAATAACAGAGAAGTTAAGGTTAGTAATAATAACACAGATTGTACGTGGAGTTATCAATAGACTCCACTCTCTAGACAATTTTCTTTCTGATATGATGAAACTAGTAACCCAGTTAACGCACAAAGTGTCCAGGCAAACACAGCTGCGTAAGGAAGTCACATAACTATGCACGTGAGAAATGTTTTGAGAAACAACTCGTCATGTTTATAACATGTACTTCCCATGCTGTTTGATCGTGCTCGTTTTATCTCGCTTTTGACAAGTTTTTATTGGTGTAGACTACCAGATAATTTGTGGCAAAGCTTGTGCATTTCACAGCTCAGCAAGTGTCGTTTAGCAGGAGACAATATCACTTTACTGTCGGCTTAATGGAGATGTATTCTTGGAATTGCTCTGACCGAATACCACAGGATAAATAAGCTACAGATGTGTAGAAATAGCTAATATTAAGACTGATAACTAAGCTTGGGCGTTACTTAGGATTACAAGTTTTACTAGGCCAGTATTTAAATATGAAACATAAGCAGGCCAAAACATAGACAACAAGTTTAAATAGTCCAGTATCTTTATGACAAGTATAGGTAGGCCAACTCATGACAACCAATAATGTTAAATATTCACTAGATCCCACAGAACAGCAAAAAGACTTAGGTGTAATTATAAATTCAAAGCTTTCATTTGATGATCACATAAGTCAAGTGGTTAATAAAGCAACCAGAATGACAAAAATAATCAGAAGAACTTTCCAATTCCTCGACAAACAAACATTCTTGCCACTATATAAGGCAATGGTTAGACTATGCCATAGAAGTATGGTATCCATACAAGAAGAAACATAAAATAGCCATAGAAAATATCCAGAGAAGAGCTACAAAAGAACTACCTATTATGAAGGACCTCTCATATACAGAAAGACTCAAATTACTAAAACTATCCACACTAGCATACTGAAGACTAAGAGGAGACATGACAGAAGTGTACAAAATAATGCACAATCGGTATGATAGTGCATTTGCACCAAACCTCCTGAAATCATTTACGCAAAGAGCTAAGTTAAACCTAAGAAAAAATGCATTCCCACTTAGAGTGGCAGAACCACGGAATAGTCTCCCAGAAACAGCAATACAAGCTAGAACATTAAACTCTTTCAAAAATCATCTAGACAAATTCTGATCTATCGAGGCGATTCTTTATGACTATGAAGCACCACTAACAATAAACACTGGAACCGGAAGTTATGAGTCAGTAAGTGAATCTGTAGATCTGATCAACGAGGAACCGAGAGTATCCTGCGATCAGAACCATCTTTAGGCAATACTTAGACACCGAGCAGATGCAGGCAAGTACTTTAATAAATATAAGTAGGCCAGTTCTTAAACAAGTTTAAGTATGCCTGTACTTAAACAAGTAGCAAAACAAGGTAGGTCAGTACTTAGACAACAAGTATACCGGTAAGTTATCTAGTACATAGACAAAAACAGAAATAGGCCAGTACTTAAATAAGCAGAAATAGGCCAGTAGTTAAACCAGTTTGTAGGTAAGTACTTAGACAATAAGTAGAAACAGACCAGTACTTAAACATGTATTTATAAGTAGGCCAGTATTTAGACAAAAATGAATAGGTACCAGCACTTTTTCAGATTTTGCCTTGGTGCAACTGTTTTTGCCACCAAGTGATATAAATTCCAACTCTGTCCACATTAAATAATGGAATACCACGTAATTTATTAATTAGGTGAAAATAGTAGTAAAATATTTTGTTTTAACAAATTAAGACACAATTCTTATCATAATAATAATAAAGTAACTTCTATTGCACCTAAATCCTTGGAAACCAAACTCAGAGGTGCATCAAGACAAAACGGTTGATTAATCTCAAAGCAGTATTCAAGTTGTCAACATTTGGATGGATACGCCAGGGAGCCATGGCGGATAAGCACACCTGGTAGACAGGGAGACAGCCATGGCATAGGTATGTGACCCTGTCTAGTTTCCTTCCCACTATAGAAAAAATGTCCTATTCTGGCCAAGCCCATATTTCATCCCTGAGCAAATAATGGGTAAACACCATGAAAACAACCCAGCTGGGATAGACATGTGCACTCGACTCAGTCACACAGCTTACCCTTAGATTCTAAAAAATTAAGTTCTTATATAGTGCAGTATCCAGTCCTTAGAACTGCTCAGGGTGCTTTACACTTTACTCCCTGGCAGACCTGTTCAATCAAACACCATCTCAACTTCTCTGGCAAGCATTCTGTAATTAATGTGCAAATACTATTCATACTCAAATATCCATCACTGTCTATAACAAGGTACTCATCCATGCAGCTGGGTGAACTGAAGCAATGTAGAGTAAACAAACTCGCCCAAAGTTTGAACAATACACAACAAAACACAATTCAAACCCGGTTTCTCTCGATTGAGAGTCCGATGCTCTATCCACTGCTCCACCATGCACCATGAAAAAACCTCTAGAATTAATTTGAAGGCCCTTTAACTTTGTACTACTTTTTTGGCAAGATGCACCAAATGATGGCTAAGCACATTTATAAAATGTCCATCTCTAACACACAAACATAATATGACATTTTCAAATTCAAGTTGACAGATGACCCAGAGAATATGTTCCACTTTAAAGGATGCCAGTCAGTTCTTTTACGCGGAATTAGCAGGCGCAATAATTTGTAAAAAGGAAGTTTGCTGTGTTGAACTTGGGAAAATGGGACATCGTTGAACATCAATGGGGATTTCAGTTAACTCAGCCTGCCTCAGCCATACTGCCAATAAAGCTTGTTTTCAAACTGGATGTTTTGCTTACTATTTGAAAATGCTCCAGGGTCGTGCCTTCAAATTGCGACCGTTGTTACGGGCTTACTAAACACAATTTGGCAGGCAGTATACCTTCAACATAGTTCGTATAGTCTTAAGAATATTAGATTAATTAATAAAAAAATGGGCCAAGTGGCCCTGAAGTCCTTTGGACTAATACGTCTATACGTGACCCCGGCTGACCAAATGAGTGATAAGTCAGAAAAATTGTAACATTGTTTTCTTACATCCTTGTAAAGGTTTGGTAGGGTGCTTTACACGGTTTCAAAAAATATGACTGCTATAAAAATTGGCAAAGTTATGGAGCATTGAACATGGTAGGGATCAAAAAGTGAAAATGAAGAAAACGGCTGTTGAAGTTTTACATTATATATGCAAATGGATTGCATGGAAATATTACATGCACAACATTCAAATGTGGCACACAGTATGTAATATGTATGTTATGTTGCAATGATACACTGGAAGTACAACTGTGCTGCTACAAAGACTTATCAAGTTATGCCAGATTATGTCTTCATATGTAAAACTAAAAGGACAGATTATTTGAGAGCAAAAGGTAGACACACTGTTTGACACAGTTTAAAACCTACAGGCAACTGTCCAGTTTAACAGGGGTCTAGTGGCTTAATGCTGCCTGTTGACACAAGCTACTGCCAGTGACCAATTACAGATTAGTCACAGTTTCCATCAAACAATAGCAGGCAGAGAATCTTAGCTCCACAGCTGGGTGTAATACACAACCAGAGCCACCACTGATTCATGGTCAAGTAGATTAGCTCAATGCACCAACTAAAACAATACACAACACTGTTAGTGACAGTGTCCAGAGTGAGACCTAAACAGTGTCCTCATTGCTGAATAGATCAATTCAACCTGCCAAGTGGGTGACATTCTGCACAAGTGTTCATTAATCCTTAATGATTGTTCAGGACACCAGACTGACCATATATCTAAACAAAGCGAATGTAATAGGTGAAGAACAGGCAGTGTTCAAATAGGGGTATTGGTTGAATTGTATTTGTCTCGACTCAAAAGGCTTTATTGTGCCTTAACTATGTCAACTCTTCTAATGATTGACATTTGGTTGTTTCAGGTGTCAACTATATTGTGAATCTGTAATTATTAGTCTATATTGCTACAATTGATTTACACAGTACCATGTCTACACAAGGCATGGCAAGCGTAAACAGAACAGTAGAATGCATTTGATATAAATAAAGTGTAGGATATTTCACTCTATAGTTGTCAAGAATATAAATTTTCTATGTTTGTCACCTACAGATGACAGAATATTAATTTTCTATGTTGGTCACCTACAGGTTTCTACAGACAATACATCTTTAACCAATAGACACCAAAGTCACACCATTTTATAATAATCAAATCAACATCAAAATAAACACAACTTGCAATTATAGAAAATCAATAGTTTTGAAGATACAGTTTAAAAGTGTTAGGCAACTGTTCAGTGTAACAGGGGTCAAGTGTGTCTGCTCTGCCTGGGTGCTGTGACCAATTAAAGATTAGTCAAGGTCTCAATGGACTGGGCTGTAGAGATTAGTCACACTGCTGACTTTGTGGCACATTAAACAAAATCTTGTGTTGGGGGTGGTCTCAAGGGCCCTTCTCAAAACCACATCACTAGATAATGTAAAACTGTTGCACTTTGGGGGCCCCTTAGGTGCCCTTAGAATGATTCAATCAAATACAGATTTCTTGTATATAGTGGCAGCACCCTAAGATACATCTATGCAAAATTAGAAAAAAAGTTGCTGAACAGTTTTTGAAAAAATAGGCCAAATGTTACATTTTTACCAGTTTTGGGGTCCTTGGAGGCCCTAGGGAGCCCTTAAAATGATTCAATCAAATACAGATTTCTCGTGCATAGTGGCAGTGCCCCAAGATATGTCTATGCAAAATTAGAGAAAAAGTTGCTGAACGGTTTCTGAGATACGGCAGCTAACGGCGGACGGCGGACGCAGAGTGATGGCAATAGTCCCTTGGACCTTCGGCCAAAGGACTAAAAAACTAGGAACAGACTACATCCTTTCAAGAAACAACTCTAACTGTGCTGGCCTTATTTCTCAACAAACTGTTCACCAAAAGGCCTGTCAGTATCACTATCAGTGTCTGTCTGGTGTCACTTTTTTATTCGCAGGTGTCATAATAAAAAGTAAGTAATCTGTCACTAATTTGTAACGAGTGCTACTTTTTCCAGACATCCATGTCAAGAGAGAAACTAATTCAGTGCAATAAAAAGCTTCTTTGCAATAGCTATCATCTGCCTATTCCATTTTAACGATGTAAAATTTACACTGAAAAAATTATTTGAAGCATCTTCCACCTCTTAGTGTTCGTGTTTTATAAGTAATAATCATGTTAGCACATTTATACTTTTAAGTTTTAACGTAATTACAGAGGTTTACACCCAAAATTAATGTATTCTAATCTACAACATAAATTTGCAAACCATAATTTCCAAAGCAAGCTTGCGTGTTTTGGGGCCATAAATCTTGCGAATCTTTTACCTGCATACAGAACATGACACACCTTGTATTAAGACATAATCCACACCAGTGTATTTTTGTTCTGCAAGATGGTGTAAATAATCAAAATCACGCTACGCCTGTCGAGCAGCCAATTATAAAGAACTCCCACGGTGCCCCCTGGTGGCTGCAGGCGCCATCTAACTGCAGTCGGCTCAATCGACGTGTGAAGCTATTGACTGGGTGTGATACAATTTCTGCATGATGCAACGCTCGTTTTCTGTGAGACCCCCCACAGGAAAATTGGACGATTTTCAGTGGGTCCACGAGACAGAAATGACAGTCATCAACACACCTTCCTAATGCTTTCTGTTTTTCCTTCGATACTTGTAGAGACCACTTTTTGAAAATCGTTCTCAATGTATTGTAATATTAAAGAGGTAGATACATTGATAGTAAAAAGGTAAATGTCAGGTGGTTCTTACACAGCAGAACATCTTGTTCTTACACCTCTTCAAAATGCTTCACACTTCATCATCTGACAGACGTATTCATTCGATCACCATTTCGACTTCTTATGGAAGTATCCCGCCATGCTACAATTACTGCACAAAAACCACTTATTCATTTTTGCCAACATCTCTGTACAACCAAGTCCTCATACAGCTGGGTGAACTGAAGCAACATGGAGTGAACTAAATTGTCCAAGCGTCAAAATGGTAACACGAGGATTTGAAAACCTATTTTAATAGGCAAGTCTGACGTTCCAACCACAATGCCACAGCACCCCTCGAAGGTGCGGACTTGTGGATGGGTTCTTTGTTCAAGAGTTCGCTTCTCCAAAAGCCCAGACTCTGCCCAGTCAGCCAGGGAGAGACAGGAACAAAGCAGGGATGTCCTTTATCCCCTCGGGCTGGGAGATTACATCATTTTCCTTACCTGTAGTTTAATGAAGACAACCAAAGTCCAAGGTGTGGGATGGCTCAGCCAAAGATCAAGTTACACTGACTTAAATACTACTAGACAACATCTCTGTAAATAGTTGTTGTCACTTAACGTAATCTATCACAGGAACAGCCGACCAATGTTCAGATGACACACATTGTTTCACAAAAAGTAGAAGAGGAAAGTGGCCTAACAAGACCAAAGCTGCTTATTTAAACATCTTTTTTTAAAAACACCACACTGAATAAAATGTTAACTGCGCTAAGAGGCTTAGAAGGGATAACTGTGTATGGTAGTGTGTCTTCTACATGTTTTACACACACAAACATGCACATCCTCCAGATGGTGCTAGACACGCGCTTCCTCCAGATGGTGCTAGACACGTGCATCCTCTAGATGGTGCTAGACACGCGCATCCTCCAGATGGTGCTAGACACGTGCATCCTCTAGATGGTGCTAGACACGCGCATCCTCCAGATGGTGCTAGACACGCGCATCCTCCAGATGGTGCTAGACATGCACATCCTCCAGATGGTGCTAGACACGCGCATCCTCTAGATGGTGCTAGACACGCGCATCCTCCAGATGGTGCTAGACACGTGCATCCTCTAGATGGTGCTAGACACGCGCATCCTCTAGATGGTGCTAGACACGTGCATCCTCCAGATGGTGCTAGACACGTGCATCCTCCAGATGGTGCTAGACACGTGCATCCTCTAGATGGTGCTAGACACGCGCATCCTCCAGATGGTGCTAGACACGTGCATCCTCCAGATGGTGCTAGACACGTGCATCCTCTAGATGGTGCTAGACACGTGCATCCTCCAGATGGTGCTAGACACGCGCATCCTTAGGATGGTGCTAGACATGCGCATCCTCCAGATGGTGCTAGACAGGCGCATCTTCCAGATGGTGCTAGACACGCGCATCTTCTAGATGGTGCTAGACATGCGCATCCTCCAGATGGTGCTAGACATGCGCATCCTCCAGATGGTGCTAGACATGCGCATCCTCCAGATGGTGCTAGACACGCGCATCCTCCAGATGGTGTTAGACATGCGCATCCTCCAGATGGTGCTAGACATGCGCATCCTCCAGATGGTGCTAGACACGTGCATCCTCTAGATGGTGCTAGACACGCGCATCCTCCAGATGGTGCTAGACACGCGCTTCCTCCAGATGGTGCTAGACACGTGCATCCTCTAGATGGTGCTAGACACGTGCATCCTCTAGATGGTGCTAGACACGCGCATCCTCCAGATGGTGCTAGACACGTGCATCCTCTAGATGGTGCTAGACACGCGCATCCTCCAGATGGTGCTAGACACGTGCATCCTCTAGATGGTGCTAGACACGTGCATCCTCCAGGTGGTGCTAGACACGCGCATCCTCCAGATGGTGCTAGACACGTGCATCCTCTAGATGGTGCTAGACACGTGCATCCTCCAGATGGTGCTAGACACGTGCATCCTCTAGATGGTGCTAGACATGCACATCCTCCAGATGGTGCTAGACACGCGCATCCTCCAGATGGTTCTAGACATGCGCATCCTCCAGATGGTGCTAGACAGGCGCATCTTCCAGATGGTGCTAGACACGCGCATCCTTAGGATGGTGCTAGACACGTGCATCCTCCAGATGGTGCTAGACACGCGCATCCTTAGGATGGTGCTAGACATGCGCATCCTCCAGATGGTGCTAGACATGCACATCCTCCAGATGGTGGTAGACATGCGCATCCTTAGGATGGTGCTAGACACGCGCATCCTCCAGATGGTGCTAGACACGCGCATCCTCCAGATGGTGCTAGACACGCGCATCCTCCAGATGGTGCTAGACATGCGCATCCTCCAGATGGTGCTTGACATGCGCATCCTCCAGATGGTGCTAGACATGCGCATCCTCCAGATGGTGCTAGACATGCGCATCCTCCAGATGGTGCTAGACAGGCGCATCTTCCAGATGGTGCTAGACACGCGCATCCTCCAGATGGTGCTAGACATGCGCATCCTCCAGATGGTGTTAGACATGCGCATCCTCCAGATGGTGCTAGACAGGCGCATCTTCCAGATGGTGCTAGACACGCGCATCTTCTAGATGGTGCTAGACATGCGCATCCTCCAGATGGTGCTAGACATGCGCATCCTCCAGATGGTGCTAGACATGCGCATCTTCCAGATGGTGCTAGACATGCACATCCTCCAGATGGTGCTAGACAGGCGCATCTTCCAGATGGTGCTAGACACGCGCATCTTCTAGATGGTGCTAGACATGCGCATCCTCCAGATGGTGCTAGACATGCGCATCCTCCAGATGGTGTTAGACATGCGCATCCTCCAGATGGTGCTAGACAGGCGCATCTTCCAGATGGTGCTAGACACGCGCATCTTCTAGATGGTGCTAGACATGCGCATCCTCCAGATGGTGCTAGACATGCGCATCCTCCAGATGGTGCTAGACATGCGCATCCTCCAGATGGTGCTAGACACGCGCATCCTCCAGATGGTGTTAGACATGCGCATCCTCCAGATGGTGCTAGACATGCGCATCCTCCAGATGGTGCTAGACATGCACATCCTCCAGATGGTGCTAGACATGCAAATGCAGAAGGCATTTTCCCAGAGTATTTCTAAATGACACTGGTTATGATGAAAATTATAAAACCAGATCCATCCCAGAAAATGCGTGTAATATTATGAACAATCGATTTATGTCCATCTAACATATGGTATGAACCCTTAAATAATGGCAAATTAAAAAAGCTATTATTTTTCCTCCAAAGGATCATAGAGTAATCCTGGAAAGTTTGGTGCATGAGATGAGAACTGTCTAGGAGGAAAACATTAACATATTCCCACGCACACATACACTAGCTCAGTTATACTTGGATTCTCCCACGGGTTCAACAAGTAGAATAGTTTTAATACTCTCATCTAGTCCTTTAGCTCCAATTAGCAATGTACAATTGTCCAGAGGGGTGTTTATCGCTGTGCATGGATCACTGATCATACTTTCCATTTCTATTTTTCAATACAGAATGTTGTTAATCTATGAGCACACTTTTATATTTCTATGTTCTATGTTATTTTTGCTTGATTATGGGAAAAATAAAGAGTTTTCTTATTCTGAAATGAATGACATGTTTTTGTATTCTTATTCTGTACCCAAACTGGTCATGCCTCGTGGTGGGTATAAAAACACCAAACATGGGATCACTGGACCTAGATCAAACAACACCGTGAATAGGAGCATGAATGATTTAATTTTGGATAAACTGATATGTAAATTCCATTCACAATTAAATATCATTCTAGTTTCTACACATTACTGGCTAATGAAAACACTACAGCAATATGGTATTTGTAAACACGTTCACCTCTACACACGTGATAGTAATCTACATTTTTAATCGGGTGCAACACTGAATGGACGTCTACTTTCCGGAAGCATTATCAGATGACTGTAAAGTACATAATACAACCACAACTGACAGTTAATCAATGGCTGGAGGCAAAGGAAACTCTTTAAAGGACGTAGCCATTATAACCCAATGTAACATTTCACAGATACAATCTCTTCAAACCACAAAAGAATGCTTTCGTTAACTGATTTTATACCTACTGATTGCAACACTGATTCAGTGAGATGCCTTGTAGAGCATCTTAGAGAAATTCTTTGCACAGCAAACAAAACAACTCTGTAATTTCACAGGGTACCTGCAAAGTGATCCTGCAAAGTGATATATCTGCATCCTTACCCTAACCCTAACTAGGCTGAAATAGACTATACTTTTTTCAAATCATAGCCACTCTTTTCAATCTCATTTTGTCATTTATATTATCATTACTATAGTCATTGTTTATAGAATTATCACGCAACTTCTTGTTCTTCAATTTCCTTTACTCCGTGTGCTAGGATAACAACTTTTATTACCAAAACAATGCACATGTATCCTTATGAGTATGTAAGTTACGAAAATCTTTTATTATTAACATTAATGTACTTCTGACAGTCTATTTGACGAATGCCTCTAGGCCTATCACCAGAAACAAGTACAAAGGTTAGTAGTATCGTACACGTGTCATGCTGACCTTGATACCCGATTTTTGTTGTTGTATTTTTTGTGTTTCTCATTCTGACGACCGCGTACACTGTTTGCACATATTTTGACTGACTTAGACAATTATGATAATGACATGTGTAATCTGACCCACGCATGTTCCTGTACAGCTTCAGTATAAATAATAAAGACATATATATAAAGTTCTCGTGTTTTAATGAGGTTTAAATATAAATGAATGCCACTGAAAGGGCAACCATATCAGGTGTATATGGTAGATCATTGCAAACCTTTGTACACACATAACTCAAATGTCATCACTGTTTCCACACCTTTGTTCATACAGGCTATGCAGTTACCTTTGTTCATACAGGCTGTGCAGTTACCTTTGTTCATACAGGCTGTGCAGTTACCTTTGTTCATACAGGCTGTGCAGTTACCTTTGTTCATACAGGCTATGCAGTTACTTTTGTTCATACAGGCTGTGCAGTTACCTTTAAAAATCTCCCTTCGATTTAGTTAACGCACTCCGAATGAGGTTCGTTGATGTTTAACCACGTACTATGGAATACTTGTTAAGAGTACCTGGTAACATGCAGTTGTTCAAATAATAAAAGGGTAAAAAACTGCAAACTTTTGCCATAATCATTGACATCAGACTTTGATTATCAGATCAGGTAAAATGTGAAAGAGTGAATAATGTTATGTAATAGCATCTTGGAGCACTTTTTCCTGTATACTAACTTTATTTCAAACCTAGTGACAGTTTGTTCAATGATTTCACTTAACTTAATTTTTGGCAAAATGAGTATGGAACGAGATGTACCAAACAACCAAATTGACGATGGCCCTTTAACATAAAATCACTTGTCATAGTCACATAAACATAAAACAAACTGTCCTGTGTATGTATTATAAACAGATTACACCTTCCGTCGGTTTTACAAACATTTCCCCTAACAATGTATGTTATTGTGTAACTCTCACTACATCACAGTGACACTTGCCAGTCGAGTTGCAGTAAATGCCTCATGAACAACGATCTGTTATCTAGACTACTGGTGAACGGGCTCATTAGATGGCCACTTCATCACATTCACTGAACGAATGCACACACTAAAAATAACAACTTGTATTGAATTTTCTTGATAAACATTGCAGTGCACTATTTCAGGATATCTACTTCATTAGTAAGGCCAGCATAGCTGATTGCTCAACGAAAACAGCTGTTTCCAAAACACTTACTGCGCAGTCAAGTATCGTGCCCACTTCAGTATTATGATAAATTACGCCTGTGACATAATTTAGTTTTACTCTTAATATTCATAAATATATACATTAAGCTTAAACTATTTTTTATTACTGTTAATTAATTTAATAAGTTGTATTGGTAATGATAACATCTTGTATCAATCCCATTTCAATATTTTATACATTAAAATACTTCGTTGAGGTTTCTGTCATAATAAATTGTTACTTTTAATAAGTTGAAAACTGATGAACTTCAAAAATTTTTCATATTGTGCACACCATGCTGAAACTGATTATTTGATTTGCTTTATAAGACATCTCTTCTACAACTGTGTCTTCTTATTATTATCTGTGTTTGTTTAGATTTGCTTTATAAGACATCTCTTCTACAACTGTGTCTTCTTATTATTATCTGTGTTTGTTTACATTTGGCAATTGTCAAGATCAAAACAATAAATAAAAAAACTGCAGACTCAGACTAACAAATGTTAACTGAATAACTATTATAAATAAAGACTCCACTTCATACCAACACATATCAATATCGGGAAATTGTGTAATTCTGTTGTGCCGAATCATCCTCACATGTGGGTTGTCGGTAAACCGAAACTACAGTCAGATCGCAGTGTTTCGAGGTGACCTTCCAAGATGTGTTACAACGATTATTGTGCAAACAAAACGAAACAAGAACTAACAGCGCAATGAAAGAAAAGTCGCTGATTTAGCTGCATTAACTTGTTATTTTGTACACTCAAACGCGCAGGACGCGCTACAACCACAGTGCCAATAGTTATCGTGAGATGAGTACTTTGCAAGGAACATGGTCAATGACGCTGCTAAGATGACTGCAAAAAGCATGAATGAACACTACTCAACACAGAATGTCTGAAACACGATATCTGAAGAAAGTAACGAATAATTACCTTTGATTGGGTAGAAGTAATTGTTTCTAACCCCATACATGGGGTGAATACAGTGTGCCATCCTCACGTTCTCTCTCTAGTTCACTACACAATTCGCTTGGTCCTCCAAATTATCCTCCCAGTCCGCAGCCAAAGTTTTCCAAACTAAAACACCCCTTCCCGCCACTGGACAGTTAAAACCCTCCTATTACTATAAATAGATGGGGGCACAGTTAGCCACCCCTTCTTTGTTGAATAACTTTCCTCTGGGAGGTGGTTCTGACTTGTTCAGGTGTCTATCAAAGAGATCTAAGCATATGCAAATGAGGGGTGCCTGGGGAACCACCCTTGGACACCTGTCTTGATTAGAACCCCTGCCCCAGTAACAGTAGTCATCAGGGCGGTTACATCATGTTACATCACCTTACATGCACAACAAAAGGCAGGTGCTTCAGTCCACGCCCCTCCCCTTTCTTTCCGCTAATCAACACTCTGATTCCAGCTCTGTTTAACCCCCTAATAAGCCAACCCCACACTTGTGTGGTGGACCTCTTCAAAGGCCCTGTGGGCATTTCTAAGATGGGACTACTCCTCAACTCATGCCCCTGGGTTGAGTGGGAAAAACAACTCGGCACGGAAAAAGATCAAGAAATCCAAATTGGCTATCATCAAGTTCAAAGAACGCATGAACTGTGAGGGAGTTTTAGACTGGGCTCAGTCACAATATATATCATTTCTAATCAAAGTTTACGGCCCTAATATACAGTACGCACGAATGCAGATAACATGACATTAATGTGCAATCTGCAATATGACTGCAATACAACAAGTTAATGTTCACCTGTATAAAATGATAACATACATGGAAGGAAGAGGATGAGCTAAATCAACCAGGATTTATAGGTTATGCAATGAGAAAGATAACATTAGAACATCAAGAAAGAGCAACAAGAAAGAGAAAACTAGTTCTAACATCTCGTAAGAGGAAGACATATTGAGGATGATAGAAGCAAAGGTCTGCAGAGAATTAACATCCATGGTCATTACTCTGTCAGCTTGGCTAGGAAGGAGCTCTGCAGAACTGTAAAGAACTGTAACAAGACACCTGTGGACACATAGGGTCATCATGACCTTGGCCTGCAGCACACTTGGCAACTGATGATTATCTATCATTGATAATAAATTACTCTATTAAAACAATGGTGTACCAGTATCCCATTACTGTAATTATAACAAGAATAATTAGACAATCTTAGTTGACGGCCTGTCATAGTATTACGTTATCTCACTCTGAAATCTACGGTGTGCTCAACAATTCCATGTGAATGTTAAATAAAAAATAAATTAAAAAAACATGCTTGACAAATTAAAGTTTGTGTTTTAAAACATCAAAATTGGTTGAAAATGTCTGTGTGCTGTGTCCATCGTATTAACCCACTGTGTTTCTACTGTGAGGTACAGTTGCTTACTGTAGCACACTTACATGTATGTAATTATTGTCCTTTTTCAGTGTTGATTACAATTACTATGTAATTAGTGGATGTGTTAATTAGAGTAGTCCAATTAATGAGTGCCACTGCTCTGGCTGAGCCTCTGCCCCCCACACAGCCAGCCACAACAAAAAGGCATTGTAAAGTCAACTCAGTAATTACACAGCAAAGGCAGTGGACTAGGAAGAGAATACTCCCCAGCCCTGCTACTGGGAGCTTTCTCCCACTCATTGAGTCTACCTTCCCTTCCTTCTCAAGTATGAATTACAAGGATAGGGTTTTTCCATTTTAATGGGAAGTTGTCTATTCCGTTGGGTACTGTTTATAAAACTGTTGAATGTTTTGTTTACAACTGAAAATTCAAAGGTGTAATTGATGAATATAATTATTATTCACTCGCAGCAAACAGAGAATGGAGCACTGTAGTGCCTCAGACATCTGAACACCACTGTGTAAGCGACAACATCAGATGGTGGCCTTATCCAAAATGCAGTCATCCCCTCATCCTCTCTAGGCAACCCTTATAATTATAAACAAGCTCAATGTGTTACTTCTGACAGGTGTTATGTAATCGGCAACTTATCACTATGACGTTAGGCCAAGCAACTGTAACTTAACAAATAACTTACAATTAGCACAAAAACTCTGTGATGAAAAGAAAATCTGAAGAGACAGCTAGACTATGCAACAACACTGCCATGATGTGTACAGAGATTACAAACACAGCAAATGCTGCCACTGAAACAAACTACAAACAATTGTAATTCAGCTCAAAGTTACAAAAACTATAACTCCACAAGAATCAATAGTTTCCTGCATGAGTTACAAAGCTAGACTTTTTCTAAAAGGCATTTCTCATTTACAGTGTCATGCATGCGATCGTATCGATATTACAATAATGCATTTACTGGATCTGCACAATTCAAAGAAAGTGGGGCCAAAAATGTTTTCCTGGCAGTTCAACCACCTTCCCGTGTGTTGACAGCATGTATTTCTTCAACTGTTCATGCACCATATATTTGAACACCCATGAACATGATATGTGATGGACTTAATGAATTGAGGAAACATCTTTAAAACCTGGTCGTTTAATAATTGAGAGAGTCGCTGTCAAGGCTTTTCATGCATGGACCATGTTTCTAATCCCCCTCGACACCCACTCTAAGACGTGGAAATAGAAAACTTATTTTGTTTCTATTAGTTGACGTCAGTGCAGTATTTATTTAATACAAATAAACTTAATACAAATATGAAAACTTATTGACATCAACTATACCTAGTCACTGTAAATGTATGAATTTCACGAAACCAAAGGTCAAAACGACCCTTGGATTATGTAGCATTTGGAAATGATAAGGCAGAAGGGAATCTGCATCTGTATGAGACAGTGATCAGCATTTCAGATGATCAACCAAGAGATTCCGTTGTCGCGCTTGCATTTATCCCGGCATTAAATAATATCCGGATGACTTTTTTGCACGTGCGCGTATCTAGGGGAATGCATTTAGCACCAGCTACGACTGTCTCATTTTCATTTATCCGGGCGTTATGCATGTTTATATGTATATATATATATTTGCATATGTGTCTATATATATAAATAAATTATAAAATGTTTGCTTCCCACAGGCATAAACAATTTCTGTCGTAAAACAGTTTCCTCTCCACGCACACGTCACGTGACTCTTATACTTGGTTACAAATCTGAAACAGCAAATTATAATTATGTACTCTAACTATAACTCTCGTATTACGACAACAAATGAAACATATTTAACTACTGAATATTATTTATCACTACATGATCTACTGATGCCAAATATTATGCCTTACATATGCATATAAACATCACACTGATAAAATTTAACACCCGGATAAATGTAAGCACGACACCGTGTTCAAATCCTCCTGCTTGCTGTTCGAACCTTGGGAAAGTTTGTTCACTTCATGTTGCTCCAACTCATTCAAATGTTTGAATGAGCACCTGGCTATAGACAGTGGTGGATATTTATGTACAAATAGTCTTCGCATAATTTTTGCAGCATGGTCAAATGCTTCAAAAATATGTTCAGATGGTGTTCAAATGAAAGGTCTGTCGGGAGGTGAAGTGTCAAGCAATATGATCATATCAGGGGTTTACCTGGATGTTTGTATTCAAGGGTCCTCGGGACCCCCAGCCTTTTTTTAAGGGGGTCTCAAACCTGTAGCGAGGGTACCACTTATTGCTCTTTTTAATTGTAGATATTGTTTTCTAAATATCACAACTTATACAACCCATGTAAACCCAGTTATTATTATTATTATTAGTTTGATACTAACAAGAACTTAATAAAATAACGTGCCTTGTGACAATATACTGTTTTATTTGTTGATGTTTTCCCTTGATAGTTTTGGAAGTTAGAGCAGCCTTCCTCACTTATGTGAGAGCATGCTAGTCTGCTAGATGCCTTGGCTTGCGTTTAAATGTCACATTGGGAGATCTCCTAAAGCTAAGCTAAGGATATCGAGGAAGCCACAACTCACTTTGGAAGGCTCCTGAATATGTTTCGGTGGCATGAAATCTGACCATGGTGATTGATGACAGTAGCATTGGAATAGCTAATATACAACAGATGGAACTGTGCATTACTTTGTGGAAACTTAATTGTGACGTTGTGTAGAATCTGGGCCCACCACGATTTCAGCACTGTGACAGTTGTACCTAAACGTTATATCTCAATGCGTTTATTCCATCATTCCACATCGTTTCAGGAATACGATGTCACAAATAGTGCTTGCTCAGGTTTGAATCAGTGTGCGCCGCTGCGGTCGCGGGTTACTGCTCGCCGCACTTGAAACAAGCAACATTAATAAATCGCATGTTGACGCAAACCGATTGTTGGACGAGCGACTGGTGCAATCGGCCCCGTGATGGGAGTCGGGATGGGAGTGCTTGCACTCTCTGTTGTTAGTATTGTTGCCGTATGACCCATCATTTGTTTGGTGATAAGAAGCGGTTAGTTATACAAAAGAATGTTCATAAGCCGCTTTGTTTTTCATCGTTATAGCTCGAATAAATTACGAAGTCTTAAGACACACAGCGACTGTGCTCAAACATCGAAACCTGAACAGACATGCGCACGGATTGGAATGGCATAGGATGCAGGATCTTGCATCGCGTAAACCCCTATCATATATCATTCTTATACTGTTGCACGTCGTGTAACCATCGTGCTATGGAACTTGCTTCAAATCCTACAATTCTTTCACATGAAAATCTACATCAGAGATGCTCCAGGTCATGTTGTCAAAAAAAGACTTGACAATTGACACACAGGCAGCCAGTGTGCAGAAATGTAACCCTGTGGACAACTACCATAGTAACCCTAAGGACAACTACCATTGTAACCCTAAGGACAACTACCATTGAAACTCTAAGGACAAGTACCACTGTAACCCAACAGGTAACTACCATAACAGTCGGTGTCTACACATATGCCTATTTCCCTGGAAAAATAGTTTGGGGGGAGACAAAAATTACAAAGTTGGTGGAACATCTAAAAATCACTGGCTCTTCATGCCTATGTCATAAACCCAGACGTATAATACTGATCCAACCCCAACTAAAGCCCCTTTCACATGAAGAAGTTAATCTGGAATAAGTTATTACTGTTATGTTGGGAGAAAACCACTGTGAAGGCGATTTAGTCTGGATTAGTTATTCTGCTCAAATACATGGGTTAGTGTTTTGGGAGGAAAATTATCTCGGCATTACTGCACTGTGGAAAGGAGAAGGTTCTTAGTTTGATGATAGATAGCATGGCGCATCACTTGCCACTCAACCTATCGCCAAACTTGAGCCATTCTCAGGCACCGAAACTTAATTAGAAACTGTATAAATACGGCCATAAAGAGGCAATACACCTACTGATCAGTAGGTTCCACTGATCAGTAGGTTCCACTGATCAGTAGGTTCCACTGATCAGTAGGTTCCATTGTGAAAAGTGATTCCACACGAGAAATGCCCACGTTCTGCCATCGCATGATTATATAACTCCACCATCTAGCAACTATACTTGTTGAATCTGGCAGATACTCAGCTAGTTTATTATTCTGAAACAACTTTTCAGTGTGAAACAATAAAATTCCTTTCACTATTTCAGATTAGTTCATTTTCAGTGTGAAACAGTAAAATTCCTCTCACTATTTAAGATTAGTTCGTTTTCACTGTGAAACAGTAAAATTCCTCTCACTATTTCAGATTAGTTCATCCGAAACAACTGCCTATGAAAAGGGCTTTAGATAGAATGTTGTAGGTACCCAGTGGGGCCAGGCCACAACTCTGCAACTCCAAAGCAGTAGATGACTCTATAATCAATCAACAAATCAACATCCACACAAACAGCACCCCTGACAACCCAGATGGGGGACATGAATAAGCCATTTCCCCCGAATGACCCTAATGCACCAAAACTGGCACATAATCGCGGCCTCTTTGAATATTTACACCACCAGAAACACCATCAAAGTGCACAAAGTCAGTTTCATGTCATCAAGGACAATGCGAATGATGCAAAGCTCGGCTCTGTATGCAAATTTACCAAGTGCACTTCCTTTGCGAAGTTCGCCACTTGGTCCGTCGAGCTATAAATCCATGGGCGAGTCACAGCTTCGCCACAGTCGCTGCCGATACAACATTCACGGTGAGGACACTGGTAAGAACATAAATAAAACAACGGTGTCACGATTTTTTTATCACAAAACTTAAAAGACTGTGTTCTTGGAAGTACATATCAATCAGCAGAACGGTTGTGTAATCCAGGGTCGTGGAATGGTGAAATATCAACAAATGTAACGTAATTCAATATTTGAAACAAATATCACTATTTAGTAGCATAGTAAAATTATTTCATGATGGTGATCATGTTATGTTTACCGCATGTCACGTTTACCGCATGTCACGTTTACCGCATGATTTTCAATGGGCCATCAGAGAAACACTTACACTCTTACAACCAGAGTTACATAGCTTTAAAATAAGATACAATTCACAACAAAACACAATATTAAACAAATAAGAATTCATAATAAATAAATAAATGTCATTACACTGTTAAAAAAAATATATTTATTATCTTTGTATCTGACTGGTTTCACTATCTCATAAAATGACCATTTGCAGATTGTTCTTGGCCGCATTTGGTTTCTTAGGTGAAAGTGTAAATTAACTCTATCGAAATCACATCAATTTGTGAATGAATATAACATTGCATAACATTTTAAAGGGTCGAATAAATCTTGCTTAAGTGCAGTGCAAAATGTCTTAAATAAAAAAAATGTGTCCACTGTGTTTTCATATGGGGGAAACTGGACGTTGGATGATACATATATATGTGCAAAATACATCAGGAAGATCTCCACAACTGACGATATTGTGAGAGAGAGAGAGAGAGAGAGAGAGAGAGAGAGAGAGAGAGAGAGAGAGAGAGAGAGAGAGAGAGAGAGAGAGAGAGAGAGAGAGAGAGAGAGAGAGAGAGAGAGAGAGAGGAGAGAGAGAGGAGAGAGGAGAGAGCAGAGAGAGGAGGAGGAGAGAGGAGGTGGTGGCAGAGAGAGAGAGAGGAGGAGAGGGTGAGCAGGAGGCAGGCAGAGAGAGGTGAGGTGAGAGAGAGAGAGAGAGAGAGAGAGAGAGAGAGAGAGAGAGAGAGAGAGAGAGAGAGAGAGAGAGAGAGAGAGAGAGAGAGAGAGAGAGAGAGAGAGAGAGAGAGAGAGAGAGAGAGAGAGAGAGAGAGAGAGAGAGAGAGAGAGAGAGAGAGAGAGAGAGAGAGAGAGAGAGAGAGAGAGAGAGAGAGAGAGAGAGAGAGAGAGAGAGAGAGAGAGAGAGAGAGAGAGAGAGAGAGAGAGAGAGAGAGAGAGACAGAGACAGAGACAGAGACAGAGAGAGAGACAGAGAGAGAGACAGAGACAGAGAGACAGAGACAGAGAGACAGAGACAGAGAGAGACAGAGAGAGAAAGGAGAGGGAGCCAAACCACTTTTACCATCGTCAAAGATTTTAGCTGGGCCAGTAAAATAATTTAATACTTTCTCTGAGGATTTCATGAAAACAAAATAAGACATTTGCACAAATAAGTCAGCATATCATAGTTGATACTACAGATTTGATTTTCTGCTAACTGATTCCAAAACAAGACATGCTAAAACCTGAATTACGGATGCAGTTTTAAGACAGTAACTCTTCAGTATAACTTAACTACCGGCCAGATGTGAAAATATTTCATAGTGATGCTAAGCATAGTCATTCTACTAATTACATTCTTGGTAGTGTTTAAAATAAATACAAAATTGTGCGATAGCCAGCTTCCCATGCTGGCATGAGTTATACCTTTCTGCACTGGCAGAAAAAAAGCGAGAAAGGCTGTTGATTGCTCCAGGCAGTTTTCTGTGTGACCACAGGCAGAGAAGGAGACGCATTAAGAATAGATGTGACAGATTGAGGACCCGAGGCGGTCATGTGACCTCGACAGATGTGTGAGACACAGGCAGCGAGATGGTTACATCATCGTCTCTCTCTCACCCGCCTGTCTCTTTCCCTTCTGTTGATGTTTTCACTTTACCAGCATCCCGCCTGTCAACACAGTTTGTCTCGAGGAGTGTGCGTCTTCACACATCCCTAATGACAACTGCGGGAGACAGATCGGTAATCCCGGTGCACACGCAGGGATGTGTGGCACGATTATGACTGCGACTTAGACTCTGCTGACTGTGTTAATCATCCAGCTGAGCCGGCTGATGCACAGGGCATGTGGACCCGACAGGTGTGGTACACGTGCACGTGCATACGTACATGTGCATGCATGCGCGCAAGTGTGTGTGTGTGTGTGTGTGTGTGTGTGTGTGTGCGCGCGGTATGTGGTGTGTGTGTGCGCAGTATGTGGTGTGTGTGTGTTGTGTGTGTATACGTGCATGCATGCGTGCATGTTCATGGGTGTGATGTGTGTGAGTCACTATGTCTTCATGTATGTGATGTATGGTGTTTATGTATAATGTGTGTGTGTATGCATGCGCAAGGGCGCGTGTGCATCTGTGTACAGAGTGACAACTGACCACAAAGACTAGTGCCGAGTGGACAAACTGACCACTGTCCATACTGAGAAGGAAGTGGATTATCCCCCAAGCAACAGCAGCTTACTGCAGACAGGATGCGGGACACACAGTAGACAAAGACCCTTCAAGTGAGGCGAAATGAAAACACCACAAGGCACAGGCTTGGACGACAGATTACAAACAAGGGACAGGGTGGGCAGATGGGGACAGATGGACAGGGAGAATGGAATGAAACAATATGGACATGGATGGACAGATGGATGGCTGGATGGACAGACAGATGGCTGGATGGACAGACAGACGGATGGCTGGATGGATGGATGGATGGTTGGCTGGATGGCTGGATGGACGGACGGATGGACGGACAGCTGGATGGAGGGAGGGATGGTTGGCTGGATGGCTGGATGGATGGTTGGCTGGATGGCTGGATGGACGCACGGCTAGATGGATGGATGGAGGGAGGGATGGATGGATGGAGGGATGGATGGATCGGGGGAGGGAGGGATGAATGGATGGATGGACAGATGGATTGATGGATGGACGGACGTACAGCTGGATGGATGGATGGCAGGATTGATGGCTGGATGGACGGACGGCTGGATGGATGGATGTATGGACGGACTGGATGGACGGACAGCTGAACAGACGGATGGACGGCGGATGGACGGATGGACGGACGGACGGATGGACGGACGGACGGCTGGATAGATGACTGGATGGATGGATGGATGGATGGATACAGACAGATGGACGGACTTGTTAAATACAATTCAAAATATTTATTCTAGTCTTAAGAACATTTCAATACAAGATTTAACAAGATTGCCACCCAGATAATTAACTCTAGGTGGCAGGTGGACAAGGAAGCCCTTTGTCTTATCGAGAGTCCGACCCTTTTATCTATGTGTAAAATACTAAATATAAAAACCAAGGAACGGACCAGCTCCCTTCAACACAGCCAATGGGAAACTAAAATGTGATCTGTCCCCTCCAGCCAGATTCTCTGGCCATTAGAGAAGCCATCTTATGCAAAGAGTGCCTTCCACCCACTAATTGGCTGTCTCACAAGCTGACAGCACCAGGACAGAATGACAGACACAGCCACACTCCCAGTTGTACTATGTCCCAGAAACATGGCCCAGCTATGTGGACCTGTTGCTAAATTACACTTCTTAATTGGCCAAATCAAGCAGGAAGACAACAGCATGTTCTCCTAATCCAGTCGGTTGCTATGGTAACAGTGGGATTATGTTAATACATTCCAGCAACTTCTACTACTAATTTTTAGAATTAGCATCACAGAGACCGCACATTTATATACAGTAATTAATATTTCCCATGCACCTAAGAGATTGAATAAATTACAATTAGTCACATCAGGCCAGCTTAAAGGCCTACATGTATATCATTTAAGGAGTATTGGTCATGCATCTAGGAAATCAAAATACAAATATTATATATTGCAGAAACATCAAAAAAATACAAAAATAGTTGTAGCTATCTGGCCATGCGACTGGTAATAAGCGCGCAACTTCTGCAAAAACACTGATCTATAATTATTGTTGCTGTTGGTTGTCATTATCTCGAGAAACGTCACACTGTCATCATCAACAGAATGGCCTGAGTCACTATGGGTGTGTCACATGACAGTGGTCATGTGACAGTGAAACACCCATTGCGATGCAGACCATTCCACTGATGATTGTGATGCAGTCGAAATATTAGAGTTTCTTGAGACATAATATCAGCCAAGAAATCTGAATGTTGTTACGTCACATGCAAAGACTGTTGCTGTTTCTGTGCGTAACCAGTGCTACAGACACTACCAGTCACCCTCCCTACACCTCCCTAGAATGTTGTTTCAATTCACTGAGCTCTGCGTGAAACCTGGTTTGAGAATTAAGACCCGTGTTTACATTGTCTTTGATACAATGCCAGGATAACAAAGTTCCCCGCACAGCCTAGCCATGTACATGGGGTACTCATGTCTACCCCTAGCCAGGTGTCAGTACCTCTACAATATAAATGTTGGTCTCATACCCCCCCACCAATACATCTTGTGGGCCATGAGATTAGCATGCTCCAAAATTGCTATTAATTTTAGAGTCAATTTGCATTAATATATGATTCACTGGCTATGTGGCGCCACTGTAAAAAATTATTTCCCCTGCAATATGAGGTGACAACCAAACCACCCCCACCCCCTACATAATGTTTTAACACATATTTTTGGGTCTTTGCTATTGCTAACTTATGCGACGACCCCTAAGATGATTGTGAAAAATACTATGATTTGAAGTGAGATCATATGTTCCATTTCAGATTGATAATTATTAGCAGGGTTCAGGTTCAGTTGTACTTGATCCATATTTGGTGATAAGCTTGGGAACTGGCCAACTTCAAATAACAAGCGCCAATGAGGCAAATAAACAAAAAGTGAAAAACAGCTGTTTACAATTTCACTGTTTTGTTTACAATTTGATCATTTCGGCTGTGCGACATTCACATTGTGAACCCTGTTTTGTGCTTATCAAACACATTTTGGCAGGTACTAAAGTTTACACCTCTAACACATGTATTCTCATATTAAACTATCACTGTCTATCGGGCACAAACAACCTACAACCATAAACATGACAACAGGTTGGGGGCATAAAGTCAGTAGTGACACCACAGTCAAACAAACTGTCATAAAGATGTCATGAAGATGTCACAAAGGTGTAATTGGTGAGTGAGGAAAAGACAAACTAATGTGTAAGGAGAGGTGTAATGGTAATGTTGCATCACCAAGTAGTCTTTGGAAATCTCTCGTAAACTACCCATTCTCCTGTGCAGAAATCCACATTTAAACAGAACCGTTGTTGGGTTGATAATTTAAGTTATTAGACTAGTTTATTCCTCCAGTTTAACTGTAAGTCATGCATATCAACTTATTGTTGCATGTCTATTTTTACAACCCAAGTTTTAAACTAATCTTGCCTCCAGTTTGTCTTATAACCTACAATTTGTACATTTTCTTGCTGCCCGACAATTCTTATAATCCAAGTTTTAAAGTTATTCATCCCTTCAGTTTATTTTATAACCAAAGTTTCTCAACAATTCCTGCACTAAGTCTATTTTTATCCACACCAACTGGCCAACCCAGATCACTGACCAAAACCAAGAACATTCAATCATAGACAACATTACACAACATGTATGATTAAAACTCTACAATGCTAATTAACTACAGGTAAAGGCTATCATTACCACTTTACCTTGGTGCTGAGACTTGATGGAAGAAATCAATTAGACCACAATGCCCCCAGGCCAATGCAACCCCCCATGGTGACTATGTCAAATTTACTGCAGTCAGGGTTGAATACAACAATCTCTCTTTTCTCATCTTCACAGTATTGCAATGTTACATAAGACCTGGAGTCAGGAGTTTGTAGGCAACTCAAAGCAAGTCAACCATGACTGCAGTAGGGAACAATTAATTGGCCACAGAGTTGGTGAGATTTAACAATCCCCCGACTATCACGTATACATTCAAATGTATGATATACTAGGAATTAGCATTTGCACTGAAGTTGTGTTTGGGGTGATGTCATGCAGTTTGTGTACCTTGAAAATGGTTTTATTTTATATCAGTGCAAAAATAGAGTAACTGTAGCAAATGACATCTTGGACTGGTACAACCAACTATTTAGTGTGCAGGTCTGTGTGCGTGCGTGCGTGCGTGCGTGCATGCATGCCTGTGTGCGTGTGTGCATGCATGCATACGTGTATGCGTGCATGCATGGATGCATGTGTGCCTATGTATGAATACACATTTGCATGAGTGTGTGTGTATACATGTGAGTTTGTCCATGTGTTCATATATGGTTGTACATATATATATATATGTGTTTGTGTGTGAGTGCATGTGTGTGTGTACATGCATGTGTGTGCATGCACCTTTGTAACGCTTTTTACAACACCTGTGTTGTTATTGTGATAATCAACTGGCGACAAAAAGAACACTCCCAGGTAATCGACATACCTGATTTCACGACACTGGCCACACAAGAACAACTTACTGGGTCACTCTCACATCAGACATAAACCTACCTGTAAAACAAAACAAAAACACACCATTAATTAGACAAACGTCAACACAAGACAACATCACATCACATCATTACTTACACAAATAAGCCATGATTACAACTCTCATTTTAATTTCTATCACACCAAGGTTTATTGGAGAAAAAAACCTAAAAAAAACAGCTTTGCAATGTCACCAAATAATATTGTGTACTTGACAAGTAACAAGAAAACAACTAGAACATGTTCTCCCTTGCGGTTCCCTGGTGCAGGGGTGAGGTTTATATAAAATGCTGTTATCTACATGGCTGTTGCTGTAATTGTCAAGCAATACTAAGTTAATAATAATAAATAAATTGTCTAGTCTCAAAACAATTACTATCGGTACGTTTGAGCTACGAAAAAGACTACTTTCTATCACTAAAAAACAACTGACGCTGTGTAGAACGTAAGAAGTGTAGCCTCCATCACCTCAGATCCTAAACTTGACACTTTCAATTTACTGTCTGACAACACCTGGCTGAAGCACCCTTGACTCACAGTCAGTGTGTGATCTCGAGACACACGCCCATGTAATGGCATGTATAGGGTTTTAACTGTTTTAAATCTACCCCCGTTTTAACGTTATTTTATGATCAGTTGTGCAAATTGCTACACCCCATTACATGGCCTCATGGGGCAAAATACAGCCCTTTAAATGGAGGAAGGACTGTAAAACGTTGGGTGTGTCAACTTAGTAGTGTTATATGCTATAAGATCAGCAGCAAATGTGTGATCGGTTTATCGCATTGTGCACCATCTCTTGCCAGTGTCTCACATCACTAATACCACTGCCTGTGCCGTTCGATCACTGGGATCCACTAGACAATGTTTGAACATATCAATAAAATGTTTACTTATTTTCCCCTCACAGTATTTTGTGACAATTGTGACAAAAATGTCAAAGCTCAAACAAGACCAATTTCATACTGGAGACCAAAACACACAAATGACATCACTGTAGATTGATGTCATCATCAAATGTGAATGCAACTACGGAGGAAGACAGAAATGAATACACAAATCATATTATTACTACACAGTCAACACTACGTGGCAACTGATTGTGTTGCATCTACATACAATTAACCCCGATCCTGTCACCCTTTCGGTCGTTGCTGCCATCTCTCAATGGGCGTCATAATCCATACTTCTAGGAATCCTCTAATTACAGACGTCATGATTGGCTGCTATAAATACATGCAGAAGGTTTCTCGTACATGCAACTACAATATAGGTTTCAAGCAATGGACGCATGATGCTGAATCACTTCAGCATTGTCTTCAATTTGGCAATAAAAGTCTGCCACTTTGTTGTTGCCATGGTGATGGGGTGAGAGATGTGAAGACACTTCCTAGAAGTGTCAGTGGGTGAAAATGGAGGCCTCATTGTTGTCATGGTGATGGAGTGAGGACGCTACCTAGATACAGAGATCTTGTTGTTGCCATGGTGATAGGGTGAGGAGACTACCTAGAAGTGTCTGTGAGTGCAGACCGAGGCCTCGTTGTTGCCATGGTGACAGGGTGAGGGACGTCAGAGTGTGCACCGGCCACTGATGAACTCCCTCACAGTTAAATTGTCATAAAAATGCACAAATTGTGGCCCGCGCTGAATAAACCTCGGAATAACAGGTGATACACCCATCAAAATACACCTGTTGGTAATACACCCAGGGCCAGGGTGCACTGCCTGTGATTGACATGGCCCCTTAATGACATTCAAGAGGTTCACTGACACCACCTCTTAGTGACTGCACCAGTGTTGCACTGACATGACCCCTTGAAGTGACCTCAGGTCAAGAGGGTATGCTGTAATGAAGCAGGGGCTAGACAAGGAATCTTCAAAGCCTTCACACTACCAGTCTAGGCTGGACTTTGTGGGCCAGTCATTCCAAACCTAGAAGTGAACAACAACAACAACAACAGGTTGACTTCGCACCGAACCCTACACAAATGCAAATATGGTTTACTCTTCACAAACATGTAACGTCAACAGACGTGTACACCAATAAACCTTACCCTTGAAAACAGTGTTTTTGTGAAATAAACATGTCCCCATGCCAAACTTTCTGGCCAAACTGTAGTAATCACACTAGATACCACACCAAAAGCATGTGCATGTATCCTACGACCTATTAAGCATGTGGCATGCGTCAACCAATTTTGAGGTGCGGGGGGGAGGGAAAATGTCACGAATGCTGTCCTAATAAGCGTACAACTTTCACACTGTATGGCCCAGGTCCACACCAAATAGTGCCAGCTACATGACATGTATCAAATAGTGCCAGCTACATCACATGTATCAAATAGTGCCAGTTACATGACATGTATCAAATAGTGCCAGCTACATGACATGTATCAAATAGTGCCAGCTACATGACATGTATCGTAAACAATAATGGCCTCCACTGAGAAAGGATGCTGCTGGAAGTTGGAGATCGCTACATTTTTGTCCACCACTTGTTGTTACCATCATAAAATGACTCCGAGTGAAACACTGGAGAACATATACCAGTGTGCCTATTATTCATTTTGTAAGAACTTGGTTTCGGAAAAACAGTTATTTAAAAATATAGTTTAGATTTTTTGGTAAAAACTGTATCCTTTAATATTTTTCCGGGTCTACTTGGACACTATGTCATCATCATCATCATCATCATCAGAAACAACTGAAAGAATCTTTGCTAATCATCTTCTAGTTAACTATTATTTCCTTTTGAATTTTTTAGTTTTCTGAAAAACGTGGCTTCCTTAAACTTGTTTCCAGGACTCTATCCGGAATGCCAAACCAATAGCAGCTATTTACAAATTTAATGTTTTGTTTTACACTTTTAACATTTTGTGGGTGCAACTTCAAGGTACATGTATGAATAGTATTTCAGGCTAATTAAATGCAATGTGGCAGACAGATTTCTAATTGAAAGTACAGGCCAAAATCTCAGAGAAAATTAGTACCCGAGGACGGCGAATATCACATGCGGAAAACTGGCCTAAAGATCAATACATGGACATGAACGATAAAACTGTCCTGTCGAGGCTTCTGCTCTAGCCTTGGAGCGGCAATCAATCATCGAAGTTTCACCAGACAAATATTCGCAAAAACTACCCTGCTGTTTGCAGGGCAAGATCGAAATACTCAACACTAATCAACAAGCTGTCACAAACGAATGCTGTCTTAATCCACTAGATGGCACTGATGTATCTGCTGCAGCGATAATTATATGTCCCTTGGCCTACATTGTGCTGAGCTTCCAGCGATCCACACAGATTGGCTAAACCACACACAGATTGGCTAAACCACACACAGATTGGCTAAACCACGCTAACTGCGTTATCCGTCAGACATATGGAATGATAAAGGTTGCACAACTGGCAGGAGTTAAGTCATTTATCTAATATCTCAATCTATGAATGATTAGACCCATGTGGCAGTGTCTAAGCAGTGTTCAGGGTGCAAATATGAAAGCTGGGCAGGGGAGCCAAAAGCAAAAAAGATATAATTATTATTTATTATTTAATCTGCTAACTTTGGAGCTTTGTAACAGTGTCTCCACCCCAGGCGGCCACTCACCTTTTCAGTCACTTCCTTCGACCAGTGGCCTCCAATCTACCAACTGGCGATGCATTAAAAATACAGTTACTTTATTTTTTATTTATTTACATGTTTGTGATATGCTATACTTTACTAGAGGGCCTATTTTGTCTACAACCATTAGGTCAGAGGTCATCTATTTTATTTGGCCTTCTACCATAAAGTAAAACAATCTTACTTTGTTTAAGTACTACACCGAGAGGACATCTATCACCCATCTTACTCTGTCTACTACACCAAGAGGACATCTATCACCCATCTTACTCTGTCTACTACACCGAGAGGACATCTATCACCAATCTTACTCTGTCTACTACACCAAGAGGACATCTATCACCCATCTTACTCTGTCTACTACACCGAGAGGACATCTATCACCAATCTTACTCTGTCTACTACACCAAGAGGACATATATCACCCATCTTACTCTGTCTACTACACCAAGAGGACATCTATCACCAATCTTACTCTGTCTACTACACCAAGAGGACATCTATCACCAATCTTACTCTGTCTACTACACCGAGAGGACATCTATCACCAATCTTACTCTGTCTACTACACCAAGAGGACATCTATCACCAATCTTACTCTGTCTACTACACCAAGAGGACATATATCACCAATCTTACTCTGTCTACTGCACCAAGAGGACATCTATCACCCATCTTACTCTGTCTACTACACCAAGAGGACATCTATCACCCATCTTACTCTGTCTACTACACCGAGAGGACATCTATCACCAATCTTACTCTGTCTACTGCACCAAGAGGACATCTATCACCAATCTTACTCTGTCTACTGCACCAAGAGGACATCTATCACCAATCTTACTCTGTCTACCTACACCAAGAGGACATCTATCACCCATCTTACTCTGTCTACTACACCAAGAGGACATCTATCACCCATCTTACTCTGTCTACTACACCAAGAGGACATCTATCACCCATCTTACTCTGTCTACTACACCAAGAGGACATCTATCACCAATCTTACTCTGTCTACTGCACCAAGAGGACATCTATCACCCATCTTACTCTGTCTACTACACCAAGAGGACATCTATCACCCATCTTACTCTGTCTACTACACCGAGAGGACATCTATCACCAATCTTACTCTGTCTACTACACCAAGAGGACATCTATCACCCATCTTACTCTGTCTACTACACCGAGAGGACATCTATCACCAATCTTACTTTGTCTACTGCACCAAGAGGACATCTATCACCCATCTTACTCTGTCTACTACACCAAGAGGACATCTATCAACCATCTTACACTGTCTACTACACCAAGAGGACATCTATCAACCACCTTACTCTGTCTACTACATCAAGAGGACATCTATCACCCATCTTACTCTGTCTACTACATCAAGAGGATATCTATCCACCATCTTACTCTGTCTACTACATCAAGAGGACATCTATCACCCATCTTACTCTGTCTACTACACCAAGAGGACATCTAGTAACCATCTTACTCTGTCTACTACATCAAGAGGACATCTATCACCCATCTTACTCTGTCTACTCACCAAGAGGACATCTAGCAACCATCTTACTCTGTCTATTACATCAAGAGGACATCTATCAACCATCTTACTCTGTCTACTACACCAAGAGGACATCTAGCAACTATTTTACTCTGTCTACTACACCAAGAGGATATATATCACCCATCTTACTCTGTCTACTACATCAAGAGGACATCTATCCACCATCTTACTCTGTCTACTACATCAAGAGGACATCTATCACCCATCTTACTCTGTCTACTACACCAAGAGGATATATATCACCCATCTTACTCTGTCTACTACATCAAGAGGACATCTATCCACCATCTTACTCTGTCTACTACATCAAGAGGACATCTATCACCCATCTTACTCTGTCTACTACACCAAGAGGATATATATCACCCATCTTACTCTGTCTACTACATCAAGAGGACATCTATCCACCATCTTACTCTGTCTACTACATCAAGAGGACATCTATCACCCATCTTACTCTGTCTACTACACCAAGAGGACATCTAGTAACCATCTTACTCTGTCTACTACATCAAGAGGACATCTATCACCCATCTTACTCTGTCTACTCACCAAGAGGACATCTAGCAACCATCTTACTCTGTCTACTACATCAAGAGGACATCTATCAACCATCTTACTCTGTCTACTACACCAAGAGGACATCTAGCAACTATTTTACTCTGTCTACTACACTAAGAGGATATATATCACCCATCTTACTCTGTCTACTACATCAAGAGGATATCTATCAACCATCTTACTCTGTCTACTCACCAAGAGGACATCTAACAACCATCTTACTCTGTCTACTACATCAAGAGGACATCTATCAACCATCTTACTCTGTCTACTACACCAAGAGGACATCTAGCAACCATCTTACTCTGTCTACTACACCAAGAGGACATCTATCACCCATCTTACTATGTCTACTATACCAAGAGGACATCTATCACCCATCTTACTCTGTCTACTACACCAAGAGGACATCTATCACCCATCTTACTCTGTCTACTACACCAAGAGGACATCTATCACCCATCTTACTCTGTCTACTGCACCAAGAGGACATCTATCACCCATCTTACTCTGTCTACTGCACCAAGAGGACATCTCTCACCCATCTTACTCTGTCTACTACACCAAGAGGACATCTAGCAACTATTTTACTCTGTCTACTACACCAAGAGGATATATATCACCCATCTTACTCTGTCTGCTACATCAAGTGGACATCTATCACATCTATCTTATTTTGTTTACTGGTTACCATTTGATCAAGAGGTCATCACTTTTATTTATTTTGTCTACTATTACTAAATAGCTCAAGAGGTCATCTAGCTTATTTTTGTCTACTACAATTAGGTCAGAGGTCATCAATTTTACTTTTTGGAAATACAATTAGGTCAGAGGTCATCAACCTTATTTTGTCTACTATGATTAAGTCAGTGGACATCAATCTTATTTTGTTTATTACCAATAGTTCATAGGTCGTCAATCTTATTTTGTTTATTACCAATAGTTCATAGGTAGTCAATCTTATTTTGTTTATTACCAACAGTTCATAGGTCGTCAATTTTTTTTTTTTTATTACCAATAGTTCATAGGTCGTCAATCTTATTTCGACACTGCAGCACATGCTTAAAAGTCTATCCCTGGAGCACAATAACACCTCAAATGCATCATTATTGTGTTTGTCTACTAAGTCAATGTGACAGTTCATAAATGCATCACGGAAAGTTGACACTGCACATTATGGCAATATTAATTACTGTCAGACACAACAGGATGTACGCATGCACACATGCACACATGCACAACGCACCCATGCGCACACATGGATCAAAAACCTTGTTAAAACAAAGTCAAATGAAAGCGTTTGCAACCAGTGATTCAAGGCCAACATAAGATGTCATGTCAGAACTCGGTGCTGCCACCTGCCAAACAATGTGGGCGACAACTTGGGAGGGAAAGCAAGTTCAGTGGGAACTGCTGCCTGTTGCCTCCATTGATGTACTCCTTGGTGTGGATTGCACGGAATGTACATGGCTGGGTATACTTGTCCCTTGCTATGTCCATTAGTTCAAGATCTACTGGGGGTTGTAGCATTACTGACAATGAGCCACACATAAAACATAGTTCATCAAGCACATTATGTGAGGGAGAATCAAGCAAAGCTGTCAAGTTATATATATATATAATGCAAGAGATCCACTTTCGAAACATCACACTGTGTAATGATAGCACTCGTCATTCAAATTTCCACTGAGGAAAACATTTTATGCACCTGTGAGTTCCTGCTATGCCATGCTCTGTGCCATCAACGGGATTCATCACATGCAAATAAACAACATAATATACATCAACACATGCAGGGAAATAAGTCTATTTGTATTAATAATTTTGTGAAATGGCCAGTAAGTGTGAGATTTAGAGATAACCACATGAGAGGGAGAGCTGGGAGTTAAACATGTGAGACTTGGTAGCTCGGATCAAACTACTACCTTTTTAGTCATATATTTGCTTGAATGTCTAAAAATGGCACGTAGAGTTAGAGACATGTTTGAAGTTAAAAAAGGTAAGTTCTTATATAGCGCAATATCCAGTCCTTAGTACTGCTCAAAGTGATTTAGTATTTATACTTTACTCCCTGGAAGACCTGTTCAATCGAACACCATCTTGACTTCTCTGAAAAGCATTCAGCCATGCAGCAATTAATGCGCAAAGTATTTCTACACAAATGTCCACCACTTCTAGCCAGGTTCTCATTTATATTTAGCTGAGTGAACTGGAACAACGTAAAGTGAACAAACTTGCCCAAGGTTTGAAACGGCAGCACAGGATTTGAACCCGAGTTCTCTCAATTGAGAGTCAGATGCTCTAGCCTGTGTCCGACTGCTTTCCAGCATAAGTTTTGTGCCATACAGTGGTAGGCAGGTATACTGTTGCACTAGTATTGTATGTGGTCTTCAAACTATTTTTATTCAGTTAAACTTGTATTCCATATGTTATGTCACATTTTCAACTGACAAAGCTTGAACTTCCAAAACCACATAAAAATGACTGAATTTGAAAGAAAAGACAAGAAAGTTGCACAGACAAAATCCGTTGTTACACTTCCTTGCATGTGCAGAAAAAAAGCAAATCGTATCATAAGCCAATCAATGGCCAGTCCACAGTGTGGTGCCACTGTTATTGCAACACGAATGCGACTAACATTTTAAAACCATACATTGTATCATATACCATTACTATATTAAAATATACGATACACACCATATATCACCATACAAAGTGCTCACAAGAATGCACTGGACCCTTTAGTAGCACTTGCACTCAACTGATCCAGGCTGATTTATATCACAACAGTAATGGAAGACAATGGTGCCTGGTTGGATGATGTCAACCAAGTCCCTGGAGCTTGCTAGTCTATGACCCTATTTACAGAGCAGTCCTACTGAGCACACTCCGTCCACGCTGCATAAAGACTTCTACGCACATGTTGTAGACTCCTTGAGTATGTTTATGTGTGTTGCGTGAATGTTTATCTCAAAGTACTTGTGCCTGAAACCTGCCAACCGCTCACTCTCAGTTAAAGGTAATGTGAATATTGTCACTTAAAAGGGACAGACCATTGTCATACTTCTGAGCAGGGCCTCACCCAGAGGGGCCCGTCCACCCGTCATTTGGACGGTTAAAATTATAAAACTGCCTTTTTGGACAGTTTGAAATTGATTGTGGACGGGCCCGTCCATGTCGTTTTTTTGGAGCGGGCCAGCCCGTCCATGCCATTTTTACGATGTCATTGAAACTGCCGCGAAGCCAGTTACAAAATCTACGGAGACAGGTTTTGAAAATCGCCCACCCGGATCGCCTGGCCACACACGCCAAAAAACGATTAAGCCAGGCCTCAACTTCCTAGGGTAATTGTCACCTAACCAATAGTGTTGGTTGCTTGAAAGGCAGCCAACACTTGCGTTGACTAAATAATCCTATGTGAGGTCAACGTCAGGGCGGGGAGATACAATAAGCACTTGCCGATTACGATGCGATCTTGGAAAACGGATGGAATTCCGAGTAATCGACATTTTGAAACGGAATTTGTGTTTTCAAACGGAAACGTTGAAAGAGTAGAATCACCAACACCGTAAACGATACTGAGTTTATTGGCGACATTTTGAAACAAACATGATTACTATGCAACGGTATTCGTTTATTTTGGTGGATTTATGACCCAGGATTTTTAAAACGCGCAAGGCAAATCGTTACGACTGTCATCAGTCATGGCGGCGCGCCGGTGCTACCTCGTGTCAACCGACGTAAACAGGGATGCGGGCGGAAGGTGCTAACATAAACCGTTCCGCGATCGTTGTCTGGCTGTCCGCTAAGCTCATTGAAGACATGTTGCTAATTAAATGTAATTGTCACATCGTAGAACACGCATAAGTGTAGATATTCCGGTTTCGAACACAAAAGTCGAAGGAATAACAACAGCCTAGGTTACGCCAGCTCAAAGTGATATGGCTCGCGTTTCATAGTTCTAATGTTGGATGGCGTCATATATAGCCGTAGCTAAAATGGTTGAACATTATCAGTGAAACAGCATCAGTGATTTGAACATTCATAATTGTTAATATGATTGTTTGTTTAATTTACATTTGTTAACTTATATATTAAGTACTGCTGTATTAGAAACAACCAGGCATTTAAGTTATTGTGCGACATGAATTATTTAATTATCTAAATTAATTATTTATGGTTGTTATTGTGTTGCAAATATCGCACAAATAAGTGTTGTTAGAAAGGTTAACCACACAGTAAAACAGTATTATTTAGATGCAGAGATCATAACATTGTGTTATTTTAAATATTTGACAGAATGTATTATTCTTCAAAGTTAACTTTGAAATAAATATTATTTTTCTGAACAGAAATGGACTTCTGTTTCACTTTTAAACAGAAAATACGTCATTTGACACAGAATTTGCCTTTTTCTGAAATGGCATTAAAACAGAATTTGCCTTTTTTGAAACGGAAAATCAGTGTCCCTATATATACTCATAGTTGCTACTGTGTTTTATAAGGTATCTCTTTGTTGTATTTATATTGTTAATACTACTTACATTTCTGATCACACACGAGATGTGCATTCAGTCATGTGCTCTGCCTTGCCTTCATAAATGGTAACATGTACGTTTAGTTTATTTTTATGATTGGACACACTAAGTATAATTACCAAAATGTACCATGCAGGTATATATATATATATATATATATATACATATACATATACATATATATATAGTCATAGTTACATAGCATGTCATTCGATCGCGTGTCCGATCGCGTGCCAGACCGCGCTTTGTAGAATGTCGGAAAAAATTTGGACTGGCAAAAATTTGATCCTGGGTGAGGCTCTGCTTCTGAGTTTATTACAAATTGTGTCTGTGATTTGGAGGTGGTTAACAGAACCAACAGCGAGATTGTTATTTCGCAGAAGTGTCAGAACCAACAGTGACACTGTGACCATAATATGATGTGACTCTATAAGTCCATTACACAGAACCAATAGCGATATTGAAACTATGATATGGCTCCAACTCCCAAGTCCATTACACAAAATCAACAGCAAGATTGTGACCATGATTTGGCTCCAAGTCCATTATACAGAACCAACTGAGAGATTGTGGCCATGATTTGGTTACAAGTCCATTACACAGAACCAATAACAAGAGTTTTACTGTTATTTGGCTTCAACTTTTTCAAGTCCATTACACAGAACCAACAGCAAGACTGTGACCGTGATTTGGCTTCAACTTTTTCAAGTCCATTACACAGAACCAACAGCAAGACTGTGACCATGATTTGGCTTCAACTTTTTCAAGTCCATTACACAGAACCAACAGCAAGACTGTGACCATGATTTGGCTTCAACTTTTTCAAGTCCATTACACAGAACCAACAGCAAGACTGTGACCCTGATTTGGCTTCAACTTTTTCAAGTCCATTACACAGAACCAACAGCAAGACTGTGACCATGATTTGGCTTCAACTTTTTCAAGTCCATTACACAGAACCAACAGCAAGACTGTGACCTGATTTGGCTTCAACTTTTTCAAGTCCATTACACAGAACCAACAGCAAGACTGTGACCATGATTTGGCTTCAACTTTTTCAAGTCCATTACACAGAACCAACAGCAAGACTGTGACCCTGATTTGGCTTAAACTTTTTCAAGTCCATTACACAGAACCAACAGCAAGACTGTGACCATGATTTGGCTTCAACTTTTTCAAGTCCATTACACAGAACCAACAGCAAGACTGTGACCCTGATTTGGCTTCAACTTTTTCAAGTCCATTACACAGAACCAACAGCAAGACTGTGACCATGATTTGGCTTCAACTTTTTCAAGTCCATTACACAGAACCAACAGCAAGACTGTGACCCTGATTTGGCTTCAACTTTTTCAAGTCCATTACACAGAACCAACAGCAAGACTGTGACCATGATTTGGCTTCAACTTTTTCAAGTCCATTACACAGAACCAACAGCAAGACTGTGACCCTGATTTGGCTTCAACTTTTTCAAGTCCATTACACAGAACCAACAGCAAGACTGTGACCATGATTTGGCTTCAACTTTTTCAAGTCCATTACACAGAACCAACAGCAAGACTGTGACCCTGATTTGGCTTCAACTTTTTCAAGTCCATTACACAGAACCAACAGCAAGACTGTGAATTTGGCTTCAACTTTTTCAAGTCCATTACACAGAACCAACAGCAAGACTGTGACCATGATTTGGCTTCAACTTTTTCAAGTCCATTACACAGAACCAACAGCAAGACTGTGACCCTGATTTGGCTTCAACTTTTTCAAGTCCATTACACAGAACCAACAGCAAGACTGTGACCATGATTTGGCTTCAACTTTTTCAAGTCCATTACACAGAACCAACAGCAAGACTGTGACCCTGATTTGGCTTCAACTTTTTCAAGTCCATTACACAGAACCAACAGCAAGACTGTGACCCTGATTTGGCTTCAACTTTTTCAAGTCCATTACACAGAACCAACAGCAAGACTGTAACCCTGATTTGGCTTCAACTTTTTCAAGTCCATTACACAGAACCAACAGCAAGACTGTGACCCTGATTTGGCTTCAACTTTTTCAAGTCCATTACACAGAACCAACAGCAAGACTGTGACCGTGATTTGACTTCAACTTTTTCAAGTCCATTACACAGAACCAACAGCAAGACTGTGACCATGATTTGGCTTCAATTTTTTCAAGTCCATTACACAGAACCAACAGCAAGACTGTGACCGTGATTTGGCTTCAACTTTTTCAAGTCCATTACACAGAACCAACAGCAAGACTGTGACCATGATTTGGCTTCAACTTTTTCAAGTCCATTACACAGAACCAACAGCAAGACTGTGACCATGATTTGGCTTCAACTTTTTCAAGTCCATTACACAGAACCAACAGCAAGACTGTGATCGTGATTTGGCTTCAACTTTTTCAAGTCCATTACACAGAACCAACAGCAAGACTGTGACCGTGATTTGGCTTCAACTTTTTCAAGTCCATTACACAGAACCAACAGCAAGACTGTGACCGTGATTTGGCTTCAACTTTTTCAAGTCCATTACACAGAACCAACAGCAAGACTGTGACCGTGATTTGGCTTCAACTTTTTCAAGTCCATTACACAGAACCAACAGCAAGACTGTGACCCTGATTTTGCTTCAACTTTTTCAAGTCCATTACACAGAACCAACAGCAAGACTGTGACCGTGATTTGGCTTCAACTTTTTCAAGTCCATTACACAGAACCAACAGCAAGACTGTGACCGTGATTTGGCTTCAACTTTTTCAAGTCCATTACACAGAACCAACAGCAAGACTGTGACCTTGATTTGGCTTCAACTTTTTCAAGTCCATTACACAGAACCAACAGCAAGACTGTGACGTTGATTTGACTTCAACTTTTTCAAGTCCATTACACAGAACCAACAGCAAGACTGTGACCGTGATTTTGCTTCAACTTTTTTAAGTCCATTACACAGAACCAACAGCAAGACTGTGACCATGATTTGGCTTCAACTTTTTCAAGTCCATTACACAGAACCAACAGCAAGACTGTGACGATGATTTGGCTTCAACTTTTTCAAGTCCATTACACAAAACCAACAGCAAGACTGTGACCATGATTTGACTTCAACTTTTTCAAGTCCATTACACAGAATCAACAGCAAGACTGACCATGATTTGGCTTCAACTTTTTCAAGTCTATTTATTACACAAAACCAACTGAGAGATTGTGACCATGATTTGGCTACAAGTCCATTACACAGAAAAGATTTTGACTGTGATTTGAATCCAAGTCTATTACACAGAACCGACAGTGAGATTTTGACTTTGATTTGAATCCAAGTCTACTACACAGAACCAACAATGAGAGACTGTGATGTCACATTCTGTTGTCCCCTCATCTGGCAATGCTCTGCGATAGACACAACAAATTTGACAAACGTCATGGCTGGGAGATCTGAGACACTATCAGCCAAGACATCTCAGTGTGAACAATTGGAGCAGTGATGGACGAGATACAAGGAGGGTACATCAATTATGTGGGTACAAAAACTTTACTGTCCTATGGTGCTGCTACAAAGTTGAAACGAACAGCCACACTTAGTGGAATATCTATCTCTTCAGAGCAGACTCTGTTACAGGGTGTTCAAACAGCTAGATTACCCGGCCATAGATAGTGGTGGGTCTATATGAATGGTCTTCACACAGTAATTGCAGTGTGGCTGAATGCTTCCAACAGTAACTGAGATGCTGTTCAAATGAACAAGTCTGCCAGGGGGTGAAGAGAAAAGTGCTTTGGGGTCTCGCTCGACTGGTTACAGTGCTACATAAAACTTCCCTTTTTACTTTTGACGTTATACTCTGATGTTTGGCCAATGTTTGCAACATCCACATCAATATCAAATGACTTCAATATCAAAATTATATATGTACACATAACCATTATTTTGTAGCTCATGTATTCGTGTGCGCATGACGGCCCATGGTGACATGCACACATGGTCTGGGTACATGCACATATGGTCCACGGTGACACGTGATGTAATACATGGTCTGCATGACATGTATGGTCCATGTTGATACAGACACATGGACCACATGCTGTGAGGTTTCCACCACAGACCCATGTACTGGGCAGACCAGAGTCCACTGAGCACATATGTGAGACTCCGTCTGATGTTCCAGCTTACAACACTGCCTTATGCACTACTGCCATCTAGTGAACAATTCAACAGTCAAAGTGAAAATTTCACTCGATGAAATGTAGAACACATCAAGTAAAATGTCAACTCTTTTTCTTACAACCGGGTGATAAATGACAATATAATTACGGGCTGGTGACCAGAACATGACACAGCCAAGAATCACTTCAAATTGGTCATCACATGGCTTGATCGCCACTGACTGGTCAGGGAATTGTTATGGTCAGTCTAGAGGGTGGACAGGCGTGGTAATGCTACAGCTTCAAAGTCAAGATATTTTGTACGTGTTGTTCTCGACTGTAATTAATCAACTTGCCTGTGCAATAGATTATGCAATGGATAGCATTACAAAATAAATAACAGATCTATGATTAAACATACCTGGGAGTTAATTACACATGAATCTGATTAATTACAGTTACTTTCTACGAAATGCAGTAACTGTTGCAACTTTATGCTGTATGTGTGTGTGTGTGAGTGTGTGTGTGTGTGTGTGTGTGTGTGAGTGTGTGTGTGAGTGTGTGTGTGTGAGTGTGTGTGTGTGTGTGTGTGTGTGTGTGTGTGTGTGTGTGTGTGTGTGTGTGTGTGTGTGTGTGTGTGTGTGTGTATGTGTGTGAGTGTGTGTGTGTGTGAGTGAGTGTGTGTGTGAGCATGCATGCGTGCATGCGTGCGTGCGTGTGCGTGCGTGCATGATTGTGTGTGTGGGTGCGTGTGTGTACGAGTCTGTGATTGCATGAGTGTGTGTGTTTAATTGAGTGTGTCCATGCGTGCGTTGAGTGTATGTGTGTGTTTGTGTGTGTGAATGTGCATGTGTGTGTTTGCGTGTGTTTGTGCATGTGTGTGTGTGTGTGCATGTGTGCAACTGTGCGTGTCTGTTAGTGTGTCTGTTTGTGTTGTGTGCATGTGTGCCACGCTATGCATCTATTCGTGTGTGCATTTGTCTGTGTGTATGCGTGCATGACTTTTTATTATTTTATAATTTTATACAATCTACCTCTAAATGTTTTGTATAAGTGACACTTGAGTACCTTGTGATAATTCAGAGTGCAAACTGCTAACATCATGAAAAGACACCTGGAACTACATAAATAACAGGATGTAGCGCGGTACTAGTGCCCAGGATTACATTACAGTACAGTAGTACTAGTAGGAACTGTCCTTCATGTAACACACACAGGATAATCATCAATGCGTCACCCAGCCTGAACATACAGTTTCCCAACTTCATTTTCTTACCAACTTGATCAAACACAACCTATAACTTCAAAAACCTTCATGTTATGATGACCAATTTTAACGTCATCTTTTCTTTTTCTAATGTTATACTAGATAGTCAGTTCACGGCGACAGACCACTATTGATTTTTGTACTGAAAACAATTTGCGAAAACTCGGTCAGGCAATTCCACTGTGCTCATGATTACGGTTCGGTTTCAATAACAAAAAACTTTTTACTTCAATTTCTCCCATGTCACTTCCAGTACTTAGCGCTTTTATCAAATCTGACATTTTGTTTTTGAGGAAACCAATTAGGAAGAAATTTAAGGTGCACCCTGTCATTTATAGACAAAACCAAACTTCACGGACACATGCTACCAACCAGTAATGCAAACATTTCAGAAAGTTTTTATTCCACAATATGTCCTTTCCAAAAAGTGTTTCATTCTTATTTCCAGTGAGCAATAAATAAATGAAAGGCTGCGCTGTCTGTCTCAATACCACTGGCATTTTAGTAATTATTTAAATTAATATAATAATGTTTATGACCACAGAAATCAAATAATGATCCGTCCCTTCTTCTTTGTATCATTGACCCAAACTTAATGAAAATGTTACTTAAATTAATACTAATAACAATACAAATTTACGTAACTCCCAAATCCACATAAAATCAAATGCCCTCAGACTCAAATGCTTCACATAAAATTCTACAAATTATTTAATTAGTTAAAAAGTAAACAGCATTTATAACATGTATAGTATAGAGATGATTAAAACACGTAATCAATCTACATAAATACAAAATATTTAATATTACAATTATAATAATTCTATATATATATATATTATACATATATACATATCAGTGTGAACTTATGCTATGAGAACATTTACTTCGGCAATTGTGCTCTGGACAACTGCACCTATGCCACAGCTGGAGTGAACATATCAATTATATCCATATAAAGTCGCCGCTGTAAACAACGCAACTGTCATACACTAAATGTTGTGGATGAATCATGAACAATCTTAGCCTTGTGCTGAGCGACCATGCACATGACTATCGAAATCAGAAATGTCACATTTTAAAAGAATTTCCTTGAAATTAATATACAACAATGGATGCCTGTTGCATACATTTAAGCAAGTTTTACAGGTAATTAATGTAAAAACAATATTATGGGCACCAAGGTAATTACCATCTAGATATCTGCTTCTGAATTATTTCTTTACCATGAAAAACTGCTCTACTATGAATCACACAAATTTTGAGAGGAAATTAGATCATAAGTTGTGGGAAAAATATCCAATTAAATTAGCCCATTAAATTATACTATATATTAAGACTATTACATGTAAGACTAAAACATAGCATTGCCTTTTTTTCAAAAGTTTATGACCCTGGGTGACGGTAGCATTTGTAACGAATGTACTATTTGTGAGCTTTGGTGACGGAGGCATGACTGATAAACATGCTTTTAAAAATGTAATTTTTTTGTTTATAACGTACTCCAATTGAAATATTTAGCAAACATACATGAATTTAAAAATGTGCATATAGTGTACATGTATGGATGGATATTATTTTGTATAGATATGAACGGATTGCACTTAATTTTGTATGCGTCTTTTGGACACATGTGACAAAAAATATGCGGCATTCCAGCGAACAATGCATCATTGACGTGTTTCCGCACTCCAAGGGAATCCCTGCTGTAAATTCAAATAGACCAGTCATGGAACAAACAAGACCCTAGCGGTTTCCTGTAGAAGCCATCCAAGATAGTGAGGAGAAAACAAAGTAAAATGTGTTGAAATCAAATGATTCTTGACTTGGCCATTTTGTTAGTAAGTCACAGGCGACCTTTTGCAAGAACGGTCGCCTGAAAAGAGGCTCGATCAGGAAACTTTCGATAACTTGCTAGCTGAATTAGCAACAGCACAAGTGTGGTGTTTTGCATGACTGACCGAAAGTCACATGACTGAACACATGCATATTATTGGCTAACAGTAACAAGCCTTCAATGATCGCTGACCTGTTGCGATCATCGTAGAACAATTCACACTGTACGACAAAGCAAGACCATCATGGATGATACATTGTAAAATTTGAACATTTTACTACAACATGACAAAAAAGTCTACTTAAGGTTAATGTTATTATTATACTGGATTCGGTTGTCGTCGGGATTAAAATCAGTTATGATTAGAGTTAGGATTAGGCTTCCAGTCAACCATCTTTTTACCAGAAAATTATTATCAGCTGCATGTAATGGCAAAACTAATGTCAGGAGATATTGTAAAAATGGTCGGTGGGAATGAGCTTACGATCAAAACACTGTAACAGTAGCTACTGGTTTGTCACTCCTTTAGTACCTAACAGATCCATTGGATATCACCTTTATTACACTATTACCAAATTTACCGGGTATTACACCACTATTGAATTTCCAGGGCATGATGGCCAGTTTCTTGTGCATTGTGGAAAAGTGGCTCCTTTGCTACGCTACAAAATTCAAGGCCTGTAAATAGAGCAGAATGTGTTTAATCTTACCCAGATCAATGTTTACCAAAAAATTGTTGATTAGGGGAAAGTTAATGATTAAGTTTACCACAAGAACAATATGATGTATTGTTTGTGTCTTTCAGGAGCTGCTGGTGGTTACCTCTGGCTATCTGTTTGAAAGGTCACTTTCTTCTCTGTAAATTAGCGTTGGCATTCAGAGTCTTGACGAATTCATTAGTTTGGCCTATCCTTGATGGTGACAATATTAAGAACAAGAGCATTCATTCGGTTGTTAACATTTGAGAAATGGATGTTAACTCATAATATCCAGACAGATCACATCGTCCGGACTTCCCGTAAACAATACGGTTTTTATTTTTGGAGGAATATGGCTATATTACGTCTTCATATAGATTGTCTTTAAATATAGAATTGTGAAAAATCATGCATTTATGACATAAATATAAATTCAACAATAACGACTGCTTGAAGAGCTGACTCTTTTGAAGGTTAACAAATGCTTAACAAAACAGCAGGTTTTGTCTGAACTTTGACACAGGTATATTTGTAGCGTGATGGATAACAATATTCCATCGGAATACAATTACGATGCAAAGCTTTACAGAGCACTAAGTGAACATGGTGTTATATAAATTTTGCCTTCAATTTAAATTTGATTGTTTTTACAATTTTGCTACAGGAATTGATTGTACACTAGACCTGATAACCATTGAAAAACATAACACGGATTAATTTAAATACAGTTTTATACAGAATTTCAAGTCAAAAATACGGATGCCAACCAAGAAACTATGTTGGATTGATGTTGGGGGGCACTTCTAATGCAGTGATCAGGACACTTCTAAATGCTCACTGATATGATCATTCGTGTTTGGTGTAAGGTCTGTGCAAAGTAACTTTACAACATCATTGTGAATGGCGCCAAATGGGTAAAACAAAAACCAACATAAAGTTTGACATACTCAGGCCACTGAGATGAATGATAAACTGCTTGCCTGTTTTTTTCATATATATATATATACTGTATATACTAATTCTTGTATATGCAGACGCAATTGTTGGTTCAAATAATGTAATGCCTTAATATTCCTTTTAAATTGCAGTCACAAGTTAACCGCAATCAGCCAGGCATGGTAATTATTACCAGGAAGTTTGATGAATCAGTCGTCTCTATTTAAAGTGGGAGCCATACAATTGACAGAAAATGCACCAAACGTCAGCCAAAATATTAAAACTGCGAACATGCACATTCGGCCAGGCAGTATACCTTAACTCTGTACTCAACTGGGTAGACAGCCTTCTTATTTCAAGACCACTTATTGGATGAATAATTAATGAACCCCGCCATTGGCCAATCACGCAGGCAGATACAAATGAGTTTGGCAGAGCATACATGTCATCGTATACGCATGGCTGAGTTTTAGTTGGCGTTATTTAATTAGTTATAACAAAAATGTAACAAAACAAACATTGATTTAAATATCAATTAAAAAGATTAGGCTTTAGGGTTATCCTACTTTTCTAGATATGGTCAGGTTACCGGAAACATGATGGTGGTCAATCAGATTGAAACCAGTGGCCTGACAGGCCAATGAAATATGAAAACTGGTGGCCCGAACTGGCCCGACAGCCTCAAAAAAGATGCCGGGCCAGCGGGCCAGCGGGCCAGTGTTAATGTTGAGGCCTGTATGCAATATATCAGTGTAAATTGTGTAATTCTTGATAAATTTGCATGAAATCAATCCAATTTACATTAATGGTTTGAGGAACCACGTGCCTATGGGTATCAATTCAGTTCTGTTTGTAAATCTGCAGTTTTCCTTGAAATCAGAATACACTGAATACATATTGTATAACTGCTATGTACCATAGATAACATTTCTCAAAAAGTACCCAATTGTTAGCAATGACCCTAAGTAAGCAGATAAAACAACAAAAAGGGCATTGGTAGATGGAGGCCCTATTTAACACGAAACAACAACCAATGCTTGGATTAATGTAGGAACCAGGGCATGGGTGGATGGAGGCCGTGGGTGAATGTATGCCTAAGTACTAAACATGAAACAACATCCATGGTATGGGTGAATGAAAGCCCTACTTAACATGAAAGAAACAGCCAGGGCATGGGTGAATAGAAGCCCTATTTAACATGAAACAACACCAAGGGCATGGGTGAATGGATGCCTTACTAAACATGAAACAATATCCTGGGCATGGGTGAATGGATGCCTTACTAAACATCAAACAATATCCTGGGCATGGGTGAATGGATGCCTTACTAAACATGAAACAACAGCCAGGGCATGGGTGATTGGATGCCTTATTAAACATGAAACAATATCCTGGGTATGGGTGAATGGATGCCTTACTAAACATGAAACAATATCCTAGGCATGGGTGAATGGATGCCTTACTAAACATGAAACAACAGCCAGGGCATGGGTGATTGGATGCCTTACTAAACATGAAACAATATCCTGGGTATGGGTGAATGGATGCCTTACTAAACATGAAACAATATCCTAGGCATGGGTGAATGGATGCCTTACTAAACATGAAACAACAGCCAGGGCATGGGTGATTGGATGCCTTACTAAACATGAAACAATATCCTGGGTATGGGTGAATGGATGCCTTACTAAACATGAAACAATATCCTAGGCATGGGTGAATGGATGCCTTACTAAACATGAAACAACAGCCAGGGCATGGGTGATTGGATGCCTTACTAAACATGAAACAATATCCTGGGTATGGGTGAATGGATGCCTTACTAAACATGAAACAACAGCCAGGGCATGGGTGATTGGATGCCTTACAAAACATGAAACAATAGCCTGGGCATGGGTGAATGGATGCCTTACTAAACATGAAACAACAGCCAGGGCATGGGTGAATGGATGCCTTACTAAACATGAAACAATATCCTGGGCATGGGTGAATGGATGCCTTACTAAACATGAAACAACAGCCAGGGCATGGGTGAATGGATGCCTTACTAAACATGAAACAATATCCTGGGCATGGGTGAATGGATGCCTTACTAAACATGAAACAACAGCCAGAGCATGGGTGAATAGAAGCCCTATTTACCATGAGACAGCAGCCAGGGCATTGGTGTGTTGAGGTGCTACTAAGCATGCAATGTACTTCAGGCTAGATTCATGTTTGTACGAATTAAGCAACCGATACATGTACCGGCCTGCTAGCAATTAATAATTAAAATTACTGGAAAGAAGAAAACACACTGGGCAACCTGCTCACAGAAAACAACGTCAGTGCAATAAGTAGGTCAGTGCAACAACTAGGTCAGTGCAAGTAGTTCAGCACAACAAGTAGGTAAGTTCAACAAGGTCAGCTCAACAAGTAGGTCAGTTGTTTTTCCTTCGACCCTCAACCATGCAATAGACCAACTCTGGACTCCGCCTATTGCATTATGATAGCTATCTGGCGGCAATGGCTAGAACAGATTACACTATTTGTAGAGCACTCTACTGTGCAAATATTGAATACAATCCACAAATTTAAAAATGACACAGCTCTGACACAGAGCGAAAAGATGCTTTAAAAAAAGTATTTAAGTAGTGCTCCACAGAGAAATCTTTGCATTTCTTACAAGAAGAATTATGATTTGGGGAAGACAATTAGTGGTGAGCGCAGGTGTAAAGACTGCCACTACCCAGCATCCTTTCTTAATATTACTTTTTAATTAATAGCCACAGCTAATTAGGGTCAATAATTGCTACATAGACACATACAGATGATAGGCACATACAGACGATAGACACACACAGACGAAGGCATTGATTTTTACCAAGAAGCAGCCAAGAAGACAAGTTAGTAGGTATACTTTGTGCAAAATGTGGTTTGGCTTAATAGATTTCTTGCATATTTTGTTACGGCACACACACGCATACATACATGCACACACGCATACATGCACGCACACACGCATACATGCACGCACACATGCATGCACACACGCATACATGCACGCACACGCATACATGCACGCATACATGCACACACACACGCATACATGCACGCACACACGCATGCACACACGCACGCATACATGCACGCACACACGCACGCACGCATACATGCACGCACACACGCATACATGCACGCACACACGCATACATGCACGCACATACGCATACATGCACGCACACATGCAGGCACACACTGACAGTGTGTGTAGTGTTTAGTATATGTCTATCTACAATTTGACTATTTCAAAAGCAAAACATTCAAATTGCCAACACTGTTTGAGGCTTATTAAATGCAATTCGGCGGAATGTAAACCTTCAATGTATTTATTCTAGTATCAAGAGCATTTATTAATAAATATTATTAAACTAGGAACAGGTAAAACCAGTTTAATGTTTTCCTTCTTTCAAACTCGATGGGCATTTTCTCCCAGCAACTGATGTTAGCTATATAAATCTAGGAATATTTGGTCAAATCCCTCTAAACTAGCTATCCAAGTGACTTACACAAAATGGTTTGATTGAAGGGGTGGCCTGATTAGAGAGGCTGGTCAAATATACAAATACAGATATGCAAAACTCTGTACATACATAAGCATATCATCTGTGCACAATGGTATAAAGTGTTATTACCATTATAAACATTATTTTATAACATTAGTAAAATAGTTTTGTGCATTCGATATATATGGATTAATTTGCTGTGAAGGTCCCTAATAACCGATACTTTTTGTTAAGTGACCACTGGTTTCTGCTGTTGGCTGTTTTAAACTGTTTAGTGTTATAACTGGCAGCATTACGAAACAGACGACTGACTGCTTTACTGAATTTGCTGAATATTGGTTTCAATTTCTAAAAAATCAAACACACTGTGACAGAGTGGTTGTTTTCAAGGGGTGGCCATCCCCCAGAGGTAGCTGCTTTGAAGGGTTCTACTGCATGCATTCAGTGGGTCTTAGTGTTGATACAGCTTTCATTGATGGTCGTCTTAATTGCAACAGATTTTATTGTGGGTATTTTGACTGAATGGTGTCCTGAATTGGAATCCTTAACTTTATGGAAGTACAAAGTAATAACAGACACCGCCATTTTATTATTACGACTGTCAGGTATTAATAATAATGCATTCAGACTTTCATAAACTGGCCCGGCGGCTAAATATACCGAGTTTGGCTTCATGAAGCATGAATGCTATTGTGGGTAGACTCTCCAGTGTCTAAACTTAAACAACAATTACCATTCGACTAGTGACGCTGATAGCTGTGACAGGCAATTTTGTCCAGATTTACTTGAAGCAGAGGTGGTTTCGAGATGAGGCCAGCAATAGGACAGGGATCAATTGAAATACACATCTGAATGGCATTACTGGAGAAAAATCTGTCCGGAAACAGCTACTAATCGTGTACTGATGAATGGACACCTCCTGCGTAAGCTGCAAATAGAACGCAATTTAAGAAACTGACAAATCGGACGGTGTGTCTATTTGAGGATCGCACCGGATTGGCAATTTTAGTACATCTGGAATGAGTATGATGTAATTGCAATTGGAAGTTATTTATAGCATGTAATCGTTATAGTAGATGGATAAAGACCCAGCTGCTTTAGATAACGTGGAAAATATCCCACTACAGCTATATGTTATGCACAGCTATATGCATTACAGCTATATATATGTTATTGCTATCAGTTCCTGTTATTATTACAGCAGACTATATTGAGACGCAGTGCACGCCAAACATAGATGGATCTTACAGAATCACAACAACACGCGACAATGTAAACATCACTAAAAATAAACTAGTTCAGTATTTTTAGATCTATCCATGGTCTGCTAATCGATATTAATGTTATATTTGTGTGCATGATTGCATGTGCTGACAAACAACTCCACTGGGCAAGTAATTATATTAAAACAGAGCGTCATGTAACCATGCGCTATTTTAAGAGCAGTGTTGTTTTTAAGGACAGGCAAATTATTTCGTGCAATATTACTGCAATAAAAGCTAACATAAGTAAGATTCCAACAAAATAGCATCAATGGAATTAATCAATTATATATATATATATATATTCTCTGTATAACTGATTGATATACTTGGACCAATCTTATTTTAAACTCTACATCTCTGAATTTATTATCTTTTGCAGATGACACGACTGTATATCAATCAGGTCCTCATATTGATACGTTAATTGACAGCATAAACGAAGAATTAGTACATTTGTATGATTGGCGTTGTGCCAATAAATTGTCATTAAATATAAAAAAGACAAACTTTTGCATATTCAGTCCACCGAATAGAAAATACCAGATAAATAACTGTATTAAAATAAACAGTGAAATTATTAATCATGTTGGAAAGGATGACAAAGAAGAATCGGTGAAGTTCTTAGGAATACATATTGATAAACATTTAACATGGAAAAAACATATCAACATAATCAGTTCTAAAATATCTAGAGCAATATTTGCAATTAATTGAATGAAACATTTTTTGCCACACAGTGCTTTAAAAACTCTATATTATACCTTAATTAAAAGTCACTTAACTTACGGTGTACAAGCATGGGGCAATGGAAATACCATAAGATAGAAATTTTACAAAAACACGCTATACGAATAATAACAAAACAAGATACAGAAGTCACACTGATCCTATCTTTAAATCTGAAAATATACTTAAAATCACTGATATTCACAGGTTGCATGTCTCACTATTTATGTATGATTATCACCATAATACACTGTCTAAATCATTCAAACATTATATACCAAAAAGAATCTAGCCACTAACACCAGAATTACTAGACAACGTAACTTCTGATATAGAGAGAAGCCCAGAACATATTTTCCATCTAAATTACCTAAACACCATTTTATAAAATATGGAATAATCTTGATTATAAGATACAAAACGTCAAATCCAGACAAAAATTTTAATTGTTATTATCAATATCTAGACAACTATCTTAGCCACATGCATTGCCTAAATCCCAGATGTGCGGAGTGCAATTAAATATTTGTTTACTTTTTATATTAATGTTTCACAAATTTCTTATCAGTGTTTTCTAACAGTAATTTCCTACAATAATTTGTTTCCTTCTCTATCGCATCCCCAGTCCGTTGTCATACAGAAGATATCATACACTCGTAATAATCATTGTATAAGTATGTGTAAATATAATTTGAAATATATGTTTATGAGGTCACAGGAAGACCATGTGACCACCATGCAACACAACTTTATTTTTAAACGGTTGTTTTGTGTAAGTCTACTGTTACGATGTTGTTGTTGCAAAATAAATTGATTTTATTTTATTTTATGCTGAACAATTGTATAGTCTGTGCAACAATATAAGGTATTTTATAATATATTTTATGATATATTTTATACATGATGTGGACTGGATATCAGTGTTTGCTTTAAGGTAGAGTTGGAATTTTTTTTTTTAACTGTGTTAACAAACATGCTTAGAACTTTAATATTTAAATCACACATTTAGAAGGACATATTTTATAATAATTATAATAAAGATGGTAACTTTAAATGCTCACGGGACAATAATTATATGTTTTACACTAACCAGTAAAGATTCCTATTGAAGAGAGATTACAACATTTTACTGTGCAAAAGTCCAGATCATTATCAACTATTCATTATGAAGTACCACAACACTTCTGCTCTCCAAGACTTTCACCACAGGCATGCGTTTCTAAATGTAATTCCCCAGCCAAGAAATGCCTGTGCTTACTACCTTCCACACCATGCAGTTAATGTAGATGTTAGTTGTTGTTGCTGTGTGCCAAAATGTAGAGATTGTAATTTGTGCGAGAGGTTGAAAGTGTGTGAAAAGCAGCCAAATTAATTATCGACAGGAAACAGTGGGAACCTGGAAGCCAACATAAAGCTTACTAGCCAACGCAAATAAACCATTTTACAATGTCCAGAATACATAGAAATTCCAGTTCCTTGGCATGTTTCATTAGACAAGATTTACATCAGAAATTCACAAAAAACACAATTTTTCCTTTCGAATATTTAAGCCATGTCTGAAGATCTTCATCTGCAGACTCGCTTCACGATGGGCGTGTCACATTCTCTAGCTCGTATCACATGACACTGGTCATGTGGATTTCATAAGGCAAGAACATACTGTAGAACTGGGATTTGTGTTTTTTTTTAATAATTGTAATCAGAATTGGTGAAAATGTAACAGTTACTTAATTACTTTTTTCTATTATTTCTCAAGTACAAAAAAACTTTAAATGAGTTCTTTAAAATGTATTCAAACTTTGAACATTTTCGGTACATGCATTGTTTGTGTTAATTTTGATATGAAAATCTCTATTTTTGATATGGAATTGAAGAGCCTATTTTAAAATGTACTTTAGTCACATAATACTCAATTTGAAAAAATGAGAGTAGAACATTTTTAAAATGCTCTCAAACCAGGTTTGAGAAGATATGAAGATTATGTATTTTTTATTACTGAGGACATATCACCAGCATACGACATGCCTGATATTGAATTTCTAATGTTGATATTGTAATTATAATAAGTTTATTATGCAATTGACTTTAGTACATTTCACCTTGAAACCTAAATATACCAAAGTTCCATTTCTAAGATGTTGTTAATATGCAATAACCATGGTCACAATGTGCTGTGAAATAAATGTCACGATGGTGCATGAATGAAACTAATTAACAAGTATAGTATCCAGTCTACTATCTAGCTTGTTACTCAAACGCCATTTCTGAATCTATTGACAACAAGAAACAAGTTGATTCTGTTTATTTGGACTTCAGTAAAGCCTTTGATTCAATGTGCCACCCATTGTTAAAGTCATCAATGGTCAAATACTAGGCAAGCGCCATGAGTGCCTCTACGGCGGATACCGGCGCTATATAAAATTTCATTATTATTACTTTAAGCCAGTCTCTGCCCAAGGTCACCGCTGTCAAAGATCTCGGTGTCACATTGACCGACAGTTTGACTTTTAAAGATCATATTAATCTTAGTGTCTTTAAAGCTTCAAAGATGAGTAGCTTTATTAAGCATGTTCGCACAACATTTACTGATGTACAGGCTTTGCGACCCTTGTATATATCTCGTCAGAAGTCAGTTGGAGTACATCCCAGTGTTATCTGGAATCCCTGGCAACGTATGTTTATTGACAAAATCGAATGAGTTAAACAAATTCATTACAAAATACAGTACTGCTCTGACAGTTATCCTGAACTTTGCCATCATTTTAGACCACCTTCCCTTCAACATCATAGGCAAGTTGTAGATCTCATCTTTTTACACAAGTGTGTGCACTCCCAACTAGACTCGTCATATCTGGCACGGACTGTCCAATTTCACTGTCCTTCACGATCTCTACGAAGCTACGTCCCTTTTAGAGTTTCCAATAGCAGAATCAACATTAGAAAACACTGTTTAGAATTGATGTATGACTACTTTCAACACATTGTATTTACGTGATCCAACTTATGGTATATTTTCAGAGCTGAAACCTTTAGATCTTCAATTGAAAAACATTTCTATGTATAACGGATGCTTGCCTGGTATATTTAATGTTGATATCATGTGGTTTATATGTCCTTATTGTTTTTATATTGTTATTATTTATATGTATAATTTCAGTTATCAGTCCTGTTACTGGGTCTACTGGACCTGTTGGAATCCGAATAAATACAATACAATTGAGCTTAACGTATTTATACAAGTGTCCCACACCAGGTTTGTGCATTGTGGAATTCCGTAGCAGTACAGAATGGTGTAATTTTACTCAAGCCTAGAACATATACACTGAATGATGACATGCTAACTAGTTTTGACTAATAACTGTAGAAGCCAGTTCAACATAAACACATTCACCGATGCAGTCAGTCGAACAAATGTGACAATACCAAACGGGCACTGAATCATGCCAAATTGCCCACCTCAATATTGTCTGCATCATCCATTTTGAAAAAGGTAGTACCCGGTATCATATGACCTTACCTATCTTGGCGATTGGCCAGATTAGGACTTAGGAACTAGAGATCAATCTGGAAAAAGACATGCATGTGCCCTGGGCACATCAGAGACATAACTAGGTACATGCCTTTTCACAATTCTATGTGTCCCAAATCAGTTGATTAAAATGTTTATTAATTAATTCGCATGATAGTATGATCGCTTAAAAGTTAAATAACCTAGTAAATGTGAACATTAATTTTTTTTAAATATTAGGCATGTAATCATGTTATTATTTAACATGTTTTAATTCTATTCAGGACTGCCTGCGCGACATATTTCTGGGTACATAACATATATCATCAATATCAAAATGCTCAGTAAATGGTCAGTTTTCTTTCAAAATCTGTATCCTTACAAAGCTAGATACCATCAGGATATGTGTGCCCCATTTTTTGTGGACTGATCAAGGTCCTACTCTGCTGCTCCACATATGGGGAGATTCTTAGAAATACGATGCAAGCATTGAGGTTGTCCCTCAATGCTTGCTCGGCAAGCATTGAGGGACAACGATTCACATACGAGAGAGCACCAACTAAACATATTCAAAAAAGGATGTTGATTAAACATTAAAAAGACTAATTTATATGCCGATGCACAGATGTATGCAATAGCCTCACAGAATAGCCTTGTCTGTGGCCGAGACTCCATTAGTGCAGTCATTTGAGAGGAAATTAAATTATAAGTTGTGTGCGAAAAACAACTAATTAAATTAGCCCAATTAATTTATACTACACAGTAAGTCTATTACATGTAAGACTAAAACATAGCAGTATTTTTCAAAATGTATGACCCTGGGTGACGGTAGCATTTGTAATGAATGTACTATTTGTGAGCCTTGGTGATGGAGGCATGATTTATAAACATGCTTTTAAAACTGTTTATATTTCATTTATAGTGTACTTCAATTATACTATTTAGTAAACATACATGCATTTAAAAATGTGCATATAGTGTAGATGTATGGATGGATATTATTTGTATAGATGTAAATGGATTGCATTTCGTTCGGCAAGACATGAAAGTTGACAATGGGCAATAATATGGTGTCGGTGGCAAAAAACGCTGTTCACAGTGCTCGTCTAAAGCTTATAAACAATGTCAACAAAAGGCTAGGGGTAGGCAAGGAACAAGAGTATTGATTAGACTGTTCTCCGTTTCCAGTCATCAATGTAAGATGTGATTTAAATCATTCCCATTCAGTTCTGTTTGTTGTCTGCGTGGCCGTTGTCTGTGTTTGGGCGCAGACTGGGGCACACCGCACCGCTGCTTGGGCCTCAAAATGTGCTAAGACGCAATATTTTTATAGCATAAATATGCCTGGGGTGATGTGGAATGATTTAATTATCGCATCGATGTGTCAAATTTAGGCAAAACTATAGTTAACAACGGCAAAATTGAGGTGGGCCAGGATTCTACACCAATGTTCAGTGTACACTTTAACCAACTTAGGCAGTATAGTTATATGTGCTTTGGAGCTAAATATGACAAGGAGAGCCAAAACAACATGTGACACAATGAAAGCGAACAACGTGCAACGGAGGCTGAATTATTGGCTTTTAAATTAAATGTAACGTTTGTGACCGGGTGTGTGTGTGTATGTGTGTGTGTGTGTGTGTGTGTGTGTGTCACATGTCACAAGCGTTACCGTATAGTTTTTGGAAATGCAAGAGCTGCTTTGACTGGGAAACATATCCTGCTTTAATAGTTCAGCCCAGTACTTCAAAGTTATGAAGATTCCATTAAAAAATTATTCAAGACTAATGACTTATGATTAAACAACAACATCGTGTCACATTCGTCACAAGCGTTATCAATTTTTTTTTTATATACATCTTACAATACCTGACTTTAAAAAAGCATGGTGTGACTGTGCATTTACTTTGGTCCTAGCACCAAAACTGATGACGTAGTTCAACAAATATGCGTAGAACATAATGCACCGTCAAACACCGTTGCCAGTGTCACATTTTCACATGGAAGTCACAAGCGTTACCACTGAAGAGAATGCAGCAAAATGGAGCTTCATCATAGACCATCAGTGTTCAATAAATGTTGAATATGTATTACTGTGCTTTTATCAAGGTATCTTTGTTGTTTAATCCTTGAGCAGACCCAGTGTTTACATTTTTCAATTTTACCGTGTGCATCACAAGTCACGAGCGTATCTTTCATTTTTTGATTTCACGTTCTGTGGGTAAAACACCCAGCAATATGTGATATTGGTTGTTGTTTTCCTTGTCCAATCTCTCTAAAAGCCTATATTTAGTCGGGTATTGGTTTTGCACAATTTAGTTGTTTCGAAAATTAAGAAATTAAAGAATGTTAAAAAATAAACCGCATGTAAGTTTTTTTTAGTAAGTTTCATACAAATGCAGAAAAATAGTAATTAAAGTTTTAATTAATAACTTAACACCAGCTTATTGTTGTTAGGAAAGTGTTATAAATTATATGCAAATCTTCATTACTTTATAACAAAATGATAAACAACATCTTTGATGAGAATAAAAAGAACAATCCATTGAAACTTGTTTTTTTATTTTATTTTACATCTCAGATGCTGAAATTTCACATATTTCACGACGCAGGATTAGGGTAGAGTGGAATCTTAGTACATTTATGTATTATCTTTATACGTGTAACACGTCACAAGTGTTACTTTTCATATTTTTATAGCAGCACTAGGCTCGTGAGAATTTCTTCCTGAAATGAAAGGTGGTTAGTGTGTTACCGTTTCAATATGACATCTCATATTTAAGGCTGTAACTAAGTCAGTGATTTTTGTGAATTTGAGAAGTTTCAGTGGTGAAGTAACGCCCATGACGGTGTCACACATTTGTTTTTAAGCACACTAATGTATATCTTGCTCAAACACCTCGATTGTCTGCGTTATAATTTCCTTTGTGTTATTACACTATCTGACAACTAAAAGAAATTCTCCTCACTCATTTTAATAATACATAAAGTAACATTTTGAGTCACAATGTCACAAGTGTTACTGGATGCACCCCTTTCTCTTCACATGAAGATATGTTGAGAACCATCAACAGTACTGCTTTCCAGTCATCTCTTTACTAAACTGGGGTATTTAAGGATTCACAAATAGCTACTATTAAACAAATTCTTGACATTCTGGTTTTGACTTGCATTTCCCTCCAGTTGTCACTAGCAGTGAAGAAGAACCCAACTGGATGCAGGATGAATCGTACTACAAGCTGGTATGCCTGAGTTTGAGCCGAAATGTAACTAAGGTACATTTTCCACTGGGGTCTTCAATTGTAAATTTGGAATTGCTGTACAGTAATGACCCAAACAAATAATAAAATTAATTATGTTTTTGTTCCTATGTAATCGGACACTGATACAGGAGGTAACTGTACTGAGGTTACAAAGGCCTGTTAATAACTGGTTAATAAAACATGACATGACATCAAGACCCGTTCACATACGTAAGTATTCAGACAGCGTATCTGAGTATTACTGTTTGTGCATGGTATGTTTTCAGACAGCTGATAATTGCTGCATGTCACAATGACATCATGTACATGCCCACCCATCACACTGCAACCTAATGTCTCCCCATTAGCCACTCGAACATCTAGAGACCTGCAGTGAACATGATGAAAACAACACAATGTGCACAGGCAGCGGTTTTTTCCATCACATGCAAAAAGAATACCGTTATCTGTCTTTGTCCTCGGCATAGACACCTTGAGGAATGGCACAATTATTTTAAAAACATAAATCACCCCACGGACAATGTGTAATGTATAATGTGCATGCCACGCCCATACCACGTACTCACACATTAACAATGCACGCAAGCTTACCTTTTGACCTGACTGACTGTGGCTATAAAATTAACAATACGCAGAACACAAAAATTCATCAGTGTTGACAGTTCACGGATGTTGCATTTTACCAAACTGCATTTAAATAAAACTTTCTGTTTTGCAATAACAGATTCCGGGACAGTTAACATCTAAATTGTTATGGTTCACTAAAGACTAACCAAGCCTACCAAGGTGCAAATAAAGATGTCGCATGTTAAACCCAGTAAAAAAATCCAGTAATAAATCAACTGCTAACACGCACATACCGCACTTTTTTACTGTGGGATTTATTCAATATATATACAAAAACTTTTTAAAGGTTTTAAAATGAGGATTCCCACATATCACTGCTAGAACTAAAATGTCGCTGTAAGATGACTGAGATTCGCAATATCTCCAGGATTTAAGAAACATTATTTCCGCACCCTAATTGATGTTAATAAATACGAGACAGACACAAACACATTAATCATTCGCAGCCAAAAAGGATGATGCAGGCGGCGATAAACTTGAAGTATATTCTTTAATTACTATAATACGACATGAGGGCAACCCCGCACCGATTCAAATAACCAGCGCCATGTGGACAATACCAACGGTTTATCGCCCCCGACAATGTCGCATTGCACAACGACGCTAGACAAGAGAAAAGCCAAGACGCCTTTGAGAAGAACCAACGAACTGAGACGACGGCCATATCACTGACGCTCGACCCTCTATCTCTGCACAAATACCAGCCGGTCAGTCCAGCCAAACCAGGTCAAGATCACATACACTGAACACCAATGTCATTACTATCAACCACTTCTAACTGGGTATTTTATAACACGTCGATTTTATATTTAAGTTTATGACAAACTGTAATACTGATATTCGGTATTATCGAGACATGCTGCTACATATTATAAAGAAACTGAAGGCATCGCTTCATATCAAGTGGCTTTATAACGTTGCAAATAAAACGCAATGCTATGTGGTTGTTTACTGGCACAATGTATGCAAACTATGGGAGGCAGGACTGGACTGGAGCGGTGAACTTCTCCTACTAGCATAGACGCGGGAACAGGGGGGTAGGAGCTGCCCCCCTGGAATTTCTCTCCATTAAATGTGAGCGCGAATGTTTGTTTTTGTGGCGAGCGTCAATGGCGGGTGGAAATGTAAATTTTATCAGACGATTAATGTGTATTTTTGTCGACTGTGAAAGGTGTGTGCAATTGGAGGGTAGAAATATTGTTTTCTGCCGCCCTAGTAATAGGCGGTGCAGTGGCGAAAAATTGTCAACAGCATCCCCCTGTCTTCTGATGTCACAGTCGAGCCAACCGAGACAGCCACAAGGTGAGGGAAGATGTGAAGATATGCAGCGGTGAAAATGTTTCAGTGTTGCTGAAGCTCCGTTGGCCCCCCCAATATGAATTTCGTTCCCACGACACTGCCTACTACCAGGTGATACAAGTAAGACATCAATGACTATGATGTCACAACAAAAGCAACAACACAGACACCATGTAGCCTGTCCAAGCATCCTTGCACACTAACCCCCCTTACTACTGCTCTGTGCTGGCATCCACCAACATCCATCAGGCTCATACACGCTTTTCTCAGTGCATCTGTCACTTGACTGCTGTGCACCGTATCTACACGAGCACTACACGTCCACCGCAGTGCATAGAGGTGCGGTCCAAATCACACTAATATTGCGCACCAATAACGGATAAAAACGATTTTTTCTGTACAGTTTGAAAAAAGATCCATTTTGTCAAGCCCATCCAGGATGGGTGATTGTTTGATAGGTGTGTACCTGTCTTATGAATGCGTGAATGTGACTGATCCAGACTGTGACCAGACATACTGATTAATCATAACCTTTACAAAACAACTACCATACATGTGTCATAGACGAATAGTGATATACATACAATGTATATTCAGCTGAATAACAACAAATTAACAAATTAATTTTTAATTAATATCAATAACATTTGCTATAAACATTTGCTTTTTTAAATATCTACTTGTAGTAGCAACAAGAGTACAGGAATGCCCTAAGGGTCTGGATTCTGGAAATCAAGATGTTTGATAAAGTGTACCTAATACAGTCCACAACTACTCAAAACGAAGCTGATGTAGTCAGCTGTAAATGTGACATTAACTATTTCAGTGACAGCCAAAATTGCACTGACGTACAAGAAGAACAGGCCTTTTTTATTTGACGGGCTTAGTTAGGATTTGATTGTCGTACCTCCAAATGTAACTACATTATTCTATTCCGAAGTAATGCAATGCGATGTTGACATTGAAGAAAGTGTCTACAAACTGTTTTCCCAGCGTGTTAACTTAATTGGCCAAAATCTGATGTTCAGATTTTTGCATGTAGACAGAATGAGTAGCGCGTTAAACATGCGCACATTACTGGTTTCGCCTGTGTTGTAAGTTGACAGTTTATTTTCTTTACTACTATTTTGCATTGTGTCTAAAATGTCAGCCTTCAGGTTGTCTTTTCATTTTATTTCAGTGGCACTAACGTTGTCATCGTTCAAGAAAATAAATGTGTCACGTAGCATCCACAAGGATGCTCGATGTCATTTCAACAAAAATCTGCGCATTCGACACCAATATATACTTTCAATATCAGAGCAGCGTCATTACAAACACGAGAAATGACAGTGTTGATCGTGTCTGACAATTTAAATTGTGTTACTACCTTTTGGGAAGCAGTGCCAAACTTCAATTTCTTGATACAAAACCACACTGCAGCATCTGGTTCAGCCATGGTTTAGATAAAGTAATGGCAAGTTGGACTTTTGTAGATTCGTTGGATCGTAGATTGAAGATGCGTGACAACCAATAAAACGGTGTTTAACATACAATGTTCGGTATGATGCGTATATGCTCGATGAATTGATACAAAATCATTGGTCTGGCATTTCGATCAGAAATAAAAGCTGAAATTTGCAATTTTATTTCCGTTTTGTCAAAAACAACGTCGACGGGTCTGTAATCCGAATAATCAAATTGATATCGCCTTAATTCCAAAAACGTAACAGTCAAATGATAGAACATAACTGACATAGTTATACACCTATACTGTCATCCGACACGATTTGTAGGGTAAACATACACAATTTCATTTTTTGGTTACAACTTCCAGTTTATTTTCTCCACCAACGCATGGAAATCTAAGTGTAATTACAATACTAGCAGCCGAAGACCTCCCATTTACAAAAACTAATCTTATTGGCTAATCTGCAATGGTGTCATATACACCTGACAATGCCAGGAGACGTTGCAAAAAACACAATCAGTGCAATCGGCTGTATGGCACTTCTTGGTCAACTGGTGATCAGCAGGATCAGCTCTTTGCAACTGAAATATAAAAAAAATACAATGTTCTGTCTCGTCTCAACGCTTTGTGTAGAAAGAAATCCTTTGACGTGATGCCACAAAAATAAATATCCATAATCATTGTTGAAAAAAGCATTTTCGATTTAACCTTCACAGTACATTAAACATTATTAATAAAAAATATTGTATGAGCACTCACTCCAGTCAGTGAATGCCCAAAATCTTGCACAGGCATTTATTGTTGAATGCAACTATTCATTTTTGTTTTCTTTGTTTGTTTGTTTTACTTGTCATGATACAGGACCATAGCAACACAACGTAGGGTGCAGTGGCACAGTGGTTGAACCATTGGACTCTCAACTTAGATGAGGTAGATATAGGAATATTCTTACTGCTGAACATTTCAAAACATGGGCAATTTCATTTTCATTCACTCAACATTGCGTCAGTTCAACCAGCTGTATTTTGCGTACACCTGTATCGGCAGTTTTGTCTTCATGCAGTAACTGTAGCAAGGCTGAATGCTTCACAAAGAACTCATTTGGTGTTGGCATGAACAGCACCGCCAGGGTGAAACGTAAATGTGTTGAATAATCCTGACGACTGGATATAAAAACTGGATGTAACATTGTAAGAAGATTACCTTTTTAATATTACAAAAAAACATTGACACTGAACATTTATTTATACTGGGTTAGCCCATCACGAATCCAGTTCTTTAATTCCAAATATATGTAACGTGTGAACAGCTTAAAAATAATGTCTGCAGTCGATTTAATCAAATGCGTGCCCTTGCTTAAATTATGCAACAAATTTATTCTTGTTGTCATAAATAGTAATTTGCCAGAGCTAAAATTTTGCCAAACCAATATTTAGCCTTCAACCCACTGAATTTGTCTGTGATGTGGTATACCGGGGTACATAAAAATGTTGTGTTTGAGAGAGAGAGCAAGGAGAGTCAACAACATTCACACAAACATAGGACATACATAAAATCGTATCACGTATCACGCTAGAAGTTCACATACATGTTCAGATTCCAATTTTTTTTAATAGCTTGCATGGGTGGATTCATGGAAAAAATTGTAATTGCTTAACAGTTTATTTTGATGATTTTACCAAAACCGCATACAAAACTGCACAAATGGCTAGCAGGTCATAGACTCATAGCCGATATTATCATGTGTACTTAATAAAAAATAACTAAAAATGAGACGAGCAAAAAATCTAATTAAGGAGGCACAGAGACCTTTGAACAATGGAACGCGCTGAAAAAAACCTAATTGTGCAAACCTCAAAGTGCAATCAACAGGTTACAGTGGGTAATAGTGGCTCGGATACTCAGTTGCATTGGGAAAAGGTGAGGCGAGACAGGAGGCACGGCTCAAAATCACTGAAAATTCCATCCAACGCCCCTTCTGAAATAAATAACCCCCACCCCTCCCCCGCCACACTCTCACCAGACATGTTGGACAATATAAAAATAAATTACTTTGAACACTTACAGACTTGACAAATGCATTGCAAGTGACCAATATGCAGCAGACATTAAAAATGGGTCATCTATCTGAATAATTTCCAAGGCACTGCAACTGTCTCACACACTCGAAGTTAAATATACTAAATATAGAGAATCAAGTGCATTTTCAATAGACTTGCCCCTGGGCAGTGCTAGTGCGACATAACAAACTCTGAAACTCATAATGGAGCAGTGTTACAGTACTGGCTGTTTTTAAAATAAATATTTTAAAATAATTACATAGAAATCAAACTCTTTAAAAAAATTAACTTAATTAATAGTTGGTCAAAGTCACTGAAGACGCTGTTCTTAAGCTAGTGAGAGCAACTTTGTAACATAATGTTCACTGAACCTTCCAAGAATGCTAACAAAGTCTAAACGTTATTAAACTGGTCTAAAGTTCATTCAGATGTCAAGTGTCATTATAATCAATTTTAAAAAGATCAAATTGAATGGGTAGGCAAAACATTTACAGTTCCTGTTTGCCTGCCCACCACCGCCTGTATCCTCAGCACAATGAGGGTAGGCAATATGTAGACCGGAAAAAGAAGAAGTTTCTGAAGAACATGGGTCATCCTGTAAGTTACTCCACTCACTTTTTCATTGCAGAAGTGCTCCAAAAAGTTCACATAAATCATAATTCACAAAGATCTTTCTCTACTGCTTTAGGGATTTTTGATGTGGATAATGACAGGTCAGTCCACAGTGGAGCCCCCCCTAAACTTGTCCCCCCCCTAATCCATGCGCACTCCTGGGTTTGCACTGAATGCACTGTCTAATGTCTATCACCTACACTGTCTAGGACTTCAGTCAATAATAGAAGGCTGGCTATCTTTTTAGACCTACTCAGCACTATGTGGTTACAACCAGCATGTACATACGTACCAGGCAGAAACCTTACCATCTACTATAACCAATTATATAGTATTATGACATAGTTCTGTCTATAATCTATCAATCACGACCAACCATTTTTTTATTAAACATGTTGACATGGTCATTAACCGTGATGAATGGCAGTGAATTGACAAGGTCATCAGTGGATGGTAATCAGGTCAGAAGTTAATGATGACATGCACATTTGGCAGCCAGGCAAAAAATGCGGTTAAGTGCTAACATAACTGCTAAGTACTATTACGACGATCCAAATTATTTGTTAAAATTTCCTATTTGCCAAGTAACCAAGAAACTTAGAAACAATTATTAATAAACAGTCCAAAGAAAGAAGATATGAAAAGTCTGAATGACATTTGGAGTTTTACACAAATCTCTCTGCGCCTCAATCATCATGACATAAGCATAATTCTGTTACTTATTATTTGTAAATGGGTGACACAGCCACAGGTTAGCATAAAATGAAACGTCATGGGGAAGATATATACTGGTGTATTCATACAAACTGTAAACAAATCTGTAGTTTAGAAACTACCGCGTGAAGATGACAGTTGTGAACGGTTAATTAGATTGAACACAATTATAGTTATTTCTGGATCCTTTAGTTTAGACAAAGTCATCACAGACACAGACACTCTTGCAGTCTGGGATTCAACATGTTTTTTTTAAATAAACTTACCGTAGCCCTATTCCTAGTTTAGGACAAATAGCCATATATATTCACCTAGCATGCTAGATGTGGTGTCAATCAATCAAGGCTGATGTCTTGAAGGCTTGAATTGATGGTTGTAAACAAACTATTAATAATAAACATTCGGCAGTGTCAGACATGCTAGTCTGTATTGGTACTGGAATAGTAATGTTCTTCACGCATCATCAAACGAATAGGATATTTTAGGTGGTGATGATGTTAACAACTGTACGAAATGTGCAGCATGACACGTATATGATATGTCTTTACTTTATCGTACGAATGAATCATCAAACCCATTCAATCGTACGGTAAAGCCAGACAGACAGACCTACATATATTCTGTTGTATCGTTGCTCATGACGTCCGCCATGAGCTGCACAGCACAGCAGTCTGACATTTTGGCATTCCTGCGATTTTGTGGTTAATGTAAACTAGATATCGTGTTAACACTGGCCACAGACGCCGAGATTCGGACGACATATAAAATGACCGCTCAGGTCAGATGTCTTGTTGATGAACGACAGCGACATTGCCTACCTGCTGGCCTTAGCTCCTTGGGTGGAAGCTGCCGCGAATTGTCCTCGTCCGTCATTGCTGAACGATTCTCCGACTCATAGGTTGCTCGACGGTCGAACAAGCGGTAAAATCCTCGGTACTAATCCCCGTAAATGCGAATTTCGGGTGCAGTTTCAGTGGCGATTTCGCGCTGCCAAACTCATTATTGGATCGAACACAGTTCGTCTTTTCCTTGCGGCTGGATTCGAGCTGCCGCGTCCTGGCTGGCCTGCTAAATTTACACCGGGCAAACAGAAATGGAAGTGCAGGCTATTTTTAAACGCACTCCCGACGTTACGTCGTAAATGGGGTCAAGTCACAAATAGAAGGCAGCTAGCTCATGCGTTTCATGGCGGGGAGACATTCGGGACCAAATAAAATGGGAGGGCAATTTTAGTATTAAATGTGTTAACTGTCAACATACACAAATCCAATATGTTAGACTATTTATATTATAATCATACCAAGCTTACTGGTGATTATTAAACGTTATAGTTTTAAATATTTAATATTTAATTTTTGTTTCTTATGGTATATTATTTTTGTGGTTTCGAGTTTAAGTAGGTAAGTAAGTTTAAACTTGTCTCATAACAAACATAAACTTGATGTAAAGCAAATAATGTGACGTGTTGCTGCTGCTGCTGCTGTTGTTGCTGCTGTTGCTGCTGTTGCTGTTGCTGCTGCTGTTGCCGCTTCTGCTGCTCTGTGTCTGCTGCTGCTGCTGCTGCTGCTGCTGCTGCTTCTCTGGGCATAGATGAGCTACAAGGCGTAGCAACGTGTCTTATCATAGTCCTGCCATAGCTCATCGGTATAACAAACTGCAACATCAATATTGTACTATATATGTCTGAACTGGAAATTCTACATTCTTAAAGGAAGCCTGCGGATATAATAACTATCTTGAAATATGACATGCAAACAGTCCCTATTTATCACACAGACAAACCCCTATGGCGATGGACGAATGGCAACGGCGACAAACAATTCACCTTTCCATCACATGACCTGTTGCCTAACAAGTAGTCAGTCAAACCATCCAAAATGGATGCCGAACATGTGGAGAGTTCGGCGTACATCTTGTTCAAATTCAGGCCCCAAAAGTGTTTTCTTTGTACCAAAAACACAATGGAAAATTGTTTAACATGACGACTATTTTTGTATGATTGCTTTAACGTGGACCCGTCAATTGATGGATTCGCTACGTTGCGGTTTGCCTACGTGACAACTAAAATTATGCGCGATAAAGTCACCATTGAGCCAACGAAGGATTCGAACAGGTCAGGGCGAATTAAGGGGTACCGAGGCCCTGGGGAAAGTTTGGAATGTGATGCCCCCACCAAAAGCCAGGAAGGTGTACATTTGAATATTTTTTAAACGACATTTTGTTTCAAAATCTATTTTTAGAACAAATATAACCTTATCGTAATGTTTCCGTTATAGCAACGTTAACAAATATTTATCATACGACATTGAGATCGCACTGTGACTCTACTCTCTGCCTTAGACCGACGGTGGGTAACTGCAGCAGAAAACGCCCATTGTAGCAGCTGAAACGGATCAAGAACGAGTTACGCTCAACAATGGGGCAGGGAATGATGAATTTCCTTTTATTGGGGTCAACAGAGTGCGATGTTCTCAGTAAAGTTGACTTTCCTCAATAGTTGATGATTGTTCGCTGAGAATATTACGAAAGGGTGTACTTTGAATGCCTTGTTTGCTGACGAGCTAGGCCGAGTGGTCTATGTTTATAGTTAAATGCCCGGACATGTCATTAAATTGTATACATTACACTCAAGTTACCGTGATATTTTCAGTGCACATGTGTGAAGCCCCGGGAGCTCGGGGCCCTGGATTTTTTCTTCTCCCTGGAGTATTGTGCCCGGGAATTATGTTTCCCTTGAGTGCGCTCCCCAGAAGACTGGTCTCTGGAATAAATTGTTGTATCCCTTAAATGCCCCCCTCCCGGGAGCTTTGGGCCTGGGATTTTATTCTCACATGAGTGGCGGCCCCTGGATCTCTGTGCCCAGTAATACATTTTATTCTCACCAGAATGGGGCTCCATGGAGCTTTGGGCCATATATTTGTTTTCCGGGGGGACACGTGATGCAACATTGGCAGGAAGTTGCTCACTGCGCAGCTGACATGACAATGCCTATTATGAACATCATCAACAAGACTTAGTGTTTGCTGGAAGGAATGCCTGATGAAATTAAAGTTGCCGTCATCACACCCATATTGAAAAGGCAAGTCTTGGTAATTAAATTCTGAAAAGCTATCGGCCTATTTCGAACATGTGCTTTTTATCAAAGTTAGTCGAGAGGATTGTGGCAAACCGGTTGATTGCACACAGGCGTGAAAACAACCTGTATATGTCGTTGCAATCAGCCTACCGACAGGACTGTAGTACTGAAACTGCGCTTCTGCACGTGCATTGATTCGGTGCATGGACGAACGCAAAGGTAACACCATCGGCGTCGATGACCAACGTTTGTTATGGCTCGCTGCCTACTTATAACACAGACAATACACACTGTTGATTGCCGGTGAGCAGTTTAAACCTCACAAACTGACCTGCGGTGTCCCGCAGGGGGGTCAGTTCTTGGACCATTACTGTTCATTATATTATATATATATTATACTCTCGCGTCGCTACTCGACCACCATGGCATGGCTTACCATCTATATGCCGATGACATCCAACTTTTCCAAGATTTAGCCTGAGCAATAATATTTCACCCGACATTGCCATCACGAAAATAGAACTATGTGTTGCCAGTATCCGTCAACGGATAAAAACCAAAATGCTGAAACTCAATGATGCCAAAATGGAGATCATCATCATCCAACCGAAATCAGCAACCCAAAACATTCTTCTTGACGGTGTAACTATCGGCACCGTTCGCGTGTTACTCGACACACAGAAACTTGGGGGTGACCTTTGATTCCAATATGTCCCTTGAGCGACACCTAACAAACATTTGCAGAAATGCGTATTACCGCCTCCATAGCATTGGACGCATTCGTCGATACTTAGACAAAGAACACACCAAACAACTTGTGCATGGGCTAGTCATTTCGAGAATTGACTGCTGCAATAGTCTTCTTAATGGATTGCCAGCGACAGTAATCGAGAAACTACAACGTGTCCAAAATGCCATGTGCTCGTATCAAAACGATGCGGTCGAAACGAGATCACGTCACGCCCATGCTATTGGAGCTGCTCTGACTTCATGTGAAGAGTTACATTTCTTTCGAGACCCTACTTCTCACTTTCAAATGCCTTCATGGGCTCGCACCCCCATAACTATCAGCACTTCTCTCTCCGTAACGCCCGACACGCTGTCTACGCTCCTCCGATCAGCTACTCCTTAAACAACCCACTAGCCGCACTAAACTCGGCGAACGAACATTCTCTTGTGCAGCTCCAAGAGCATGGAATCAACTACCACTCACAGTGCGCCAATCAATTTAAGTGGCACTGGAGACGCATCTTTTTACAAATTATTTTAACATTCGATGGTCGCTGATCAATAATCGTAGTATAGTTATTAATACCTTTATTTTAATTAATTTAATATTATAATTAATCTATTTCATTGTTTTAATAGCTTGCACATCTGTGTTTATTTATTTATTTTAAGACAGTATAGTTAATTTTACTTAGTAGTAATGATTGCATATGTTGTAGCACATTAGTATTTTTAAATATATATTGTATTATATGTTATTAATTAATTTGCAATAACCATTGTAAAGCGCCCCGGAACAATTATTTGGATGGGCGCTATCTAAGAAATAAATTATTATCATTATTCATAGGCGCGGGAACAAGGGGCAGCTACCCCCTGGCATTTCGGAGGGGGACAGACATATGGTTCTGTCCCCCCAGTAAATGTGAGCGTGAATGTTTGTTTTTGTGGCGAGCGTCAATGGCGGGTGGAAATCGATGTTTTATGATAGGATTAAGATGTCTTTTTTTGACCGTGAAAGATGGGTGCAATTTGACAGCAGACATATGGTTTTCTACCCACCCACCCCCAGTAATAACTACTGCGAAAAATTGTCAGCTGTAGCACCCCCCTCCCCCCTCTTCGGATGTCACAGAGATGAAGATACGGCGGCGTTTCAGTGGTGCTGAATTTCCGGCAGCCCCTGCCCCCCCCAATATTAATTTCGTTCCTGCGCCACTGCATTTCTTGTCATTTTTTCCCACTTGACAACCTGGTTGTAAGAAGCGGACGAAGTCGAAGTGGGTCCGCGGCAGGACATGTTTCCTCATTTTATTCGTCCTCATTTTCTTCATATTATTGTTAATATAATTATTATCATTATATCGCCTAACTGTTGTTGCAGTAAACGGCCACGACGACTTCGAGATATCATGCAGAACTTGTGGCCAAAAATACTTTGTGCAGGTAGCAGTAGGAGGTCTATACCTGTAGGCCTACTCTACGCACGGAGGAAAGGGGAACTCAACTTCTCGATAGTTATCAGGGTGTTGACATGTTTAACTGTTCCGATAGTGTTTCTAATGTATGTCATATCTATGGTTTTCACCAGTCCTGCACCAGCTCGTGCACATGACGTAGGTCATGTGACACACCCATAACTTCAGCCTATAGATGAAGACCGCGCGGAGGCGATCGAAATATACAGATCACAAAAAAGTTTCTTGAGAGGTACAACAACAAAAGAACACGTTTCACCTGCTTGTCAAACAGGATCTGGCGCAGAAGATGGTTAATTTCCTTGTGTTTAAATATCAATCGAATGCGACATGTTCGTAAAGTTGACGCTTTGTCCTTCATTGAAGACTTCTCTCTACGAAAATCCCGAAAGTTGTGCGGCCTGTATAAGATGCAGACTAGCTCGGCCCTTAAGGCAGTTCTGTTGAATTCCATTATGTTTTATTAAGTCGTTTGTTATCAGTTTACTCGATTTTCCGTTTTACTTCTTGTGTGTTTGAGTGGGACCCTATGGAGCTCGGGGCCCTGGAGCATATCCCAATTGCCCCTATGGTAATATGCCACTGAGACAGGTGACTTATAACCTTGTGAATATGAATGTGACTGAATCCAAAAGCAACTTGCAATATGACATTACGATGGTCTTATTGTTCCTTTATTTTCTCCTCTCCCACGTCCCCGGCTCTTCTTTCTCTCTCGTTACATATTCTGCATACTTGCATTTTCTAGAGTCTACACCCAGCATTACCCTCGTTTATTTACTCAGTATTATTATTGCCTTAGGAGTTAGGAAGCACACAGGCTTCCACAAGTTTGCAGTCCGCCCGGTGATGGTGAGTGAGGCTGCATTGTCCTTTTTCTTGATCCTGTGTGTTCCCCAGGTCAACCCCTTCGCCTTCTGCCATCAGCAGTCCAGCGCAGGTCCGTCTTGGACAGTGCGCTAGGCGGTATTCGGCACACGTGTTCTAGTCATCTCCACCTTATTGATTTGTTGCCAGCGACGATGCGTTTGTTTTGCGGCTCAATTTTCTGTCCGTGATCACTCTTTAAATATAGTTTAGTTTTGGTCTTCCTTTTCGCCTTTCGTCACCTTCTTCAGTATTCTTCTACGCACATTCCCAGGACATGTCTTCATAATTCTATGAACACCGTCACGTTGTACGATTTCCCTGGATATGTCCTGTGCATTCATATGACGCGTCTTGCCCACTCTGGATACTTCCTGTCAATTCTCAAGACACGTTCAGCCCATTCTCAACACACGTCATGTTTATTGTTGATTGTCCCCTTTCGACTCGTTCATTTTACTAATTTCTTCTAGTTAGACTACAGGTTTCACGAACCCAGTTATCTCTGCCTGAATGTAGCTCCTCCTTCTCTCAGGTGTCAAATGTTCTCTGCCTTCTTATCCCACGTGATTATTAACAATGCATTAATCGTCTGCCCGCACCTCGCATGCACCTACCTCATCACCACCTGCACCTTCACGATAAACAGTTGCACCCTTCGGCTAAATTCAAGAGTCATGTCCACTTTATTTTAAACAGAAGTCCCAACGTAGGCGGCACACCCATCTACGTTGGCGACATGCCCGTCTCCGTACGCGACATACCAGCTTACGGGACCCAACAGCTTACGGAATGATGAAAAGAAATACCAGGAGACTCGAATATAACGATTTTGCACATAGAATCCTTAAACATGTGTTTTTGTTGACAAGAAATTGTATAATCTGATATCTCGCTGAATCGACTGTAGGCGCTCTGGTATCGTGGTAATAATGGTACGATAACAAGCCTGCAGTGATTGTCATAAATTTTATTTTATTTAAGCCAACATATTTTGGTAAGTTTAGTCACTCGTTAGATTTTCACGATAAAGCGAATTGTGCATTATATCTCCTCCTAGTGTGAGAGAGCAAATATGTTGGTCCTTCTGTAAAAACCATGTTTCCAACTTATCTTTGTGGGGCGTGGCAGTGTAGTATGTGGCTAGACTCTCTCAATCGAGAGTTTTGGTTCGATTACTCTTGAGTCTCATCGACCCTTGGCAAATTCGTTCACGCCCCGTTACTTCAATTCACTCAGCTGTAAGGATATTTGGACTGGTGGATATTTTGTACGGATAGTCTTTGTGGGATAATGGCAGCGAGGTTGAATGCTTCTCAGAGATGTCGAGATGGTGTTCGGTTGAACAGGTCTTCTAACAAGTGAAACGTAACGCGTTTTGGATACCGTGCCATATATTAGCTTACCTTTTGACAATGGTGTGAACATTTAGTGAGCTAGACATTCCAAGAAAGGATGGAGACAATCTGGCTGTACATTTATTGCGAGGGAAGAATGTGGGCGGACACTGGGCACTCAGCGGTCAGCGACAAAATAGAAACGCAGTTGCCGTATTGGGTCGTTATAGCCTCTTTTTCTGGGTAGCGCGTTAGGACGCCGGCGTAACGAGGCAATGTTCCAGTACGGTCTAACGGGTCAACGACGACCACAAGTGATCGCAATTTTATGTTTATTAAACCATTTTGTACAGGCAACCAGAAGGTCAGGCGATTACTCTACCGTGCAAAATCAGGAGCAATGTCATCTTTATTGACACAGGGATTTGGCGTTTGAGCCATTTTTTCGGTTACTGTCAGTTTTATAAAGCGGCAACTTTCTCGAAACAAATTACTTCAGATAACACACGCACATCTCGCACGCACGCACACGCACGCACACGCACACACGCACACGCACACACATGCCAGATCGTCTACTTTTGGAAACGTCCAATACAATTATCTTTGTCGACGAAAAGTAAGGAGTAAACAGATTGTGAAATATTGCCTTAGTTTGTTTTATTTCGTCCACGAAACGTACTTTCGTCGTTTTGTATACAGTCGCCTCCTAAGCATAGGGGCATATTTCACCCAGAAGTAATTTTCTTAGCAATCTGCTTTCACACAACCTATAAAATTTACTGTTACCAGTTTGGAATATTGATTCACTGCGTGGAGGTTTCTTCGAATGTTTGTTAAAATCACGGCAAACCAATATACATATGAGCCTGTGACAAAAGGTGGTGCCCAAAAAAGGGGACATCTAGTCAAAATTTCATAATGCTTTTGTACTTTGAATTTGATGTTTTCCTGAATGTGTTATATCTTAGGTGTATAAAATGATGCATGGCAAAATAACTGTTGTAGAAGTTCTAGGCTGGTGCATCAATTTATGTCATTAACTGAAAAATGTTGTTAGTGATGGTGGACATAAAAGTTCTTTGAATTTGACATTTTGGCACCATTCAAGAAGCTCCCCATCCATTGTAATGATATTTTGCTGATTTCTGTTTAGAATAATGGACACTTTTGTAAAATTTTCCTAATGCTTTATTTCTTTTCAGTCTTGATTTCATGTCCACCATCATAACATAACTCTGAGTGAAGTGCTTCAGCAACATTTACATTCACATCCCCAGTGACAGAGTCGAGTGCTTCAGCAACATTGACATTCACACGCCCAGATTCGAGTGCTTCAGCAACAGACTCGTCATCAAGCAAATCCTGGTCTTTAACCACAGTTACTGCAGCTGCAGCATCTGTCCTCACTTCGTTTCTGCCTTCAGTCTATTTCTCGTGTTCTTCGTTTTTCCAACTTTGAGTTGTCTGTTGTTCCAACAGTTGACAAACGTCTTGCTGAGACATTCTTGTGGATTGTCTTGCAAGCATGGCGGGCAGAAACACGTAAGTTTCCTTGTAGCCAACGTATTATTTCCCACGCGCTTGATGCTGTAAAGCTGACGTGTTCCTGGAACGGTCATCACAGCTGATGATGGAATTAATCTGTCTATCTGCTCTGTTGTGATCAGCGTGAAGGAGCGCTTGGTGTGGCAGCATTGGTCTGAAGGGGAATCGGGCAATGGCAAAGTGTAGTTATCACAGCAGTGCTGGTACATTGCTGCAGCACTTTGTACAATGCATTCACCCGCACGAATGTCATCATCAACTGCCCTCTTGATGACGCGTACACAAGCATCACATGCACTTTTGCCATATCTTGAACCAAAATAACATCTCTCAATGGGAATGTTACCACACGCATTTGAGAGGTGAAAGAATGGGAGTTTTGATTTGTATTGGGCTGCACACCCATCTGAAAAGACAACCATCTTCTCAACCTTATCTATCACAGACAGAAGGTGGTCTGTCGTCTTGTCAAAGATCGTCTTTACCATACTCGCATCATGGCATAAGTCATCTAATAAAATATCAAATAGTCCGTTACAGTTGCAGAGCAATGAGGACACTTGTAATACAGCACCGTGGGATGCACGGTCACTTGACTGTAACTCCATTGGGCTGACTGCACTTCATCCTGATATTTGCAAAGAAAGTTATCTGCAAAATCACAGACAGCCATCGCCCACATATTGGGGATTGCCGACAGGAGCGTCCTGAACTGGCCAAACTGCCACCTGAAGACGAATAGATGTTTTGAGAATAGTTGCAGTTCCTTCATCAGCTCTTCAAGAAGTACTTGCAAGGTTCCATCCTTTGATACTAGTTCTCTCCTCTTGCCACGATCAGATTTCACTATTTCCAAAATCTTCCATCTCAGAACTCTATTGTGAAAGGATTGGATCTCCTCTTGCAGCTTGACTTTGAGCTTGCTTGGACCGCAGATTGGGCACTTTCGATCCAAACAAGACTGATTTGGCTCCTGGCAGATACTTTTTTCTGACAGTGCATCTCTTCCATCAATTGGTTCCCTCAAGTGGCGATTGAGCGTGTCCAATTTGAGGTCTACATTCGTACAGATCTCACAAAGGCACTGCCTGTAGGTCTGCTTCCTGGACGTGAGGACACTGGTGGGCAAGTGGCGGTATAGATTCCGAACGGACAACCTATGTTGAGGATGCTTTGATTGAAAGTCCTTGTGGATTCTTTTCATTCTTTTTGGGAGGATTTTTTTGCATCAAAGTCTTTTTGGACACATATCTTTTTCTAGGCATGTCCACAGACACTTCTTGCAAAAACGAGATGGCTGCTTTAATCGCAGGTGTTTGCTTTCTTTTGTACAATTCCTTTTCAGGCCGTTTCTTAGTTGGAGAGATAATGACAAGCATCAGTTTTCTAGTTGCTAAAGCTTTTTTGTTTCGTTGTCTTTTGACTTTACCAAGTTCCTTACAGAAGGAAATTTTTAATTTTCGTGGGGAAGGGGAAACTCCTGTGTTCTTTTTGTTTGGGGTTGTCTTTGCCTTCCTGAATAGACTATACACTAATGCACTGTTTACGGAACATTTGCTACTCTTCTGAGTGAGAAGACGTTTTTTTCATTCTGTAGATAGCCTTCTTCTGTGCTTTCTTCCCAGAAGATGGAGGGATCACATTGGTATACTGCGATGCACTATATCTGTCTGCTGGATGAAGTTGTTCTGCCTCTGATGCAGCTGGCATAAAAACAGTCTGTTGCAGCGTCTCAACACTCAGTGGTGGTGGCGGCGTCTCTACACCAGGTGTTGGCGGCATATCTACACTAGGTGTTGGCGGCGTCTCTACACTAGGTGGTGGCAGCGTCTCTACACTAAGTGGTGGCAGCGTCTCTACACTAGGTAGTGGCAGCGTCTCTACACTCTCTTGGCATATTTTCTTTCTGATTGTAGTATGCAGCACATTTCTCTCTGTGACGTCGCTATTACTATTAATTCTGGTCGGTTGTGACGTTTTTGGTCGATTGTGACAACTAACAATTCCCGGACATGACAGCAAAACTTACCCGGCCTTCTCGGCGGCGCCATTGTACGAAGCCCAACCAATGTGGTAAATCATGTGACTGCTTCAGGCCAATCACTGCTTAATCCGTGGCGCCGTAAGGGCTTTTGCATATCTGATATCGGCGATTAGTCGTTCGTGACGATCGGACATTAATTTCACGTATCAACAAAATGATCGTCTTACAGTATTTTATATTACACTATAACGCCCGACATGTTAATTTATGAAAAAGAACTAGTTTTATACAAAACTCGGAATCACCGCGCGAGCATTTGTAAACAAACATCAGCTTTTGTGTAACATGGTCGGCGGACATTAAGCGTCACAAACGACGGTCAATTTTATCGATCAAATTCACTTTATAAAAATTAGTTCTTTTTACGTTATTTCTAAGTAAGTATATGTTCTGTCCCATGTTTTATCGAATCCATAACCGATGGTTAATGTTAGTGCTGTGAGTTTTGTTCACGGGACGTCGAAAATGAGTCACCGTCAGTTGTCCCCTTTTCCAGCCTCTCAAAATTGCGCCGTTTTCAACTTCCACTGAGATTTTAACGCAGTCTGTGGTAACTGAATAACACCATTTTTTCGTATGTCTGTCTTTATTGTATTCCAAGAACATGACACAAGAAACAAACATATATTTTGTAACAAACACATTTTTATTTTGGATGCAAACCAATCGGGGGTTCGCTCCACTACCTTTTGTCACAGGCTCATATATATTTCCATGCGTCGTAAAACTGGCCTACGAAAATAGCGCTCGAATAGCTGAGTTTGCTGTCAAATTTTAACTAAAGCCATCGCGTTTGAAATTGGAACGATGACGCGATGCGACGAAGTGTTGGCGCGGTGCGTTGGTGCAAAACGACTGTCCAATAGCGTGTTGCGATGCATCACCACAGTAACGTTCCATCGCACCGGATTCGTGCTATCGTTCCATCGGATCTCTTCCTCCATTGCCCCATTCAACGCACAACAGCGACGACTCTTCTCCATAGTCATATTTTTTTTAATCGATGCACATCAAATTTAACACATTCTTTTTTAATTCTTCATTTGCAAGCAAGCTTGATGCCGATAACGAAAAGTAGATAATCTGATTCTTTATTAAATTCATTCATGCCCTGCCCATACGGGATATTAGAAAAGCAGGTCACGCTTTTGTTGTAGGCCTACCTAATGAAAATGTTGATACTTTTCTGGGTCAGAAGTAATTAACTGAAAACAAATTATTGCCCTGGTGTAGCTGTCGTGTAGACCTCCGCAACGGCTGCAGACCGTGCGACACGCGTGTATGCGGTTGATTTTGTATATATATATATATATATATATATATATAACAAAGTAGACCTATTGTAATTATGGTCGATACATAATGTCGTAACTTGACTATTAATGTATAACTAGAGAATAGTAAGTATTATAAACCTTTTATTATGAACGAAGAACCACGCCTGCGGCGGAAACCAACTACACACACAAAGCGCACAACAGCGCGCCGTATACACAGAATAGATTATACCCGATGTAACGACTACAGAATGTCCGATTATAACACTCCTTCCTCTTAAGCTTTTAAGTCACTAACTAATGTAATAACATGGAACAGTGTCAGAATACTGAATCAATCTAAAGGTCCAGTATTTTCCGTTGTTTGACACACCGGTTTGATCGGCGTAGTACAGGAGACGATGATTCATCAGGAACCACAGTCACATCACTTGGTGCTCGAACAGTTTCATCTGCCTCAGACGGAAGTGACTCTGCTTGAACACACGGCTCCGTAGAAGATGAAGGAAAGGTAACACACACCGACTGTGGAATCTCCGGAACCATAGGTACAGTCACCTCACCTTCAGCCGTCAGCCGTAGATGGCCTACGTGCACATAGCGACGCTGTGCACGTACTTGCACTAAGTAGGTGAGCGGACCCAGTCGTCTGATGATCTTGCCCGCGACCCATTTCGGAGGACCGCTGCCACGATGATTGCGAACGTATACTGGATCACCGCTGACCAGCTATCGAAGCTTCACTCTACTCCGATCGTGTTGCTCTTTTTGTTGCGTCTGTTTCTCCTCCATGTGTCTCTCTAGGTGCGGTTTGAGAAGACTGAAGCGATTCCTCAGTCGACGCTTGAGGAAGAGTTCCGCAGGAGACACACCGGTCACGGTATGCGGAGTGCACCGATAACGCAGGAGGAAATTAGCGAGCCAACTCTCCTTCGTCAGTTGAGTTCCAACAGAGTACTTCCGAAGACTCTGCTTCACAGTCTGCACACTGCACACAGCGTTCAGCAGCACCGTTCGACGCTGGATGGTATGGAGCCACCCTCGTATGCTTGATGCCGTTCTTGTCCATGAACGTCTTGAACTCGTGTGCGATAAATTGAGGCCAGGTAGACCATGAGATGCGAACATTCCTCTGAGTACCTCAATGGTCTTAGCGGATGTAGTGGACCTCATCGCCACAGCTTCCAACCATTTCGAATGGCTGTCAACCACAATCAGATAGTTCACACCGTCCTTCTCAGCAAAGTCAATGTGAATTCTCTGCCATATGCGTGTGGGCCAAGGCCATGGATGCAGTGGTGCTACGGCTGGCTGATTCTTCACTGACTGACACACTGCACAAGCCTGCACCATCGTCTCGATATCATTGTCCATACCTGGCCACCATATGTAGTTGCGCGCGAATGCTTTGGTCTGGCTGACTCCACTATGCTCCGAGTGGAGCTCATCTAGCATCGCTTGGTGATAGGCTGACGGAACCAGAACGCGTGATCACCACAGCAGACAACCCTGTTCAGTTGACAGCTCGTCTCGCTTCGCGAAGAACACTTGTAGTTCCTTGTCTGTGTGGTTGGGCCAACCTGTGAGTACATACTCGAGTACTCTTGATAACAAAGGATCGCTGCGGGTTTCCACGGCGATGTCCCTAGCCTTGACCAGGAGATCGTCAACCACTGATACTTCGAATATTGCCGGCTTCTCTGTCGTTGTAGTCGGTAGAGATAGTCTCGACAATGCGTCAGCGTTGGCGTGATCCTCGGACTTACGGTACTCGATACCGTAGTGGTACGCTTGCAGGATGAGTGCCCAACGCTGCATTCGTAACGCTGCCAACGTTGGCACAGCCGTTTTGGGACCGAAGATTGTGACCAACGGCTTATGATCCGTGATCAATGTGAAAGAGCGTCCATAGAGATACTTATGGAACTTCTTGACTCCAAAGATGATCGATAACGCCTCCTTCTCGATATGTGCGTAGTTGCACTCACTCGACGAAAGGGTCCGTGACGCGAACGCTATCGGCTTCTCATCTCCGTTTTCCATGACATGTGACAGCGCGGCCCCGACGCCTGTCGGAGACGCATCCGTAGCCAGTCGCAGTGGCTTACGACAGTCGTAGTGCACCAGCACCTGCTGTGACGTCAGCAGTTCTGTGCACTTCTGCATTGCGTCATCACACTCGGGAGTCCATCGCCACTCACGATCCTTCATGAGCAGTAGGTGTAGTGGACGTAACACGGTAGACATGCGGGGTATAAACTTAGCGTAGTAGTTGATCAAACCCAAGTACGAACGCAACTCCTTCACGTCCTTCGGCTTCTGAGAATTGGTGATTGCTTCCAATTTCTCAGATGTGGGATGGATGCCTTCCGCATCTATCAGATGACCCAAGTAGTCAACTGATTTCTTGGCAAACTCACATTTCGCCAGATTCACTCGGACGCCACATTTCTCCAGACGAGTGAGTACTTCGTCTAGAAGTTTCAGATGCTCCTGCTCCGACTCAGCCGTGATGAGGATGTCGTCTAGGAAGCACATCACATGATCCATGCCCTGCAGGATCTGATCCATCACCGACTGGAAGATAATCGGTGCGCTGCTCACACCGTACGGCATACGCAGGTAGCGATACGTGTCCTTGTGGGTATTCACTGTGACGTAGTGTTGCGACTCGGCGTCCAACTCGAGTTGTTGGTACGCATGGGATAGGTCCAGCTTACTGAACACCTTGCCACCGGCTAGTGACGCGAAGAGATCCTCCACGTTTGGAAGTGGGTAGTGCTCACGTTCCATATTCGGATTGATCGTGACTTTGAAGTCACCACAGATCCTCACCGTCTTGTTCGCCTTCGGCACTACCACAATCGGAGCCGACCAATCGCTGTGGTCCACCTTCTGGATGATGCGCTCCTTCTCCAACCGGACCAGTTCGTGTTCAACTTTATCTCGCAGTGCGTAGGGCACCGGCCTAGCCTTATGAAAGCGAGGCTGCACGTCTTCCTTCATGTAGATGTGCGCTGTATAGCCCTTTATTGTGCCCGTTCCTTCTTGGAATACCTCTGAGTGCCCTTTCAGCACTTCCTCCACCGAATGCCTTGCAATTGCGGTGACTGCCAGGATACTCGACCAGTCTAACTTCATTTTTGCCAGCCAGTCTCTTCCTAGTAGAGGTGTTTTGTCGCCCTTGACGACCACTGCGGATAACTCAGCTCGTTGGTCTCCATGCCTCACATCCAGAGTGACCACTCCGATGTGCTCGATGACCTCTTGAGTATAGGTGCGTAGAGTGAGGTTGGTGGGTTGTAGAGCGAGATGTGCAAAATGTCTCAAGTACAGTGTCTCTGGAATGAGCGACTTAGCTGTACCTGTGTCCACTTGCATTCTCACGGCGTTGCCTCCAATATCCACTTCAGCGAAGATTGGCTGCGCCCCGGCCCCTCCAACGTTACACGTGTAGATTCCAATGTCCGACTCATCAGCGACCACACCGACGTAGCGAACATTCTGGGACTGACTCTTGGTCGTCTGACTCTGAGACGTGTTTCTGCGGTTATTTCCTCTGCATTTGCGTGCCAAATGTCCCACTTTGTTACAGACATAACACACTGCCGTCCTGAAGTGACATCTTTCAGGATTATGGTCCTCGCCACAGCGATAACACTCATTCCGTCTCGACTTCTCAGGCTTGCGTGCAGCACGACCACTTCCTTGTCGCGGCGAGTAAGTGACTTTATTTACGGATTCACCAGTGGCCCGTAGACAGACCTCACTTCTGGTCGCCAGCTCCACTTCTTTTGCTGATTGGAAGGTGAGCTCTTTGGTGGTTAGCAATCGCCTCTGAATGTTCTCATCCCGAAGACCACACACCAGACGGTCTCTCAGGGCGTGCGGTAGAAACTCTCCAAACTCGCACGTACCACTCAGCTGCTTCAAGGTGATCACGTAGTCTGCCACCGACTCTCCCTCCTTCTGTCCTCTCTTGTAAAATCGGAATCTCTCAGCAATAACCAGAGGGTTTGGCGAATAATGCCACTTTAAGGCATCACATAGTTCAACGTAGGACTTATCCTTCGGTTTCTCCGGCGTCAGGATATCTTTGAATAGTTTATATGACGTAGGCCCGATCACAGACAGAAGCACGTTTGCTTTCTTCGTCGAATCGATTCCGTTAAATTCAGGCCACTGATCCAGCCTCTCTACGTAACTCTCAAAGTCCTCTTTAGCCTCATTGAACTCTCCTAGCTGACCGATGTAGCCTGCCATTATCCTCGTCGCCAGCTGTCGTAACTTGACTATTAATGTATAACTAGAGAGTAGTAAGTATTATAAACCTTTTATTATGAACGAAGAACCACGCCTGCGGCGGAAACCAACTACACACACAAAGCGCGCAACAGCGCGCCGTATGTAACAACTACAGAATGTCCGATTATAACACGTAATACATGCATACGGTCGACTATGACACCAGTTTAACATTCTACACTCTGAATTGAACCAAGGGTAACAGTGTTATCATACCCAGGGTATCATCCCGAATAAAACAAGACACTTGTCCCATTTTTCGCATCAACCAAAGCATTTGCCGACGGGTAAGCCTAGTATATATTACATACTCTATATTCGTCTTCTCGTAGTCTAAGGTGAACACAACAGCAGAAAATAGTGCATCCGCAATACAAATAAACCGTGGGTCTACGAATAAACCGACGCCTACAGCTGTTACTAAATATACAGTACACGTTATGTTTTTAGTTCACAAAAATATCACTCTCTAACCCAGCTACGTTTCTATTTATAGCCAATCAATCGTAACTGCGGATTTATTCGCTGCTGAACTCAATAAGCAACCAAAACACCGCTCCCGCAATGATGTTATTACTAATGATATTTCTCTGCATCGTTTACGGATTCAGAGTCTGATAAAACGGGAATAATATTATCCCACGATACGTAATAAATACGTGTCGCCGCGTTGTCGGTCGTGATAGTGATCGTTACTGTCCCTGAATACCACAACTACGCAAGAGTAGGCTATTTGTGAACAGCACATGTATACATACATTGCAGTGAAAGTTCATAACTGACGTCATCGCGTCGTCCTTGGCAACATGTATTTTTCCGTCCTCGTCTTTGTCGCGTTCTTATGGCATATTGTAGTCATTCTCGCAGAGTGAGTGGGCTTGAATGCTAACCAAGTATTTGTTAAAATACCAAGAGGAAGACTGTTTTACTTTATTGTACGCAACATTTGCAGCAAACTTTTTATTCCAGTGTACCTCATGATAGGATGTTATTGTAGGTGTATAAAGGTGTAGACAAAACGGTATCCCAAAGCGAGTAGCGCTAAAAATCACCTCAATTGTAGGAAAGAGCTAACCTTGTCAAAAGCGAGGCTTCAATTCGTGAGACGTGCTGATCCGCTGAAGTTCCGGCAAGGAATCTCCAACAGCACCCCTCCCCCGCCTTCCGATGTCAAGATCCGAGACAGCGCGACACGGGAAGCGTGCTAAACCGCTAATGAATCTCCCGGAATTTAGACAAGTTGGCAGGTATACAACACCCACCAGACACCAATCCTACAGAAAGAGATCTAGGTATAGAATCGTCCCTACAAACGAAAGTGTAAGCCTACTATTATATTAAAGCGGCAATAGCCATTCTGGGAACAACAAAGCTCCACGAACATACTCATTATGTGAAGAAGTTTCTGAGGTTGACCATGAAACGGCAGCCGAAATCTATGCTCTCTTTATCGAGATATGGGAACAAAGAAGAAAAGCTTGATGAATGCACACACGGAATGGTAATCAAGTTACCGAAGAAATGGAATCTAGCAGATGGTAGCAGTTTGAGAAGAATTACCCCAGTTCCCATACTAAACAAGCCGGTTTCAGAAAAGGGAGAGGAATAATTGCACACTTTGTGGAACATTATACAGCAATGCAATGAATGAGAGAGAAAAACCGATGTTTGTAGATTTTGAGAGAGCTTTTGGAAAACTATCTGCATGGTATTTTGGAATTCCGGAAAAGCTGTTCAGGCGCATCCCCATAGTCTACATGAATTTACCCTGGAGTGTTGGACATTCTACAACAAACAACAACACCCATGGTGATATCACGCATTCAAAAAGGATATGCCATGTGAGCTTTTCTGCTGATCGTATCCTTTGACTGGCCACAAAATATGATCATCCAATTGCGGATAGGCATCACATAGGGGACGATGTATAAAGGAAAATAAGCAACGCAGAGCAGCATGATAAATACCACTTTAACACAGTTCTATTGCCCGGGCAGCATCACGAGTTGCAGAAGAGGAGACTAACACACGATCGGGAAGAGGCAGGTTTTCATTGGCAGAGTTACAAACCTTATGGAGAACTTGGAGATCGTTGGTGTACTCCCGAAAGACCAAACTCAAAACCTATAACAGTACAGCGGCTAAGAGATATGAATGTGCACTTTTTGATAAGCGTGGCACACATGTAGTTTATGATATATAGATTCATTTCAAGCTAGGTACCCATCGCTATTGACATGGTACCTAGCCGCCATATTGTTTTAAAAAAGCCGCCACGGAAATCCATTATCCAGATATCTCAGCTTCTAAGCAATATAAAAAAAAAAGTTCTTTGTGTGTATAAACCAGCATTTTCAGGGTTAATGAATCCATTTATGCCATATGCTATATCCTCAGATGACGGCCAAATTGAAATTCAAGATGGCTGCCCTGCATATGCGTTTTACGAACATGATTTTTGTGACACTTGAGGTTGAGAAATCCATATGTGGTTCATACATGAATACCTATATATTAAATTCTTGTTGGCAGTTGTTGCTGACCGATATTCTGAACCATGAGATAAATGGCAGTGCATACACTGGTGGAGATAAATATGTAATTTATTAAAAATGGAAAACACAAATGGTTACATTTCGAGTTCACGTCAGCGATATGGAAAACATACTCAACATCGTGTTGACAACACGTCTTAAGGTTTACTGGCAACTTACGAATGGACATTTTGTTGTGCAGAAACCACAACATATTTTCTCAGCAACAACACTAAGCCGATGTCACGATCAAGTCAATCACCGCGGTTGTGCTATAATTTTTATAGAAAATCCATTATCCTTGGAGAGGTGGATGGTGACATGGCCAGATTTACCACAGGTATCTAATTGGAAGATAGTGTTGAAACTGCCAATTAAAAACTCAACAACGCATAAACGTACTACACTCCGGCATACAAAACAACTTTGCTAAATAAATATCATCTTTAGTGTCAACATTTAGACATTTGTATAATCCAATCGCTGAAATTCGCGCATATATGAGGACTCCGAGTACAAACTTAGTCATGGACAAAACTATGTAACGCATACGGTATACACTGTTAAAGACACATGGGAATACAGCATATGTGCGGACGAAACGACTGAAAAACGTCAATTATGACAATGATCACAGTGAGACTGACTGGCGTACCAAACACAATCATTGCAGATTCAACTGTAACATTTGTTTTGTTTGCCGATAGCTAACATGGTGTAGTTTATAGGCCTAACATATTGTGAACACCACTTCAACCACTTTTGTGTGGCGTCCGCCGGAAAATCATACTTGTATTAACACTTTTTGGCGATGTTTATTACGATACCCGCCATGTTTGGTAAGAAAGTATGCTGCATTGTTATGCAAGTAGTTAAAATGAAAGTTTATAATGCTATCTGAATGCAACCAATAATATTACCTTAAAAACTACCATACAACCGAACGGGATTATTATCGCTTTCATGACTAATACTCAACTCCAAATGATAGCATATTTTCTGCATTACACGTTTTCACACTTTGCACAAATTATACCAAACGTCATTCACCGTATCTTTTTAATGGATATCCAAAAAGCATCATTGCTTACCAACTGCACATGTAGCAATGGAGTGGGTGCCTGAAGGTGGAAACAGAAGGAGAGGAAGGCCGACTAAGACCTGGCGCAAGACAAGACATTTAAGAAGATCTGGCAGAAATGGAAATTACCTGGAATGAGGCCAAAGAAATTGCGAAAGACCGTAATAGATGAAGAAAGCTCGTCGCCCGATGTCTCGAAAGGAACAGGAGGAACTAAGTCTAAGTCTAAGTAAGTGAGCAAAAATTACAATACATAGACGCATTTTGGGGTACTCCTCATTTTAAGAGGCTATATATATAAAACTATTGTACCGTTTAAGTAGATTGAGGTGTCAACTTACAGGTAATTGGTCGACATTTCTCTTGCACTTAAAAAGATGGATGTGTGGTCATTTTTGTGGCGTCTAGAGCACGTCAAAGTCCAAAGACACACTTTATTTGCAGTTTGCCAAACTAAACCTTTTGTTCATATATGGCATGTAGTAGGTATTTTGCTGACATCCTCACGCAACCAACAAGAGAACGCAAAATAAATAGCGGAACCTCTCAGAGATTGTTTCATTATTGGGTCATTCGTTTCCGCACACAAGATCAGATAATAAGTGACCGCAGTCCAGAAAGCCACCAACGACCTGCAGTACCTTCAGCCATGAACACAAGAGGAGGCGGACATCGGCAGTAGGGGTAAGACCACATTTAAAATTTAGGCGGCTATTATAACGTTTCCTTCATTTCCTGCAAAATTTGTCTTACGATTTTCTTCAAAATTTCACAGCATATTTAATCTCCATTGACACAAATGCTCTGGAAAAATCGTGAAATTCTCTTACCTCATTTTTCAGAAAAATCCACCCAACCTGACACCCCTCAATTTAGCCCCAATCTGGTGACTGATTTTGAAATATTGGTGCGTGCTGCAAAATAGCCTCTGTACGAATACGCGAGCGACTAGCGTATATTTATTGCTACCTCGTGAAAGATCTAATGCAGCAATACATTCAGTATTCACTGGACTAACATGTGCCATGTCAAAGTGCTCGAAAAAAATTCACACATGACACAAAAACGGTATTTTCAAGGGCACTCTTTCGGTCGGTAATGGCGGACGAATCCTTAATGTGGTCTTACCCCAATATATTACTCTACGTAGCACAGTGTGTTCACCAAGGATTTCCCAAAAGTTCCCCAAATCCGGTGTACCGGTCTGGAAGGAGGTTCCGGTCTGAGAGTAAGTTCCGGTTCCGTTTTGTGTATTACGCATGAGCTTGTACATGTCAAAGGTTAGCGCCTACTTTCGGCCCGCAGCTGTACGGTCTGGAAGTAAGTTCCGGTTCCGTTTTGAATACACACTGTACATGTCAAAGGTTACCGCCTATTTTTGGCCAGCTTAAACACGTTGTTTGCCGAAACTATGCGTGACCCAATTATATCATAGTTTACGTTAATGAAACGGTTACTTTTAAAATAATTGTTAGTATACATAACAAAACCTCATAATTAGCATAACTTAATTATTTGCAAAAAAAGTGTTTTATTCTGATGTCATTGTCTAAGAGCGTTGTGTATCTTACGACTTCGTCACACAGAGCTGTAATTTTCAGCGCTGTTTATACGCACAGCGGGTTTTGTGGTAAACACAAATCTCCGCATATTAAATGACACATATCTCTGTCAGTTTGGCATGTATGAAGCTGAAATTGTGTATGTAATCTAGCAGGCCCATAGGGGGTGGTTCATATATATATATATATATATATATATATATATTCATAACAATTTATAAATGACACATATCTCTGTAAATTTGGCATGTATGAAGCACCGTAGGGAGGCAAGTAGGTCAGTGGAGTAACGGTCGCTACAGCAAACAAAAATGATTAATTATGTAACGAAGTCGCCGCGTGCGTCGAGGTAGGGTCAAAGTTGATCGGTCACCTGAGGTCACGTTGCTCATCGCGATGTAACTCAGTCACCGCATATTTCTGGCACGTTGATCGGTCATCTGAGGTCACGTTGCTCACCGCGGGTCGCATTTGATGTACTGCGCTTGCGCGAGCATGTGCAATACGCAAAACGGAACCGGAACTTACTCTCAGACCGGAACCTCCTTCCAGACCGGTACACCGGCAGTGCATACATATGTGGTTATTCTGGCCGTAAGGTTGAAACAGATGAACATTTTGGCGGTGAAACCCACTTTTGTCCCATTTCAACCCATGCCATGGCCAACAACGTGTGACATTGGAAACATTAATGCTTTGTTATGTCCTGAGTTGGTGTGACATAGTCTCCGGTTTCCTTGGTCGAGGGAACAAGTCAGCATGATTAGCATGGGCTCCATTTCCTGCTGTTACATATGTCTGGGAATAATGCAAGTGGCACAATTGGATTTCTTGACCTTGAAACATATGAAGTTATGAACCATCTATGGATTCGTCATATGGAGTCCTCAATATCAAGAGGCACAAAAATTATGTTCGTAAAACGTCTATGCATGGCAGCCATCTTGCATTTATAATTTCTGTCGTCTGAGGATATAGCATATGACCATGACAGAAATGGATTCCATGACCCTGAAAATGTTGGTTTAGACACAAAGAACGTGTTTATATGTTGCTTAGAAGCTGAGATATTTGGGTAATGAATTTATATGGGGCCATCTTGCATTTCTATATGGCCGTCATCCTTAGATACTGCACATGACAGAAAAGGATTCCTTGACACTTAAGATTTTGGTTTAGACACCAAGATCACATTTCTATGTTGTTTAGAAGCTGATGTACTTGCCTAACGGATTTCCGTGGCGGCCATTTTAAAAATCAAGATGGCGGCTAGGTACCATGGCGATATCGATGATTTATATAGATTTATATTTATTTAGCTAGATTTATATGACTCTACACATAATAAACTACATATGTGCCAATGTTCATGCTTTTGTCAAAAAGTGTATAATTCACCAAACTCCAGCATATGCTAAACAAAGCATACTTGCACCTGAAAAGGAGAAGTTGGGCATGACATGACCACGTTTCCAGGCCTACAATGAACAGTTACCTCCCAGCGAAAATAGCTTTAACCTGGACACCAGAAGGGAACAGAACAAAAAGCCAAAAACAATATGGCGAAGCATCGAGGACCCAAGAACAAGAACAAGAAATTGCTGGGTTGACATGGGTAGGGACATAGCAGGAAGGAGAACCCAAGACACTGTAACCAAGCAGAAAGTCTAACTAGAACATGACCTGTAACCAAGCAGGAAGTCTAACTAGAACATGACCCCTGAACGTATTTCAGAGCAGTGTCGCTTCACGATCATTCATCACGCACGCGCTCACGCACAAGTATACCTACTATTAGTGCACTCAGAGGGAGTTTTCGCAAAAAGAGCCGCCACCTGCAGGGAATTCATAGCAACAGGTGTCTCAGTCATATCATTGATTAACCATGCTCCCTAGGTGGCGCCACCATTCGTCGTTCTCGACGAGTTCACGGGTAAGCGAGATTATACGAGGGCGGTCTACTGCGTAACCTAACCTCAACTACAACTAACCCAACCATAACTAACTCCAATCTTAAGCTACATTACACACTAACCATTTATCCCAACGATTCAGCCCTCAACCCTGGCCTAATCACACAAGGCAAGTATCTGATTCTCAGTAGGTGGCGACACCGTTTATTTTTGAATGACCGCGTAAGCGCAGACTATTAACATTACCTTTAGTCGTGAATTCCGAATTTCCTAATGTAAATCCCAAGCAATATGCTAAACCTTAACAATATCATAATTTGTTCGATAATTGTCGTATTAGAATGGATATATTTCATAGGCGTCGAACACGGTAGGGGTGACTGAGCCCCCAGTATTTTGGTGGGGATGGGGGGCTTGAAATCACCTTAACCACCTAGTATTACCATAATGGCCACTTAATGGCAACTTGTGCAAATCCCGAATAGGAGTTGAAAGCATGTATTAACCGGCAAAAAACGCCGACATGTTTGTGAGCCGGAGGAGGGGTGTGTGGAGTTGAACGTGTCAAAGGCGGCTGATGTTTTGGCGAACCTCAAAGGATAGGTACCTTGGAGCTGTAAAAGGGTTGAAGTCGAGTTGTGTTTTTGAGAGCGTCAAGAGGAGGAGCTTGACGATGCAGTTGTGAAGGTTGAGATTGTTTCCAAGGATGCAGTTGGGAGGTTTTCGAAATGATGAGAGCCACCAATATTGAACAGCTTCTGACGCTTACGTAGGCCCTATTTGAAACAGCCTAAATATAGTGAAATCCACTATGGAAACGTCACGAAACTATTTTATGATAACAACGATCAGTTTCGATCTTGGACATTTTTCAACAGGTTGAAAACAAACACCGCTATACTGTGTTTGATGGCGTTTTGAACTCACAACACCGGCAACAACCATTGTACGTGTGTAACTGCGCGAATTGGCTTCGTATATATACACGGACATCTGTTGCTGTTGTTGGACTTGTTTACGTGAAAATGTGATAGACGCTGCAAGTTGGATTAACACGTCGTAGATGTAGATATATTGGTACAAAAAGAACAGTTGTCGATTAGTGTGGTCCTAGTAAGAATAACAACTTCCGATGTATGATAGAATGAAGTTTATTGTAATAAATAAAATAGGGGTTTGAACGATCTCCCACGACGTCATCAAACTGACAACAAATATATTGTTGTCCGTTGAAAGTTCGTGGTTTTGAGAATAACTGGTGGCGATTAACACGCGACTATTGTTTGATTTAACTTATGTTTAACAAGATTGCCATCCAGAAAATTACTCTGGATGGCAGGTGGACAAGGAAGCCTTTTGGCTTATCGGGAGTCCAATACTTTTTATCTACATGTATCCCGCCTTTTTAAGGTGTGTGTCGATTTTATTTTTAAACATATTCACGCTACTAGCACCAACACAATCAGGAGATAATCTGTTCCATTCATTTACAGTCCTTTGTGAGAATGAGAACTTTCTTATATCTAATCTACACTGCTCCTTTACTAATGTAGCTTCATGTCCTCTGGTCTTTCTATTTTTCTTAACTGAGAAAAAAAAATTTCTATCAATATTTTCATAACCATTCAATATTTTAAACACTTCTATGTGATCTCCTCTCAATCTCCTGGTCTCTAGTGTTGTTAAACCACATTCTTTTAGGCGTATTTCGTAACTAAGATCCCTCAGATTTGATATCATTTTAGTCGCTCTCCTCTGTACTCTTTCTAGCATATCTATGTCCTTCTTGCGATATGGCCTCCATGCTTGTATACAATATTCTAAATGAGGCCTCACTATTGTTTTGTACAGCGGTACTATTAATTCTTTTTTCTTATACGCTATATTTCGCCTAATTAATCCAAGGATTTGATTTCCCTTTGACGCTGCAATTCCGCACTGCTCTGAAACCTTCATATCAGCACTAATGGTTAACCCCAAGTCCTTTTCTTTTACAGTAGTACTTAGAACAGTACCCCCCATTTTATATTTTACCTCTTCATTCCCATGACCTGTGTGGAGGCATTTACATTTCCCAAAATTGAACAGCATTTGCCACTTTTCAGACCATTTGATCAACCTATCAAGATCATCTTGTAAATGCTGTCTGTCTCCATCACTTTTAATCCTTCTAAACACTTTTGTATCATCCGCAAATTTTAACACCTTGCTTGTTATATCATCGTCCAAATCGTTGATATATATTAAGAATAATATAGGTCCTAGTACTGATCCCTGTGGTACCCCACTCAATACCGATTTCCAGTTTGAAGCCTCCCCATCAACTACTACACGTTGTCTTCTGTCATTCAGCCATTTTTCTATCCAGTTTATTATACCATTTCCTATGCCATGGGCCTTTAGCTTAAGGAGTAATCTTTGATGTGGTACTTTGTCGAAAGCTTTTTGAAAATCTAAATAGATGATATCTACTGGTGATCCCTCATCTACCCACCTAGTGATGTCTTCCAAAAAACATAACATATTTGTTAAGCATGACCTCGCTTTTAAAAACCCATGTTGAGATGGGTTTATCAAGTTATGTTTAACAAGAAAATCCACCATGTGATCTTTAATTAGTCTTTCTAATAATTTGCAAATCACTGATGTTAAACTCACTGGTCTATAGTTCTCTGACTTGTTTCTCGAACCTTTTTTAAATAACGGTATAATGTTTGCCTCTTTCCATTCTAAAGGAACCACTCCCTCTTCTAATGACAAATTGAAAACTGTTGCAAGCGGTACGCTAATTTGTTCTACAATTTCCAATAGTAGTTTGGGCGGAATCCCGTCCACTCCAGGTGATTTATTATCCTTCATAGCCCTTATTTTCTTAGCTACCATTTCCGAGGTTACAACTAACTGTCCTAAATAGTCTGAATCTGCCCCTTGAACTTAGCCTCTGGTACTGGCAGTGAACTAATATCTTCCCTGGTAAACACTGAACTAAAATACTCATTCAGGTCTTCTGCCATTAAGAATCCCTCTGATATTGTATTTCCAGCACTATCTTCTAGAGGACCGACCTTATCCTGAACTTTCTGTTTGCTTCGAATATACGCATAAAAACTCTTACTGTCATGTTTTATATTACTAGCTAATTTTTTTTCATAGCTTCTCTTTGAATTTCTAATTTCAGCTGTAGCTTGATTAAGTGCTTCTTTATAAATGTTGTAGTCTTCATCATTTCCAGTACATCTATATGACTTCCACATCATTTGTTTATACTTAATTTTTCTAATGGCTTCTTTCGATAAGTGTTTCTTTTTAGACCGTTTCCCTTGTTTTTTGAAAGGTACAAATTTATCGACTATGCACTTAATTTCACTATTTAAGATATTCCAGCATTCGGTTGCTGTCTTATTCTTCAGTGTGTTATTCCAGTCTATCTTTGCTAAATATTTCCTCATGTCCTTATACCTTCCTTTGTGGAAATTTCTCCTATACTGCTTTTTACTATTCCTTTCTGATTTTACTTTGATGGTAAAATGTATCTGGTTGTGATCACTACTCCCCAGTGGCTCACATATCTTGACATTGTCAACTAATTCTTTCTGTGAGGACAAAACTAAGTCTAACACATTCTCTCCCCTGGTTGGTTCTAGCACATGTTGAGAAAGGAAACTATCTTGTACTAAAACTAAAAACTTGTGGTCCTCACTCCCCATACTCTGTAGAGATTTCCATTGTATATGCCCATGGTTAAAGTCCCCCATAATAATACAGTTCCGTTTGCTTACTTCCCTTATAGCGTTTTGTATTTTTTCATTCTCTTCTATGCTTATGTTTGGACTTCGATAAACTAACCCAACTGTTAACGTTGAGTTTCCTGTAACTATGTTACACCAAACAGCTTCTTCGCAATCTGCTTCTCTTTCTAATTTTATTTCATAAGCCTGGATAGATTCTTTAATATATAAAATAACTCCACCTCCCTTTCTTCCTATTCTATCTTTCCTAAACATTACATATCCTGTTAGTCCCAATTCGGCATCTGATATATCAGTGGTGGCCCACGATTCGGTTATACCTATTATGTGAGGGTCAATATCTTCTACCATAATGTTTAGTTCACTTCTTTTGTTTACTATGCTCCTTGCATTTAAACAAATGCATTTATATCCTGATTCAGAACAGTTTTCCAGGCTGTTCTTTGCCGATTTATTTCTGCTGTCTTTATCTATGCCTCCAGTTTCAGGCTTCTCTGTGAATCCCCCCTGCGAATCTAGTTTAAATAGATGCAGCCTGTCCCACTGTCAACAGATTGCAGCAAGTTCTCTGAGAAAACTGCTGCCCCCTTTCCACTTAGATGTAGGCCATCTCTCATGTACATATCTTCCCTCCCAACAAAGTATCCCCATAAATCTACGAATCCCACCCCCTCTTCTTTACACATCTGCTCAACTAGTGCGTTGATCGCCATCCTCTTGCAGTTTCTATATGTCGGCCCCCTTCCTCCCATTACTGGCAAAATTCCTGAGAGGATAATCTGTTCTACTCTTGTCTTCTTTAACTTCTTCACTAACTGTCTGTACTTCTGAACTATCCCAGTTGTTCCCTCCCTCTCTGCGTTATTTGTCCCTACATGTACTAGTATAGACCCTCCCTTGCCATGCCCCAGTACCTTCTCTACCCTTTCAGTTACATGTTCTATCCTAGCCCCAGAGAATGTCAACGGACGGTTTAATACTCCTCGCCCTCTTCCTCTCCTTCGCCCTCAACGGAGTCGACGCCGACGCCGACCTCTTCGTAATCCTTCTCGAGGGCAGCGAGATCCTCACGGACCTCGGAGAACTCTCCCTCCTCCATACAGGGAAGGGGTATCTTCCTTAAAACAAACACACTTCTAGTGCAGAGGTGTGGACAGGCCAGCGTTATAAGGGGATGGTCCTCAAAAATGGCTCGACGAATACCAAGATTGGCACCTAACCAGTGTTTTCTTGTAGTGTCGAGACTCCGCTGTAGATGTCGCGGCGGTTAATTTACTTCTACTTCTGACATTGTGCTAATTACAAAATATTAAACACTACACGAAACGAAAGAATGTAAACATTGGAGCACCGATGCGTGTAGATTACTTCTTGACGTTGAATGACCGACAATATAAACAATACTAAAATATGCATTAATATAAACACAAGCAGAACATCCTGTTTCAAACCTATCCGCAGGAGGGCACCACTCGAAATTATAGCGCCAACTACATTTTCGCTAATTTGAGGGGTTACCTGGATCCACATATAACAGAAATAAGCAAGCAACATACGAACAAGAAACAGACTCGTGTATAATTTAGGTGAACTTTATTTGAACAAATCAGAAGTTTCAACGACCTCCAACAACGTCGTCAAATTGACCAACAGAGACAGATTTGCCATCGTATTACAAAGCTCGTTCTTTTGAGACCATCTGATGATGGACGCTGAATGTTCGTTCAGCCACCATTGGAAAGAGTCAACAGATGGCTTAATACTCCTCGCCCTCTTCCTCTCCTTCGCCCTCAACGGAGTCGACACCGACCTCTTCGTAATCTTTCTCGAGGGCAGCGAGATCCTCACGGGCCTCGGAGAACTCTCCCTCCTCCATACCCTCTCCGACGTACCAGTGCACGAAGGCACGCTTGGCGTACATCAGATCAAACTTGTGATCGAGACGAGCCCATGCCTCGGCGATGGCGGTGGTGTTGCTCAACATACACACGGCACGCTGCACCTTGGCGAGATCTCCGCCGGGCACGACGGTCGGTGGCTGGTAGTTGATGCCCACCTTGAAGCCGGTCGGACACCAGTCGACGAACTGGATGGTGCGCTTCGTCTTGATGGTGGCGATAGCAGCATTGACATCCTTCGGCACAACATCACCACGGTACAGCATGCAGCAGGCCATGTACTTGCCGTGACGTGGGTCACACTTCACCATCTGGTTGGCCGGCTCGAAGCAGGCGTTGGTGATCTCAGCAACCGACAACTGCTCGTGGTAAGCCTTCTCGGCGGAGATGACCGGCGCGTAGGTGGCCAGAGGGAAGTGGATACGTGGGTAGGGCACCAAGTTGGTCTGGAACTCGGTCAGATCGACGTTGAGGGCACCATCGAAGCGAAGAGAGGCCGTGATGGAGCTGACAATCTGGGCGATCAGACGGTTCAAGTTGGTGTAGGTGGGACGTTCGATGTCCAAGTTACGACGGCAGATGTCGTAGATGGCTTCGTTGTCGACCATGAAGGCGCAGTCGGAGTGCTCAAGGGTGGTGTGGGTTGTCAGGATAGAGTTGTATGGCTCAACGACGGCAGTGGACACCTGTGGGGCAGGGTAGATGGCGAACTCGAGCTTTGACTTCTTGCCGTAGTCGACTGACAGACGCTCCATGAGCAGTGACGTGAAGCCAGATCCGGTGCCGCCACCGAAGCTGTGGAAGATGAGGAAGCCCTGCAGACCGGTGCACTGGTCAGCCAGCTTGCGGATGCGGTCAAGCACCAGATCGACGATCTCCTTGCCGATGGTGTAGTGACCACGGGCATAGTTGTTGGCTGCATCCTCCTTGCCTGTGATGAGCTGCTCGGGATGGAACAGCTGGCGGTATGTGCCAGTGCGCACCTCATCTGTAAACAACACAAACATACCATGTATTTGAGGTTAACAAAATGAAGCCAATTGTAATACTTCTTGCATGCCCTTAGTAATTCACTCAATTAATAACAACCACATTTTAATGATAATTATTAACATGGGTATATTTTCCTGCCAAAATTAGTGTAACAGCTCATTTAACTTACATCTATATATTAGTCTGTTATATAAACTATACACAAAAGAAATTAATATCTACAAAGGCAAAAACAAAACAAAAATATATATATATACATATACAGTTTAAGGCATTGGACCATTAGATTACATACAAGACTCCACTACATACCGACTACAGTTGGCTCGAGATCGACGAAGACAGCTCTGGGCACATGTTTGCCCGCGCCAGTCTCGCTGAAGAACGTGTTGAACGAGTCATCACCACCGCCAATCGTCTTGTCGCTCGGCATCTGCCCGTCCGGCTGGATGCCGTGCTCCAGACAGTACAGCTCCCAGCATGCATTGCCAATCTGTACTCCGGCCTGGCCGACATGGATACTGATACACTCACGCTGAAAACAGACAAGGTGATGGTCAGACAACAGCATAGACAGACAGTATTGGTTTTGACCATCATAAATACATAAACTACAATATAAAATTCATTGTAAAGTCAGGGAGGCTCCCATTAAGACAATTATATGCCGCTATCATGGGAGCCACCCCACTGATGTAACATAATTATATGATTATCACGTGATCAACTATATATTATAGTATAGTATAATACATAAATTAGTTTAAACAAATGCAAAGTCATGTCTAGTTTAAGAATGACAGATGTAACAGTTAGAAATATGAGAACATGATTCATAGTTCTTGATAAAGTTAATTGTTTGTATAAGTGGAAAAACCATATAACCTGTGTATACATTTTATCAAGGATGATGTTTGGAGTATTGCTAACAGTTTGTATAATGTTGTGTCTGATGTACTTTTTGTATATTGATGATTAACTCTGGGAATAAATAAGTTGTTTTTTACCACGTGTGTTGTATTGGTGAATTGCAAAGTTATATGTGTATGGAATACGATTGAAACATTCTGGTATAACCTTGTTGATCAATTTGTAATAAAATTTGAGCTGCTGGAGTCTATAGATGTCATCCAGCTTAAGAAATTTACATTCTTTGAAGATGGGATCTGTGTGAGAATTGTTTTTACTTGAAGTAACTATTCGCACTGTTTTCTTTTGAAGTTTAAAAATGCGATGGGTTTGATGACCCCACACCAATATGCCATAATTAATCTTTGGAAGAATGAGCGAATTATACATTATAAATAATATATTCTTAGGTAATACATGTTTAAGTTTATTTAAAATTATTGTATTGATTTTATTCGCTGTTTTGTTTATATGGCTGTCCCAATTTAGGTGTTGGTTTACGGTGATACCTAAAAAATTAAAATCATGTACACATTCAATATTTGTCCCATCTATTTCTATTTTAGGAAGTTCGATTTCCTTTTGGGACATGTGAAATACCATGAATTTTGTTTTTTTAATGTTAAGAGAAAATTTGTTTGCCTTTAGCCACCTGCATATATTTTCTAATTATTTATTTATATTTTGGACTTGGCCATCCGGAGATTGGAATTTATTCAATGTACTAAAAAGAGTGGTGTCGTCTGCGTACAATATGAACATAAAATGATCACTTGAAAATATTATGTCATTAATATATATGATAAATAGAAGGGGTCCTAAAATAGACCCTTGTGGGACACAAGTGTTTATGGCATAGGAAACAAACCACTGGTAAGAGAATAACAAAACTATATTACAACATAAATACTACACAAAAACAACAGAGGTATTAGAAACACATATTAAACACAGTTTAATACGTTTCTAATCTAATACAGGGCTGTACATTTTAAAATGTGACCGGTATTCCCACCTTGTTTTGGGGCGTCCGCTAAAATTCAGTTGATCGTTACAATCTACGCACGCACCAAACCCGATAATACATTCCAGCGGAAGAACTGCCAAGGGGTCACTATCGGTCGATTTGCACAAAGATAAGTTACCAGCCCCCAAAGTTACCAGCCCCCAAAGCCAAGAAAATGAAATAAATTGTGTACCCCTGCCAGATGCGTCACGATTAAGGAACCGTAACATGCCAGTCGTCACGCTGCGTTGCTCTGGGCGATTACAATATGATTGTAATGATACATACCATGTTGACTGTTTAGTGTTAAGGTGGTCGACAAAATCGAGAAGGTCGTTTCAACAAACGATATTCTCTCAACGCGTGTACAATGAGACGTCGTGAGAACAGTATTAATTTATTCTGGCGAAACGTCCCTTTTATAGGCAGCGAGCGTCGTCACGGGAACGGGTCACGTGATCCGACCTCGGCGACGGATAAGGCCTGTTGTGCAACACTTGGCGGCACTTAGGGATCGTTGACGCCGGAATGGCGGGCAAGTTGCTACACGTCCAACCCATACAATAGCTCGCTGTAATTGCCTTCGCACGACTACAAAGGCCAAGCAACGGCAAGTCTAAGCACAGCCTCGGCATTTCTGAAAGTCTATTTAAGGCTTAAGCCATGAATTATTCGCCGTAGGTCTGAAGCACCTTCCCACTGCTAAAAGCCTACTAGGATAGAAACTTGGGCAACGATTGTTTTACTACAGTGGGTGTTTGACTGAGGGCAATTAACAGGTCACTAGCAGTTGATGGTTCTGTGAAATGTATTATAATAATATAATTTCTGCCTGCGTGTATGTGTGTGCGTGCGTGCCTGTGCGTGTGTATGTGGTTGATACGTGCGTATGTGCGTGCGTATGCCTCGAGTCATTGTGTGTCTCAAGTCATTGTGTGTGTCTCAAGTCATAGGGTGTGTGTATCAAGTTATAATTAAGGTGTATATATCAAGTCATGGTGTGTGTCTCAAGTCATTGTGTTTGTGTCAAATCATAGGGTATGTGTATGAAGTCATGGTGTGTGTCTCAAGTCATATAGTGTATGTATGAATGGGGTCATGGTGTGTGTCTCAAATCATATAGTGTATGCATGAAGTCATGGTGTGTGTCTCAAGTCATATAGTGTATGTATGAATGGGGTGTGTCTCAAATCATAGTGTATGTATGAAGTCATGGTGTGTGTCTCAAGTCATGAGCTGTGTCTCAAGTCATGGGGGGTGTCTCAAATCATTGTGCTTGTGTCAAGTCATAGGATATGTGTATGAAGTCATGGTGTGTGTGTCTCAAGTCATGGTGTGTGTCTCAAGTCATATAGTGTATGTATGAATGGGGTGTGTCTCAAATCATAGTGTATGAAGTCATGGGTGTGTCTCAAGTCATGAGCTGTGTCTCAAGTCATGAGCTGTGTCTCAAGTCATGAGGTGTGTCTCAAGTCATGAGGTGTGTCTCAAATCATATAGTGTATGTCTCAAGTCATGGGGTGTGTCTCAAGTCATGAGGTGTGTCTCAAATCATATAGTGTATGTCTCAAGTCATGGGGTGGGTCTCAAGTCATGAGGTGTGTCTCAAGTCATGAGGTGTGTCTCAAATCATATAGTGTATGTCTCAAGTCATGGGGTGTGTCTCAAGTCATGAGGTGTGTCTCAAATCATATAGTGTATGTCTCAAGTCATGGGGTGTGTCTCAAGTCATGAGGTGTGTCTCAAATCATATAATGTATGTCTCAAGTCATGAGGTGTGTCTCAAATCATATAGTGTATGTCTCAAGTCATGGGGTGTATCTCAAGTCATGAGGTGTGTCTCAAGTCATGAGGTGTGTCTCAAATCATATAGTGTATGTCTCAAGTCATGGGGTGTATCTCAAGTCATGAGGTGTGTCTCAAATCATATAGTGTATGTCTCAAGTCATGGGGTGTATCTCAAGCCATGAGGTGTGTCTCAAGTCATGAGGTGTGTCTCAAATCATATAGTGTATGTCTCAAGTCATGGGGTGTGTCTCAAGTCATGAGGTGTGTCTTAAGTCATGAGGTGTGTCTCAAATCATATAGTGTATGTTTCAAGTCATGGGGTGTATCTCAAGTCATGAGGTGTGTCTCAAGTCATGAGGTGTGTCTCAAATCATATAGTGTATGTCTCAAGTCATGGGGTGTGTCTCAAGTCACGAGGTGCGTCTCAAGTCATGAGGTGTGTCTCAAATCATATAGTGTATGTCTCAAGTCATGGGGTGTATCTCAAGCCATGAGGTGTGTCTCAAGTCATGAGGTGTGTCTCAAATCATATAGTGTATGTCTCAAGTCATGGGGTGTGTCTCAAGTCATGAGGTGTGTCTCAAATCATATAGTGTATGTCTCAAGTCATGAGGTGTGTCTCAAGTCATGAGGTGTGTCTCAAATCATATAGTGTATGTCTCAAGTCATGGGGTGTGTCTCAAGTCATGAGGTGTGTCTCAAATCATATAGTGTATGTCTCAAGTCATGAGGTGTGTCTCAAGTCATGAGGTGTGTCTCAAATCATATAGTGTATGTCTCAAGTCATATAGTGTATGTCTCAAGTCATGAGGTGTGTCTCAAATCATATAGTGTATGTCTCAAGTCATGGGGTGTGTCTCAAGTCATGAGGTGTGTCTCAAGTCATGAGGTGTGTCTCAAATCATATAGTGTATGTCTCAAGTCATGAGGTGTGTTTCAAATCATATAGTGTATGTCTCAAGTCATGGGGTGTGTCTCAAGTCATGAGGTGTGTCTCAAATGATATAGTGTATGTCTCAAGTCATGAGGTGTGTCTCAAATGATATAGTGTATGTCTCAAGTCATGAGGTGTGTTTCAAGTCATGGGGTGTGTCTCAAGTCAGGAGGTGTGTCTCAAATCATATAGTGTATGTCTCAAGTCATGAGGTGTGTCTCAAGTCATGAGGTGTGTCTCAAGTCATGGGGTGTGTCTCAAGTCATGGGGTGTGTCTCAAGTCATAAGGTATGTCTCAAGTCATAAGGTATGTCTCAAGTCATGGGGTGTGTCTCAAGTCATGGGGTGTGTCTCAAGTCATAAGGTGTGTCTCAAGTCATGGCGTGTGTCTCAAGTCATGGGGTGTGTCTCAAGTCATGAGGTGTGTCTCAAGTCATGGGGTGTGTCTCAAGTCATGGGGTGTGTCTCAAGTCATGGCATGTGTCTCAAGTCATGGGGTGTGTCTCAAGTCATGGTGTGTGTCTCAAATCATATAATGTATGTATCAAGTCATGGTGTGTGTCTCAAGTCATTGTGCTTGTGTCAAGTCATATGGTATGTGTATGAAGTCATGGTGTGTGTCTCAAGTCATTGTGCTTGTGTCAAGTCATATGGTATGTGTATGAAGTCATGAGGTGTGTCTCAAATCATATAGTGTATGTCTCAAGTCATGAGGTGTGTTTCAAATCATATAGTGTATGTCTCAAGTCATGAGGTGTGTCTCAAATCATATAGTGTATGTCTCAAGTCATGGGGTGTGTCTCAAGTCATGAGGTGTGTCTCAAATGATATAGTGTATGTCTCAAGTCATGAGGTGTGTCTCAAATCATATAGTGTATGTCTCAAGTCATGAGGTGTGTTTCAAGTCATGGGGTGTGTCTCAAGTCAGGAGGTGTGTCTCAAATCATATAGTGTATGTCTCAAGTCATGAGGTGTGTCTCGAGTCATGAGGTGTGTCTCAAGTCATGGGGTGTGTCTCAAGTCATGGGGTGTGTCTCAAGTCATGGCGTGTGTCTCAAGTCATGGGGTGTGTCTCAAGTCATGGTGTGTGTCTCAAATCATATAATGTATGTATCAAGTCATGGTGTGTGTCTCAAGTCATTGTGCTTGTGTCAAGTCATATGGTATGTGTATGAAGTCATGGTGTGTGTCTCAAATGTTTGCCACCTTAGTAAGAGATCATCTCAGAATGTCGGTGTCAAAATTACTTTTGTTTGGAGCGGGGATCAGAGACAGTTTCATATGGCCTCAGACATCGACATTTTACACTTCGGACCGATACTGGTAATGTATTGACATCATCATATCAATATTTGCAAACTTTCTGAGTGGGCGGGGTGGGGGCTGAGGCAAGATGAAAGTAATTTAGTGTGATATCGTACGTTGACGTTCTGAGATGATCCATGATGTAAATATAATATGTAAACACGGTTGCTAGGACGAAGCATGACGGATGTCACGCCCACTGTTCGGATACTGAGATTCCGGAACCGCCAATTGTCCAAAACAAATATTACACATAAAGGCGTTACCACAATATAGACCTATAGACATGTAATATAGTGCATTGTCCGAGACGAGTCGGACATGGCGCATAGGGAGGGACGCACACAAAAGCCGTTTGCTTCATATCAACGTTCAACAGAGGTTGTACATACATCAAGGCCTATTATACAAGACCACAATTGTAGACATTACTGTGGCACTGTACAATTACATTAACCACGCAGTGCAAAACTACAATACACCTATTCAGTTGTATTAGTAGTAATAGATCCAATTAACACGTTTAACTGTTTCAGCCTAAAATTGTCTAGGACGCGTTTGCGATTATTTGTCGTGGCGTGTATGCCCCCTTGCGACGTGACACTTGTATCGAGGACAGTCTTAGCCAGTCTTTAGTGCGTCGTAAAATATCAAACATGCTTGATATTAAAGACAAATAGTCGCAAACAAATAATGGCGTCGTGACGTGTATGCCGGAAACAAACAAATCGTCGCAAACAATTAGTCGCCCGCGAGACGGGTCGTGACGTGTATGATACCTCCCCGGTCAGCGACTCGTCGGCGACGTAATTTGTTGCCTTCTAAAATGTTTTGAGGTACTTAGCCAATCAGGAGCTATATGTGAAGACATAATAATTGTAATATATGTGATAAATGAGCGGCGGTGTGGCTTGTTGTTTCAGACTGTACATGAAATTGTAATCGCGGAATTTAATATGTTATTGATATCACCTTAAAGATAATAATCTTATTTACAAGTTTGTTGCTGGATGTACACTGGAATTGTGTTAACTTTTTGAGTTTTTGCCGTTTGAACAACGCAGATGCTCCACCTTGCATTATATCCGCTAAGTGGTAATAACTCAGAAACTAAAAAAATAAATCATGGGTTATTATCTGTATTGTGATATCAAACAAATATTAAATCCCATTGCAAGTTTGAATATTCGCAATGTTCAAACGGCAATGACTCAAAAAGTTAACAACATTCCTGTGTGCATCCAGCGACACATTTATAGGTAAGATTAGTATATTTACGGTGATATAAAATAATAGTAAATTTCGCGTTTGCAATTTTTACTACGGCCTGAAACACCAACCCGCCTAGTTGCGACCGTGCTAAATCTTGGCGGTGCTACCTGCGGTGACGTCATCTCGACCGCTACGTGTCGCAACCAACTGTGCAGAAAATGTGTAGAAATGCGTGACCAAAAGGGGCATTAAACAGGGTGACGGACAGATCACAATCTGTTTTCACATATATAATTACACTATATTACCGTACAATATATTTACAATTAATAAATTATATATCCATTACATTAAATTTGTTTGGATAAATACAATTTAGAAACATCGTTATATAATGACCATATTTTCATTTTTGTGGCGAATAAATAATTACTAAAAAAATATTTACAAACAGTGCATCATAGTATACTAAATGATTTGGTTTATATTACCTCGTGAAAACATAAAAAAAAGTGTAAAGAAAATCAATGGTTTGCATGCTGTCAGGATTGAACCGGCGTCGCCCGATTGTAAAATAAATGACAAGAAACCAACGCGTCTACCAACTAAACTAGCGGCACCAACAGGAATTCACTGACTGATTTAAGTTGTTATGATAAATTGTACAACTCCTGCTTCATATATCGATATTCTAATTATATTATGAGAGTATACATGTTACGTTCTGTAGCTGGATACAATATATGTTTGCTATGTATGTTTATTGGTGTAGATTATCTCCCGTTGGTTGCATTCGATATAATTATTCTGAAAACGAGCCCAAGCTCGGCGAAACCTAGTCGACTTGTAGGCCCATTCGCATTTGTTGTTTTGAATAAAATTCGATTCATGTGGAACCATAAGATAACTGCTTGTTCCTCTATGATGACTAGTGTTTGTATTACGTCGGACTATTGCACAATAACTCATTCTGACGCTCGTTTCGACCCAAAAGCTATACTTGTAAACATGCTCTGAATGCATGGAAAGGGTCGGCATGATGCGAGTTTGAGTCATAAGTGACGTTACATCTCGGCATGCCGAAAAGCGCGCCAAAAATATGCATATTCGAAAATGTCCGGATGCACAGCATACAATGTGGAATTTCTAATTCATTTAATTTTTTGGCTTGGTGGACGTGGAAATAGATAGCAGGATGTAATATAACATGAATTCAAGCCATATATGTTTTTATTCCCTTTAAGCTTAGTGTTGCAGATGAACCTCTGGAAGTTTTACGCCAGAGATTTTCTTATATATTTAATTTTGTAACAGTAATCTCTAGCCGAGAACAAAACATGTTTTAAAGCCCTTGCAACGTACAAGCAAGCCAATATAGATAATGTGTATAATCTTTTTGTGGAAATGAAAACTAGAATAGTTAAGCAGAGATGATCACATTGCATAAGGTGCCTGACAATGCAGCTAGAAGTTTAGTATATTTCAAAACATAGTTGTGAGCATAAACGACATTAACAAAGTTGGACAAAAGATAATTCCTAATTGAACAAGTACGTACGTGCGCACACATGCAAAATAATCTACTATGATTATATTGTATTATTTTACGGACATAATTCAAATTGATGTTTATGATATTTCTGTTATCATCCAAGTTGATCTAAACAATGAAATTTGGACATGCTGCATACAATGTTCTATCATATGAGGTTTTGATCGGTTTTAGGGGCAAAATCAACCCGATTGTAACGCAAGACTCAATCAATGCGCAGGAGTTTGTCGCAACGGTCCAGAATGAATCCACATGGAAGCGATCGCGTAAAGTTGAACTACCAGGTGATCCATTCGGAAGATGGGTATTTTTGCTGGTAGTATACCCCGTTGATATTGGTCCTATGAGCACGCGATTTGTCATGCTAATCCCCAGGAATAATTCGTATCGATTTTATTGTTTTCGAAATTCCCTGGGAGTGGGTCCGTGTCCCTGACTACCTGACTGTTGATGATTGTTCGAAACCAAGCATGTTTTCTACTATTGTTCCATGTTACGTAAACCGTCTTCAACTGATTAGGCCTAGTGAAGACTGAACGGTTTACAACAAAAATCAATCATAGGAAAAATCGTTGCGTTGCGAACTCCAGTTCCAAGAAACGTAGGGTCTAATATACATATATCATGCTAAACAAATATTACATTTACTGCAGTATAACGATCGCAAAATAAAAACTAAACACAAAACTCCACGATTACCGTAAGCAATAGTTTCATAGTGAATCCGCTAGGTGGTACTATAAGCAGCGTGTGGCTAGAAACAAAACCATAGGTCGATATCAGTCCCGTAGCGTGGTTGATTTTTTGCTGGGGGTGCATTTTTCGGCCTGGGAATTGCATGTTTTCTTGGTGTATAAAGGGTGTGTGAAGATTTTCGGTGTTGACGGGGGTAGGCTAGTTCGGAACACCTAATAAAACCTAGAATGGGAATTTCTAAAATAAAATATAAGCGTTAAAGGGATGCCTGTATAGTGGACGTCAATGATTTATCAAAATGATTAAATATTTGACAAATAATCATGTTCGATTTTCTGAGAAAACCGAACATATAATTATTTGTACAAATGTGTGATTCAGTGTTGGTGCGAAATAATCGGACAAATGATCATGTCATCATAAAAAATGGGCCAAGTGGCCCTGAAGTTCTTTGGACTAATACGTCTATACTATATGTGACCCCTGACCAAATGAGTGATAAGTCGGAAAAATTGTAACATTGTTTTCTTACATTCTTGTAAAGGTTGGGTAGGGTGCTACGGTTTGAAAAATTATGACTGCTACAAAAATTGGCGAAGTTATGGAGCATTGAGCATGGGAGGGGTCAAAAAGTAAAAATGGGTCAGCTGGACGGTGATAGACCGTTTCGTTTGAAATTGAAGCCTAGGCTTTGGCTTTGTAAAACTTTTGTCTCGACTTCACCGAAGGCGGTGTCCTGCTACAAGAACTTCGAAGGTGTTACTCACCTAACTTACAAATATTCAGGGAACTAATGGAGAGGGCCATCATAATCCATAGCACTACAACATGAAGTATCTGAAAGTCACACTTCTTATACTGAGTGACACATCTCGTACTGTCTCTCTGCACTGTCGCAATGTCCAATAGTTTCCTATCACAACCCTCGTGTACAATATACCAAAGCTATATATTTCTAACACCACAACATATGTATTATCATTGGATAGGTAATTGAATAATCTTTCAGATGAATGCAACTTGTAGCAGCAGAAAATGAAGCATACAAAAGTTACACCGCAAACAATGACATGCATTCTCAAAATGTGATTCATTCAAAAATTAGTGCTATATAATAGTAGTTTGTCAAAATGTAAACAAACTCAAAGACAGTTACAGCTTAGTGTCCACCAAGCAGTAGCAGAGCAGTTTTATAATAATAATAATCCACAAGTTAAGTGGCAGTGATCTTCCTTTTATCATTCATGTGATGTTTATTGTGAGCAGGTCGGACAGGTCTATAAAAAGAACACGTTTGCCTATCAATGGCATGTATTTCCTATTGTTGCTGTTTCTGCCGGGCTTACACAGTTTCTGCCCGGCATAAATCAAACAACCCTGTAGGTAATTATTAATCAAATGTTTTTTGGTGAATCATAGTTACAGATCATTAAGGGTTATGATGGAAGTAAAATGTTTACTGTTCACTGAAAAAAACAGCTCCACAGACCTAATTATAGTTATTGTTAAGATGTTTAACCTAGTTCCATTATCTGACATTGTGCCAACAGATTGGTGTATTGGGATCATTAAGCCTATATAATTATTATATAAACATAGCAGCAGACACTGGGACAGTGTGACTGCTGCCTGGCTAAATGAATGCAATGGTGCTTTGAAGTTAGTTCTGCCAATTATCCTCTTCACACAAGCCTATAGGTTTAGTACCTGCCAGCACACTACTGAGCCTAAACTACCATGCAGGTGTGAAAAACGTGCTGATGTATTTGAAGTTAAGTGGCAGTGATCTTCCTTTTATCATTCATGTGATGTTTATTGTGAGCAGGGCAGACAAATGGTTATCATACGTAGACAGGTACAGAAATAAACTAAAATTTTCTATAAAAAGAACCACATACCTAAACAAAGCGTATGTAATAAGTGAAGAACAGGCAGTGTTCAGATAGGGGTATTGGTTGAATTGTATTTGTCTTGACACAAAAGGCATTATTGTGCCTTAACTATGTCAACTCTTCTAATGGTTGACATTTGGTTGTTTCAGGTCTCAACTATATTGTGAATCTGTAATTATTAGTCTATATTGATACAATCGATTTACACAGTACCATGTCTACACAAGCCATGCATGGCAAGCGTAAACAGAACTGTAGAATGCATTTGATATCAATAAAGTGTAGGATATTTCACTCTATAGTTGTCCAGAATATTAATTTTCTATGTTTGTCACCTACAGGTTTCTACAGACAATACATCTTTAACCAATAGACACCTCAGGCATACCATTTTATAACAATTAAATGAACATCAAAATAAACACAACTTGCAATTATAGAAAATCAATAGTTTTGAAGATACAGTTTAAAAGTGTTAGGCAACTGTTCAGTCTAACAGGAGACAAGACACCACAGTCACACCATTTTATAATAATTAAATGAACATCAAAATATAAACAATTTGCAATTATAGAAAATCAAGTTTTGAAGATAGTTTAAAAGTGTTAGGCAACTGTTAGTCTAACAAAGATCAAGTGTGTCTACTCTGCCTGGGTGCTGTGACCAATGAAAGTCAAGGTCTCAATGGACTAAGCTGTAGAGATTAGTCACAGCTGTTGACTTTGTGGCACAATACACATCTACTGTTGGGGGGTGGTCCCAAGGGCCCTTCTCAAAACCACATCACTAGATAATGTAAAACTTTTGCACTTTGGGGGCCCCTTAGAATGATTCAATCAAATACAGATTTCTTGTATATAGTGGCAGCACCCTAAGATATATCTATGCAAAATTAGAGAAAAAGTTGCTGAACGGTTTCCGAGATACGGCAGCTAACGGCGGACACAGAATGATGGCAATAGTCCCTTGGACCTTCGGCCAAAGGACTAAAAAGGGTGCACGTGACCAACATTTTAAACCATCTTGCAAGTTACCCTAACCAATGTCTTTCGGTTATTTTAACAAACTTGGATTCGATTACTAAATGTGGTCATCATCAATGACCCCCCCCCCAATTCGAAGTGGGCCAATTGAGGAAGATTTAAACCAAGAGTGGTGCAATGAATAACAACAAAAATAGCTATACATAATGGAATGAGTTTTATTGTTAGAAACGAGAACACCTGGCGACGGAAACTTAATCGTTTCATTCACTTCAGTCTCTGTTGGAGAACGTCAACAGTCATCCGACGGTTTAATACTCTTCGCCCTCTTCCTCTCCTTCGCCCTCGACGGAGTCGACGCCGACCTCTTCGTAATCCTTCTCGAGGGCAGCGAGATCCTCACGGGCCTCGGAGAACTCTCCCTCCTCCATACCCTCTCCGACGTACCAGTGTACGAAGGCACGCTTCGCGTACATCAGATCAAACTTGTGATCGAGACGAGCCCATGCCTCGGCGATGGCGGTGGTGTTGCTCAACATGCACACGGCACGTTGCACCTTGGCGAGATCTCCGCCGGGCACGACGGTCGGTGGCTGGTAGTTGATGCCCACCTTGAAGCCGGTCGGACACCAGTCGACGAACTGGATGGTGCGCTTCGTCTTGATGGTGGCGATAGCAGCATTGACATCCTTCGGCACAACATCACCACGGTACAGCATGCAGCAGGCCATGTACTTGCCGTGACGCGGGTCACACTTCACCATCTGGTTGGCCGGCTCGAAGCAGGCGTTGGTGATCTCAGCAACCGACAACTGCTCGTGGTAAGCCTTCTCGGCGGAGATGACCGGCGCGTAGGTGGCCAGGGGGAAGTGGATACGTGGGTAGGGCACCAAGTTGGTCTGGAACTCGGTCAGATCGACGTTGAGGGCACCATCGAAGCGAAGAGAGGCCGTGATGGAGCTGACAATCTGGGCGATCAGACGGTTCAAGTTGGTGTAGGTGGGACGTTCGATGTCCAAGTTACGACGGCAGATGTCGTAGATGGCCTCATTGTCGACCATGAAGGCACAGTCGGAGTGCTCAAGGGTGGTGTGGGTTGTCAGGATCGAGTTGTATGGCTCAACGACGGCAGTGGACACCTGTGGGGCAGGGTAGATGGCGAACTCGAGCTTTGACTTCTTGCCGTAGTCGACTGACAGACGCTCCATGAGCAGTGACGTGAAGCCAGATCCGGTGCCGCCACCGAAGCTGTGGAAGATGAGGAAGCCCTGCAGACCGGTGCACTGGTCAGCCAGCTTGCGGATGCGGTCAAGCACCAGATCGACGATCTCCTTGCCGATGGTGTAGTGACCACGGGCGTAGTTGTTGGCTGCATCCTCCTTGCCTGTGATGAGCTGCTCGGGATGGAACAGCTGGCGGTATGTGCCAGTGCGCACCTCATCTGTAAACAACACAAACATACCATGTATTTGAGGTTAACAAAATGAAGCCAATTGTAATACTTCTTGCATGCCCTTAGTAATTCACTCAATTAATAACAACCACATTTTAATGATAATTATTAACATGGGTATATTTTCCTGCCAAAATTAGTGTAACAGCTCATTTAACTTACATCTATATATTAGTCTGTTATATAAACTATACAAAAAAAAAAAAAATATCTACAAAGGCAAAAAAAAATAAAAAATATATATATACAGTTTAAGGCATTGGACCATTAGATTACATACAAGACTCCACTACATACCGATTACAGTTGGCTCGAGATCGACGAAGACAGCTCTGGGCACATGTTTGCCCGCGCCAGTCTCGCTGAAGAACGTGTTGAACGAGTCATCACCACCGCCAATCGTCTTGTCGCTCGGCATCTGCCCGTCCGGCTGGATGCCGTGCTCCAGACAGTACAGCTCCCAGCATGCATTGCCAATCTGTACTCCGGCCTGGCCGACGTGGATACTGATACACTCACGCTGAAAACAATTTGTTGGTTAAAGGAGACATTTGTCACAGCCCTTGCACAGTTGTACTCACATTGTGAGGCAGCATAGCAAACGAATTGTGCATTTTGTGATAAAAGCACAAAATTTGGTACACATGTAGACTCTTACACTAATGAACAGATTTGGATACTGAGCCATAACAGATTTGGCCTCTACAGACTGTTGCAGCCATTTTCCAAAATGGCCACCAGCGATCACTGTTATTTTACATACAGTGGAAATTAATTTACTTATAAAAATCCAAGAGTGGTTATGGAAAAGCTAATTATTTGATTTTTACCAAAACAAATAAGTCAACTTGGTCTAATTTGACTAATTAGGCACATGATGCAGTTGGATTCCGAATGGAAGTCAATGATGGCTTGGCACATACTAGTACTATTACTGGTAGTATTAGTAGTAATAACAGTAGTGGTGGTAGTAGTACTAATTATACATGTAGTACTGTAGCAGCAGTAATGGTGGGGACAGTTGACATTAAAACTTTCTACAACATTGTGTACATGAGTCTACATGTGTGTCAAATTTGGTACTTTTATCACAAATTGCACAATTGTCTGGATGTGTCGGTTATGCTGCCCCACTACCAGTCAAAACAGTATTGGCATGTGTAAATTATCTGAGTAAATAATTGTATGTACAAAAGAAATTAAAATGACACCAAATTAAAAAGTCAATTCAGGTCAATCAAAACAGTAACACAATGATGCGTGATTATTAAGAAACAGTCAATGTACCGTATTCGTTCTATTAAGCGCACTAATTTGCGTACACCCCATTTTTAACAGCATCTGACACAGTGACAGCGACCTCCAATGCCAACCTTGAGTGTTGAATCCATCACTGTAACTTAATTTCTACCAATGAGATTTTATTTGAGGGTCACAAGGTGGCTGCATAATTCCATAAATGATTGTTACAACCATAAGATTATTTTTGTATTACCGTTTCTTGGCTCTGGTGTATCGGCGAGCATACACCATAACATTAACAATCACTATTTTAGCATGGCTACAGTTAAAACATGGCCTACTTTCAAATGCCACCCAAGGTCTAGTGATTCTAGGTAGACTAATTACCTGGCCAGGTTATGTCCCTGGGCTGGGCCAGAGTGGCTTCAGTATCACAGCAGCCAGTGTATTTACTGCCTGTGTTATGTAGCACTGAAATTACCCTGGCTTTGTTCTCCTGCCAGATGTAACTCTACTCTTTCAACAGGCTCAGTAAACTGCTGCACACTCACTGTTCAGAAACATTCACTCATGGACTGTGTCAACAGGCTAACTTAGTCTTAATCTCAAAATCAATGACAAAATTTAATATTTCCATTTAAAATGTTTTAGGTCATTTAATGCATTTTTACTTATACTCTACGATTGTCAGCGCCTTTGAGCAGATTTGTTAACTTATCCAGACACACAGCGCTCTATAAATGCTTTACAATAATAAAATAAATAAGTTATGTCGGCAGTGTGCCTTACTGCATTGAATACATCAATCAAAACTATAACACTAACAGGCATGGCATAGCCATAGCCTCACCAGTACAACAATGCTCCATAGCCATAGACAATGTGGGATTATGCACTTACATAATTATGGAATAAAGGCCTGTATAATTCACGTATCCACTTGTTGGAACGTCGCAGACATCGTTATAGTTATACTGTCCCCGACGTACTGTGAATTAAGCAGTACGGACGTTTTTTCGGATATGGGTAAAACATAACACGTTGATTCCGATCGGCGTGATTCCGCTAAACTACTCGTACTATAGTCTAACTCAAACCGAAGGCGAAGGCTGCCAACATATTATACTCTAAGTGCAGTGATCATACAGTAACCGCAACCCAAATCCTAACACTAACTACAGTTCTACATATAACCGATTTGTAATGACGTGTTGCGATTTGCCGTTTTCAAAATTGCAACGACATACGAAGGAGGTCGCCACCAAAATGCCTCGTGTAAAAATGTTATGTCAGACTACAACTAACTACAGCACTTATGACAACTAAAATTTCCATACAATTACATTGATACAGTGACAGTGTGATTACTTACCATGTTGACTATTTGGTATTGAAGGGATCGATAAAATCACGGATGTCGCTTCTGTAAATGAGTTCTCGCAACGCTTTCCATGCGACGTCGTGAGACCAGGATTGCGCTTTTCTGGCGCAACCTTCCTTTTATAGTCTCGAGCGTCGCCACAGCAACGGGTCACGCGCTCTAGTCAAGTGACGAACAAAGCGCGCGCGCTCTCTCTGAAACCTTGTTCATACACGCCCGTGCGTTGACCGCTTGCTGCCGGTGTACTGGTCTGGAAGGAGGTTCCGGTCTGAGAGTAAGTTCCGGTTCCGTTTTGTGTATTACGCATGCTCGCGCATGCGCAGCACATCAAAATCGACCAACTGTGAGCAACGTGACCTCAGGTGACCGGTCAACTTTGACCCCGTGCCAGAAGTATGCGGCGACTGAGTTACATCGCTTTGAGCAATGTGACCTCAGGTGACCGATCAACTTTGACCCTTGCTCGACGCACTCGGTGACTGAGATATACAATTAATAATTTTTCGTTTGCTGTAGCGACCGTTACTCCACCGACCTATTTGCCCCCTACGTTGCTAAACAGGATCGTACATATGCGTGTGACAACTGCTACAGGCACATTAGTTAGTATCAGCTAGTTCACATATCTTTTGTTGAGAAAATACCTGTGATGCAGCGGGAGAAAATAGGAGATGAGTACCGACGGTACATGACTTGCATAAGGCATTACCTAGACACCAACACGTCACTTGGTGTGTGAAAAGCGAATGCGCAATGCTGTCTTGAAAGCTACGCAGCTTGGCAAATATCAATCAAGTAGACGGTGAGTAGACAGTCCAGGCCCACGGCCAGACTAATAATCTGTAGCCTAGCGTATAGTATACTATGCCATAAGCCAGTCTATTAATATGGGTCTCTTAAATGATATAGGTGTCAGAATAGGGGCCTAATTGTTTGACAGAAGTATAACTATGAAACGATGGCTGGATGCAATGACGTGGCTATTAACACAGGTGCTCTGCAGGCCCACCGTTTATTACCTAGAATGGTTATTATTCTTATCTTTCTGTGGGTTGTTTTCTTGATTTCCTGAACCATAAATAAAATGTTTTCTTGATTTCCTGAACCATAAATAAATATTCCTTTGACAAAGCAGACACCCAGGCATTACAGGTTGGTGATTACTTTTTGGCAAATATTAATAACAATTGCACTCAACCGAAGATGTCAAATGGCTTCAGTCTTATATGACCAAATGTACAGCTAGTTTGTCACTACTTTGTGTCACATAAAATTTATATTCCATGCCCATGGGAGCCAAACCTTAATACACTGGCCCCCACGATAAGTGCTACTTGAAATTGGTTAATTGTGAATTATATTTTGTGAATATTCTTTCAGCTGAAATTATTAACGCTATTAAACAATCGTTTTACCTAAAAATGTATAGGCCTAGCCTAGGGGCCTACCACTAAAATATACATCAACCTAAATACCAATGTATTTGACCATATATAGTGCAATTAATGAATGAAATAAATTAATAAATCATGGACAATCACTCGCTATTAGTATTGCATTTAGCACAGGTACTTACATTGTTATTGTCACACTGTACTGTACTGTATTTGTGTATGAATAAAGTGATATTTCCTTTCTCAGAAGTAGACACAGTGACACATAAGCTTATTGACAGTGTGTGGGACTACTGTTACATGACAGTAAGGAATTTACTAATTAATTGTATCATACTGACTTGGTAGACTTTGTAGTGCTAAATTGTTTCAAGTGAATTATGACATTCTCTGCATAGTTTGCTCAGGCCCTTATCACTAGAATTTAGACCCCTACTAAGCTATGGCAGTGCAGCATCAGGTAACTTGTGTTGGTAATTTCATCCATCATTTATGTAGTAAGCTTTACTGATAAATTGTAACAAGTGAACAATACTATTTTGTAGCATCTGCAAATTTTGTAAATGGCCTTTATTAAGTTGTCTGTTTTTAATTGAAACTTGAAACAGTGGTTTCCTTTTTTAACATTGTTTATTTTAAATTAAGAGTACACCTGTAGATGCTAATGTCTCGGTATATGTTGGTGGTTCAAATCCGCCAGGTAAATGCACAAACGTTTGTGCACAATTACCCCTGGCATGGGCTTATGGACCGATACATTGCATCTGCGAGTATGATTATGTTGATATTTAATTAAAATGACTTTCAATGATGCAACAGTTGAAGCATCAGATATAGTCCATTGAAAGAAGATCCAAACAATTGATTTACCCCATACCTTCATTGTCCACCTAACAAGATTGCCACACAGAGAATTAACTCTAGATGGCAGGTGGACAAGGAAGCCTTTTGGCTTATTGAGAACCCAACCCTTTTTTATCCAACCCTTCTGCATCCTGCCCTTCTGAGGTGTGTCAATTGTATGTTTACACATGTTCAAGCAACAAACACCCACACAATCAGCAGATAATCTGTTCTATTCATTTACAGTCCTTTGTGAAAAGTAGAACATTCTTATACCTAATCTACACTCCTCCTTTACTAATATAACTTCATGTCCTCTAGTACTTCTATCCTTCCTAACTGAGAACAAAGTATTTCTATCAATATTTTCATAACCATTCAATATTTTAAACACTTCTATCTCACCTCCTTTTAATCTCCTGGACTCTAGTGTTGTTAAACCATCTTCTTTTAGGTGTATTTCATAACTAAGATCCCTCAGTTTTGGTATCATTTTAATCGCTCTCCTCTGTATTCTTTGTAGCATATCTATGACCTTCTTGCGATATGGCCTCTATGCTTGTATACAGTATTCTAATTGAGGCCTAACTACTGTTTTGTACAATTTATCTTTTTTTTACTTATACACTATATTTCACCTAATTAATCCAAGGATTTTATTTCCCTTTGTAGCTGCAATTCCGCACTACTTAGAAACCTTCATCTCAGCACTGGTGATTAACCCAAAGTCCTTTTCTTTTACAGTTGTACTTAATACAGTACCCTCATTTATATTGTACATCTTCGTTCCCATGTCCTGTGTGGAGGCATATACATTTTTAAAAATTGAACCACATTTGCCCCTTCTCAGACCATTTGATCAACCTGTCAAGATCATCTTGTAAATGCTGTCTATCTACATAACGTTTAATCCTTCTGAACACTTTTGTATCATCCGAAAATTTCAACACCTTTCTTGTTATATCATCGTCCAAATCGTTGATATATATTAAGAATAATATAGGGCCCAGTACTGATTCCAGTGGTACCCCATTCAAAACTGATTTCCAGTTTGAATCCTCCCCATCAACTACTATCCGTTGTCTTCTGTCAATCAGCCATTTTTTATCCAGTTATTTATACCATTTCCTATGCCATGGACCTATAGTTTAAGTAGTAATCGTTGATGTGGCACTTTGTCGAAAGCTTTCTGAAAATCTAAATACATGATGTACTGGTGATGTCTCCCATATATACATATATGGAGTATCTTGAAACGACCCTCTTGTGGGGGTCATATATTAATCCCAAAACGTTTGGTGCTCCAGGTTCAAGCTGTAAGATGAAAACTACCCACATGCATAATATGCAAGCTTGATTCTAAGTCAATGTTATGCCTCAGGTGGTTTTAACAGGCCTGTTGTCATTAGATGTAAATTCTAAGTGCACACTAGTAGCAGCCAGTGACCCAACTGACATGAAAGCAATTAGTTAGGTTCAGGCAATTGTTTGCACAATCTCAAATCTCCAGCCAGGGACAGTCAGTGACTGAGCTGGGTGAACTGTGAATGTCCAGCGGGTGATAAGGCACTTCAGGGCTGGGTTAAAAATGTGAAAGTGAACATAATCCAGCTATACAGTATTTAATTTAAATTCTCATATTGTACTTTCAAGTTTTAGATAAGTTTGTACAATGTCATTGTGCTTTATTAGCTTGCCTGGCCTGTTACAGACATTACTTCCAGTTAGCCTCTTTAGCGGATAATGTGTTGTTTTTGTCTTAAAATTAATCGTCAGGTGAGTTCAAGTTGATTTCTAATTTAATTGAAGTTAGTTTAAATTGAATGTTAATTAAATTAAAGTTATTTGTTTATTTTATTTTATTGAAAAAAATTGGTAGGTTAATTTAATTTAATTGACCTGATAAACGTATGATATTAATTAATTTAACTGGAAAATATGAGTTGATGTATTTTAACTAATTTTCAAAGTTAGTTTCCCATGCCTGCTCTCAATATTCTTTGATGTTCGCTGCACTAAATAAGTTTAGGTATGCAAGCATGCCAAATTGTTTTATGTGAAGGAATCTTCATAGTATATTGAGTTACTTTGTTGTAATAAAAGTGATTGATCATAGAACAATTGTATTTAATTATTATTTTATAAATACCATAATGTGGCATCTTGGCATCCATATTGTTTAACAAATAAGATAATTATACGTAAAAAAATGTAAATTCTGATATAGCGCAGTATCCAGTCCTTAGGACTGCTCGATGCATTTTACACTTTACTCCCTGGCAGACCTGTTCAATCGAACACCATTTTGACTTCTCTTGGGAGTATTCAGCCACGCTGTGATTAATGCGTGAAGACTATTCGTACACAAATATTCACCACTGTCTATAGCCAGGTACTCAGTCATACAGCTGAGTGAACTGAAGAAATGCAGAGTAAATGAACTTTCCCAATATTTGACACCGCCGCATAGGATTCGAACCTGCTTCCTCTCAGCCACAGTTGTGGTGTGTTCACAATGATGGTGAGCATCATTTGAGAGACAATTAGGTCTTACCATTAATTGTAATTTAGGATATATTAAGACAATTCCTGCCAATTTGAAAAAAACCCAGCAAATGTGCCAATCCTCCACATGGTGCTCTATACACAGAGACACAATAGTCTGTTTCCTGGCATATTCCTACATGACATTTGCTATGTCATATATTTGAACTGTTTTTCGCAATGCTGGTTACGTAAAACGTCCTTCACTGATGTAGGAATGAAAACTTCACATGATACACACTAATTGCCAGCTCGCTTACAGTAACATTGAGCAAGTTATCACACTACCAAGTACCAAGTAGGTTTTTATAAAGTATTATACTTCACAGAATTAGCAAAGGAATATTGTGACCTGTATCTATGTATGTTATTAAGGGATGATATGTTTTCAGATGAGTGTATTATTCATGTAAGGAAATGTTAGCATTAATGTGTATCTGTATGCCAGTATGCAAAGGCCATCAGCGTTGGAGTACCACCTCACAAGATACGCCAGTGCTATGTCGATGCTTTCAGAAAGGCGGTATTAGCAGAGTTCCTGCAATACAAGACACAGTAATGGCACAAGCAGTCACTGAATATATACTTCAGTTTGTCATCTTACTATTTTAATCCCACCTCATCCTATTATTTGATGGCTCTTAGTGTAATTTATTATTTAAATGAGTTTATTCATTATATAAGTTTTAGGTATAATGCCCTTATATTTCAATTGTTTTTTAATTCAATGTACGATTCTTAGTTGTATTGTTTTTATGATATTTAACTTAATGTCTTAATGATCTAACTATACAGGTTTGGTATTATGATTGTATTGTAAAGCACCGTAGAGCTGTGTGATTATGGCGCTATATAAATATCTTATTTTATTATTATTACAGTCATGCAGTCATGCTATATATGAATTAATTATTACTTGTGACAATGGTTTTATTTCTGAATAATTGAATTTTATATTACTTGGCTGATTAAATATTATGATATACTTTATTTGTAGCAATGTTGTATTGCAAGCGAGTGCATCGTTATATAACGGGCTACGTGGTTTGGTTCTTTGTAAATGTATGCCAATCATTTTAGTGTATTCCTGTTGTTTTATGTTACTTTGTTTAATGTAATATGTAATAACAATCACAGCTTTAGTTTCATAAGGATCTCCTCAGTTTAATTTACATTAAATTAGATTGCCTATAATGTGACGTAAATATGTATGACCAGAAAGGCTAATGTTATCTACGACTTAATAATTATTGATAACAAGTTTTATTTTTTAATAATTGCATTTGATCACTTGTCTGATGAAACATCACAGTATTATGCAAAGGGCTAGTTTTGATCTGTGTAAATAAATAATTTTTTGCATTTTATATTAAATTTAATAATACTATTTGAACTGTTATGTCACACATAATTATACACGTTGACATGATAATAAATGTTTACTTATGTAAGTCGTGAATGCATGACCCGTTTCCATAAATGTATTATTAAGGAATTGTTGAGTTACTCGGAGTTGCGTTGGGAAACACTGTTTGGAAATGATGACCCCAAGATCTCCACCCTCCGTACGAATTTTGAAGTGCCTCAATGGGACTTCTAGACTGCACACAAAATGTCAGCCCCATATTTCCAAAACTGATAGACATAAGTGCTAATTTAAAATTGTGACCCCAGACCGCCACCCCGGACAAATTTAGAAAAAAATATAAAACTACGAACTATCCCAATGGGTACGTTAGATGGCATAAAAATGTCTGCCCCATACAGGCATGACTGGCCCATATAAGTGCCATTTTGAAATTGTGACCCCCACATTTTTAATTTTTTTTAAATATCTAGATCCTAATGGGCTTGCTAGATCAAACACAAACGTTCAACTCCACACATGACAAAATGACAGAGATAAGTGCATTTTAAAATTGTGACCTCCCCCGAGACCCCCACCACCTGGATGAATTTCGAAAAAAAACCTGTACAAACTACCCAAATGGACACCCTAGTCACACAAAACATTTCAGCTTCACACATGTCAAATTAACAGAGATATGTGTCATTTATAAATTGTTACCCCCAATATCCCCACCGCCGACGAATTTTTAAAAATCTAAATCTACGAACCACCCCCAATGGGCCTGCTAGATTATACAAAAAAATTCAGCTTCATACATGCCAAACTGACGGAGATAAGTATGTGTCATGTAATTTAAAATGCGGATATTTGTGTTTACCACAAAACCCGCTGTGCGTATAAACAGCGCTGAAAACTGCAGCTCTGTGTGACGAAGTCGTAAGATACACAACGTCAACGCTCTGAGACAATGACATCAGAATAAAACAATTTTTTTTGGCAAATAACTACAAGTTATGCTAATTATGAGGTTTTGTTATGTTTACTAACAATTACAAAAGTAACCGTATCATTAACGTAAACTATAATATAATTGGATCACATCATTCTTTCGGCAAACACCGTGTTAAACTGGCCAAAAATAGGCGCTAACCTTTGACATGTACTGTGTGTACGTAAAACGGAACCGGAACTTACTCTCAGACCGGAACCTCCTTCCAGACCAGTACACCGGTTCACGGGTTGGCTTCGGGCCAGGTTCGGGTCGAATGCGCTACAGATCCAACACATATTCGGCCTACTATAATATTCATTGTTTGAATATCGGCTTAGTCATGGTCTGTATTCTGTTTACTGCTCTCTGGCAGATATCAATCAAACGTAACTAAGGATAAGGCAGACGTAGCTAAGGATAAATATGTTTATCAGCAAAACATAAAATTAAATAATTAGGTTACTTAATTACATTCACAAACGTTATATAAATTGTGCATAAATACATTCTACATGATAAATACAAATATCGAACTGCAAAGATATATAATAATAATAAAATTGTAGACTGTTAGCAAGCAAAAAAACAACAACAAGCAACGTTTGATGTGGGACGGGAGATTCTTATAGAAGACAAACATTTTCGCTATCGTAGGACGCAGGCCCGTAGCCCGTAGCCTGGAGGTGGGTGGGGGTTGGGGGGAGGGGGTTCACGTGAACCCCCTTTTTGTGAACCCCCTTTCTCCAAAATGTGAAAGCCCCCCTCAAATTTAATCTTTAAGATGTGAACCCCTAATTGTTTATGTTAAGATTATTCCCTGTTTCTCAAAAGCGTGAACCCCCTCCTAAAACCTGCTGGATGTTGTTCAGTTCAGACATTACCCAGCATGCCAGGGCAGCCTGATTTATACAGATGTTAAAGGGATAACAAATACACAAGAAGCCAATTTTATTCTAAAGGTACATGACTCCAAATTGTAGTCAGTCAGAGATGACTGATGCAGACATAGTTATACTAACAGATTTATGTGAGTGACTCAGTTTGATATCGACATTTCTCTGCATAATGACTCTCATTTATAAGTATCGTTAAATGCTAGTGGGTGAAAGGGGTGGGAATGATTTAACACGAGCACAGATACAGTGTATTGGGCCATATAAAAATAATTCTTGGCTTATCGTCAAAACTCTGTTAAAATATAAATGAAGGGTGCTGTTTTTATAGTATGCTGATTGAACTAAGTACTGAGTATCAAAGGACTATTCTCAGCAATCAACAAATTAAGACGTGTAACGAGTGTATTTCGTAAAAGTCACACACACTCGCACACGCACTCGCACACGTTTTGCATGTTGACCTGTTCTACTAGTTTACGCCCCAGTGATCAATTAATAATGACATCGACTGAAGATTAGCTCCTGCCTGTGTCCATGCAGGCTCTGTAACCCATCTGAACTGTGCCAAGGTAAGCAGTGGATGTCAGGCGGACTCCAGCCAGACCTGGTGCAGGTGGTCTCACAGACTGGTCGCCAAGTTATTATTCTAAACTAGTTTTAAATGGCTCGTAGGCAACAAGTTATTATTCTATGCGAGTTCGCAATCTTGGCACACATTGTACGATTAACTGCAAATCATCCAGTAGCATAGAACAGCTTATATTACCTGTGCGGTTAAGAACCGTTTCACGCAGTACAAGAGAGCAAAGGCCACACGGGTCGCGTTGCAGTTTGCTATTTGTTTGATCTGCAATTAGTAATTACAGCGTCTGGAAAAGGCTCAACTGGAAAATGTCTTTGAAGGTTGTCCATTTGCTGTAATCACAGAACAATGTTATATAATATAAACGTTATTTATTAGGACCCACTGACGCCCAAATGTGTTTTAATGAACCATAAATTGTTGTTGAGATTTAAGTGTTTTGCGAGGAATCAGTTTGTGTACACGGCAGCTTTCGAAGAGGTGGCTTCACACAGATAGCCTGTGTACATTTGTACGCGTAACAAACAGACTAGCACATGCAACGAACACACACATTTGTTAAAAGCGAACATACTAACGAAGCAACTGTTGCGAACAGCAAACACAAACATAACGGCGCCTAGACTCGCCGCAACTGCTGCGAACACAAAGCTCGAACACGAGAGAGCACAGACGACGTCATTGTTTCAGGGTAGTGGTGGATCTGTTTGACTTCAGACATGCCCGGACCAAGGACTAACCCGCTTCACCACGTCATATTGACGAAGTTGGAAGCGGGAGGTGGGGGTGCTGCTGGAAATTTTCACGGTGACGTTCATAATTCCAGAACAACGTGTAGGGGGGGGGCATATACCATGATCACATTAAGAAGCTCTAAGGCGTACGCCACTCTAGCGCAGGCACAGCGCGGCAAAATTCAAAATTCCTCCTGGATCCGCCTATGGGGGGGGATTCAGTGGGTGCGTATGCACCACCAGCTGAGGGAAAAGTGTTCCGATTGAAGGAAATAGTTCCGCTAGATTTAAACCAAAATAGATTAGTACACCATGCATGTCGTTCGATGTTGTGTCCGACAGCATGCAAGTGTTGAGTGTGATTTCAGCAAAAATTTTGAACGTCACCGTGAAAAATCTCCATCAGTACCCCCCCTGTTTTCCGATGTCATGTCCAACAAGAGCTGATGCTCCAGTTCAGGCCTTCGATTTTTTTGGGGAAATGTGGAATTGGAGATCCACAAACACTCAAACACGCAAAGGGGCCGACAGTGTGTAGAGTGGAATTATTAATTTATTGAATTTTGATTATAATCGTTTTGGCTTGGTGGAAATGAAAATATACAATAAAAAGTAATATTATATGAAATCAAACAATTTGAGTTGTTATTCCCTTTAATTTCTTTAATTTTATAAACACATTCATGACTTTAGTGTAGCCCGCAATCGCCAGGTGCCAGCACTATGTAGCCTAAGTGTTATTTTTGGACATGAGGCATGCTTATGTAAGTAAATGTAATGCGAAGCAATATCTAGTTAATAACGATCTTTCACACAGTGTCATGCGTGTCACATGGGACCATAAAAGATCAGTCACATGGCGACAATTTTGTAATCATTTTCATTTTCCAGTTGTAATTTTAACCTACTTAGCTCCCTACGCGCTAATTGGTGCACAATGGTTATATGCAATGTTTTGTTTTACAATTACTTAATAATACAATTAACATTAACTACATAATAAATTATATTTTAACAGCAGTGAAAATTAAGATTTAAGCAACTGTATTTTACGGCGAACAGTTTATTTTAAATTGCGACTGACTAGGGGAAGGTGGGGATAAAACGGCACCCCGTTTAATACAGCCGATCACACGCAATGCTTCCGACATTGACCTAGGTCACTTACGATACAGCATACCACACGCTGTGGTTAACTAAGTTTTCAGGGAAATCAAAATACCGATTTTATTCCCCGCTGATCTACGGTGAATGTAGCAACTTCTTAAGCCATATTTATCAAATGTTTTTTATACCTTGGAATGCAGTTGATTATAACTCCCTGGCGGGCGGTACAAACTGACAAAAAGTGAATATGCATAATTTCCTCCGAACCGGTTCGTTCAGTATGATGTCACGGTGGGGGAAAACGGTCTCCCCACCTGTGGAATAGAACGACATAAGGGGCCGTTTTACCCGACGTCTCTCTAACCATACGATTGATTGATTTTGTATCTATAATATTATTTTATTTTTTACAACGTAATATTTTATTTTCGTTAATGGAATTGGTTTACTAGTCATTATTGTTGGGGACCGTCTTACCCCACGCTGAGGGCCGTTTTACCCTGTACATATAGAGGATAAACCGGCCCCCGAAGACGACAGTTTTGTTTTTGTAATAACTAAACAATGGCTTCATCACCAAAGTTCATTATCGCATATATTAACAAAGACCAAGTCTTTAATGTGAAACTTTAATTGTTTATGTTTTTCTACATATTTCTGCGAGGTGGTCCGTCTCACCCCGCCTTCCCCTATCCTATGAGTGTTGTTACAATAATACAACATTGTCCTCAGGGTTGGTTTTCTGCCGGGCAGAAAGGTATTTCTGCCATGCCCATGGCAGAAATAGGAGAGAAAGTATTTCTGCCGGGCAGAAACAGTTTCTGCCCGGCAGAAATGGCAACAACCAGGGAAAACATGCCATTGATAGGAAAGTGCAACTTTTTTTGAAGAATATGTTGTTAATACCTTTATGTACTTGTCTATGTGCAATGTAAGTAAAGTATGAGTACATCCACACCAGTACAAGTACTTATATTTATAATAGCATATTTTTGTTTCGGCCTTGCAGTGCTTGCGTTTCCCTGGTGATTCCCTGGTTTCAATACAGTGGCTACCATTATTGTATTATATGTGTGCTTACTTTCTTGCCCTATAGTCAAGTCACTGATCTAGAGTGCACAGTAACCAGACATGATCTTTAGTGGCAAAATCCCACCACTTGCATTCATTTGTGTGCATTTTGCTGTGCCCGTGTGGCATGTATACTGGTACTTGTCACAACACATGGACTGCAGCATTCCTTTGTTCAGCATTTATCCTCTCTCTTCCCTCTCAGCCTCTGTGTACCCCACTTTTCTTACCAGCCTAGAAGTTGGCTGGTAATTGAAACTAGTTATCACCTGGTTTGCTTGTGGTCAATGGAAAGCCTGGTTTTGAAGCACCTGGTCACTGTATCCAACTAACTAAGGCTGGTTGCTGGGGTTTGCTATTGTTTCATTGGTTGAGGGAGCGCATAAAACTATCTAGCCGTCTGTGTTGAATAATTTGTTGGGTTGGCACCGTAAGATGACACAGTCAAGGTGTAAGAAATAGGAATGTTGATATTGATAGTAAAATAAATATAAATGTATAAAATATGGGAGTTTCGGCCCTAAGGACAGAAACTAGGGGAGAAAGGTATTAAAGTATTTCTGCCGCACGGTTTCTACAGTGAGAGCAGAAAGGTGTCAACCCTGATTGTCCTTATAACTCAGTTAATGTGAATAATATCATGAGCTCGTAAATTGGTGTTAACGCACTTTCCCAATTTTTCATAAGCTTATATTTACACCTGTGGTCACGTGGTAAACATCTCGACAGCACGTGATTTGCCCACGCATTTTCTTGTGAGAATCAGTCGGACATTTTCGTTTGAGATAAAATATTAACAACATTTTGTATGTTACACAAATTTGCACATACACTCTGTATATAGAGAAACGAAGTGATGCCGTCACGCCGCTTAGTAACCGGCCAGCTGGTTCCAACAAATGTTTTCAGTCGTATGTGTTAAACCTGCAATATCAGTTCGATTGTCATCCTCCTCGTTTTTCTGACTAATTTCCCGAAAAAGCAAAGCTATCAAGTATCCCCTATAACATCCTAGTTCGTTGGTGCACTTGTGCTACTTCGTTTTGTTGAAATTAATAAACAAACTGCGAACTATTTCGAATTTGGTTTCGAGTCGAAGGAGTCGAAACTAGCAACACTTACTTGAACTTGGACATGCATCTGGAAGGGGAAACTTCATTTAATAGTATCGTGTTCGCGAATTTGGGCGAGACTGACCTCTGACCCTCAAGATTGGTGCCTCGATCAAACCGTTTTTGTTGATAATACAGTGTTCGCAAGTGTTTATATAACACGTTCTTATTTCATAGCATTTACGCCGGCGATGGGATGTCCTCGGACATATGCCACCGACTCAACGAAAAAGGGCCAAATTACGCATACAACGACAATATTCGCGCCAGACGGTTTATTTGGGATAAACCAATGTGGATTTGTAGAACGACACAACTTCACAAGTCACAAAAGAAATAGCTGGAGTAAGACGTAGTAAGTCTAAGAACAGACGTTGCGTTCGCAAAACTTCTTCTAGAGACAGGTTAGTAATTTCAAAGGAGTCAGCCACGCATATTTATTCGTATGAATATAATATGAATTATTATGTTGCTTATTATGTTCAGAAAACTACCACCCCTCAATACTGTGAAAATGTCCATAACAATAACATGTACGAAGTGGCTAGCGCTCCGGATCCGTAAGCGTAATTTCTCAGCTATTGGTCCGGCATTTTTCCGCAATGTATGCGCAGTAAGCGGTAATGGTAACGGCAATGTCTTGTAAGGTTGCTGTCGGGGAAGCATTTAGTAGTCATTGTGATTTAGAACTTTTGGCCTATAATATACAACGTTTATTTTATGAAAGTTATACCGTTATAATATACGATGATGTTGCTTTACTACTTGTTACCTACTGGTTTTGTAGTCGCTGCGAGGCCTCGTGAGATTTGTCTTAACTTGGAGTGATTTTGTTCAAATTTCGGATTCTTGCTTTTCTTACCAAAGACTTTCACCAAAATGATTTATTCAAAAATCTAAGAGATGAGGGGAACAAATTTCAGGAACTTTTGTTGCGTTCACATGGAATCACCCATATAGCGAATTATCTTACGGTGTCCTCTTAGACTTAGTAGTAGCAGAGCCACTGTTACTGTTAATTATATTATAGTCATCGCCGGAGCTATAGCCAAACCATACGGCGTCCGACAGGCAGTGCCTGAACTGTACTATCGTCCTGTACTATATAGTAGATACGTCAGGCAGTCAGTCAGTGCCGGACCTATAGTAGATTCGCACGGCGTCCGGCAGTCAATTAGTGCCTGAGCTATAGCAGGTTCGTACGGCGTCCGACAATCAGTGCTGGAGCTGTAGTCGATTTATACGTTTTCCGGCAGTCTGCCGGAGCTACAATCACTGTCCGGTAGTGTTGCTATTGTTTACCGGTAGTTTCGCATTGCGCATGCGCAAATGAAGTGCCGGAGCTATAGCTACTTTACAGTATGTCCGGGTCGGGACCAATAGCAACGGCCTAACATGTATCGATAGCTTACGACTGATTTATGTGAGAGAGCAGATAATTACCGTTACTATACAAAGAATTGCAGCCCATGTTTTGTTAAGTTACAAATTCTTTTGTAAATGTAAATTATAGAAGTTCTGTTTTTTGTTGTTTTTTATTTTGGTCTTTCACGAAAAAAAAGCACATCCAAAACATTACAATTTATCAATAACATGCTATCAGGAAATTGTATCTCTTACAACAATATATTTCGAATGGTGTTAGGTTATGACAGATACTGTAGTGCTAGTGAAATGTTTGTTAACAATAATTTACCTAACTGTTCTGCTGTTATTAGAAATTTGACATATATAGATCTATATGCCGGCTGCAGTTTTCAAAAAACATATTGATTCGTAGCATTATTAATAGTAACGTGAAATACATGTCTAGAATATGGAAATACTGGTTCAGTTCCCTGTATATACATTTTGTTGACGGGTGATTTTTATTCTGTACACCGTAACTGTTGTTTAAAACACAACTATAGAACTTGTATGTTGCATGGAGTCTGTGAATAAAGCAATTATTATACTTCTACATTCATACATTTTGTAGAACAATTTTGTAAATTTATTTTCCATTTCATTTAATTAATTCACTTCATCTTACTTTGCATGATTCAATTCAAACACAGTCAGGGTTGGCAGCTAGGTTTCTGACAGGACAGTTTACAAATTGTTTGCACGTTGATGATACTGAAGCCACAGAGGCTTCGCTTCAAGGAACATATTTTTTCAGTCAGAAACCTCTAGTTAATAACCACAGTTGCAAGTAGTTGAAAGGCCATAATCATTTTTGTTTGTTAAATCAAACCAGGAAATCCATAATAAAATGCCTTTGTTGCTCTTATAAGAGACATGACTAACTGCTGGAATCTTCTTCTAAAGACTTACAGTGACTCAGCCAGCCTTTAGACAAGTTTAGCCAGCATGCAATGGAACCTTGCAGTCCAGCTAAAGAACAAAGGGTATATTGATCCTTGGATGGTAACAGGTGGTAATCCACCCTCTGGATGCAGCTCAGGACAGTTAGAACAAACGTAAGTATTAATTGATGCTGCTATGCAAACGTGATATATATACATATAAATCATAGCATAACTGGAAGATATCCAAACATATGTGATTGGTTTTAACAATTATGTTTTATTCTGACCAATCTTATGTGGGTACATTTACACCATCTTTGGTTGATAGGGCTTTTGTGAAACTTTCAATCATTTGCAGTTCACTTTTTGAATTTAAAGTTCTATTTATAAAAAATGAATTTGGAATATTTCTGTTGCAAACATAAATTCGTATATACAGTGCAAGTAAATACATGTGAAACAATATAGCCAAACCTTCGAGTGATTGTACTTTCATAATAATCATGCCTATGCAATGGCGAAAATGTTGTGAACTTTGCGTTGTGTTTACTTACAAAAATATTAATATATTTTAGCGTGTATCTTAAAAATGCTTAGGTGTCTTTGTGAAACTAGAATCCTAGCTTTCATATGGTAAAACTATGAATCTTGTATATCCATGCGGAACGCAAGGAAGACTAATCTTAGATGACCGGTAGCGTGCCAGTTTGATGCGTTTTGTATGTCGCTCGGCGCATTAGCGGCTGTTTATAATGTCTGCGCTGAGGCGCTGAGGCGCGGCGCCATTCTAACGTATACGCGATCGATATTGCAATCTGTGCCATCCCCACTTTTATCAGTTAAATGTTAGAAAGTTGTTATTGGATATTTGTTATATATGCAATACTGTTTTCTAGTGATCAATATTTTTAAGACAACAAGTTACGAAATTTCAAAAACAGTGACATTTACGGCAATGTCTATTGATGTCACATCTGTGACTGTGGCTGTGCGCTCTACTTCCTTTTCAATCAATAAAGGAATACGTTCTTAATCTGAACAATCCGCATTTTTAACCGTTCAATTTTAGTAAGTTGTGTTAATAAACTGTAATACGTGTATATTATTATTGTGCCTGTATCAGTATTTTTATGATAGAAATTACGAACAGTTAATATTTCCACTTTAATTTACATCACCTGTATTCCTATATTCCTGTAATCCTATATTATTGTAATTCACATTTTATAATTCAGTCTACAGTCATGTTGACTATCCATTTTGTTGATGTTAATAATATTTACTGTTTTGTTTGTGGTGTTTTTATGTGAATCGCAATATCTTGTTGTGATTTGTATTTCATGCCACAAATACTCAGGAATTCTGGTGGTGAAGATAAAGATAAGTTACGATATATCAAACAATCTTGCATACTCACATACAAGGACAGAATGTTCACACTGTCGCCTCCACGTGGCTTCTGTCGTGAATCACAACACCGAAGTGATATCGATGTTGTGTGCACTAAGAAAAGTGTGGTATTACAAAAATGTAGAAATGTAATGTTTTTTATTTTATTTTCAGAATGGATTCCGAAGCACGCAAGGCCAAGCTGCTAATCGTTGGGCACAGTTTTGTGCGTCGCATGTCAGAAGCGTCTACCAGCAATGCTGAGTACCGCTATTTCTGTCCCGACCTTCTCCTGTCTCGTATGTTTGACAAGGTTGTCTTTCTAGGAAAGGGGGGACTTACCTTGCGTGGTTTGTTCCGTGAATTTGGAGCTGTGTGTGCAGAGGCGCCAAATGTTGTTTTAATCGACATAGGAACGAATGATCTATGCAATGGCTGTGCACCTGAAGAATTGGCAGAAGGTATTGTGTCATTTGCTCAGAAACTGACTTCAATACCTTCTGTATTACAGGTAGTGATATGCCATATTCTAACACGAATTCCTAAGTCCGGCAGCCATTATGTAGTTCCAAATGATTTTGACCAAGCCCGGCACATTGTTAGTACACGAATAGCCCAGCTGATCACTGATTCAAATAAAATAAATTTCTGGGCACATCGTGAATTGTTTCTTCCAAAGCATTTTGCAAGAGACGGAGTGCACATTGCGCATGAAGATATATGTCAGTAGCATGAGGAAAGCAGCTATTATAGCTTTCAAGCGATGCCAACATCAGGTTTAGCTGCTTTCTTCATGCTACAACATGTGCACTATGTCACTATTTTTTCTAATACATATTTTAATCTTCAAAATTGTCACTTCAAAAAACAGTTCAACCAAAACAACCATTATGAATCAAAATTACTTTTCAAAACACAACTACAAAACATAGAATTTGGCATATCACTACTTCACTTGCATCAGCTTTGTCTAGATCATTTGTTTCTGTGTTGATGATGAACACCTTTGGCTTTGATGTCACTGTATACATAACTTCAACTGTATGCAATAAACCATCCATGTTAAGTCTTAATCCTCCTTGGCAGACAACCTTTCATTCATATATATATACAGCTCAAAATTTGCAATTGTTTTTCTTTACCTTTCAAAATTACATTCTGATTCAATTAGAAATCAACATTGATAAGATATTCTAAGAATATTTATTTAGAAATTGCTAGTGTATTTGTAAAGTAAATTTTCAAATTACTGACTTACTTACGCACAAGACTGCCTAACAGGAAACAGCTGTGGGCCTGCACCAATGTCAATAATGGCAAGTGCTCGCATGGGTCAACTCTTCAGGAATTGACAAAGCTCTTTGAGCTCTGCAGAAGTGTCTGGCATCATAGTCGCTTCATATCCTTTGCTCAACTCAAATTTACGTGGAATAACAATGTGCACACTTGAAGATCATTGCTACATGACTTTGAGAAATGTAGACGTCGCTACTAGGATGTTTCCGTTCTTCAACAACTGGCAGAGCTGTGATATCAGCAGAAATGGGTAGTGCTCAACTGGAAGTTATGTGCAGTGAAAATATGGTCACATAATGAAAGCTGCTATTCAACTGAGAATTGTAGACATTGCTCCTTGCATGGGTCGACTCATCAGCAACTGGCAGAGTTCTCTGATCATGGTAGAAGTGGCTGGTGTCGTAGCAAACCCAGTGCATACTTTCGTGGACTTTCACACACAAATTACGAACTTCAGTGCATATTGCATGGACTTATGTATATTATTTATTGTGAATTACGAACTATAATTCTGTGCACATTGCACGGACTTACGCATGTTACCTATCGTGAAGTTATGAACTTCAGTGCATGTTGCACGGACTTATGCACGTTACCTATCGTGAAATGATGAACATTTATATAATAACCTGGTGTTTTGGACATTAACCTTTGTAAAATATTATGAATGGTGCTGCACTGTTTACGTTATAATAAATTGCCTTGATGGTTTTTTCAATGATATCATGTTTTGTACAAAAATGTTCACACTCAGTTATAGGAGCCAAGTTAACGTTAACCTCCCACACCATTACTTGATTGACCTATAAAATGTGTTCTTTTTATTTCCATGGTGAACTCATTTTGAATTCAGTCAACATTTAGGGGAGTGATACATGTCCAATGTAAATATGCTAGGCACTGTTCAGTAAAAGGTCCTCTAGTACACAAAATTGTCCGGTAAATATGATTCTACTAATCCCTGATCATAGGTCAACTGTGAGCACTAGTTTAAATAAGTAGGCCATGTTAAAAGAGGCATGTACCAGGTTACATAGCATGAAATTATATATTAACAACTTCCATCCCTCAAACGTTGATTGCGCCACTTTCGAATTAATTTGTACTACTAGTAGGTTGTATGAAAAATTGGTACTTACATGGTCACAGTTCGTTAAAGTTTATATGTATTATTGTCTTTCACATTTGTAATCCCTCAAACGTCCAGTGTGCACATTTATTAATTAATTACGCCATTAATTTCAGTACATATGTCAAATGTGAAATATAAGTCAAATAAATAGGTCATGTTCTAATAGCCATTTACAAGTTTACATAGCATTAAAGTAATTATATTAGCAATTTTCCACCCAAATGATAATTGCCAATTTCTTAATTAATTTTCACCTAAATTATGTCATTTATATGGAATTAATCCCAGTATGTAGGTCAAATCTAGGTCAAAATGGAATGTAGGTCAAGTGTGAAGGTCAAGGCAAGGTCACCAACATTTAAATTTCCTAAAGGGTTGTATCATGATTCATCCAGTGGGTGCATGTATGAATTAATTATGCCATAAATTCAGGTATATAGGTCAAATATGAAATATAGGTCAAATAAATAGGTCAAGTTCTAATAGCCGTTTAAAGGTTGCATAGTATTAAATTAATTATATTGGCAATATTCATACTTCAAATGTTAACAGTGCTCATTACCTAATTAATTTATTTTCAGCTAAATGATGTCATTAATAAGAATTAATCCCATGCTGTGGACCAAATCTAGGTCAAAAGTGGAATGTAGGTCAACTGTGAAGGTCAAGTCAAGGTCACCAAAAATTGACATTTCCTTAAGGGTTGCACCATTTTTGATTTCACATACGTAACTTAAAAGGTTCCAATGTTATTACTATTTTCCAATCAAATAAATGCAGTCCTAGTGCAGACTGTGCACAAGAAATGGACTGAAAACCAATAGACAAAAAATGCCACCATTTTAAGATTTAAAAGTTGAATAGCGCCGCAAATATTGAAGATATCAAAAAAATTCAAAAAGGGTAGTAAACTACATATCATTATCCATCATGTAGCACTATTTAAATGATGATATAACATATTCTATTTTGTTGTTGACATACCTAGGCCGCCCAAGGCAATGGCCAATGCCAATGGCAATGGTGACTGTCTGAGAGTCAGCCTCGAGTCGAGTGTAGACTTTCGCAAGTTGCAATTCTCGTTGAATTAATACACGGCTACGCGTTCTTGTTGCTAACTGCGATAGTGTAATACGTACCTTCGTACAACCTTTTTGGAATCTTCATCTTGATAAGCCAAAGCACGTGTGTGTTGTTATTGTTTTTGAATGCGTGGGATCCCGATCTCGCGTAAAGCACGTGACCGAAATAGCGCAGTAGGTCGACAGCGCAATTGGCTTTCGCCAGCTATACCCGGTGTAACGACAAATCTTTTTTTAGGATAAAAAAAACAAGTACGCATTTTTTTATTAAACCGACTGTGAGCACTAGTTAAACTATTCACACATTACACATCTGGACATAAAAGAACAGGATTGGCGATGGGCAAACGAACTGATTATGCACCTTTAACACGGTGTTGCGTTTTGTTATACACTGTAATCAATATTTTGAAAGTCATACGTGTAGTTCTTAATGGTTCCCATAAGTTGAAAATGAGAATCAAACATGGGTGAAACAAATTTGGTATTTAAAAAATTCTTGAACGAGAACATTATTTTGTAACGCAAACTGTTTGATTGCATTGACAATTTCGGTCGCGGTGCAACACAGTTTTGTGTTGTGCATCATGCTATTTTCACCGCAAAATGCGAACGGAGAATCCGTCAATACTATTTAATTCATGTGCGAAATTGCCAGTATCGAAGCATTTGATAATATCGTGAAATAAGTTTCAGACTGAGAAGTTAGGGAGAGGTCATTAGAATAATAAGTTGGAGTTTTTTGGTCACCATCAAGGAGGATGCAGTCCAGGGGCGTAAATTCATATGGAAGCACAATTCTATTTATAGAGTATAGGCGTCGGAACCGGGGGAAGCCCCCCGGTCACGAAGCACGCCAGACCCTGAACTTGGGGGTTGAGCCGGCATAATATTGGTGGGGGCTGGAGATAGGTTCACCCCCCAAATAGTGTGGCAAGGTGCAGCGGACGGTGTTGATGAGCCTCAAGGCGAGTGGAGTTGCACTTTTTGGTTAACTCAAGAAAGGGGGGTGCAGTTGAAGGGTTTTGGTGAACCTCTGTCCCCCAATATTCACCACGTTCCGGTGCCTGTGTAAAGGGATCTGCTGGTTCGCAAATGTGTATCCAATTGCAATTGGGAGCACACTGAAGCAGAACTAAAACATAAAAAGGCCACTTGAATAATGGAGAAAGTTCGTGACTCCTGCATTAGCCAGTGAGCTTGATTTCTAAAGGATTAGGCACAGAAGAAGTTACTTTATTATTATTGTTACATGCCATCCGTCTCTGATGAAAGGTGCAGGTGACCCGTTTGTGTAACTTAACAACTAATGTCTGGATAACATGTGTTGATTTATTGCTCACATTTCTTGATGGACAATCAACTTTTGGCCCACCTTGTCTCACAAAGCGATTGCAGGTTTGTTTTGTTCATACCACCTTGTGCATCTTCATCTAACTCAGTCTGAAAGAGTAGTTGAAGGGGAGGACGATCTACTGGAGTGTGTCCGTCATATTTCTCACTACAAACCTTTTGCTGGCATGTACAGTAGCCAAGTTGACATTGTGTCCTTTGCAGTGAGTGGACATCGTGCCAGGGATCAGTTGTCTGATTCACGATTGCACGCCACGCTGGATGCCATTTAGGCAGCTAATTCATATCACTGAGTGCATATCTTTGCCACCAAAACTCCCTATTCTACCTGTGGGCCGATGGTTTAGCAGTTTCAACAAATTCAAGACATTCTCTGGGGATGCGAGAAGATGCCTCATCCGCTACAGATATTTTCTGTGAAAACCTTAAAGATCCTATCTTCATGGATAAATGAAGTAATAGGCGTTTTTTCCAGTAGCTTCAAGAACGCCATGTTTGTTATTGTTAATGTCGGGCGTCGGCTTTCCATTTTTCCAAATCTAGATCGATCTAGGTAGTTTCGCTACGTGTCATTCTCGACGCTAATAGAAAGCCTATCAATTCACTTTCGTCTATGACTTTTCCAGATTCTTCACTCTTGACCACCACTTCTCCCACTTGACCACCACCTGGTAACCATTCAACAACATCATCGGTTATATCAACAATTATTTGATAATTAATAAAAAAGACTAACCTGTCCGTTTCCCTTGCCGCTGTGATGACACACGACGTTACCTTTTGTTAGGTTAAAACGCAGAACGCATACTAAGAATAGCATTCGCCAACATTGAGGCAATAACCGTAGTAGATAGTATGCTCTGTACGGTCTCAAAACCCTACTTATAAAAAAGAATTTAATGACCACTAAACGATTCGGCAACCTACTTATAAAAAAAAGATCAAAGGCTTTTTTTGACACTAATGAGTTTCGGAAACCTTCTGTAATTTGATACTAATTGGATGATTGATTACCCCTACACTAGAGATGCCACCTAGCGGTGAGTGCAGAGAGTATTTTAGTCCTAGCGATCAACGCCGTACCTAGAGCGTGCTGACGTAAGCAATAATGCGTTTATCGCGCTAACCACGCTAAAACCATGCAACGTTTAGTTTCGTACTTTTAACGTAGTCCTCAACGTCGTACCTGCTGACGTAAGCAATAATGCGTTTTTACTTTTCGTTGTATGTGAGATGCCACCTAGCGGTGAGATGCTATAATATAACCGGGGTAAAATGACGTAAGCAATAATGCGTTTATCGCGCTAATATAACCACGCTAAAACCATTGTATAAACTAAAACCATTGTATAAACGTCGACCCCCGTTATGAATGGTCCCTATGTTGACAGCAAGAGCGACGACCGCTGCTGCAGCGATAAGGCACCGCCGCCGGCTGCTGCTGCTCTAGTGGCCTTTGACCCCTGGATGACAGCATAGCTGGCTAACGGTAAACAACGTTGTTCTGGTGGACGGATTAAAACGAAACCGCTGCGTTTAAATACATCTAGTCGTGGGATTACAATGACAATCAAATGCATAAATACACTAACGTTCAGTAGGGTGTTTATGCATTGGAAATAGACGCGTGAAAACGTGAGTAGTGACTGAATATTTATTGTGGATGATAGGCGGCGCCAACGAGTTGCTCCGGCGCTGAATATTTATTGTGGATGATAGGCGGCGCCAACGAGGTGCTCCGGTGGGGAACCGAAGCCTTCCCGGCGATATAGTTCAGGAGGCGTGATTGTTCTCCATAGTCCATTGGGTTGTTTGACTAGAAAGACCCGTGCCAGATCGGCGATGTCGTCATCGTCAGAGCTGTCAGCGCCTGTCGACGTGACATTGCACGTAGGAGGTGGCGAAGGTGTGCGGACGGACGGCGTGACCACACAGGTCGGCTGGGTCGACGTCGTCGTCACGTCGGGCAGTTGTATCGGTCTACGAGGCGACGATACGTCTCTTGTAGGCAGTTCGATCGGTCTATGAAATAATAAACAATGAAATAAAATGAAATGTTTAAACGATGAATGAGACAATAAACGGTAGTAAAATGAGCGATATGCACGCGCTTATAAATAAAATGCATGCATGTTTAAACGGTAAAATACATGCAATTTAATGCGTACTACTGTAGTAAAAACGTGCATTTAAATAAAATGCATGCATGTTTAAACGGTATGTTACAACAACTGTAGTAAAAACGTGCATTTAAATAAAATGCATGCATGTATGCATGCATGTTTAAACGGTAAAATACATGCAATTTAATGCGTACTACTGTAGTAAAAACGTGCATTTAAATAAAATGCATGCATGTTACAACAATAAAAACGTGCATTTAAATAAAATGCATGCATGTTTAAAATAAAATACATGCTATTGCGTATAGTAAGCACTGTTTAAATAAAATGCATGTTACACTAGTAAAAACGTGCATTTAAATAAAATACATGCATGTATGTACGCACTTATAAATAAAATGCATGCATGTTTAAACGGTAAAATACATGCAATTTAATGCGTACTACTGTAGTAAAAACGTGCATTTAAATAAAATGCATGCATGTTACAACAATAAAAACGTGCATTTAAATAAAATGCATGCATGTTTAAAATAAAATACATGCTATTGCGTATAGAAAGCACTGTTTAAATAAAATGCATGTTACAACAATAAAAACGTGCATTTAAATAAAATGCATGCATGTTTAAAATAAAATACATGCTATTGCGTATAGTAAGCACAGTTTAAATAAAATGCATGCTGTTAAAATGTCTTACCGTGGTGTTGCCATGTTAGATGGAGCGATGTATGTGGAGACGTCGTGCGCGCGTGTTTATAAAAGTGTGTAAGAAATGTGCGCGTCGTCAAACAGCGGCGGTGGCGGCGCATGACACTACGGCTTATTTTGATTGACATGTGAACGGAGAACAAAGGATTTTTACAAACGATAAACGAAACGTTAAAAGCACGAAATGAAACGTTGTATACGATCACTGGGGGGTCAGGAAACACGAGATGCATAGATATTAGAGAAATTCGCTGTAAAAGTCACATTTGACAATGAATGCACTGACGTGAACGCTAACTTTTTTCCTAAAACAAATTCCTCGGTAGACTAGGCGGAATGCGTTAAGCGCACATGTGTGACATCTGTTGCGCGTGACTTAACGAGTTGGAATGTGAACGGAGAACAACGGATTTTTACAAACGATAAATGAAACGTTAAAAGCGCAAAATTAAACGTTGTATAAGATCGCTGTGGAGTCAGGAAACGGGAGATGCATCTATATTAGAGAAATTCGATGTAAAGAGAGATTTAAGGGCGAATGTACTGACGTGACCAGAAACTTTTTTCCGAAAACAAAATGCCTGGGATGGATGAAGTATGCACGTCGATAATTGAATAAGATAAGGGTATGAGTGTGAAGTGCGCATGCGCGTTATGTTGTAGACAATGACATTTCAAAAACAATAAACGAAACGTTAAAAGCACGAAACTAAACGTTGTATAGATTCTCTGTGGAGTCAGGAAACGTGAGGTGCATCGATATTAGAGAAAATCGATGTAAGGAGAGATTTAACGGCGAATGTACTAACGTGACCGGAAACTTTTTTCCGAAAACAAAATGTCTGAAATGTACGAGGCACGCACGCTGATAATTGAGTAAGATGACGTATTAGCGTGAAGTGCGCTTGCGTGTTATTTGGAAAAGGTATAAAACGGTTGAGAAAAAGCTATATTGTATGACGCTGAAGTTCTAACGTGTATTCTTTCTACAACAGCAGAGCAGCAAGCAGCAGACGTTCTTCCGCAACATGGCGGATGAAAGTCAACAACAACAACCGAAAAAGCCGAAGACGCCGCGGAAGCAGTCGATGAAGGCGGCGGCAGCGGCCAGCAGCAGTCTACCTTCGGCACTGATTGCAGCCTTGTCAACGGGGGTGTCACCACCCGTTAAGCGGCCCGTTGCGCTCATCGCGGCCCCGTTGACTGTCGGCCGAAAACGAAGCGCCGAAGAGGCGCACTTGGAGCAGCCCGACGAAACAGCCGAGCAGCCCCCGGTCCTGTCGCGGAGCGGTTCTATGGAGCGTGAATCGTCGGCGTCGACACGTGCCACAGTGGTGAGTCTGAGACATCTGAAGTGCGCTGTCAACGGTGTGTATAAAGTCCTGTTGCCCGTTACGATCGACGCCGTCTCGTACAAAGGCGAGCCCGGCACCACCTATTTGGGAAGTTCCCGTTGTCGCCGGAAATTGCAGACAAGCAAAGACGGGACCCTGATATGTCGAACGCACGGTGAAGTGTTTGTACCGAAATATTTCTTCGCGTTGCGTGTGATGGTGAAGGACGGCGAGGAGGAGGAAGACGAGCTTTGGCTTACGTTGTTCGATAGCCAAATGTCTAATCTCGTCGAGTACACGGCCGAGTACTTGACGGAATTGAACGAGGAGGATCTCCGCGATACCGTGCTCGAGTTAGCCGGTACTAAAGTGGAGATTAGTGTGCGGAAGACGAGTTGGAACGGTGACCCCTCGTATACAGTCCGCACACTAAAGAGATACGTCATCGTCGACGATGACTGTTGTATTGTGTTGTTTGTAGGAGGAAAATTGGCCGCTACTGGTAGATTTATTGACGCACGCCAACGAACGACAACGAATGAGAGATCGTCGTGGTCGGGAACTAAGTGCGGAGAGCTTTGAACTATTAGCCGAGTCGGCCGAGCAATATATAAGAGCGTTTTGGTTGGCCTACGAAGCAAGCCTATTTTGTAGTAGTTTGATGTACTAACAGTTGTGCTTTTATATGCTTTAGGAAGTGCGCTGCGTACTGGAAAAAATGCTTGCAAACAACGAAAGGATTCGCGCTCAGTACGACGAGGTTGCCTCGTTCGTAAGAACGTTGTTGGAACGGGGTGTGCAGGGGTCGATAAAGAAGGATGAGGACAAGAGGGAGGAGGCGGACTAATCATAATAATGTGTTTGTAGGACGCTCTGATGCAGCACACCAAACGTGAGTGTATGAGCGACTTCCTACACGCGTTCCTGACGGTGATTCGTAAAGAGTAGAACTGCTTTGTGCTGTAGGGTAGTGGAGGAGTTCGTGACGCTCACGTATTGGAGGCGATCATCGAGGATGCGCTGGGCGGCTGCTCGAACAGAATGCGTCCGGCGCCACCGACGTATAACGACAGCCTGGGGACGATGGGACCGACGTGCTCGCCGTACTGGAGCGTATCGGAGGACCTGGGGACGTGTCAACGGCAAATCGTCGTGCCGAGCCGGAGTCAGTTGGTCGGGCGTTACGAACGACTGGCGATGGATCTCGTCGCCGAGATTCTCGGCGAAATGATTCTGGAGAAGGCGCGGGATCATTGCGGGGTATGTGAACCGAATGAAGGCTGTCCATACGTTCACATGCCCGGCTATCGCGCGGGGCGGCCAAATCGTGTATACATGCAACGTTTCGATAAGCCGGGCTGCATTGTGACGCGCTATTTCAACGGCGTCATCGAAACGTTCCTGCGTCGATCGCTCATCCCCTGTTTCACGAGACTAGTGCATATTCTACACGAGACTACGTACGTGCAACGCCGGAGCGGACTGGAATGAACGAACACTAGTAGAATAGAGAACATTTTATTATAATATTTGCTTGCTATTGAAACAAAGGCTTCACGACGCTGAGTTTGAATGTTGTAAGAGTACCGAATAAAACGTTGAAAATGTACTTTCCGTTTCCGAGTTACCTAGTTAGAAAAATTACCGCATTATAAAAATGGCCGCTAGTCGTAAAAACAACCACCATCCCGCTAGTACCACCATACAGTTAGAAAAATTACCGCTAGTCGTAAAAATGACATCCCGCTAGTTAGAAAAATTACCGCTAGTACCGCCATACAGTTATAAAAATTACCGCTAGTTGACCGCATTCTTCCCGCTAGGGTGTACTTACCACCACCACCACCACGGTTAGAAAAATTACCGCTAGTTGACCGCATTCTTCCCGCTAGGGTGTATTTACCACCACCACCGTCACCGTCACCGTCGCTGTTATAAATAGCGGTGCTCGAAAAAATATCATTAGAGAGAATGCCACCATCACCTACTAGATGGCAATGTCCGAAATGCGGGCGCTATTTCGCGTCGCAGACGACGTTAGAACGACACGTAAAGAGTTCGAAAAGATGCGGCGACGAAGCGCTATGCGTAAAACGTCGAGAGTGTCCAAAATGTGGCGCGCTATTCACCGCGCGTCACGCTATGCTACGACATCTGCAGCTGCGGTGTGGCCGTTCGCCACCTCCTAGTAGTAATGAATCAGCGGTGGCGGAGGCCGCTAGGGCGCCGCCGTCGCCCGACGATCTACAGCGTGTCGTGGACGAGCACCGGCGTAGCATAGAGACGTCGGTGGCGCGCGATGTCATACAGTCGCGTTACAACTATCGTATGACCGCCTGTACGAGTACGCGCGTGCTCGAACCGCGTCTGAGGGAAATGTTTCGCGCGCAAAAGAACGCGTTTAAAATTAACGTAAGCTATGGTTTTGTATTACGCCACAAGGTGTCGGGTCGGTACCGATATTTTCATTCTTCGTGTAACTGTTGCGGTCGCCTCCTGGAAACACCCGCCCTAGTCACCGATAGCCGTTCATTCGAACGATTCCTCGACGTCGTGCGCACGACCGACGTACTGCAGTACGCCATCGCGCAGCGCCCCGACTCGGGCTGGATCGTCGAGCTCGTAACTAACGCCACCTACTTCGTGAAGGTCATAATCAATCATCCTATCGGCTGCGTTGGCGTGGCGACGCTTCCCGCCTACGTGCGCCTCAACAGGGCCATCGTGTCGTTGACGAAAGATCATCGAGGCACGCCCTACGACGACCATCTGTGTCTCTTCCGATGCATCGGACTCCACCTGCAAGGTCACCGACGAGGCGAAAGTGGCCGCCACATCGATACGAACCGTTTAACGAAAGTCGCTAAACGTCTGCACGCGCGGTATTGTCGCGCCGCGCGCACGTCGGCCTCGAACGGCATGCGCCTGAACGAACTGGATCGCGTGGAGACGGTTTTCGCCATCAACGTCCTCGTCTATCGTCGACTGACGAACGACGTCGCCGAACTAGTCCGTCGATCGCGCGAAGCGCACCCCACGACGCTGAACGTCAACCTGTACGAGTCGCACTTCTCGTACATAAGCGATCCGCGCGCGTACAAAGTACGTACAAGTGCGGGAAATGCGGCAACGCCCTCTGGCGGAACGCGCGCGAGTTACGACGTCACGAAGCGACGTGCGAAGGTGGCGTTCGTCACGTGTTCCCCGGCGGCGTCTACCGACCGTCGCCGTCCGTATTCGAGCGGCTCGACGACGAAGGCATCGACGTCGGCGACGACGACCTGCGCTACTACCCGTACCGCGCGACGTTCGATTTCGAGTGCTATTTCGCCGATAACGATCTGCCGACGGATAGCGACAAATGCCGCTGGATCGCGCGACACGAACTGCTCAGCGTGAGCGTCGCGTCGAACGTGCCCGGTCACGAAGCGGCGCGCTGTTACGTTACGACCGGCGATTCGTCGGAACTCGCGCGTCGCCTCATCGACGACCTGGAATCGGTGAGCGCGGCGGCGTGCGCGATTCTACGTCCCCGCTACGACGCGACCTTCGAGGCGCTCGACGCCGACTGGCGGCGACGATGCAACGACGACGACGCCGACGCGTCACCGTACGCCACTCTCGCCGACCGGCTGTGGACGTACCTTCGTCAAATGCCCGTATTGGGATTCAACGGCGTGGCGCGACGAGGGCATGACGTCGATGCGCGATTTTCTTGTGTGGTATAACAATCGTGACATGGCGCCGTTTCTCGAGGCCGTCGATCGCCAGTTCGCCTTCTATCGGCGCCGACGTATCGACATGTTCAAGGACGCCATCAGCGTACCGGGGTTGACGTTGTTGTACCTGTTCAACGACCTGCCGACGTCGATCCATTTCTCGCTTTTCAACGAGCCGAACAAAGATCTGCACAGTCTGCTGCAGGCGCAGATCGTCGGCGGCCCGTCGATCATCTTCGCGCGCCACCACGAGGCCGACGTGATGTCGATTCGAGGCGGCGACGCGCCGTGCCGACCGATAGTAGGCTTCGACGCAAACGGACTCTATCTATGGGCGATAATGCAGGAGATGCCGACGGGCTGGTACACGCGCCGACGCGCTGTGAACGCCTTTCGAGCGGAACGCGTGCACCGCTACGGTCGTATGGCCGTGGAGTGGTTGACGCGTGTGGAGGCGGAAACCGGCGCGCGTATACGTCACCAGTTGAACGGACGCGAGAAGCGAATCGGAAAGCACCGAGTCGACGGATGGTGCGCCGCCACGCGAACGGCGTATCAATTTCACGGCTGCTATTTTCACGGCTGCCCGACGTGTCAGGCGCACGCGACGACGAATGCCGTCAACGGTCAACTGATGACGACGCTGTACGCCGCGACGATCGCCGTGACCGCCTACCTGCGCCGTTTCGTCGACGACGTCGTCGAATTGTGGGAGTGCCAGTGGCACGCCGTGCGTCCGCCCGCGGTGCCGACGCCGCCCGACGCGTCACGATGGCAACCGCCGCCGACCGCTGCCATTACGCTCTCGACGATACTGGAGGCGGTGCGCGACGGCTCTCTGTTCGGCCTCGTGCAGTGCGATATCGCCGTGCCGGAAGCGCGGCGCGACAAGTTCGCCGAGATGCAGCCCGTATTCAAGAACGTCGATATCGCGCGCGACGATCTCAGCCCGTTGATGCGCGACTACGCCGAGTCGCACGATCTCCTCACGCGACCTCAACGGACGCTCGTCGGTAGCTACTTCGGCGCGGCGATCGTGCTCGCGACGCCGCTCCTACGCTGGTATCTGGCGCACGGTCTCGTCGTCGAGCGCGTCTACCAGATCGTCGAGTACGCGCCGATAGCGTGCTTTCGCCGCTTCGGCGACGCGGTTTCGACGGCGCGACGCGAGGGCGGTATCGATCCCGACAAATAGATCATCGCCGATACCTTTAAACTTCTCGGCAACAGTTCCTACGGGAAAACGAATACGCGCGTCGATCGGCACCGGGAAATCAAGTACGCCACGCCGGTCGCCGCGTCGATGCTCGTCGACAATCAGCGCTTCCGGCAACTCGACGTCGTCGTCGAAGACGCGCTGTACGAGGTGGAGCTGAATAAGCGCAAAATCGTCTACGGCCTGCCGATACATATCGGCTATTTCGTATTGCAGTACGCAAAATTGAGAATGCTGGAATTTTAATACGATTTCGTCGACGCCTACATTCCCCGTCCGCTCTTCCAGTACTGCGCTATGGACACGGACTCGGCGTACATCGCCCTAGCCGGACGTGACGTCGACGCGCTCGTACCGGAAGAACGTCGCGAACACTACTTCCGGAATCGTTCGCTCTGGTTTCCGGCCGAATGCTGCGACGCGCACGTGGACGCCTACGTACGACGGCTCGTCGCCGGACTAGCGTGGGACGACGCGGCGGCCTGCTGCGTGCGCCGACGCCTGTTCGATCGTCGAACGCCGGGACTCTTCAAAGAAGAGTGGCGCGGCGACGGAATCGTGGCGCTGTGCAGCAAAACCTACTACTGCTTTGGCGGCACCGCCGGTCCGAAGTACAGCACGAAGGGACTGAGCAAACGACAGAACGCCGACATCGACGAGCACACCTTCCTCGCCGTACTGCGCGACCGTCGCAACGGCGTCGGCTGGAACCGCGGTTTCCAAGTGAAAGACTCGTCCGTGTTGACGTACGTTCAAGAGCGCGCGGCGTTGAGCTACTTCTACGCTAAACGCCGCGAGCTCGACGACGGCGTCACCACGGCCGATACTCGTCTAACTCGTCTACTAACCTAACCCCCACCACCCCCCTAGGGGTAGTTTCTGTATGTATGTATGTAGGTAGGGTAATAATAAACACCAACATGTACATGATCATAATTTGTTTGTTTTTTATTTCTACTATACACGTAAAAGCGACGAAATTAATGATGAGGTTTTAATAAATCGTATACGAGACAGTCATTGTTCACCCGATTGGTGCCGAATAGGCTCTGGAACGTCGTCAACGGCATACCGCGACATCGGAGGAGAAGGTAGGCGACGCAATATTGTCCGCACACGTTAGAGATGACGCTCTGCAGCCGCTTTTCGTTGTACGTCCACGCGTCGCCGCAGAGACGGCGCAGGAAGGCGCGGAAGTCGGCGTGCAGCGGCGGCAGACCGTACGAATCGAAGTAGTCGCCTCGTCGGTCGGCGCCGACGTAGACGGCCACCCAGTGCTATCCCCATTCGCCGCCATCGTCGATGTTGAACACGAAGGCCGTCGGGTAGGTTGCTGTGGCGGCGACGGCGGTAAGTAGCGCGTCTTTAGGCACGACGCCGACGACGATACATTTAGCGTACGTATCGAGTTCCAGACGACGCATCAGTTGAAACGATTCCATAGTTTCCAGTCGTACACGACGTTCCGGTTCCGGTCGATCTCCATCACCGTCTCGAATTCCGCGTACACGACGACGTTCACCGGAAGCGGTAGCGGCGTCCCGAAATGCATTTCGACGCCCACGCTCCCCTGACGCACGACGTTGAAATGATCGCCGTCGCAACAGTCGGGGGTCAGGTCGAAACCGAAGATGGTGTAGCCGGCGCCGAAGTCCGTGCGCGATACGTCGTTCCCCTCGTCCTCGAACGCCTTTCCGGTCGCCTCGAAGAGATTCATGTAGCTCCGCACGTACCGGTTGTGCGGGAAGTCCGGCTGCAGCGGCTTGCTCGGCACCTGACGTCCGTCGACGACGAGCGTCAGAAAGTTTATGTCGTTGTGACGCGCGTCGAACGGATTTCTAGTGTAGTCGCCGTTGTAGGCGACGTTGTCGATCATCATCAGGAAGAGGCGTTTCGGAATCACGCCCATGTACAGGTTCTCGTGCGTGTGCGATAGCGTACCCGCCGTTATCGAGAACGATTTGCAGTCGACGCGACGCATCGGAAACTTAGCCGTTCCCAACCCCCACGCTTTGATATGTCCCATCTGGACGGCCGGGTTCAACTTCACTTTTCGCACGTGCAGTCGAATCGCCTGCAGCACGACGCGCCACCCCGGTACGGCTTGCGCGCCCATGATCGCGAAGGCGTCCTTCGAGCGCACTATGCGCACTTTCGTGTCGACGCCGTCCGGTAGGTGTCTGTTTAGCATAAATGCGTCGATGTGCAGGCGTCCTATCATCTCCACCTCGTTGCTAGTGGCCGTCGCGAGGCGTCGCGCCTCGAAACCGACGTTGGCGTTGCCGAGCGTGTCCATCCGTCCGGCGGTGTCTTTGTACCACAACGAACCCGTGAGATGCGAACGTTTCGCGTCGCTACCGTAACTTAGCAACGTCTCGAGGTAGGCCCGGTACGCGTACGTATTGGTCAACGGCGTCACGAGGGTGTTGTTCAGCGACACGTCGATTTGACTGATCATCGAATGCAGGAAATTGTTGACCGGCGCCACCGCGGCGGCCGCCGCCAGATCGGTACCGTCCCCCCGCGTCACTTTGAAGCGGACGTACGGTTGAACGCTCCCCAGGTCCGTATAGTCTTCGCCCGAACCCGGCACGAGGAACTCGATAGGGCCGCCGGCGTCGAGAGTCGTCAGCGGCTGGTAGACGGTCCAATGAATACTCTCGATGCTCGTCTGCGTCACCGGTCCGCTGACCAGCTCCAGTTCGGCCTTCACGCCCTCGCACGTCGAGCCGTTCACGAACGCCATCGTCGTCGAATATGTCGTCCGTTCGACGCGCTCTCTTCCGCCTACTGACGACCGTCGCCGCTAGGCGCGCCCTCTTTATGCCGCCGCTGCTGCGTTTTTTTCTTCCGTAGGCGCGGTACGCGTACGTATTGGTCGACACGTTGTTCAGCGACGCGTCGAGTTGACTGAATATCGTATGCAGGAAATTGTTGACCGGCGCCACCGCGGCGGCGGCCGTCAGATCGGTATCGTCTCCTCCCCGCGTCACTATGAAGCGCATGTACACTCGAAGGTGGTCCGTATAGCCCGAACCCGGGAGAGTCGTCAGCGGCTGGTAGACGGTCCACTGACCGTTCTCGAGTGCGCGCTCCATCGTCGTCGTTACTCGTCGAATATGTCCGTTCGACGCGCTCTTTTCCGCCTACTGACGGCCGTCGCCGCTAAGCGCGCTCTCTTTACGCCGAACCGCCGCCGCCGCGGGGACGGCGCTGCTGCTGCGTTTGTTTCTTTCTCTTCTTCTTTGGCGGCGCTGCCTGCGGATTCAATAGGCCGTAGAGAAGATCGGCGCCGGCCTACTTCGCGCGCCTTTTTAGCGACTGTTTCAGATTGCCGCCGGCGACGACGTCGCGCGCCACGTGCATGCCGGTGTTGAGCACGCGTTTTCCCAACGCCATCGCGCCTCTCTTGATAAGCGGCATGGCGCTTCGAAACAGACTCCCGAAGAGATTACCCAGACCGTGACCTCGTTGACCCCGAGCACCGACGAAGAACGGCAGCTGTCCGCCGACCTGACGAACGTAGTAGTCCACGTACGGATTCTTCGACGACGGCATGTTAAAACAATTTCGATTTACAACGTCTGAAGTGAAGCGTCGTCACCACCTTCCCCTGCTCGAATGGTATCGGTTGGCCGTGATCGTCTCTTATATCGACTTCGACCTCGTCGAATTGATTCCGCAGCAGCTTCACGTATTGCACGCGAACGAACGTTTCCGAAATAACGTCACCGTTCTCACCGCGGACGGCGATGTTTCGAAGGAGCGGCGCGTACACGTCACCGACGACGCGCGATTCCACGAGATCCGTGTACACGTACAGACTCTCGATGCCCGCCGACATGGTCACCGTATCGCGACCTTCGTACTCGAACGTGTACGCGGCGGGCGACGTGCTCATGACGGGCTTCACCGCCGGCGCGGGACCGTACGCGGACGAACTCATGATCGTGTTGCTATGGAAACCTAGCATGTGCCTCAGACGGCTCGAATGAGGTATGATAAATTCGACACCCGCCGACATACGTAGCGTAAATCGGTTAGAGACGGCGCAGTATTCTAGAACGGCCTTGACCTTCCTGGTGTGTAATTTCTCTAGCGCCTCGTTGATCCTGTTCAACAACGTATAAACGTTGTTGTAGAAACCGTGAGGAATCGTCGTCTGACGATATATCAGCACGGTCGCGCCGTCTTCGTCTATCTGCGTGTAAACACCCGTTTCGCCCGCCGCGCAAGTCAGATAGAAGTAGGCGTCCTTCTCTCTCACGTTGTACCACGTGTGCGGATACTGTACCGACACTGCGCCGCATTCCCACTCCCCCGACAGGTCGAAACGTCGCGGCAACGTCGTGACGTAGTGCGTCAACGTATTTTCGGGGTGACGTTTCATAGACGCGTTGCTCGGCAGCGTCAGGTAAAAGTCAGACGAGACCGCCATCGTGTCGTCGACGTTCGCCGCCGCCGACACTCATAGACGGACTCGGGAGCAGGTAACCGAGACAGCTGCTCAACAGCGCCGTCCACAGGTTGGAGTCATCTTGACCTTTCGTCAGATTGTATATACTAACGGCGATGACGAAGTACAGGACGACGACCTGACAGAGGAACACGATTTCGGCCTTAGGGCATTCGTTGCCGTAGATTCGCCATGGAACGGGTTCGGCGGCAGTGGTTGTAGCGTCGATGGAGTCCGCGTTGTGCTCGTCGTCGACGACGGATGATTCGTCGGCGTTCGTTCAACGCTCGCCACTCGAGGTAGTTTCGTTGTCGTCGCACATCGTCGCGCCACTGCGCGCTGTCGATGCAGCAGGGACCTTTATACGGTAAGAACGAAGATCCGTTGCATAGTCCCGCCTCGTGCAGTCGCCAGCAGCCGGTGTGACGCGTCCAACGATTCATAGGTCCACGAGCGACTCGGCGTCGATCAAGCTGTTGAATGAGGCCGGATATCCGCTCCATTTTACGAGCGCTTCCGAACCGCCGCCACGACGCCGACGACGCCGTAGAACCGCCTCCACGCGATATATTTTGTCTTTCGGAACGACTACGCGTTGTAGTTCCGGTTCGTAGAAGGAGCCCTCTATCGGCGTCTCGGCGTCGTCCTTCAGGCGATAAACGGGCGGTTCGGACGGGTGGACCTCTACGACGGTGAACAGCTCCTCGCTCCAGTTAGCCATGTATCCTTTTTTGAAATGACCCCTCGTCTTGCTGATACGTACGCGATCTCCCACGCGTAGTTTCGGTTTTCGTCGTCGTCGTCGATCTACGTCGCCACCCCCGTACAGTCGTTGCCATACGGCCTCCTGAATCGTCGCGTCGACACTCGCCGGCGTCCTACCGATGCTTCGTTGGTAAGCGTTGTTGTACGATCGCACGAAATCCGGTAACGCCTCTACGTAGCGCAGCGTTTCGTGTTTCGTAAAATAGCGCCACATACGCGTCTTCAAAGTTCGATTAAACCGTTCTACGACGCTCGCTTTGGTCTCCTCGTTATGCGTCACGAAATGATGAACGCCGCGACTCTTTAGCAACGTTTGCAGGGGTCGGTTCAAAAACTCACTCCCCTTATCGGTCTGCAGCGTGTGCGGCGTCTCGTCGTCGTTCAGCAGGCGCTCGAAGGCCGCGACGAGCGACGCGCCGGACTTATTCTTTAACGGAACGCACCACGCCCGCTTCGAAAACACATCGATCACCGTCAATAGGAATGTTATACCGTCGTTGTGCGTTTTCAGTCTAGTCAAGTCGACCAGATCGGCTTGCCACTGCTGGTTTCGACCGCCCACGATGACGCAACGTCGTTTGAAATGACGTCTAACCGGTTTGTGTAGGGTATAGGCGTCCTACGACGCTAGCCACCTCTCGACGGCCGGACGTCGGAGCTTCGACGCCAGGTGCAACGCGTCGACGCCTCCGTAACTCCCCACCCGTTTCGGATCGAAGTACGCGTTATTCAGCAACGAAACGTCGACGTCGACGACGACGACGACGTTTCGTTGCTGTCGAGGCTTTCGTTTTGGACGACGACTCCACCCGGACACCATGACGACGACGACGACGACGATGATGATACGATGATATAGAGTGCGATAAGCGCGATGGTGAAACCGACGACGACGATGATGATCGCGCGTCGTGACGTCATCACGACAACGTATCCCACGCCGTGACGCCCAACGAAGAGGATCGTTGTCTGCGTTTAGGTTCGCCTCGCATCCGACGACGTCTCAGCTCCGACGGCGCTGCTGATGAACTAGACGTCGTCGGCATCATCATCGCCTCTTCTAGTAGGTGCTTCTGGCGTCGCTCTATGTACGATCGATAGCGCGGGTTGCCTACGAATTCCATAGGGATATTCATATCCTTCATGTGCAATCCGAACTCCCGCCATCCTACGGGCGCCGTCGTCTTCGATCTCGTTCGCATGAGATCGTTTACTAGATCGACCATATTACTCCCCGCGATCGTTTTACCGTCGTACACGAATTCACCGCGTTCGTTCCATCGAGACAACGGATCGACTTTCATTTTTTCGATAAGCAGTCTCGTCTTCTCTTTCAACGTTTTCGGCATACTGGCTACGATTTCGCGCTCTATCACCTCCGACGATGGTGGCGCCACCGCCGCCGCCGCCGCTGGCGCCACCGGTACCGCGGGTGTCTCGCCGCTGTTCACCACCGACACGCGTACCGGTTGCGCCGCTGGAGCCGCCTCTATCGTATTGTACCGACTCAGCAGTTGATTGTACGACGCTACCTTTTCTCGTTCCGATAAATCCGAACGTTCTAGAATGTCCTTCATGTCGCTGTCAAGGCTACTCAGCACACGTGATCGAGGCGTGCTCGACGACTGATCGACACGTGGCAGAAGGCTTTCCACCAATCGTGGATCGACCAACGCCATCTTCTTCGCGTACTGCATCAATTACCGCCGCCGCCGCCGAACACCTGTCTGAGCAGCGGCAGGATAACGGTACTCGCTAACGGCGCTAGCAGGGCCGTCAGAAAACCACCCGCACCCTTTTGCAAGATGACACGCTTCTGCTTACGCGTGACGTGTTTGTCGACGAGTTTACGCAGGTGATCCCGGTATTTCGACAATACGCGTTTCTGTTTCGGCGACAACTTCACGTTCCCTTTCAGAATGTTGTACGCGCAATCGCACAGACTACAAATGAGACCGGTGTCCGCGTGGGCGAGTAGGGCTTTTCGCAGAGCGATGTTCCGCCTATGTCTCTCCAACAGCTGCAGGGCGACGATATGTCTCTTTATTTGATTCGTCGGTCCCGCCAGCTTCGGCCGTCTCTTCGCTCCCGTCACGCGCGCCTTCATAGCGGCTAATAAACGAACGCCCCGTCGTCCCTCTCTTCTTATAGTCCGCCGACGCCACCGCCACCACCACCGCCGCCACGCTTCCGTACGTACACGTACTGAAGGCGATCGTCCGGAAATATGCACGTACGCAGACGCATGTCCTCTTCCGTTTCCTGTTTCAGATCCACGAATAGATAGCCGGACGCCGACGACGTCGCGTCTTTGAAAGCCTCTATCATGTAGTTGACCTTTCCCGGGTACATCTGTTTCGCTAGGTGACCTACTTGACCCGCGTCTCGAGGGCTCTTGAATAGCACTATGATTTGAGCGTTCAGGCTGATTGTACGGTTTTCTTTCCCTTTCGGAAACATGTTCTGTCGCAATTGTACGACCGACGTATTACAATGATGACTTTTTTTAGTAAATAGTACCGTCACCCGGCTATCGGTCTCCTCCATGAGGTCGTCGAGTACTAGAAGCGTTCTCGCTTTACCGTCTAAACGTTTCGGATCCGGCAGGCCGTCTACGAACTCTATTTTCGAAGACATAGACGCGTAGCCGCTCTGCCACTGTCCGTAACACCACAGGATTTTCTCCGGCTGCGGATCGATCATAGTGTCGTAACGTATCAAACGCTCGACGAACGTCGTCTTACCGCATCCCGTAGGACCGGCTACTATACACGTAAAAGGATGCTTCAACGACGGTCCGTTCATTTTTCACGACTGAACGACGAACACTTTTTTACGCGTCTTTATAACCATCGCGCAGCTTCATCAACAGTTTACCGAGCATGTTCTTCCCCACATCGCCCGCGATTCCGCTACCCCAGAAACCCTCCTTACTCGCTACCCATTCCACCAATTCGGCGTCCCCGGTCGCCAACAGTGCAACCTTCAAATCGCTCGATCCATCAAAATTTCTCGTCAACAACATCTTCGTTCATCTCACCCTAACGTCGGTCCATTTGGTTGGCATTCTCTTTAGTCGAATGTCGTAACCGCGTCGTTTCGCTGCATAAGAGCTTCGCGAATTTTTGATTGTTTCGGCACATTCCACGTCGTCGTAGAATATCGCTTTCCTATACTGATAGGCGTGCTCGACGGATCGAAAGCCCCGACCGAACGCCGACACGCGACGTATATACATATTCGACAAGAACGACCGCGATCCACCAAACCTTATAGGCGACGACATCATACCGACTACCGATCACCCGCTACCGCCATCGCTTATATACTGTCACCACCATCGCTAGATAGAAGAACTAAAAAGTTGCGACTAGGGTTCAAACCCGGAACCTTTCGATCCCTAGGCGAACACTCTCCTAAGAGAGCTATACCGTCGCCAACGATTATGCAGTGGTTTTACCCCGGTTATATTATAGCATCTCACCGCTAGGTGGCATCTCACATACAACGAATCTAAACAACGCATTATTGCTTACGTCAGCAGGTACGTCGTTGAGGACTACGTTAAAAGTACGAAACTAAACGTTGCATGGTTTTAGCGTGGTTAGCGCGATAAACGCATTATTGCTTACGTCAGCACGCTCTAGGTACGGCGTTGATCGCTAGGACTAAAATACTCTCTGCACTCACCGCTAGGTGGCATCTCTAGTGTAGGGGTAATCAATCATCCAATTAGTATCAAATTACATCGCTCATCAATCACGTTTTTTATAAGTAGGTTTCCGAAACTCATTAGTGTCAAAAAAAGCCTTTGATATTTTTTTTATAAGTAAGTTGCCGAATCGTTTAGTGGTCATTAAATTCTTTTTTATAAGTAGGGTTTTGAGACCGTACAGAGCATACTATCTACTAACCGTAAGACCGAGTAGGCAATCAGTACACCATAGACATGCTTTAACAAAAGTGCACATTAATAGGCTACGCTGTCGTAGGAATGTCAGCAAACGGACTAAAGTTACTTAATTTCATACCCATTTGTGGAATAATAAACGTGTATTTGCAACATTAACGACTTACAATTAGCGCCCATCGCAGTTGCAACCCTCGGGTCTCAGGCGACTGTATTTGTGTCCGATCGTTTCCACGCGAAATTCCTTTGCAACGCTGTTATTTTTTCTCAAACCTAAGAAGTACACGGGTTGATGGCACGCCAACCAGGTTTATTAGCAGTTGTAGCTGTCAGAAAAACGAGACGACGTCCAAAGGGATATTTAATTGCACGGTGCACGAATTTAGGACTCGCAACGAAATGGATATGCAATCTGAAATGTTCATCAACATCCCTAGCTGCAGTAAGGTCAATGAACTGTCCCTAGATTTCAGGAGCCAGGCACTGGTTGTAAGTTGGTGAAGCCTTCCCTCTGACTTACTACAACTAAAAAGGTACAACTACAACTATAATAATACAGGGCTAAACTTTTGCTTCGAAGTGTGCGTGCTTTTGCCAGTTTTGGGAAGGGGAAAATAAACACCCCGCGTGTGCTGTCATTGAGCGTATCTTGAGTCAATGTCGCTAGTCCCATAACTGCAATGCTTGTTAACAATGCTGGACAGTCAATGTTATACTGGCGACATAGAATAGAAGAATACAACAGCATTTATCGCCAACGATCCAACATGTAAACAACGCTGAAACCGTCGAGGTTTGCCCGCGTTTTCTGTGTTTTGTTCGCGTACGCGCAATAGCACCACACGTCATGTACTATATTTAGCGCTACACGTCAATTCTGATGAAGGCCATAACGTGACAAGGTATGGCGAAATGTATCCAGATGTACTTCAAGTGTTTGGGTGGCTCAACGCCTCGCCACACAACGTTGCATGTAGTCGTTATTCATGACGATCTGTCATCAACGCCACCATTCTTACAAAGAAGAAGGTTCGGTAATATGAGCCACCAAAATATGGGACACTTCCATAACTCAGAAATGATACATAAAATGTTGCAATCAAGTGATTACTTACTGAGTTAAAGAAGTTTGCGGAGCACGCCAGCAAAATTTGCAATAGTAAGACGACAAAATTGTGAAATATTTACGTGAATAACAGTTAACAACATTTCTTACGATTTCTGCATGCTAAATGAATGCATATACAGGGGTGTAGATCATATATTTGTAATATACATCAACATGAATGTCGTTTTTTGATGAGTTTATTATCGTGTCAGTCTGTGTCATGGGCGATAATGTATAGAGTAGATTCCTGGCTGTAAGAAAAAAGGAACTGGATTACCTTCTGGGCAAGGTGAGCCACATGCAGTTCATTTAATATGAGCACATACTCATATCACCATTGATGGTTCATATTACATAATAATATTGGTGTATTTTATGACGGATTTCTTTAAACAAGATATGTTATCTTTTAATGTAATGGATATTTATCTAATTCTCATACATTTGACGGTGATAGTCGATGGGTATGCAATGGATGTGAGTGAGACGGTGGCATAGTTGCGTCATTCCATGTGAATTCAACCAAAATTTTTGACATTTGATGCATCGACCTCTTCATTTTTGAATACATTATTTAGATGAGAGCCCTGAGTAAGATATGCAAGTAACCTAGATTTGAGTGTCCTACCTCCGGTAGTTTTCAATATATGACAGTTTTAAATGTAGGACTTTGCTGTGTTGCGATGACATTTACAAAAATAAATATAATTATTCATATTGTACAAATTACTATATCTTGAATTAATCAACCTATATTGCTTTGATGAATTATTCTCTGCAATGTGTAAAGTACATAACCATAGTTAGAACATACCTGCAGTTGATGGTTAATTTACATTAAGCTTATACAATACCATGATTTATTCAATGAATCACTTGCGAGAGGGTTTTCAGACATATCTTAGTTAAAAGTTGTATACGTTTTGCATTTATGTATCGCGTTGTTCATATTAGAGCAACACGACATGTCTAGTTGTCGTAATGTCTATTCTATTCAGATGCAAAGATAATACGTTGTTACATTTCCTAAACAAATTTCAATTTCAGATCCATAAAATAATGTGGTGTAGAAAATATTGTTCTGTAGCTTTACTACGCATAAGATACTCATGTAGCACACATAATATAATTACGGCACTTACGGTAACAATGTCGATATGCTTTCATGATTCTCATATTAAATTGTCTGCTTGTGGAAACATAAACACACTGTTTCGCGAAATATTACTGACATATCGAAATCATTATTCTGACTCGGTTTTCCGTAATTAAGGTGTTATTATTAGGGATATAAATTTCAAAAACTGTTAAGAAGTTGAGGTTTCTGGAGTACCATATTATTGTTTTGATACAGTTGTAACTGAGATTTTGAATGAAGTAAAAGCTACTAGTACTTTTCCACAGTAACGTTTTCTATTGTAACTTTGTCTACAAGTTAATACTGCCATTACAGCTACGTTAATGCTGCCGCTATACGCATTAAGTCGTCAATGTAGTGTCAAGCATCACGATAGCTCGCTTTCTGCATTTGTATTGTCAATGAACAGTGAAGTTTTGTACGTATGACACAGTTATCATATCTCTTCATGTCTATGTTTGTATGAGGTAACTGAAGCTTTAAATAAATATGTTAAGGTTGTTCATAAGTTCGGTTAGGTAGTGTGTGTGGTGTGCATGCGTGTGTGTGTGTGTGTGTGTGTGTATGTGTGTGGTGTGTGTGCGCGTGCGCGTGTGTGTGTGCGCTTGCGTGCGCGTGCGTGTGTGCGGTTTTCCTGCACGTGTGTGTGTGCGTGTGCGTGCGTGCGTGCGTGCGTGCGTGCGTGCGTGCGTGCGTGCGTGCGTGCATGACTATTGCGTCTTTTACGGTTATTAACATTGGTTTGACAATTTTGTTAGTATTCTTTTCCCTTTAAGAACAGTACCGTTTTAATGTCTAGACATATGTAAACCACGTCTATAATTTTTAAATCTATAAAAACAAACAGTTCGATTTTTCACGATGGGGTCCATATGGACCCCCGGTCCATTTAGCACAGGGGTCCATTTACAAACTCACACCGGCTGTTTACCAGTGGCAGCAGCTTCATAGCGCTGCCTGCTTCAAGTAACTTCATCCTGTATTGTCGAAATATTGATAAATTGTTGGTAATGACATTCTTTGTTAAGGGGTACAACGTTATCAGGGCTTCCAACGGCCACTGTCCTAAATGGAATCTTTAGTTTGACAAATTGATGCGGAAGCATGTGCGTACGTGCGTACGGCTAACTACGCCCCTGCAGTCGGAGGGTTTGGAGGAACCTTTTGTGGGGATACAGTTGGGGATTTTTATGAGCCTCAAGTGGGGTGCAGTTATTTGGTGAGCCTACAGTTGGAGGGTTTTGATGATAATATTCATCACGTTCTGACACATATGTAAAATGTCAACACCATGACTATTAACATTGACATTTTAAAATGTAAATATGCTGTTAGCAAAATTACTAACTGTACAAAGTTAATAAACACATTATGCAGTTAATTAACAGTAACATTAATCATATGCATTGCAGATAATAATTAACTCCACAAATGTCTATGAACATACAATTGTGAGCCTTGCTACCATGAAACTGGTTATTGTCTTGGATTTGGACCAATTTCTTTTAGTTTTCATAGCATATTTTCAAACTTAGCGCTATTATGAGTTATTTCTCCTCCATACTAGCATGCACCGAACCTCGAAGAATTCACGCTTGGAAAATAAGTGAAACTATTAATATGATCAGATCTGACATGATTTTCTCCCCTTTTAAGCGGTTTGGGCTCGTCTGAGAAGTATGCAGCAAGTACAGAGATAGGGGCGTATTGACGTCATTAGCAATATTCGAACAAAAGTTAGCGATGCTACAGCGGTTTGTTTTTAATGGGTAAATGGTCCCCGGGGAGTATGAATGGTTTTCTCAAAAAAAAATTTTTTTTAGAATATGTAATTATTATCTATAGTCACATTCTTCTTGCAGCTTTTAGAAATCGATAAACCTGCACGTGTGGATCACACAATTACGATTACAATCGTGGACAAAACAACTAAAAACCACTTTGTAAACCAGCCAATTGCACCTCCGCCTGAGGCTCACCAAAACGCCAACTTAATTACCGCTCCCTGACTTCGCAGCCTGAAATATATTTTGTTCCTTATTTCAAGATATTATCAAATCCTTCGATTTTAACAATTAAAATAAAATAACGTTTTCACGTTCCAGAATATATAAAATATATAATTTGTTTCACCCATATATGCTTCTCACTTTCAACTTATGGGAACCATAAAGAACTACAAGTATGACTTTCAGAATAATGATTACAGCTTGGAAGAAACTATAACACCATGCTAACAGATACGACGGGCGACATTTTGTTGGAACTAGCGCTGCAGCGTGACGTCACACACGGTGCTCTGTAATATGTAGATAACATCATACTTTAGTTTTTGCTGTTTTTATCGGTACGTGTCTGCAAGATCAAAAATGCTGAACATAGAATGAATCTGACAGCGCAGAGATCCATACAAGGCGATTACGAAAAAAATGCAGGAAAATGCATGCTATGGGCCTATACATTACATGTCCCAGCACTATGTAGCTGGCAATTAGAAGGAAGATTGAAAGCTGCAATTTAAATAAGTAAACATGGAATGGAGAAAGCACAAACTGATAACTTTGTTGATTGTAGAAGTAGGCGTGCAGGTCCCGTACCGACAATCAAGGGGACAGCATTCAACAAGACTGACTGCCTTATACAAAGATGAATGATATGAAGGAAAGAAAAGAAAACAAAGATCGAGTTTAACAGCATGTTGCCTGCCAACACAAATGAAGTCCAATGTTTCCGAGAGCAGCTCGCAAAGGTGATTTATGTTTAATATTCGTTGTCCCAATACGGCTGCTGTATAAAGTTTCTTCATCTACTTAATCTTCTCGGTTTGGTGTTGACTGGTTAAGTGTCGCAACAAGTTTCTGGACACGCCTTGTTCTCACCACCTCAACAAGGTGAGTACATTTTTCCCGTTAATTTAGATGTGCTCATTTAGCATGTCTTCATTCAATTATTTATAGTGTATTGTGCAAGCTGCGTGTGTAGGTGTGTTTCCAACGTACACGCTCGATGCGTCAAAGTGTCGTGTTCTCACCAACAGGAAGCGTAGGACATAAAAGAAACGTCTCACGGGATAGACAACCGGTACGTCGTGATATGGTACATGTTCAAATATGTGAATCTATAGCATAATTTACAAAACAATCATGGTGCGATTAAGTGAATTGCAATAAATGATTGGGGTAACAGTTGCTAGACGAACATCACTTACTCTCGGGGTGTATTGCACGGCATGTGAGTGGTCAGTCTATCCGACTGGAATGGGTTCTGTTTTGCCGGCTGGCGCGTATTGTTATGGGTAGGCCTACTTCACGAGTAAACATCTGGCAATGTTAGGTGTATTTCACGAATGAGCATCTGACACTGTTATGTGTGTAGTCCACGAGTAAACATCTGACACTCTTAGGTGTACCCCAAGAGTGAACATCTAACACTAATAGGCGTATTCCAAGAGTGAACATCTGGCACTGTTAGGTGTACTTCACAAGTAAACATCTCATCTCTGTTAGGTGTACTTCACGAGTAAACATCTGGCACTGTTAGGTGTACTTCACGAGTAAACATCTGACTCTGTTAGGTGTACTTCACGAGTAAACTCCTCGCACTGTTATGTGTACTTCACGAGTAAATATATGGCACTGTTAGGTGTACTTCTCAAGTAAACATCTGACTCTGTTAGGTGTACTTCACGAGTAAACACCTCGCACTGTTAGGTGTACTTCACGAGTAAATATCTGGCACTGTTAGGTGTACTTCTCAAGTAAACATCTGACTCTGTTAGGTGTACTTCACGAGTAAACACCTCGCACTGTTAGGTGTACTTCACAAGTAAACATCTGACTCTATTATGTGTACTTCACAAGTAAACACCTGACTCTGTTAGGTGTACTTCAAAAATAAACATCTGACTCTGTTAGGTGTACTTCACGAGTAAACATCTGGCACTGTTAGGTGTACTTCACGAGTAAATATCTGGCACTGTTAGGTGTACTTCTCAAGTAAACATCTGACTCTGTTAGGTGTACTTCACGAGTAAACATCTGGCACTGTTAGGTGTACTTCACGAGTAAATATCTGGCACTGTTAGGTGTACTTCTCAAGTAAACATCTGACTCTGTTAGGTGTACTTCACGAGTAAACATCTGACTCTGTTAGGTGTACTTCACGAGTAAACATCTGACTCTGTTAGGTGTACTTCACGAGTAAACATCTGACTCTGTTAGGTGTACTTCACGAGTAAACATCTGGCACTGTTAGGTGTACTTCACGAGTAAATATATGGCACTGTTAGGTGTACTCCAAGAGTGAACATCTGACACTGTTAGAAGTACTCTAAGAGTGGACATCTGACCGTGTTAGGTGTACAGATCGACATACAATTAACAATTAATATTTAACTATCAATTCTACGGGTGCTATGCAATATGGACTGAACTAACATTAACAATATTCATATTTAGTTGTAACAGTTAAAGTGTCCGCTGCATGAGCATCATTGCCCACTCAGTCTATCAGTCTATACAGCCATGGAAGTCATACAGAGCCAGAAGGGCGGCCTCAAACTACTACTAGATGGGCATATGTACACCCAGAAGAACAAGACGACCATCCGGTGGGAGTGCTCTAGCCACAGAGGTCTCGGCTGTAATGGAACAGTTACCACTGATCCAGAGATCAAGACAGTTACCGGACATTTATCACACAGTCACGATGCCAATCCAGATGCAGTCTCAGCCACTAAGCTACGTGCCACGATGAATGACCAGGCCGCTACATCCCGAGGTATACCAACTCAGATAGTGGCAGATTCTTCTAGTACAGCCCCCCTAGAGGTCCGAGCTGCCCTGGGTGAGAAAGAATCCATCAAGCGTTCCATAAGTCGTGAGCGCGCCAGACACATGCCCCAGAACCCACAATCACTTGTAGACTTGGTGATAGAAGGTGACTGGACCATGACCGGTGGTGACGACGAAGAACGCTAGAACTTCCTCATCTATGACAACGGTGTGGAATCCAGCAACCGGATGATTGTGTTCGCGACCGACGATGGACTACGGCACATGGCTAGCTCTGATACCTGGTACATGGACGGTACATTCAACGCTTCCCCGCTCTTGTTCCAGCAGCTGTATGTCATTCGCGCACCACTCGGTGAGTCTTCAGTGAGTTGTGTATATGCCTTACTATCTGGCAAGGCCCAGTCTACCTATGAGGAATTGTTTCAGTCCATCATGGTCAAATGCCAGAAACTCGGATTCCAGCTTGACCTAGCCACGGTGATCACTGACTACGAACTGGCTGTGATTAATGCTATTGCTGCCACCTTCGGTCCAGCTACGAGGAGCCAAGGATGCTTTTACCATCTCACTCAGAACAAATGGCGGAAGATACAGAGTCTCGGTCTAGTGCAGCTGTACAAGGAAGATGACACTGTGAAACTGTTCTGTGGCATGTTGAACGGTCTGGCATTTTTGTCTGTGGACGATATTGTTTCTGGAATGCTGTACTTAAGAAGTGTCACACCAGACAGACTTGAGCCACTTGTCAACTACTTCGACAACACCTATGTCACAGGAGTGTATCGCAGCATATAGCTACCACCACGCCCTGCTGGAACTGTTCCACCCATGCGGATGCGTCGTTTGCCACCATCCTTCCCAACATCTCTCTGGAATGTTCATGAAACAACACTTGATTGGGGATCCCGCACCAACACTGTATGTGAAGGGTGGAAGAATGCCTTCATCCAACTTATTGGTCATGCTCATCCCACTGTTTGGCGTGCTGTAGACCCGATGCGCAAGGATCAATCTCTGGTGGCTAGTATGCTTCTTCGTGACCAGCGTGGCCAACCTCCAGTCAAGCATGTACACCGCCACACTTCACAGCTCCAGACTAGGTTCCAGAATCTCCATCCATACAGAAAATTTTGTTGTTGAAACAAATGTCGTATTTACTGATGTGTCTGTGATTCTTTTCGTGATCAAGTTGTGTTCCATACAAGTCTGTGGAGGGCAATCTGAAGGGTACTGGACACTGCATCAGATGGAAATGAACTATAGTTTTGTTGATATGTTTTGTTTACTGATGTGTCTATAATTCATTTTATGGTCAAGTTGTGCTCTTATTATTATGTGCACTTTCGCGTGGCAGTGGTATTTTACTTATACGTGTATTGTTGTTAGCGTATTCGAGCCGATATTTTATACGGATACATGGCGCACATCAATAAATGCTTACAAATCGTGAAATAAATGTAGCCGAGTTCCCAGATATCGCGTAGAAACAGAACTGATGCACTACATAAATATGCCAACAACAGCAACACGCAAGTGCATGCGTTTTTCTAATATATATGTTAGGTCTGGTTGTTGCACGTGTGCTTCTGTTTTAGATGCGTCACACATCTGATGACCACACGCACGACCGTGGAATGCTAAAACGAAAACACGCACGATTGTAACTGCCAAAATCCTAGACAATGGCTGCGGTTCGCCGGAAATACAATTATGCATGCTGCTTTCTGATTTTCTCCTTCGCCTATCTGCTGATGACATCAAATCTGTTTAGCAAATGCAAGTGTTCAGTGGAAAAGATCAACGCTATCAGTAACGGCAATCATACAACCGGCAGTAAGCATGAAGATACGTCTCAATCAGAACGATCGATCCAGAACGGCGATGTGTCTTCTATCGCCAACTCCTCTGACATAAACATCGGCCTAACAGAGCTGGAACAGTACCGGCAATTTGCGAAGATGAAGAAAGAAACGGAACGACAAAACTCCACAGTAGATTACTCCTATAAAATTAAGCTAATTGGCAACCGCCCAACGACAGAGGGCATCTTCCTTCAAATAGAGGAACGTTACAAAACTAGAAACACCAAAGGAGGTAGTACCTTCATCATAACCAGCGATAGCTACGGATTGTTGCTATGTCCGTACAGAGATATGTTCAACGGTACTTACTTCGTCTGGTGTCCACCTATTGTGCTAGGCGAACGTAGACGAATCCTAGTGATGCTTCAGTATGTCGACTTTATGGCGTTCAGAATACACAACCTAGAAAGTCTCAAGAGTATTCTATGGCACTATGAAATACGTCTTGACAGAAAACCCCTTACGCCAGAACCACTGAAGAAGCCCGAGGTGACGTCAGTTCTGAAGACGTACATGAACGTAAAGGATGTCGTGGAATGGTTCCAGGAGGAAGAAAGCTGGATCGTCCAACTAGCCTCGGGAGAACGCTTCGTCGCTCTCGAAACCCTCAAGATGTGTACATGTGTGAAGAAAATGAATCGTCTTGTCATGATAGGCGCGTCGCACATGAGATGGGTGTTTGATTATGTTGCGGAACAATGCTATAATAAAAGAACACCGGGTTTCTTTCGAAGTTCCAGCTCAATCATCGAAAATCTGATATACTTGTTAGCCTATGTCGAACAGGACTTTACTCAACTTATTCATAAAGACAGTTTCGGCGTTAAGCTTCGAGAAGATGACGTGATATTCGTGCAATGGGGATCGCACGATCTGGCAAGGAACGGATTGAAGGACACGTTGGAAAATGCACTACAAAAGTACGTCAACGCGTTAGTGACAATTAGGAAAATGTCACGAGTTCCTTCTTCGAATTTTGTTGTAGTGACACAGCCCCCGTTGCCCTACCAAGTGACAGGTGGTAGATATTATTGCAATAGAAACTCGGCGTGTGTGTCTGTCGTCACACGGCTTCTCAAGTCTATGCTGGCTGCATACAGCTTCAACGTCTTCGATCAGTTCAGTATTCTTCAGCCCCAACAGGAGCGAAACGTTTGCAATGAACACTACTTGTGCCGGGCATTCAACGGAAAACACTTTAGGGTTTACGGCGATGTTGGAATACATGTCGCTAAGCTTATGATGGCCCACGTGTGTGCAAAGTAAAACGGAAGGTTTTAGTGTCAGCAATTTCCAAAAGTTACTGATCGGGCTGCAAAGTTACTGTCCGCATTTTATAAAGTTATTTTCAGCACAATGCGCGAGCGTAAATGGCCTGCAAAAGAAAATTTTAAAGAAAACAATGTACAGTGGAACTAAATCTACAGTCAACCGGTTGCCATTTAGTACATGTATGCTCCCGTGTCACGACACACTAGTCTAGTCGGAAGAGGGGAGTAGTAGGTAGGGCCATCTGGTGTATGATCCTACGGTGTTTTTGCACCCCCATGGCTCAAATCTAAGATGGCGTCGCCTTTCGTCGGGTATCTATACGTGTATGTATGTGTGTGTAGTCACGTGACCGGATGTAGGGGACCCCCTGGCGGAAGAGAGTGGAGTGAGTATCCATTGAAGTCCCATCGTGTATAAGGAAGATAGAAACGAAAGAACAAAGACAAATGTTTTAAAAGGTGGGTTATTAGAGATAAAGAAGTATACTGAATGATGTATTGATGATGTGATATGTATGTATATAAGATTAAGATTGGAAATTAAAGTGTATGTATGTATGTATGTGTATGAAAGAATTAAAGCTAAGATAAAAATCAACAAACAGACAGACACCGCGGAGCTAGCCGACACGACAAGAGGGCATGCTAGGTCAACAGACTGGAGAATGGACTATGATCTGCTGATGCAACCGGAGCGATGTAACCAGACACCACGCAGCTAGCCGACACGAGAAAGGGCAGGCTAGGTCAAGATAAGTAAGGGCTGTGACACAACATGTATATATGCACATTGAAGAGAATGAGAATCGTGGTAAGTAGGTTATGAAATAGTGATATTAGTATTAGTAAAAGTAGGTATATAATCGTTGAAAATTTAAACATAGTCACTATATACACTGTATGTATTTGGACACATAAAGACATAGTCACTATATACACTGTATGTATGTATATACACTGTATGTATTTGGATACCTAAAAGCATAGTCACTATATACACTGTATATTAGGACACAAATTATATTTCATTATATATCAAATACTTGAACAGACTAGGTGTTTAGACACATGTTTTGAGGGTCAAAGATCATAATAAAACTATTCTTGAAGTGACCACACGTGTCCGTTCCATACTAGTATGCAAATTCGTGCCGCCATTACCAAAAAATCGATTACAAAATATATATTACAGAAAAGTTGAGAGAAGGTTTTTGAGGGCAATAATATAAAAATTGTGTTATTTTTGCGATCACAGGTCAAGGTCACGTGATAGGGGGGTCAATTCAAGGTGTTCTAGTTGTTTTAGTTCTAGTTGTTTCCAGCACTCGGCAACGTTCTATTAACTGACTAGTCTGTATATATTGTGGTTATATGTTATGATCTTATGAGGTCTCATTCAACTAGTCAGCCTTTTTTAGAACATTATCACCAAGCCGACCTTTCTATATGCTGGCACTGAGAGTGGTCACTGCCAGGGTGCTTGTCGTCCTCAGTGGTTCTTTTATGTCCCAAATTGAGACGGGACCGACATTAACGTGATCTCCGAGTCACGAGGGATACACAATCCCCAATGTTGAGAGCCAGGTTTTTACACAAAATATTCCATACCTGCCTGGTCCGGGTATTGAACTCGGGACGCCGGCATGTCAGGCGGATGTGCTAACCACTACACTATCGCGCGCCCCCTAAAAGGTGTTTTAAATAACGAAATTCCACTAAATTGTTTTTAACTCATTTATCGAAGTAGGTAATAACAGAACACTCATCACTCACCATCGCTTTCATTGAAACCGTCAAAGTCAAACTCGTCCTCTTCTTCCTCGATGTTTCGGTAATGGCGGCACGAATTGGCATACTAGTATGCCACGGACACGTGTGGTCACTTCAATAATAGTTTTATTATGATCTTTGACCCTCAAAACATGTGTCTAGACACCTTATTTGTTCAGTTATCTGCAATATTGGCTGAAATATGGTGAAACATAGATTTGTTTGGTAATGGCGGCACTGATTTGCATAAACATTATCCTTGGGACATCCGGACGACTTTTAACATAGCTCATCGTTTTCAACTGATTTTTTTCCGATCTAGATACGCCGATTAGAAGTTGATTTCCGGCGGGTGCACGATAACACCCTCTTCCGACTAGACTATACAGTCACAATACTACAGCGTGCTCCCTTCGTGGGCTCCGCGTTTTGCGATAACAATTTCAGAGCAATAATTTTGATTAAAGTGTGCTTCTTCCAAATGTTGACGATCAGCTGATAGAACTACTGTATTGTAAAAATGATAGTTTCCCCAGAAAAGAAGGCGGTTACAAGGACCAGTAATTCTAAAAAGATACTGACCCGGCGCATAGTAGGTGCTCAGTGACTACCGAGCCAGCGTATATTTCCAACGATTACCAAACCAACGCGTATCACCCATACATCCGCTACCCTTATTGATAACATATATGTACGACATACAACCCCATCTGTTCATTCTGGCATATTATATAGTGATATATTCGATCACCTGCCTATGTTCTGTTTAATTGGCAAGCAGAAGCCTTAGAAAAATCAAATGAGCCGTTAATATTCAAACACAGACCCGTGTCTGACAAATTCATTGGTTACATAACATATACACTCCGCGAAATTGATTGGACGTATTCACACCAGTTAGATACAGATAATGCGTTCAGGGAATTCACTAAAAAACTTAACTTTGTTATTTAGACATTCGCGCCGGAGAAAATTGCTAAAATTAGTCCCAAAAACGTATTAAGGAATGAGTGGATGACCAAAAGGTCTATTAAAATCGTCAGTAACATCAAACAAACTCTATAGGAAATGTATCGGCAAATCTAAGACACATTCTACTTATATCCGTTATGTATAGTATAGAAATATGTATAATAAACTATTATACATATACGAATCAGTTAAAAACAGTTCAGAACGACTCTAAAAAAACTTGGAAATTATTTAAAACCATGATTGGGAAAAACAACGATAAATCAGGCATTTCGTCACATTTTAAATATAATAACCATATAATTAAGGAACCTCATAACATTTCGAATATATTCTGTAATGTTTTTACTAATGTTGGTTCAAACCACGCAAATGCAATCCCTCAACCTAAAGAGCAATTTACTAAATATATTCAGAATTGTCCTAAACAAAATCCAAGAAGTCTCTTCAAGAGTCCGATCAATAGATGAAGGAATAGTGCCTGACGAAATAAAAATAGCAAAGGTTATACCTGTCTATAAGTCTAAAGCTACTGTTGACTTTTCTAATTATAGACCAATATATTTGTTACCTTCAATTTCTACAATACTGGGAAAAGTTGTACATAGAAGGACTTATGATTTTATACAGAAAAACAATATATTGAACAATAACCACTATGGTTTTCATGAGAAACATTCAACAACCAATGCTATTACCGCTTTTACTAGTGACGTTATTAATGCACTAGAAAAAAGGACTCGGTCCTTGCCGTTTTTCTGGATCTAAGTAAAGCATTCGATACTATCAACCACCAAATAATATTACACAAACTTGAATATTACGGTATAAGAGGAATTCCACTTAAATGGTTTAAGAGTTACCTTTCAAACAGGAAACAGTATGTTAAGTACAGTTCTAGTGACTCACTATAGCGAGATGTCACACACGGTGTCCCACAGGGGTCTATCCTCGGTCCGCTTTTGTTTATTTTATATATTAATGACCTTCCATTCTGTGTATGACATTACTATATACAAAACTGGAAAACAAATTAACGAAATATATGAAGATATGAATACCGAACTTGAAATATTAGCTGACTGGTTTCGTGCCAATAAATTATCTTTAAACATTTATACGACAACATGCATGTTATTTTTTAGATCTCGTCCTGCTCAGAACGAAGAATTATTATTAGCGGCAGCTAATAACAAAATTCAGCGAACAGAATGTATAACATTTCTAGGCCTTCATATAGATGACAGACTTGATTGGCAAGAACATATAAAAATGCATGCAAAAACAAGCTAACTAGTGCTTTATACATAATTCATAAAGTTAACAGCTACTTTCCAGTAGCTGCACTTAAAACAATTTATTACACTTTAGTTTACCCCTACTTGACATACGGAATCATTTTATGGGGATCCACATACAAAACTCATATCGAACAAATTATTCATTAGTAAAAAAAATAGTTCGTTCCATTCTTAAAACAAACTATTGGGAACATTCACATCCCCTCTATACATGTTGACATTTAATAAAATTGCATGATGTTTATGAAATTGAAGTTGGAAAATGTATGTATAATTATGTCCACGGGAGTCTGTCACATTCCTTATCGGATATTTTTACATTTACCTTATGCACTTACGAGTGCTTGTATTTGAATCACTGCTTCAAGTTACGGTGCATTTGACTATATGATTTAGTTCGATGGTATTACTGTTTAGAACATAATTATGTCTCTACGTACGAGTAAGGAGTCGCGTTGTTTAGTTGATGTTCCTTGTTCTATGAAATGGAAGGTTCCGATGGTAGACCACCTTTGTCATTATGTAGCAAAACCGAAGAAATAATGAGGAAATACACAGGAACATTTCACATTACACCTCGTTGTTGCGACTCTGTTGAGACAATGTTTTGAGTTTGATGTTATAAAAATAATTCAACAGCCACGGGGATACACGGTAACACCAGAAGTCGGCGTAGAGGGCCTGTAAGTGTGTTACGATACATGGCGAGATTCCGCGCGAGTGGAGCCGATTGGTGACATGCACACTTATTGCCCACTGGTTTTAGCATTGCGGAAGCCAGGACACAGTTGTTGACGTTTAGTTTGTCGGTTTATTGTAGCGTTTTTAATTGTGTTATGACGTTGTCACTTGAACTATATATCAAGGAAATTAAAACTGCAGAGAAAGAGCCAGTCGACGGCGGTCATATACTGAAATTTGTTTTTAATCCCAAATGTTTTTTCGTGTAAATGAAGTAGATAATAATATTTAGTTAATTACCAAGAACCAGTAGATATTATGATAGGAAATATAACATATGGATTACATAGCATGATTAACAAATATCTAAAAAAAATTGAGTTAAAACGTGATACAACGGATTATCGCTTGTCATAAAAACTGCGAATGTTAAAAGTTATTATTTCAAAACATTTCGGTAGCCGTTTATATCTGAAAGGTTGCGTATATGCACACAATCATCAAAAAGTATGCATTAGTTCAATACCATGTTGTACTGGGCGAAAGAATGCATAGTTGTCATTGTGAACAAAATCGCCGCCGTGGCTCGTCAATTCGTGATAACAATTCGATTAAGGTGCACGATTACCACGAACAGTCTTAACGGCAAAGTTTTTTCCACTGCTTCAACTTGTGATCATCTGTCGGAAACCGGAAATAAGAACACGATTTGAAAAAAACTTCGATTATTACAACCAAAACAAAACATATCTCCATTATTTAAGCTGGGTAAAAGTCAATGTTGCCATGTGACTCCAGATCGATAACGAAGCGCGAGACTTACAGATCTCATTGGAAGAAGACAACATGTAGGCCTTTCTATGTTGCAATGCGATAGGGTAAGTTCGGGTAATCCGTACCGTCGGGTAGATAGGATTGCCAAGTAAATCAAAGCTTTATAATATGCACAATTATTCATTAATCATGTTAACATGATTCATTCATGTAATTATATGCATTAAACAAAATTAGAATCATGTTTTGTTACTCACAGATAACCATGACAATATATCGATATAATAATTGCGCAGTTTCCAGATCGCGCCAGCATTCACGATCCATATAAGGCATGCTCATGAATATTCAGTACCGTCCGTTAGACTTCGGTTACCTCCGCGGAGTTTTATGGGGCAAGAAAAACATCCAGCTGCTGTTTATGCCACGGGTCCAACAACGAAAAGAAAGAATATGGAAAGGGACAATCTATGGAATAAACGGAGAGTGAATATAACAGTAGCCCATGTCAGATTGATTTAAAGGTGAGCTTCACTGAGCTTGCGTGCAGAGTTATAGTCGGGCTCTATAATTAATCATTGTCAAGATTGTGATTTTAAAGACTTAACATAGGTTGGTAGCGTCTGTGAAAGACTGCATTTAGTGTTACAATGTAAGGCTATGGTTGGCTGACTCGTGTTAGGGTTGCCCTGTAGGCCATTGATGGCTATCCAGTGGTTATGCAATACTGTGAAGGAACTGGAGTGGTGGCCTAAGGTCAGATTTTAAAGAACCGGGCAAATATCATTATAGTTAGGGTAGACAGGGAGGATTGTCGAATACAACGTGTAATATTTATAACATGATTGGCCGTTCCATATGAATATATTATGATGATACGGAAGTAAGTTTAAAGGAAAACAAAAGGCAACGTTTTGGTGTTAAGCATCTAAAAGAGTTAATACAAACTAACAATTTCCAACTACAATCAAATTTTTAACGTCAGCGGTTTACCAGGAAAACACACAACTACCGAATTTCTATGGACTACGCCATTGTTAGAAGAAAGTGACGTCACACTGTCGTAACTCGCTTCGTAAATTGTCTGCGTACTATTTGTTCCCAACTCCGTTAGGTGGCGCTATGGTAAGTTTACCAATTAAATTATGTGCGCATGCGCTGTAACTGTGTAAATAAGATGGCTTTCCAATTCTTCGGAAGACAACGAAAACCAAATCGATTTCGAAGCAGCTGGATACCGGTTTGAACCACAAAAACAAGGGCCTGTGTTGGAAGATAGGGCAGAGGCGCGTGCCGGTGGGCACGAACAGGAAGGCCCACGGGCAGTGGAAATGTCGAGGCGCATACCATACCGAGATGAAATTGACTGGTGTCGGGGGTTTGACGGGTTTGACTAAAAGGCGCACGACCACGCACGACCACGAAGTTAACGAACGACCACGCACGACCATGTAATATACGTGATTATAGCTGAATAAATCGAAATTACTAACATGTCTGGAAGAATCTTTGCGAACGCTGCATCTTGTCTGTTGATATTGTGACTGACACCACGGCACGGGCAACGGCCCACAGATTTGACTAAAAGGCGCACGACCACGCACGACCACGAAGTTAACGAGTTAATATGGCATACTGGGCAGCTGTATTTGTCCAGGATCTCGAATGTGTCATCACATATAAAATATCATACATGTCAGAGCCATGCTAATTGTCACTTTGTCTCCGGTATAGGTAGATGCGGATGTACAGCAAAATGTCAGGAAGCTGGTATGCAGTACCATCGAAGACAGCGAACACATACAGTGATGTCATCGATATACAAACCGATGTAGTTCACCGAAGAATGCTCGACACTGAACCTGTCTCACAGCATCAAGAGTTGTTGCCCGAAGACTCATGCTGTATCTGCCAGACCCTGGCACCCACCGTTCCATCACCAACTGCCGAGCTAGTCAGGCGTCACCATATTCGTATGTCGAGCAACCTACATTCTACATTGGTTTTTAGTCAGTTAAGCTAACTTAAGCCAGTGCACACCCCATCGGCACTGGGGAATCTGTCACGGATGCAACACATGACACAATTGGGATCAATCGGTGGACATTCACATGACAAACCATTAATATGCAGCATGCTGCATAGCTGTACAATCTTGTCCGAGATCCTGGACAAATACAACTGCCCAGTATGCCATATTAACTTGGAGAACTAGTGGTACTAAGCACAGTAGTCCAATCTCCTGTAAAGAAAAGCATATTTTCAGTAAACAAAAATAAGTATCATTGAAGTGTTGGGATTAAATAATTATGGAATTTTCATTCTCATAATCAGTAAATATTAAAAAAAATTTCATGTGTGACCTGCAGCATTTCACAAGAAAAACGGCAGCAAGAAATGTGCTACTACAGCTGCATCTGTACATGTTTATATCTTAGGAACAGCCAGTGTTTACCGGGGTTGTTCCGGAGTAGGGAGGGGGCGGGTTGATACAACATGTAGACATTAGTAGAATATGCTCTTTTTTTTAAATGGTGAAACATTTTAACTATTTTTTCTTTACAAGGTGTTCATTGTAATTACATGAATTAAAATTTTTTCAATTTCATTACAGTGATGCCTGATCTTTGTCAATATTATAGACTGATTTGAATTCTGCTAATCAGTAAAGCGCATTTATATGTTTTGTTTTCAGTATACAAATTCATGTCAGTGTCTGCCATGTGTAAATACTACACATATTCATGTTTGACATTTTAAGGTTCTGCCTGAGGTTGAATGGTCAAGGTGAATGTCGGAAATGACAAAATGAGGTGTTATTGTGATGCTAACAGTATATTTTCCTCGTCAAATATTCAAAGGTTCATATCATGTATGCTTACCTTCTTTAAAAAATAATAATATATTTTATAAACTTATTTCTGAGTCATCGCCATATGCTAAATACTTTTAAAGGTGTATTAATATGCCTGTGGGTATAATATAAGTGCGGAAGTCAACTTAGTTTTCCATGTCCAAGATGTTATTATTAAAATGTGTATGAAAACAAATATATATGTAAATGTGCACATTAAAATTTGTTGACAACTTATACGTGGTTGATTGTTATAAATTTGAAATTACCTGGATTTATCAAATGTGGGCCTCCCGCAGACAATGTTCCTCCCTGTGTCTGCCTGACCCAGGTGACCTCCTTCGCTCCTCTTCTGCCTCGTCTCATTCCCATTCTTGAGTTGCAGTGTGGCCTCTAGCAAAATCATAATTCAAGTTACGTATTATGCATTCATATATTGCTGTGGCGAGAATATATACACATATTGGTAAATACACAAGAATAGCTGGCATATGTCAGTTGAAAGGTATCACAGGATACCAATTACATAAACTATAGCCAGGCACCAAGGACCACAATGGAAACAAGTGCGAGCATATGTATTTACACGTTTACATTTTTATATTGAATAAAATCGTCGTTACCATCATGGACATGGTTGTCATATAAAAATCTCATTTTGCATAAACTACAATGCAAATCAACAACATTCTGCAGTAATAGTATCAAAATGTGAGTCACAAAACACTGTTTTAATAATTATGGTCACCAATATTATACTCCAGTGTTTGACGTTCTGTTGCACGAAATTACGGATGCTCCCTGACTAAGTTAATTGCACGATCAAAAGGGGCCTACTGCCAAACCAATGTAACTTGTCATTTCGCACCCTCACGTCATCTATTCTCTATATGTATTGTCGCAATAACATAGTTTATTAACAAGATCCTACGTAACCAAATACAATGCATATCAAATATTATACTCGTTGTCACAGCCTCTGACTGAATCTCTGGCTGATATCGTCATGGACCTGGTGACTGGTTTAGCCTAGGCTTAGACTTAGTCAGCCTCGAGTCGAGCATAGACGTTCGCAAGTTGCATTTCTCGTTGTATTAATACACGGCTACGCGTTCTTGTTGCTAAATGCGATAGTGTAATACGTACCTTCGTACAACCATTTTGGAATCTTCATCTTGATACACCAAAGCACGTGTGTGTTGTTATTGTTTTCGAATACCGATCTCGCGTAAAGCACGTGACCGAAATGGCGCAGGAGGTCGACAGCGCAATTGGCTTTCGTCAGCTATACCCGGTGTAACGACAAATCTTTTCTTTTTGACAATTAAAAAACAAGTATGCATTTTTTATTAAATCGACTGTGCGCACTAGTTAAACTATTCACATATTATACGTCTGGACGTAACACAACCGGATTGGCGATGGGCAAACGAATTGGTTGAGGACCTTTAAGTTAGATCTCACTCTCAGTGCCACTGGACTCAGTGTTTGAACTTTGACATGTCCATTTTCGAATACCACCCATGGCTGTACCCTCACTTTTTAAAAGAAATGTAGTTGAATGGTTCCATGATTCATGTTAACCAAAATTGTACAGGGCAGAGCTATGATAAAAAATAAGCAGGAATTAACTCCCCTTTTGTTCTATCCCCGTCGACACTCTTTACATTCGCAGTAATGGCTATGCATTTAAACACATGGCAGGTAGATAGATTATTTTTAACTTTATGCATACTGCAATTTTTCTGCCCAAAGTTTACATTGGCTCTTATGAATATGAAATTTTTTCAGCCAGAGCCCCCATTTGTTTTGGTATCAAAGAAAATGACCACCGTTTTGTGCAAATATTGACACATTTCAAAACGGCCTTCCTTAATCTGCATGATATTTCTATGGACCCAAGTATAATACTGGGATGAATACAGTTAGAGGATCGTGATGCATTCTTTGTGAAATCTGTTCAGAATAATAATCCATGTTTGCTTAACATTCGTGTAAAACTATTATTTAAATGCTTAATTCTTTGTTACAGGTGGACTGCTGTGCATTACAAACAGCAGGTGATTTATAATTCTTTGTTTGGGGCAGGTGATGCTGCAGAATGGGAATTAGACGGGGGGGGGGAGGTGTAGGGACGACAAAACCATTACGTTACGCTAGTCATCGACATCGTCTAAACTCTAGTGACTGTATGATAGGCTGTAAATGATAGACTAAATTCAATAAATACACTAACTTAGTACAGTCAGTTGGCCTAATACTACAAGTACAACACTCACTAAATTTTTGCATTACACGTTTCTTTTTGGTTGGCGGTGACGTCGTTTCGCTGTCAGCCATCATTTCGTGCCGCGTGACTTCGTTTTGTTTGATAGCGGAAATGCGAATTTGTCATTACACTGTTTCCTATTGGTTAGATTACGAAAAGACTCAGCGAATGAAAAACCATGTCACAACATGCTGCATACATATGCTGCCACCTGAATATAGTGGAAGCTAAATTGGAGGAACACGGAAGTGATTGGCGAACATGGTGACAGTCCGTAATATTTTTATCCCTCGCCGTAATACCGTAACTTGAGGTGACTTTCCGGAATGATTCCGGACAATCCGGAATGGTAAGCAGGTCTGCTACGTACATATCTCCAGTTTACCTGTGGATTACGAATTAGAACATCAAAGCAACGAGTGTGAAACTGATGTGCATAACAGACAGGGAAGGGGTATCTTTCTTAAAACAAACACACTTCTAGTGCAGAGGTGTGAACAGGCCAGCGTTATAAGGGGATGGTCCTCAAAAATGGCTCGACGAATACCAAGATTGGCACCTAACCAGTATTTTCTTGTTGTGTCGAGACTCCGCTGTAGATGTCGCGGCGGTTAATTTACTTCTACTTCTGACATTGTGCTAATTACAAAATATTAAACACTACACGAAACGAAAGAATGTAAACATTGGAGCACCAATGCGTGTAGATTACTTCTTGACGTTGAATGACCGACAATATAAACAATACTAAACTATGCATTAATATAAACACAAGCAGAACATCCTGTTTCAAACCTATCCGCAGGAGGGCACCACTCGAAATTATAGCGCCAACTACATTTTCGCTAATTTGAGGGGTTACCTGGATCCACATATAACATAAATAAGCAAGCAACATACGAACAAGAAACAGACTCGTGTATAATTTAGGTGAACTTTATTTGAACAAATCAGAAGTTTCAACGACCTCCAACAACGTCGTCAAATTGACCAACAGAGACAGATTTGCCATCGTATTACAAAGCTCGTTCTTTTGAGACCATCCGATGATGGACGCTGAATGTTCGTTCAGCCACCATTGGAAAGAGTCAACAGATGGCTTAATACTCATCGCCCTCTTCCTCTCCTTCGCCCTCAACGGAGTCGACACCGACCTCTTCGTAATCTTTCTCGAGGGCAGCGAGATCCTCACGGGCCTCGGAGAACTCTCCCTCCTCCATACCCTCTCCGACGTACCAGTGCACGAAGGCACGCTTGGCGTACATCAGATCAAACTTGTGATCGAGACGAGCCCATGCCTCGGCGATGGCGGTGGTGTTGCTCAACATACACACGGCACGCTGCACCTTGGCGAGATCTCCGCCGGGCACGACGGTCGGTGGCTGGTAGTTGATGCCCACCTTGAAGCCGGTCGGACACCAGTCGACGAACTGGATGGTGCGCTTCGTCTTGATGGTGGCGATAGCAGCATTGACATCCTTCGGCACAACATCACCACGGTACAGCATGCAGCAGGCCATGTACTTGCCGTGACGTGGGTCACACTTCACCATCTGGTTGGCCGGCTCGAAGCAGGCGTTGGTGATCTCAGCAACTGACAACTGCTCGTGGTAAGCCTTCTCGGCGGAGATGACCGGCGCGTAGGTGGCCAGGGGGAAGTGGATACGTGGGTAGGGCACCAAGTTGGTCTGGAACTCGGTCAGATCGACGTTGAGGGCACCATCGAAGCGAAGAGAGGCCGTGATGGAGCTGACAATCTGGGCGATCAGACGGTTCAAGTTGGTGTAGGTGGGACGTTCGATGTCCAAGTTACGACGGCAGATGTCGTAGATGGCTTCGTTGTCGACCATGAAGGCGCAGTCGGAGTGCTCAAGGGTGGTGTGGGTTGTCAGGATAGAGTTGTATGGCTCAACGACGGCAGTGGACACCTGTGGGGCAGGGTAGATGGCGAACTCGAGCTTTGACTTCTTGCCGTAGTCGACTGACAGACGCTCCATGAGCAGTGACGTGAAGCCAGATCCGGTGCCGCCACCGAAGCTGTGGAAGATGAGGAAGCCCTGCAGACCGGTACACTGGTCAGCCAGCTTGCGGATGCGGTCAAGCACCAGATCGACGATCTCCTTGCCGATGGTGTAGTGACCACGGGCGTAGTTGTTGGCTGCATCCTCCTTGCCAGTGATGAGCTGCTCGGGGTGGAACAGCTGGCGGTATGTGCCAGTGCGCACCTCATCTGTAAACAACACAAACATACCATGTATTTGAGGTTAACAAAATGAAGCCAATTGTAATACTTCTTGCATGCCCTTAGTAATTCACTCATTAATAACAATCACATTTTAATGATAATTATTAACATGGGTATATTTTCCTGCCAAAATTAGTGTAACTGCTCATTTAACTTACATCTTTATATTAGTCTGTTATATAAACTATACACAAAAGAAATTAATATCTACAAAGGCAAAAAAAAAAATATATATATATAGTTTAAGGCATTGGACCATTAGATTACATACAAGACTCCACTACATACCGATTACAGTTGGCTCGAGATCGACGAAGACAGCTCTGGGCACATGTTTGCCCGCGCCAGTCTCGCTGAAGAACGTATTGAACGAGTCATCACCACCGCCAATCGTCTTGTCGCTCGGCATCTGCCCGTCCGGCTGGATGCCGTGCTCCAGACAGTACAGCTCCCAGCATGCATTGCCAATCTGTACTCCGGCCTGGCCGACGTGGATACTGATACACTCACGCTGAAAACAGACGAAGTAACGGTTAGACAACATATTTTGTCGTGTGTGTCTTTGTCTTTTATATATTATTAGCACTGTCCAAATTCTCACAAGAAACATCCACTATTGTAATTCCTCCATGCATTTAACCACTAATGTACAGCCTGTAGACTACCTGTCACGTTTACCAAATTGCGTTATACTATCAATGTTTGAAACGACCCCCACGCCAGCGTGTCATTTAGTTTGTGCCATTTTAAAGACGTCGCTTGGTGCCACATTTGAATAACTAGGGGGTTGTTGCGAAAGCAGTGTTTATCTAAAAGCATAAATAGAGTGAAATGATCAAACACAACAAAAGTAAGTCTACGGAAAGTAAATTCAAAATAAATAAATTCAATATAATTAAATAGGCAATGTATTTGTTTAGAAAATGACCATTATACATATTAATAAACAAGCAAATTTGGTGGAGTACATCAACATGTATACCAAACGGATCTTCCCCCTAAGGCTAAAACCAGCCAACATCCTAATATTCGTCATAACCGATAGCTCTTTTTTGTATTCTTCACCACCTTTATTTATGTATATCGACTATGCACGCAGATAAATGTATTCATAAATTTATTCGTATACCGCTTGTAGATTCTAGCCATATCGAGAGCGATATCGTTATACGGTCCCTGGTGAGTCATCTTGTATTGAGCGCCAACTGCCAGACAGGTCGCCTTTGTTCTTTTGAATTGAGCCGCTGAACCTGACCATATTTGTCGCTCTGCCTTAGTAGTAAAGTCACAACACGTCGTTGTTACAAACCTGATTAGACCAGTTGCAGCCTAGACCCTAGTAAAAATCGTCTAATAGGTTCTAAATCTTAAGACGTAACTGAACATCACGTTATCCCAAACTCAACATGCACTCACAATGTATTCTAAAAAATCGAAATCACTAGCTAGCATAACGAAGCAGGTCAGCTATTTGAACTGACGCGTTGCGATTTACCGTTTGGTTTGTGACGGCCTTCAGCCGGAGTTAAAACATCTCGTATCAATACCCAGGAATCACATTTTTATGTATCAATACTTGCACTGAATTAACATTGTAACATTCACTTACCATATTGGTTGTTTAGTGTTGGGAAGATTGGCAAAATCGAGGAAGTCGATTCGGCAAACAAATTCTCTCAACGTGTTCAATGGACGTCGTGAGAACAGCGTTAATGTATTCCAGCGCAACAGTCCCTTTTATAGGCTGCTGGCGTCGTCAAGGCAGCGGGTTTGCGTCACGTGACCCGATTCTTCGCGACGGCTCAAATCGCGGCAACTATTTGTTTGGGCACGCGTAGGCGGACCAGAATATAGCGGTCAATATTGGCGGAATATATTAGTAGGCCATGACATGTTCTGACAGATACAAAACATGCTCCAGGAGATTATACTTTGCAATAAAAACACCCGGGAGGCTGGTCTGCGCATGCGTCAGCTGTGGTCGTTTCTTTTCGTTCGTTCCGACAGCTATTGCATTAATCTCGAGATCAACATATTTTGATTTGTTTTAACTTGATTATATACATCTATAACGATATCTAGATGTAGCCGCCTGGTGATATTTGTGTTCTAAAGTTTCTAAATACGGTTTTAGTACACTGGCTTCCTTAGCAACAAGTCACGACATTGATTGGCATAACAAGATGGCGTAAATTGTAAACACTGAGTTGGAAAGCGCGCGTAACACAAACCCCCCAAAGTCAACTGAAACAATAGTGCTGGTTTTCAAAATAATTTTATTTACTCAGGCTGCATTCAGAATAAACTAAATTACTCGCAACTAGAGCCTTATTTCTACCGCATTTAGTATTCTTAAGTCTCGCCTCAACTGTACACTTCGTGTAAACAAAGGCTATAGTACGTATAGCTCCATCCATATAGAAACGCGCAGGTCAGGCTGCTAACTAATTGATTGCCAAATCTAATAGGAGCACCAATATACCTTTATACTAACAGGCTTTTCGCACAGGACGTCTTTTAAAACCCGGAGTCGCCCTGGGTAAAAATCCCTTGTTAGCTGCACTATATAATAAAGACGTCTTGTCTGCACTTGAAATTTAAATAGATCATTTAACCTGATACCTGTGCGAAATCTTTCAATTGAGAGAGGGAGAGACTTGGCTTGCAACTGGTTTCTTTTGTGAAATCCTATAACAGCATTGAACATTTTATTGTAAGTACATTTTATTTTTCAACATTTTAAAATCTACACCATATTGTTTTTATTTTTTGTATTGTTTTTAAGCCTTCACTATTTATGTCGGAGTATCTGGACAGTCGTACAGCGGCATAATTTATTTATTATTTATTTTTTAACACATTTTAAACTACCTGAAAATTGGCAGGAAACTTGTCACCATAAGATGGGCCTACGGGTAACAACAGCTTTCATACTGATGGTCGCATTCATGGCGGGTCTTCGACATGGTAATGGTTTTACATCAGCATCACTTCCTGATAATATAAATGCTGGATTCCAGTTTGTGGGTGAGAGGAGGATCCAGACAGCTTTGTTGTTTGGAGCTGATATGTACATCAAGCGTGTCGTGAGCAGACAGTCACGATATCCATCTGCGAACCAGCGAACAATGTCCACTTATCTGTTACTTGCACTACTGATCTCGGGTGATGTACAGTTGAACCCCGGACCAGTTAAGTATCCATGTGGAGTATGTAAAAAGGCTGTTGCCAGAAATCATCGTGCTATGTGTTGCGACGAATGCGACACATGGATCCACATTGGTTGTTGCGGGGTATCACCCAAAGAGTATCGCCATTTACAACATTCTAATGTCAGCTGGTACTGCACTCACTGTTCATTACCAAATTTCTCAAACTCCTTTTTTAACGACAGCTCCATATTAAGTGACCCTAACCCATATGACTTGTTGTCAGACTCAGTGTCTGAAAATGGTGACAACATTGCAGACTCTGAGTCCGAACCTACAAACCGGAACAAACCAACCAACAAGCCTAAATCAAAACCAATTAAGATTATGGTCATTAACTGCAACAGCATACTAAGCACAGATAAACGCACCCAGTTTATGAGTACTGTGGAGGCCGAGGGTCCCGATGTAGTGATTGGCACAGAGTCGCACGTAGATGCATCGGTGTCTGATGGAGAAATCTTCCATCCAGGATACGATGTCTACCGAAAAGACCGAGACAGGAATGGTGGAGGAGTATTCGTTGCCATAAAGAATTGTTTTATTTCGTCGGGGATGCCCGAGTTTGACTCTGACTGTGAAACTGTATGGGCAAGAATACAGGTGTTCGGGTGCCGGACCCTGATAGTGGGATCATATTATAGACCACCTAACTCCACTATCGATGCACTATCTGGTCTGGAGAATTCGCTAGGCCGTATTAGCTCGAAATATCCAGCGGCAAACATTGTTTTGGGGGGTGATTTTAATATGCCGGGCATCGACTGGGAAACCAAGTCGGTGATCAGAAACCCCCAGTATGGCAATGGTATGAGTCAGAAGCTGATTGATATCGGCAATGACTTTTCATTGGACCAAGTGGTCAGAATACCAACACGCCTCAACAATATACTGGACCTGATTCTTACCACAAACCCTAACCTGTTCAGAAATATCTCTACTATCAACGGAATTAGCGACCATGACATTGTCACCACCGATCTCGACATGAAAGTACCAATGAACAAGAAGAAAGCCAGAACCGTTTATATATATAAACGAGCAAACATTGGTGCCATTAAAAAAGAGTTATATGAATTTAATATAAACTTGTTTGGAGAGGATTTCAATTTGCGATCAGTTAATGAGAACTGGAATATGTTTAAATTAATTGTACTGGATAGCATGAACAGATTCATTCCCACAAAGAAACTATCAACTAGGAATAATCTCCCATGGATGACAAGACATATTCACAGACTAATCCGCAAGAAACAGAGACTATATAACAAAGCAAAAAAGACACAAAACAATCAGGATTGGGCTGTCTTCAGGAAGCTCCGGACACATGTAAAAACAGAACTAACCGCTGCGTATCATAACTATATTGATAGCATGCTTGACGTCGAGTGTAATGAAGAAAGGTCAATCCCTAAGAAATTTTGGTCATACGTCAAAAATATAAGAAAGGACTTTGTTGGTATACCATCACTGAAAGACCACAATAATCACCTGGTTTCGTCTAGTAAGGGGAAAGCAGATATACTGTCAAAGCAGTACCAAACTGTCTTCACAAAGGAAGATCTTGTCAACATCCCAGTCATGCCTCAGTCACCATATTCCGCAATGCCGGGAATCACAGTCACTGTATATGGAGTACACAAGTTGTTACTCAGACTGAAGCCCGGCAAAGCGCATGGCCCTGACGCAATCCCAAACAAAATTTTAATGGAGACAGCTGATCAAATTGCACCTTGCCTGGCTAGAATATTCCAACAATCCATCGACACGGGTGAGGTCCCCCTTGACTGGAAACATGCTAATATATCAGCAGTATTCAAGAAGGGTGACAAATCAATCGCAGCAAACTATAGGCCAGTATCCCTCACATCAGTATGCTGCAAGCTATTTGAACACATTATCTACAGCAACATAAAGGACCATCTGGACTCTAATAACATCATCGTAGAGTACCAGCATGGGTTCAGGAATAAACATTCATGTGAGACACAATTAATTGGTGCCACAGAAGACATTGCAAAGAATATAGATAACGGCCACCAAACTGATCTCCTAATACTGGACTTTTCTAAGGCCTTTGACACCGTGCCTCATGCACGCCTTATGGGAAAACTCCAGTATTACGGGGTCAGTGATGGAGTCACCAACTGGATTTCAAATTGGCTAACTGACAGAAAGCAGAATGTAGTAGTAGATGGCGAGTCGTCAGAAGAAGTGACAGTCGAGTCTGGGGTACCACAGGGCACTGTACTGGGCCCACTTCTTTTTTTATTATATGTCAATGATATAGGAGAGGGGATCACCTCTAATATCCGGCTTTTTGCCGACGATTGTATTCTATACAGGTGTATCAATGACAGTAATGATGTAGAAGCCCTCCAGTCCGACCTGCATAGGCTGGTGGACTGGTCTGCAACCTGGCAGATGCATTTTAATATCAATAAATGCTCAGTTATGCATATCACCAAGAAGAGAACTATCCACCGATCTCAGTATACCATCAATGGAGACAGCCTGGGAACTGTACACCATCACCCGTACCTAGGAGTGGAGTTCTCTGATGACCTCAGATGGAACACTCACATATCCCACCTATCTGCCAAATCTAACCGTATATTAGGTTTTATCAAGAGAAATCTGTATAAATGCTCAGAGAAAACTAAACAATCGGCTTACTTTGCACTAGTCCGCCCTAATCTCGAATACGCGAGCGCTGCTTGGGATCCATACACCAAAAAAAATATTAATGAACTTGAGAAAATACAGCGACGAGCAGCGAGATTTGTAATGGGTAACAACAGTCAGGAAAGCAGCGTAACATTAATGATGAAAACACTCAAGTGGGAGTCCCTAGAGCGCCGCAGAGAGGTCAGCCGCCTAGCAATGTTCTATAAATCTGTACATGGAGAAATAGCCCTTCCTTTGCCGAGCCACCTCGTTCACTCAATCAACAACACTCGTGGCCACAGTGAACGATTTATTCAGGTGCCGGCAAGGACTCAGGTTTATGCTAACAGCTTTTTTAATAGAACAGTAAGGAACTGGAACGGACTAACCGAAACAGTTGTGTCTGCAGCCACGGTGGATACTTTTAAATCTAGGCTGGGCAGACGACTCTAAAAATTCCCTGTAGTGCTATGCCATATGCCCCCCGTCCCCTATATTGACGTAATGACCGTATGGTTTTTGCCAATTATTATATAGACATAGACATAGACCCGTGAACAACGGCTGCGAACACATTATTTTACCATTCAATATTTAGTTTTAGTTTTAGTTCAACCCATTTTAATTAAGATCGGTACTAGAAATTGAAGACTATTTTATTTTGACATTCATGGGAGACGAGTTGATTGCTGATAATGTAAATACATACTTTGTTGGTATCTGGAAAAAAACTTTGAATAGAACATGGCAGTATGTGCATGTATATAAATATACATAATTTAATTACCATTTAGACAGTACAGAAAAATACTTTTCGTTGACAGATAGTTTACAGAAAATAGGCTTTTACGCAAAGGTCTTACGTGGAAAAATACCAAGGCGCATCAATAACATTATGTACCTGTTTTCGGTTGAACCATTGGGTCTATGACTATATATGTGGGGCTTAATTACGGTCTATGATATAGGCGGGAGTACCTGCTAAGTTGATTTTTGGAGATAAACATGGCAAAAAGGGACTTTGATTTAAAATATAAAAAATAAATATTAATTACTATATCACATTTTAAATGGTAAATAACGGAGTTGTGTGAATGTATCATTGTATAAACCATATTAGGGGCCATCCATAAAATCCACAAAAACAAGGGCCTGTGTTGGAAGATAGGGCAGAGGCGCGTGCCGGTGGGCACGAACATGAAGGCCCACGGGCAGTGGAAATGTCGAGGCGCATACCTTGCCGAGATGAAATTGACTGGTGTCGGTGTGGAAAATGCCGCAGCGATCTCCTTGTTCAGGAACAAGAACTGAATATGTCTGCTGCTAGGAGGCGGTTGCTACTCGACAGCAACGCTGTTGGTGAAGGTAATTATTAATCTGTTTAATTTATTGTTTAAATAACCGATGAGCCTAAGTTCCGGGCTGCGTATGAACAGCGAGAGATGATCGCTCGGGCCGGGACACGTCACTTGTCTTACATTTGGGATCGGTTGACTTTTAACTTAAGTTAGATCTCACTCTCAGTGCCACTGGACTCAGTGTTTGAACTTTGACATGTCTATTTTCGAATACCACCCATGGCTGCACCCTCACTTTTTAAAAGAAATGTAGTTGAATGGTTCCATGATTCATGTGAACCAAAATTGTACAGAAAATAAGCAGGAATTAACTCCCCTTTTGTTCTATCCCCGTCGACACTCTTCACATTCGCAGTAATGGCTATGCATGTATGAACAATATGTGGCAGTACTACTTTTTAAACACATGGCAGGTAGATAGATTATTTTTAACTTTATGCATACTGCAATTTTTCTGCCAAAATTTTACATTGGCTCTTATAAATAAAATATACCTTGAACATTTTTCAGCCAGAGCCCCCACTTGCTTTGGTGACAAAAGAATGACCACCGTTTTGTGCAAATATTGACACATTTCAAAACGGCCTTCCTTAATCTGCATGATATTTCTATGGACCCAGGTATAATACTGGGATGAATACAGTTAGAGGATCGTGATGCATTCTTTGTGAAATCTGTTCAGAATAATAATCCATGTTTGCATAACATTCGTGTAAAACTATTATTTAAATGCTTAATTCTTTGTTACAGGTGGACTGCTGTGCATTACAAACAGCAGGGGATTTATAATTCTTTGTTTGGAGCAGGTGATGCTGCAGAATGGGAATTAGACCGTCCAACAAACAAGTGCGTATATATGTGCATACATTGTTACAAGACCAGTGAAATGTGTTTTTAAATATTTATTGAAATGTATTAATAATGAACACAATACAACATCATAGTAGCACTAGCAATACAAATATATATATAAATTTTATCAGCAATCTCATGCCTGATGCCCAAATTATTAACAATCTTCCAGGGAAATTACTTAGTGGACTTACCATACGTCATCTACCATCCACATGCTAAGCAAATTCACATAATTGAACTGACTACCATTTGAACCTAACATAAAGAAAGATCATGTATTCAAAACTAACAGGTATGTCGCACTAATCCATGATGTAAACAATAACGGAATAAAATCAGAATTAACATGCATTGAAATAGGTTGCAGAGGCTATGTATCTGAACCCAACAAATCTATGACTGACAACCTCCTTAAAATCTTTTGGAATAAAACCACCAACAAAACAAGTAATTCAATCGTATGCTTGTCTAAACTAGTCCTGCTAACGCCATTCACCCTTTCTAAATGTAAAGACGAACCACACTGGTCTGAACCAAGACTAATTGAAATATGATGACCATCACCCTAATATGACAATAATTACAAAATAAAATTTCCCTCAACAGAAAGTAATCCTATACATAAATGTGTTCATTTTCAATATGACTTACTTTAACCGTTATTCATTATTTACCTCTGCTACAATATACTACTATACGTAGCTATTTACTGTATTCACACATGTACTTGGGTTATCGTTTCACACTTTATTGTATTCTACTGTATGAATAAAGTGATACTCTCTCACTACAGAACAAATTATAATGGTTCCACTTAAGTTATCATAACGTATAGATGCAATGCTTGTTGCACCGTCATAATTTGTTCTGTAGTCAAACGTTATCAATATTTGCCTTATTCCAGATGAACACATGTTTAATGGTAAACAATTTATATAAAGGAATGGAGTCGTTATAGAACCGATTTTTACATGTCATTTATTTACAATGTCAGAAGTTTATTTGAGCCTAATTTATTCCAGGTCTCTCAGGTGGGCTGCATACAGACAGTTTACCTGGTGGATCCATGGCAAGCTGGGACGAAGGTACAGAGAGTTCTACCAGCATGCGCCAGCCATGGAATAAGATCAAGGTTCCCTCCCCCCGATGGGAGACAACACGAGGGATACCACGCTGGATTTGAAAACTAAACTAGACAATGTACATGTGACCTATGAAGGTGTGGGTGGGTGGTGGCAATATTTACTGTTTCTTTACAAATTGACTGACTCTTGTTGCCAGCAGATCGTCCTTCTCTGGTTTTGGGACATCTGCCCCAGTGACTGTGATCGGATGCAGTGTGATATTTCTTTATAAACACATCTGTCACTCGATCCGTGAGCATTTGTAGGTGGGTACGTGGGTTCACCTGCTGTGGTCTGTTATGCAGCACCCATTGCTTGCGTCTTTTGGACCACATGACACCAGTCTCAACAGGTTTGTCTGGGCTGGGACGTGGTCGGTAGTTTCACGCCAGAGCAGACATCATCAATCTAGCTTTCATTCCTACAGTGAATAATAGTACATGCAGTATTCTAATAAAATGTCTGCAAACAACTGGTGTAATACACCAGTCTATATGTTGTTAGTAAGCTGCTGTTATTTACCTTATGACTGTAGCATTCAGTGAACTATAAAATACTTTTCCTGTGTAAAGTGTTGGTTGTTTTTAGTAACAATACAATGGCCAATCATGGTAATCATACTGGTACATTAGTAAAACGATACTGATCCTTACACGTAAGGCATTCCATCATCACATTCCTTCACATAATTTATTATAACTTGTTTTTTTTCTTAATTTCTGTATCTACTGTATATACAGTCACTGTGTTTTGATATCATGTTTTGATTTTATATTTCTTTAATAAAATTGGTGATAATGACACAAGTGCTCTATTTTATTTCATTACAGACAATTGCATTCTGGAATGTAATTATTATACGGAGATGTAATTTATTACACTCAAGTAACTGTACTCATAAATGTACACAGCAACTGGTTACAAGGAATAGGTAGGGTGATGCAGAATGAGCACTATCCATCTGTGTATTCGCCCCCTCACATCTGAGTGACTAAACTACTGAAAAGTTGGTCATCAGGAACTTTGACTATGTAACATTTTTGGTCCCATACATAAGTCGGTGGTCCACATATTAACACATAACATGTAAACAGCATTTACATTATCAGTTTTGGAAGTCTGAATAAACACATTTACTGATAAGGTAGTAGTCATGCTGGCTGGTACTTTTGAGTAGCCATCCTGGAAAAAACGAGTCGGATGTCTATGAAATGCAGTAGTTTCGAAAACTTATTATAATGTTAGTTATGCATAGGAGCTGATTTAGTGTATTTGGGATTCAAGTCGGTGAATGGAATTCACCTTACACTACTTGGGTCGTGGTCCCTACTCATCATCTACTGATTGCAAATCTAAAGGTTACTTGTTGCTTTGGACATGCCTCAGGTATAAAATGAATACATATCAAGTTTGGTACTTACTCCAGCAACTGTGCGTCACCGTTGCATGTTGCTCAACACCACCACAGATGGTTTGATACATTCTGTATCCAATGAAGGAGGTCCTCGCATCCCTTGCCTCGGACCATCGCAGTAAACTTGCGGTTGATGCCTTTCCCCATGTGCCACATCATGGTGGTGATCGATCTGAAATGCAAATTACAATTATTTACATTTTTGATCCAAATTCAAGATATTTTCACAACAGCTGTTACCTGTTTTTGCTGTTAGTGTACAAAAAACAAGTTAGTGAAGATGTGTGCACATGGTATATTATTAAAGATATTTCGAATATATATGATTATTGAGTGATGCCAGTATTTTTATAGTATGGTGTATCTGGTGAGCTCATTGATAACTATATTTGGATCACATAATTACTCCTAGAGATATCCTTCCAAATGCTGAATTTAAATGTTTTTTTAAAGAAAATGGCCATCAATTGTGGCATAATGGATAAAAATTACTTGATATTGACACCCTTATTCCATGGTAAGAGTGGTTTAAAGGTATGTAATTGTTGTAAAATGATATATATTCACAGTAAACATAATAAGCTATCATAATCGGGCATAAAAAAAACATTTTAGTATGTATTGTATTGTAATGAGTTACAATAAATTTGATTTGATAAACAGTAGTTACACATAATTATATACGAAGTAACATTTCAATATATGACAATGTCTAATGCAATATTATTGAATGCAGAACGTATTTTTGTTCATTTAACACAAAATACAGTAAGTTTTGCAATGTTATTATAAACGACAATCATTCCAGCCCATGTTAATCCGTTACTGTAATATCGCTCACGCGACTTGATTGCCGTTAACTTTTGCTATTCGGCTATCTTCTAAAGACTAAAGTCTAAACTCTTTATGGTACAATATAGTACATTCTGGTACTGTTCTAGCTTGCCTCCAGCATATATTGCATCTCAAATGTCAACAGATTATAACTGGATACCAAGTAACTCGGTACTAACCTTCCTGCGATCGATTTCTCGGCGGCGGCGCGTTTGATCGAAAATGTGCGTCGCTTCGACGGCTGAGGTCCGTGACTAAAATATCGTAGCGCTGCACCTGGCTTCGAACATTGACGTCGGCGACGTTTTGTCGGATCTTGTGTCATTAACTGATGATATTGATTTCCTTCGAAGCACGTTTCTTCAAAATGATCTGAACATACTACGTTGTATGTCGAAGGCTTCCAACCAGCCCGTCCACAGTTGTGAATCCACTATTTCACTTCTTGCTCATTATCCTTCGCGCTGTACTATTGTTACAACCGTATGTAGAGCAGTATGGCACATTGCAAGTCATGTTTTCACTGTAAGCTCAACTTATACTAATATAACGAACCGCATCCCATGAACATGAACCAATTAAGCGAACTACACAAGACAGTGTGTCGTACACGGCAAAAATAATGCTGCTCGTTTATCAATTGGTTGCTTTCGGCCAAATGAACGCGTCGTCAGTAAGATGGCAGTCTACATGTTATCGCAGATTTCATTAGAATCTTCCACTTTAAGACTGCATTCCGAGTAAACCACTGAACTGAAAATTGTGATTGTAGATGCAAATGGTTAGTTTGTGCTAACTCTTTTAGGTGCTTAACATCACAATGTTGCCTTTTGTTTTCCTTTAAATGGGGGTACTGAGGTTTGAAGGTAGGATAGAACAGACGAGTCCAGAACCTGACAGAGCAAAGACATGTAATCTGGTCTCTTCTAGAGAAACCACTACGGTGCGGTTGGCAAACACGAAGTCTTTATGCCCAGTGGTGGCTTTGACGTTGAATTTCTCAATGCATATATAGAGTAGAAGAAATACCGGAGGTATGTGGAATATATATTTTATGAATGAATGTTAGATTAGAGTTATTGGCTTAAACATCTGGTTTTTACATTGTTATAAGTGTGCCAAAGGGTGTGGTCAATAATACATAAATATGGTCAGCGTAGTGATACTGGTATCACGAGATTTATGCGGGGTGGCGAATCATCGCTCTGTTATGTGAATGTTAGATAGTAACAAGAAACGAACATAGGTTGTATTACGGTGTCACAAATAATGGTTATTGGTGTATAGTTTGTTGGGACTTAGAATATGTAAGGTGATGGTATTGTTATTACTAAGGGATATTGGGTCCGGATATGTATATATCTATGGCGAACATTAGCTACATACGTTTGTGTGTAGGAACTATGATTATATGTGGTGTCGATGTAAAAACAGATGATATGAAGGGTGTAGCTTACACACCAAGGAATAAGAATAGTTTTATTATTATAGTTATCATGTATTGTAGTGTCGGGGTGAAGTCTAACAAAGTACACTCGAGGGCGGTAGACGCCGAATAACACCTCGGGTAACAACAGTGCGAGAGTAGACGGCTTACGCGACAATGGAGAATTCACACCCGAAGAGGGAATTTCCGACGAACCGAGTGAGAACTACTTCGCTCGACTGCTGAGGGATAAATTATCCTCAAGTTGACAGTGATGACGAAATGTGGTATTGTTCATTATAAACATTATGTTCTCGCATCTCTACATCCGATTCATCTGGCGGTTCTTGACAATCATCCACTTCGCAACAAGCTCAACTATTTAGCGCACAAGAGACCAGTTATGCATAAAATGAAAGAAATAAGTGGTGGAGAATGTACTTATAGGAGAATATCACGTTTTGATACAGTATATCTCGAATGTATTATTATCTTACACAGAATTGCTTTAACATTACATACAAATGTTACTGCTTATTAAGCTACGTACATACCTCCAGTTTACCTGTGGATTACGAATTAGAACATCAAAGCAACGAGTGTGAAACTGATGTGCATAACAGACAGGGAAGGGGTATCTTTCTTAAAACAAACACACTTCTAGTGTAGAGGTGTGGACAAGCAATATCTTTAATGGTGTTGGAGATAACATGTTTGAAGGTAGAACACATTCACGAAAAAATGATAGTTGAGTAAAATGCGTTTAAAGTTTTGCACTGCAATACGTGGCTATGGAACATAAACAAATTCCAGCTTCACTAATTAGGTTTTTTCTTCTAATTAGAGACAGTGGGTGGGTTTTTGTCATTTTACACTTGTTTAGCAATAATTAAGCTACAACTATAGTGCATTTTAAAAAATATGTAATAATTAAGCAAAATCACATTTTTAATGGGATTCTGCTACCTTAAGACATTTTATAGGTCACGTTTTCTTATAATCAGACAAGACGTTAACATGGTCGCCTATGGGAAAACCAACAGTGGGCTGACCCCTACATTTTGGCTGATTTGAGAGGTTACCTGGATCCACATACAACATAAATAAGCAAGCAACATACGAACAAGAAACAGACTCGTGTATAATTTAGGTGAACTTTATTTGAACAAATCAGAAGTTTCAACGACCTCCAACAACGTCGTCAAATTGACCAACAGAGACAGATTTGCCATCGTATTACAAAGCTCGTTCTTTTGAGACCATCTGATGATGGACGCTGAATGTTCGTTCAGCCACCATTGGAAAGAGTCAACCGATGGCTTAATACTCCTCGCCCTCTTCCTCTCCTTCGCCCTCAACGGAGTCGACACCGACCTCTTCATAATCTTTCTCGAGGGCAGCGAGATCCTCACGGGCCTCGGAGAACTCTCCCTCCTCCATACCCTCTCCGACGTACCAGTGCACGAAGGCACGCTTGGCGTACATCAGATCAAACTTGTGATCGAGACGAGCCCATGCCTCGGCGATGGCGGTGGTGTTGCTCAACATGCACACGGCACGCTGCACCTTGGCGAGATCTCCGCCAGGCACGACGGTCGGTGGCTGGTAGTTGATGCCCACCTTGAAGCCGGTCGGACACCAGTCGACGAACTGGATGGTGCGCTTCGTCTTGATGGTGGCGATAGCAGCATTGACATCCTTCGGCACAACATCACCACGGTACAGCATGCAGCAGGCCATGTACTTGCCGTGACGTGGGTCGCACTTCACCATCTGGTTGGCCGGCTCGAAGCAGGCGTTGGTGATCTCAGCAACCGACAACTGCTCGTGGTAAGCCTTCTCGGCGGAGATGACCGGCGCGTAGGTGGCCAGAGGGAAGTGGATACGTGGGTAGGGCACCAAGTTGGTCTGGAACTCGGTCAGATCGACGTTGAGGGCACCATCGAAGCGCAGAGAGGCCGTGATGGAGCTGACAATCTGGGCGATCAGACGGTTCAAGTTGGTGTAGGTGGGACGCTCGATGTCCAAGTTACGACGGCAGATATCGTAGATGGCTTCGTTGTCGACCATGAAGGCGCAGTCGGAGTGCTCAAGGGTGGTGTGGGTTGTCAGGATCGAGTTGTATGGCTCAACGACGGCAGTGGACACCTGTGGGGAAGGGTAGATGGCGAACTCGAGCTTTGACTTCTTGCCGTAGTCGACTGACAGACGCTCCATGAGCAGTGACGTGAAGCCAGATCCGGTGCCGCCACCGAAGCTGTGGAAGATGAGGAAGCCCTGCAGACCGGTGCACTGGTCAGCCAGCTTGCGGATGCGGTCAAGCACCAGATCGACGATCTCCTTGCCGATGGTGTAGTGACCACGGGCGTAGTTGTTGGCTGCATCCTCCTTGCCAGTGATGAGCTGCTCGGGATGGAACAGCTGGCGATATGTGCCAGTGCGCACCTCATCTGTAAACACCACAAACATACCATGTATTTGAGGTTAACAAAATGAAGCCAATTATAATACTTCTTGCATGCCCTTAATAATTCACTTAATTAATAACAACCACATTTTAATGATAGTTATTAAAAGGGTATATTTTCCTGCCAAAATTAGTGTAACAACTCATTTAACTTACATCTATATATTATTATGTTATATAAACTATACACAAAAGAAATTAATATCTACAAAGGCAAAAACAGTTTATATATATATATATACACACACACACACATATATATATATGTATATATATATATATATATATACAGAGCTTAAGTTTAAGACATTGGACCATTAGATTACATACAAGACTCCACTACATACCGACTACAGTTGGCTCGAGATCGACGAAGACAGCTCTGGGCACGTGTTTGCCCGCGCCAGTCTCGCTGAAGAACGTGTTGAACGAGTCATCACCACCGCCAATCGTCTTGTCACTTGGCATCTGTCCGTCTGGCTGGATGCCGTGCTCCAGACAGTACAGCTCCCAGCATGCATTGCCAATCTGTACTCCGGCCTGGCCGACGTGGATACTGATACACTCACGCTGAAAACAGACGAAGTAACGGTTAGACAACATATTTTGTCGTGTGTGTCTTTGTCTTTTATATATTATTAGCACTGTCCAAATTCTCACAAGAAACATCCACTATTGTAATTCCTCCATGCATTTAACCACTAATGTACAGCCTGTAGACTACCTGTCACGTTTACCAAATTGCGTTATACTATCAATGTTTGAAACGACCCCCACGCCAGCGTGTCATTTAGTTTGTGCCATTTTAAAGACGTCGCTTGGTGCCACATTTGAATAACTAGGGGGTTGTTGCGAAAGCAGTGTTTATCTAAAAGCATAAATAGAGTGAAATGATCAAACACAACAAAAGTAAGTCTACGGAAAGTAAATTCAAAATAAATAAATTCAATATAATTAAATAGGCAATGTATTTGTTTAGAAAAATGACCATTATACACATTAATAAACAAGCAAATTTGGTGGAGTACATCAACATGTATAATGACATATAAACCAAACGGATCTTCCCCCTAAGGCTAAAACCAGCCAACATCCTAATATTCGTCATAACCGATAGTTCTTTTTTGTATTCTTCACCACCTTTATTTATGTATATCGACTATGCACGCAGATAAATGTATTCATAAATTTATTCGTATACCGCTTGTAGATTCTAGCCATATCGAGAGCGATATCGTTATACGGTCCCTGGTGAGTCATCTTGTATTGAGCGCCAACTGCCAGACAGGTCGCCTTTGTTCTTTTGAATTGAGCCGCTGAACCTGACCATATTTGTCGCTCTGCCTTAGTAGTAAAGTCACAACACGTCGTTGTTACAAACCTGATTAGACCAGTTGCAGCCTAGACCCTAGTAAAAATCGTCTAATAGGTTCTAAATCTTAAGACGTAACTGAACATCACGTTATCCCAAACTCAACATGCACTCACAATGTATTCTAAAAAATCGAAATCACTAGCAGGTCAGCGATTTGAACTGACGCGTTGCGATTTACCGTTTGGTTTGTGACGGCTTTCAGCCGGAGTTAAAACATCTCGTATAAATACCCAGGAATCGCTGGCGATCACATTTTTATGTATCAGTACTTACACTGATACAACATTGTAACATTCACTTACCATATTGGTTGTTTAGTGTTGGAACGATTGACAAAATCGAGGACGTCTTTTCAGCGAACGAATTCTCTCAACGTTTTTAATGGACGTCGTGAGAACAAGGTTAATGTATTCCGGCGCAACAGTCCCTTTTATAGGCTGCTGGCGTCGTCAAGGCAGCGGGTTTGCGTCACGTGACCCGATTCTTCGCGACGGCTCAAATCGCGGCAACTATTTGTTTGGGCACGCGTAGGCGGACCAGAATATAGCGGTCAATATTGGCGGAATATATTAGTAGGCCATGACATGTTCTGACATATACAAGACATGCTCCAGGAGATTATACTTTGCAATAAAAACTCCCGTGAACAACGGCCGCGAATACATTATTTTACCATTCAATATTTAGTTTTAGTTTAACCCATTTTAATTAAAATCGGTACTAGAAATTGTAGACTATTTTATTTTGACATTCATGGGAGACGAGTTGATTGCTGATCATGTAAATACATACTTTGTTGATATCTGAAAAAAAACTTTGAACAGAACATGACAGTATGTGCATGTATATAAATATACATAATTTAATTACCATTTAGACAGTACAGAAAAATACTTTTCGTTGACAGATAGTTTACAGAAAATAGGCTTTTACGCAAAGGTCTTACGTGGAAAACATACCAAGGCGCATCAATAACATTATGTACTTGTTTTCAGTTGAACCATTGGGTCTATGACTATATATGTGGGACTTAATTAGGGTCTATGATATAAGCAGGAGTACCTGCTAAGTTGATTTTTTGGAGATAAACATGGCAGAAAGGGACTGATTTAAAATAAAAAAATCAGTATGAATTACTGTATCACATTTTAAATTATAAATAACAGAGTTGTGTGAATGTATCATTGTGTATACCATATTAGGGGCCATCCATAAAGTATGTCACGCTCAGAGGAGTGAGTATCTTATTTGGTAGGCACTAAGCGTTAAGACGCGCTACACGAGGGCCGGGTTTTTTAAGTGTGCTTATCTAAAGATCAACCTTTGAAGCATTACTCGGGGTGGGTCCATGGGATGATACCTCAGATAAATTGAAGGAGTGTCACAGTTCGTATGCTTCATAGTTCATAACTCGACAAAGTTCACGAACAATAAGTGCGAAACAATGTCAACATTTCTGCGTGTAGTAGTCATCAACGTAACCATAGAGCTGTAATTATACAACAGACAGCAATATGTTCAAGTTACCAACGTTCAATCATATGCAGAAACAATAATCGCAGGAGGGTCAATATTAGGACCTCTACTATTCTTAATATATATAAATGATTTAGCAATGGCTAGTACACAATTTATACCCATCATGTATGTTGATGACACCACCCTGCTCAGCACGTTGGGTAACTTCACAAATAACCATACAACTAACTCAACATCTAATCAGATAAATTCGGAATTAACGAAGATAACTGACTGGCTAGCAGTGAACAAGCTCTCACTCAATGTAAACAAAACGAAGATGATGATATTTCATAGTAAACAAATAAAATAAAATAAAAAGCGATATTCCTAATATTGAGGTAAACAGTATTCCAATTGAACATGTAACACACTTTAAATTTCTTGGTATTCTCATAAACTCGAATCTAACATGGTCTTCTCATCTCAATTACATAGCCAACAAATTGTCAAGGATATATGGAATTATAACTAGATTAAGACATTATGTTCCAGTGTACATCTTGAAAATAATCTACAATTCACTATTTTTATCACACCTAAATTATGGAATAACAGCATGGGGTCTTAATATAGGACCACGAATAAGTAAGTTGCAAAAAAGGCAGTTAGAGCAGTATCAAACAGTAAATATAATTCCCATGCTGCACCTCTGTTTAAGAATCTCGAATTACTGAAGGTAGAGAGAGGACATCTATAAACTACCATGTCTTACACTTTTTTTAAATATGTAAACGGAAACCTATCAGGATACTTCCAAAACATGTTTCAAACACAGGAACATACAATAATAAGATTATGAAGGACCAGATGGACACCTCAACGTTTTAATAACATGGAAAACAACCTTCCAAACAACATTAATTATTATATTCAAGTAAAACATACAAATTCAAAATATTGCCGCCTTTGCATCAGACATGAAATTCAAAAAATAATTCAAGAACACTTTCTTCCAAAAATTGTACTTGAACAAATTAAAAGTCATTCATACCAAGGCTTTATAAACTATACAACAAAATATATAATTAGCAAATATATATCACAATGTAACATTCAGAATTGCTATATTTGCAAGCCAAATGGACCATATCTACAGTAGACATTTTATACTATAAAAATATTGTTATTAGTTATGCTCTAGTATGTGTTAGATTATGTTTGTAAATGTAGGTTAGGCTATTTTTGTTTCAGTTAATATTAACTGACAATAATGACATCAGTGGGTTTAGAGACAGTAGTGATAATTATTGATATTAATAATAATTTTTTTAGTTATAAAGACATATTTATTATATATTCGTCATGGTGGCCTGCACGTCAGCGATCTTGGAGGTCTTAGTGCAGGTCTCCGTAGATCAGTCATCATGTATACTTATAATAATGTATAAACTGTATTATTATGTACATAATTGATCTGAAATAAAATGTATCTATCCGTATCTATATGTAATATCAGAATTTAATGAATGCAGCACAACACGTGCCCCCCCCCGTTGTACCTTGTATACAAGAAACGCGCTGCTAGAACAAACCAGCCAAATGACCACAGTTTTCAAACATTAGTGCACACAGACATTTTCTGTCCATGCGATTTGTATCCACGCTACAGCGTCGTGTTTGTGTTATAAACAGTATGTGTGGTTCGTCTATGAAGCAACGTTGCTATTGTCGGCGGTCGGGCGATTGTTGGCAGTCCGACTGACGTCTGTTACTCACAAACACTCAGCACGACGGGGGGGGGGGGGTACAATGAGTGTTGCCGCGCGTGGGTAGAATACACAACGTGCGAATTACAATCAACACAATTAATGTTGCATGTCCGTAAGTGGACTTGTCCGTGCGTGTCCGTGCGAATAACTGCGCTTAGCAGGCCTGCGTACGTGTTTGAGTGGTTAAGTTCGTGTAGTACTTACATCCGTGGCTTGTGTGAAGACATGTGTTAAACAAATTGTTTCCCAATGAACAATCCTGGATACGCCGGTGGCTAGTCATACCCTGTTGTTACTATGGTTCTGTGAATCTAATACTATTTAGGTAAGAGAAGCGTTCATGTGAGTGGGTATTGTGCACCCGTTTCTGACCTAGCTGAACACAAAATCGTATTTGACGTTAAGGGGTGCGCTTTGCCCCACACTATAGGGCCTACTCTGGGTTGTTGAATCACTTTGTTATTGTTATGCAACACAAACTAGAACGGGAATGTAATATTTCAAATATAAACAGGGCATGCATACGAATTTTGTATACCATATTTAAAGGCGCGATTTAAAATTTGTAAAACAGATCAATAATTATAGATTTAAATACAATGCAGATCTAGCCCCACAGCTTGTGTAAATGCGTTGCTGTTACGTTTGTGATGTCAAGTTATCATGTATGTTTATAATTTGGCATGTTTTATGTCCTCGACATATATATAGCTGTGACCAATCTTGATCAATTCCTGTTATAAAACACAATGACTTAGGGCCCACAAATGCATTTCTAAGATTCATTACTGAATTATTGATATCGTCTTACGTGTACTAGTTCAATAACTTTCGTGTGGCGAGTTGAGCGAAAGTTTTAATGGTATATATATATATATATATATGTATATATATATATATTATGTATGTATATATATATATATATATATATATATATATACATATATATCGAACCGTGGCGAAACGAGCAATATGGCGCCTGCATTACCTAGAAGATGACACCGGGCAGACGGTGTCGGTCGGTGAGTCAGCGCGCTCTGGGAAACATACTCACCATATTATCGTAAGGTTTCCCATATATACAATACGGATGTTTGGACGTTAGGAGGAATTTGCATGCAATGGAAACATCGTGATAAAGTACGCATGGTCGTCACACTAGTATAAATTCGAATTACAAACTTTTTAATCTTAGGTAATACAGCACTCGAAGATAACATTATTTCTACTAATGGTAATAAACACATTCCAAATTCAATCTAGCGGCTTTGGTTTGGTTTCCTGTAGAACGGCCTGTGTTTGGTGTCATGATGAATGGTGACGTTCGAATATTTATTATTTTGATGTAGGTACAGTTTATGGTAATAATCGACTAGTTAAACAATGCTACAATGCTACGGATTTCTACGGATTTGTATACGTAATTTTACGTCAACCAAAACGTGAAACGTGTGCCGACGGACTGGTGACGCATAGACCACTCCCGCGGATGATCGTTCGATGTCTGCACAGACAGATTATGCAGTACTCCGTCTCTGGCAACGACACAATCAATACTACTTCGTCTGTGTAAACACGCTGTCTGTCGGACGGTGCAACGCGATCGCATGTACACTGTACAGTGGTAATCAAAAAGGTTGTCTGACTAGATTTCAGATAAATAAAAAGCTCCTTGTTGGACGAATACACGAAAAATAAAACGAATGATGGGTTGTACACACCCCTCCCCCGCTGAGGCCAAATAGTTTCGCTTGAGGGAAATTAGTTCTGCTTGAGGGAAAATAGTTCCGATGGATTAAACAGAATGAACAGCATCTCCCTGTTTTCCGCTCTCCCTGTATATGTCTGTCAGTCTGTCTGTATGTGTGTCTGTCTCTATATGTGTGTGTCTGCGTCTGCGTGTCTCGCTGTCTGTTTGGCTGTGTGTTTGCGTGGCTGCGTGTCTGCGTGTCTGCGTGTCTGCGAGTCTGCGTGTCTGCGTGTCTGCGTGTATGCGTGTCTGCGTGTCTGCGTGTGTGCGTGTGTGTGTGTGTGTGTGTGTGTGTGTGTGTGTGTCTCTCTCTCTCTCTCTCTCTCTCTCTCTCTCTCTCTCTCTCTCTGTGTGTCTGTGTGTCTGTGTGTCTGTGTGTCTGTGTGTCTGTGTGTCTGTGTGTCTGTGTGTTTGCGTGGCTGCGTGTCTGCGTGTCTGCGTGTCTGCGTGTCTGCGTGTCTGCGTGTCTGCGTGTCTGCGTGTCTGCGTGTATGCGTGTCTGCGTGTCTGCGTGTCTGCGTGTGTGTGTGTGTGTGTGTGTGTGTGTGTGTGTGTGTGTGTGTGTGTGTGTCTGTGTGTGTGTCTCTCTCTCTCTCTCTCTCTCTCTCTCTCTCTCCGGGTGTGTGTGTCTGTGTGTCTGTGTGTCTGTGTGTCTGTGTGTCTGTGTGTCTGTGTGTCTGTGTGTCTGTGTGTCTGTGTGTCTGTGTGTCTGTGTGTCTGTGTGTCTGTGTGTCTATGTATCTGTGTGTATGTCTGTCTGTCTGTCTGTCTACCTATGTGAGACTGAGACCCCCCTCTCCCCCCCTCTCTCTCTCTGTCTTTGTGTGTCTGTTTGTCTCTCTCGTTAATATTCTCGGGTTGAAGCACTCACTGACATTGTTACCTTTTATCGTTCACGTGCTGCACCTTTTAACAGTTAACCTGAGCTGCCTTCTTGTGTATACATGCCGTGTAAATAGGTTCAGTCACAAAACCAAAGCTTTTTAAAATCCTAGGTATTTATTCTTTAAGTTATATTTTATAAAATCTACCGGAGTATTTTCTTGTCTTTTGAAACCGAGCGCAACCATATAGTGCTGTGAAAGCAACCCTTTTTGAATAAATTTGAATTTTTTTGATGTTGTATCCATGCCTACTAATGCAATGTCTGCCTGGTAATGTCCCACATGTTGTTCGACTATTATGATGGTTTATGCTAATAATACGACCTTTTAAGTCGATAAACTGTTCATTGTTTATGGCTTATGTTCAAGCTTATTGTATACCAAAAGTACTTTGCCGGCTTCGAGCGACCGATCCTGTTTGATCACGCGTGACTATTGTTACCGGCGTAAAACCATTGTAAATAATGTATTCATCGCCAGGGGTCTGTTGTAGAAACGTATAATTACAGCCTAATGTTGTGTAACCTGATTCCCGTCATTACGGCGCCCACGAATCCATTCTATGCAATCCTTCGGGAACGGGATTTCACCGAACTGTACGTGTGCAGTGCAGTAGTCATGGTATCAACACAGAGTATTGCTCATGGTTTGTAAAGGGCAATGATGCACAGACCACAGTGCACAGTGATTCCAGAATTGAGAGACCTTAGTTATGAAATACGTCAAAAAGGATGTGGTTTGACAATATTAGAATATTAGAAATCAGGAGATTAAGAGGAGATCAAATGGAAGTTTTTAAAATATCGAATGGTTATGAAAATATTGATAGAAATATATTTTGTTCTCAGTTAGTGTAGATTAAATATCAGAAAGTATTCAATCTCACAGAGATTATACATGGATGGAGCATAACGTGTCTACTGATTGCGTGAGTGCTAAAAACTTGAATATATTTAAAACAGAATCGCCATATACATCAGAAGGTCGGGATACACAAGAATAAAAAGTTGGGCTCACGATAAGCCAAAGGCTCCCTTGTCCACTTGCCATCTGGACTTAATTCTCTGGGTGGCAACTTTGTTAAATATTGTACACAGAGCAGTGACCGTGCTTTGTACACACGTGTGCTGCATACACTATTTTCTCCAGTACTCCATGTTCTTATGCCTGATCAGAATCATAATCAAAACGAACAATAGGTGAACCTAGACACTTCTATGTTTAATGCCTACATACATATGCTACTTCACCCCATACCCTGTACGCTCCAGTTCCATTGGTACTGTTAAACGGTTTTTTATACCATAACAGCTTTCTTCTAGGAGGCAAATCTTCATCCTTACACTCCCTTCGTTCTAGATCACCTCTCCTATACAAGTTTCCGGCCGACTGGCTATGGACACGTGCATGAGGACCCCTCACTGAGGCAACAATCCCGCTCAAAGGACAAGAGTTCTGCTCGAGTTCTCAAGGGGGAAGTTTATGGGGTGCAGTTGGCGATTTCCGGGGAGTCTCAACGAGGGGTGCAGGTAGAGGAATTTGGGAGAAACGGGGGAGGGGGTACATCTGGCGGTGTATTGGAAGCTCACAAACATGCCCATCGCAAATTAACCCACTCTACGGGCTTACGTCCGCGGCTAAGTCACCAGCCACAGCTCCCTCCAGTCAACACTGAACTATAAAAGCAGAAAATAGCTACAAAACAAGTTCGAACCATAGGCTGATAAAAACCCTAAGAACAATATTAAAAGTGCTTTCTCAGTTCGATTTATTAAACTCATTTCGAAGTAATTTTGCGAAAAAAGCACAACCGCCATATCCACTACGGCACTCTAGCTCGTTTGTTCGACGTCTTTGTATGCGTTTTTTGTCAAGTCGTCATACAGCTTGTTTAATTCTTGCCCATGAATTAATTAATGTTTCTCAAAATTGGAATCTTCATGCGAATGCGTTTATCTGCCTTTGATTGCTCGATGTGATCGATTCTTGTATTTTTTATTGGTGCTGATTGCACAAACTTGAGTGCACTTAGACATCACCTCATCATATTGAAGAAACCACACGCACACACACCGCCGACTAATAACCATTCCCTATTGTAACTTCACCCCAGGCGAACCCGGGCCATCTCGGCATGATGTCGCCAGAGCGCGTCTGCGTGTCTCCAGCAATCGCGTGACAGGCCGCCTAGGCGACTCGCGTGGCTATATAAGAACGTTGCCATGGACCATCACAAAATAAAGTTCTCACGACGTTCCATTGAGCACGTGGCGAGGCCCGTCTGGCGAGACGATCGTGCTGTTGTCAGGTAACATTCACATTTAGTGGGTTGAAAGCTAAATGTCAGTCAGTCTGTTGGGTTTTGCAAGTTACGAATATGTAACGAACTAAGTCAATTATTTCGACAATTAAAACAAGCGTACGCCTTTAGTAATAAAACCGGCTGCTGGTATCAGTTTAGCTATTCTCACACGACATACCTGGACAACAAAGTAAAAAGGTAGGTTCTTATCAGTTCAGGACTGCTCAAAACGCTTTACACTTTACTCCCTGGCAGACATGTTCAATCGAACACCATGTCAATTTCTCCGGGAAGCATTTAGCCACACTATAATTAATGCGCGAATACTATTAGTACACAACAATCCATCACTGTATATAGCCGGTACTCATTCAAACAGCTGAGTGAACTGGAGCAACGTAGAGTAAACGAACTTTCCCAAGGGTCGACACTGTCGCTTAGGATTCTAACGCGGGTTCTCTTGGTCGAAAGTCCGGGGCTCTAGCAACTGCACCACGACGCTACACGCTAAGAAGCAGATTGACCAAGACATTGCTAATCCGTCACCACTCGTACACTAATAACGCGTGTATTTGTATAACAATTTACACAAGGAGATACAAAAGAACTCTATTAATTTTACACGACTGTATCAATGACAGTTTGTTTACGATGGAAACTAAGCAAGGGAAGCCCAATCCAGATAAAACAAAACATTATATTATTATTATTGGCATGAAAGAACAACAAATGAGGGTTATCAATAACTTTGTGTAAGTGTAAGTCATTGAAAAGTGATGTTGTATAAATGACTACAGTTTCATTGCGCAAGTGTAAATGACAACGGTCGTGTTGTTTACTGTATAGGTGACTCTGGCGATGTCGAGTAATCGTAGCACTGACGTTGTTAGTGATGTTGTCTAAGTGACCAAAGTGATGTAGTTTAAGTGTAAGCGTTAGTATAGTGTGAGTGAAAAAAATGGGGTGTAAGAGTGGGTGCAGTGTGAGTGACAATAATGATGTTGTGTAAGAGACTAAAGTGATGTGGTTTAAGTGTGAGTTACAACAATGGGGTGTCAGAGTGGGTACAGTGTGAGTGATAATAGTGGTGTTGTGTAAGAGACTAAAGTGGTGTGGTATAAGTGTAAGCGTTAGTACAGTGTGAGTGACAACAATGGGGTGTCAGAGTGGGTACAGTGTGAGTGACAATAGTGGTGTCGTATAAGTGACTAAAGTGGTGTGGTTTAAGTGTAAGCGTTAGTACACTGTGAGTGACAACAATGGGGTGTCAGAGTGGGTACAGTGTGAGTGACAATAATGATGTTGTGTAAGAGACTAAAGTGATGTGGTTTAAGTGTGAGTTACAATGGGGTGTCAGAGTGGGTACAGTGTGAGTGATAATAGTGGTGTTGTGTAAGAGACTAAAGTGGTGTGGTATAAGTGTAAGCGTTAGTACAGTGTGAGTGACAACAATGGGGTGTCAGAGTGGGTACAGTGTGAGTGACAATAGTGGTGTCGTATAAGTGACTAAAGTGGTGTGGTTTAAGTGTAAGCGTTAGTACACTGTGAGTGACAACAATGGGGTGTCAGAGTGGGTACAGTGTGAGTGACAATAGTGATGTTGTGTAAGTGACTAAAGTGGTGTGGTTTAAGTGTAAGCGTTAGTACAGTGTGAGTGACAACAATGAGGTGTCAGAGTGGGTACAGTGTGAGTGATAATAGTGGTGTCGTGTAAGTGACTAAAGTGGTGTGGTTTAAGTGTAAGCGTTAGTACAGTGTGAGTGACAGCAATGGGGTGTCAGAGTGGGTACAGTGTGAGTGACAATAGTGGTGTTATGTAAGTGACTAAAGTGGTGTGGTTTAAGTGGAAGCGTTAGTACAGTGTGAGTGACAACAATGGGGTGTTAGAGTGGGTACAGTGTGAGTGATAATAGTGGTGTTGTGTAAGAGACTAAAGTGGTGTGGTATAAGTGCAAGCATTAGTACAGTGTGAGTGACAACAATGGGGTGTCAGAGTGGGTACAGTGTGAGTGACAATAGTGGTGTTATGTAAGTGACTAAAGTGGTGTGGTTTAAGTGGAAGCGTTAGTACAGTGTGAGTGACAACAATGGGGTGTCAGAGTGGGTACAGTGTGAGTGACAATAGTGGTGTTGTGTAAGTGACTAAAGTGGTGTGGTATAAGTGTAAGCGTTAGTACAGTGTGAGTGACAACAATGGGGTGTCAGAGTGGGTACAGTGTGAGTGACAATAGTGGTGTTGTGTAAGAGACTAAAGTGGTGTGGTATAAGTGTAAGCGTTAGTACAGTGTGAGTGACAACAATGGGGTGTCAGAGTGGGTACAGTGTGAGTGATAATAGTGGTGTTGTGTAAGAGACTAAAGTGATGTGGTTTAAGTGTAAGCGTTAGTACAGTGTGAGTGACAACAATGGGGTGTCAGACTTGGTACAGTGTGAGTGACAATAATGGTGATGTGTAAGTGTAACTATATTTGTGTCGTGTTGGTGTAATTGATTATACTGAAGTTGTGACCAAGTGACTAAAATGATGTTGTTTGAGTAAATAAATATCAGGCTTAGATTAAAATGCGTATCAACGCATTTAAGTGCAAACGTCTGAAATTGGACAAATGCAAGTGTTAAAAAAAATAAAAATTCACACTCGAGAGTTCGAAATTATTCAAATGCAAATGCGCCGATACAAGTTTTTTTGAAAATAAAATATTAATATGATAATCTTTCATTAAAGTGACCCGTTTCATTCATATTGTATCCGACTGCAATACATGACCATTATATGAGCCATCTAGAACATTTTAAGGTTTTAGTATTGTTATTAACTACCCGATGATACTATTTTCAGCTGTTGGGTAGTTTCATCTAGCAGTCGTTGTATCACTGATACTTCCATCAAATCTACTGCTAACTTCAAATCTTCAGCATATTAGTCACCAATGTGTATTCTCAGCTGGAAATGTTGAATTACTACAGAGGATAAACCATACAACTACGTGCAACAACACTGGGAGGTGACCTATTTCATTTGGGAAACCTGTGGGCTGGGCTGAATGGATGAAGCACTCTGCTAAACACTAGGTTTGGGCATACATGTTTTTTTTTCAAGTGGGACAACTTCCTCTCTCGCATAAAGGGCATTAGTATATAGGTGTCCTTAGCTTAGAGCTGTATCATACTTCCTCGTTAAATATAACGTGCATGGCATTTGTAGTTAAGTTTAAAGTTAGTCGGGAAGTTAAGCATGGCTTGTAGTCATAATCATATTTATTCAGTACACGAATGGATAAACCTATCATCGTATCAGAGCAAATTAAGAATAGAGCATTTGTAGTTGTGTCTAAGTTGATTAGGTTAGCCGTGATATTCTGAACCGACATGTTCACGCCAGGCACGTTCTGTGGCATTCACCGAGCATTATCAGCGGTTCAATATTGAATGACTCACGTTAGCACACGTAGGAGCGTGTCTAACAGACCGCCGTGACGTCACGGAACAACGGGGACCGTATAGTCCTACCTTGAAGGATTATATTACTCGCACACTAATTTAGAATTTTAATCCGACATTTTGTGGCTGCTTTATCAAGGCAGACACGAAGTGTTAATCGCCCGTGACAACGCCTTTAAAAGGAGCCAGTCAGTTCCTCTACCCGGAATTAGCAGGCGTAGCAATTTGTAACTGGAAGTCTGCTACATCAAAGGGTACTTCCGTTAACTCAGCCCGACTCGGCCGTATTGCAAATGTAGCTTGTTTTGAACCTGGATGTTTTGTTTGCATTTGAACAATGTTATGCTTCGGGGTCGTATCTTCCTAATTGCGAATGTTGTTACCGGTTTACTGAACACAAACTAGGCAGGCAGTATACCTTCAACATAATTAGTATAGTCGTAACAACATTATATTAATTAATAAAAAAACATAGAACAGACTGCCTCCATTTAAACCAATGCGCTAAGGAGAATCCAACCACTAATGGTGAACCTTACGAAAGAAAAACAATGAAAAACTTAGTTTATCTAAGATCTGAACACGTATTAATTGTCGATCGATCACACAAAACGTTTCTTTGAAATTAACAGACGAACAACCGTAGCGACAAGGGACATATCAGGAAGATGGGTGCCGTTACGACTAATAGTCTACAATACAAAATCCACCTACACCAATCTCCACATTCTCACTATGATTATGTGTCGACACTATTATGTGGGAAGCCGTGCTGGTCTGGTTGGCCATATACAGTCTGCATACAAATGCACATTTCGCGACAACAGAAACTGTCCGTGGAAAGAATACCCTGGCTTCGGGTGATCACTGGTGGTGATTGCGATATAAGGGGTGCTGCGAAAGCAGCATGCATATCGGGGCCAAATTACCCAAAGGGAAATTGTGGTCGGGTGCTGTCTTGGAAACATGTCAGAAACATCTTGATTTCTAAACCCAACATAATAAATAGATGTATGAGATTTTGTATCGATCCCCCGAGTTATACAAATGCTGCGACTGCAGTATTCCTTAGCAACAAATGGAACGCGAGCATTATGTATGTACATTGCTAATGCTGTCGGTCTCGCGGGATGAACCCGATCGATATATTGATATTGGGGGCCATCTCAAACAGCCAACTGATGACACTTTCAGGAGGATATCGGCTACGTTTTAGTAATGTTACTACGTGAAATAACGTCAGCAAGGAAACTCCATTTACTACACAAAATGACGAGTTTAATTTTAATAAAACATGCACACTTTAGACCATAAAATGGAAATTATCTTGTCACTGGCAAATACTAGCATTTTCATCAAATCTTCTGCATATGTATCTGTTTGATAATCGGCAAATTCCAGCTATCTTCTGTATATGTATCTTTTTGATAATCGGCAATTTCCAGCTATCTTCTGTATATGTGTCTGTTTGATAACCGGCAAATTCCAGCTATCTTCTGTATATGTATCTGTTTGATAATCGGCAAATCCCAGCTATCTTCTGTATATGTATCTGTTTGATAATCGGCAAATTCCAGCAGGGTATCGAGCCAATTATATTGGTGGCTCTAAGAACCTTGCCCACGGCCTAGCAGTTCCTGCTCCCCCGTCATTTGTTGCCATAAACAAACGAGCTTTTGACTTCGTACTGAGGAAGTACTCCCATTACTGATACGCTTATGCCCTACGAGGAGTCACCGGGCCAGGACTTACACTGGCGCCATCTAGGGAATGTAAGTACACTAAAGCCAGTGACTTGATTATATTATAATTTTGATCTGTTTTACTGTTGTCTAACCATCATCCGAACGGGTAATTATATTGGGATTCCTGTAAATTGGGCGCGAGTCGGACGAGTGTCTGCACTGTTCTCACGGGTGGTACCTGCTGTTATCATCATCTCATTGACATGCCGATAGATTTTAACAAAAATTGCATACTTCCAGCTCTCGTAAAATGCCTGTATGTGTGACACCCGTCAATATTTACTAATGCCGGCAAGAATTACTCCGCAAACAGGTCACACAGGCAAATTGCTGCCAAATATCCTTCCGCTTATTCGAATCATCTAGAAATCCACCATTTTACAGTCAACACCTTCTACAATCATACATGAAAATCTCCCTACTCAAATGCACTTATGTCACAGCATGTGAATTTTGTAAAAAAATCATTTCTAAAAAAATACACTACATTTTTCTTCGTGCAACGGACAGGAAGTCTAACTAGAACATGATCCCAAGTAGGCAAGGCAAGTTTGGAGAAAAATGTTGAAACTAACACATTTGATAGGCTCTCCTATCTCATACACCGTGTGGTATTTTTTGTGTAATTCATCCACGTGTTTGTTTTTATACACATTTCAAAAGAGCCACCCTACTTGACAGGGCACCGTGTGAATAAGCACTTCACTGTCGGACAATTTCTAATCTAGCACAACATTCTCAGGTGGCACGTATGAACTCCTATAACAGTTTTCCAGAAAGTCCAATATGTGTTTTATAAGAATGTTCAATACAGCGAGTTGTTATATGTTATATTCAAATTTATATTGATTTTATGACCTTGCGCCATATTTACAAAGGTAAATATCAACAAAAAGTCACCTTAAGGTGTGAAATCTCAAAAGGCCAGACGTCTTATGCAGTTCAATTACATAATATTACACAGCCTAATTAGCATACATTCAGAAAACAATGCCACTTGCTTGATTGGCCAGAAGGTCCTGCCAGTAGACGGTATCTGACAACAGTCTCGGGCTGCAGCCGACTCCAGCTAGTCACTGTCGTCAGGCTTTATTAGGGTCAATGACACGATCTTCAAGTGTGTTTAACTAGCAGAAGTAAATAAAAAAGATTGATGGATCACCCTGCTGCAATGTCATTGGTTCATTATCATACAGATTTGCAAATTGAGGCCTAACTAGTAGCATACACACCCCACCCCCCTTATAAGACATGTGTTCCGACACTGTGATTTGGACTTGCAGACTGATGAGAAGTCTGCAATATCCAAAAACGGTTTGTCCCGTTCAACTGTTGTTTTACCATACATATATTATCAGTGATTGTTTCAAGATATTTGATATTTGTGCAATGACAATAGCATGCTTCCGTTGCCAGGGTCTTTATTGGGGTCAGCCCACTGTTGGTTTTCCCATAGGCGACCATGTTAACGTTTTGTCTAATTATAAGAAAACGTGACCTATAAAATGTCTTAAACTTCTAACCTGCTGTTATCATCATCTCATTGACATGCCGATAGATTTTAACAAAAATTGCATACCTCCAGCTCTCGTAAATGCCTGTATGTGTGACACCCGTCAATATTTACAAATGTCGGCAAGAATTACTCCGCAAACAGGTCACACAGGCAAATTGCTGCCAAATATCCTTCCGCTTATTCAAATCATCTAGAAATCCACCATTTTACAGTCAACACCTTCTACAACCACACATGAAAATCTCCCTACTCAAATGCACTTATGTCACAGCATGTGAATTTTGTAAACAATCATTTCTAAAAAATACACTGCATTTTTCTTCGTGCAACGGACAGGAAGTCTAACTAGAACATGACCCCGTGAGTGTATCAGTATCCACGTCAGGGCTCAGCACACTGTCAGTTTTCCCATTGGCGATCATGTTAATGTTTTGTGTGATTATAAGAAAACGTGACCTATAAAGTTTCTTAAACTTCCCACCTGCTGTTATTATCATCTCATTGACATGCTGGTCGATTTTAGTCCAAATCTAATATCTCTAGCTCTTGCAAAATGCCTGTATGTATGACACCCGTCAATATTTACAAATGCATGCAGGCAGTAATCCGGCTAAAGTGTCAACTAGCCAAATTGCTGCCAGATACCCTTCCGCTTAGTAAAATCAGCTAAAAAGACACCATTTTACTATCAACAGCTGCTACAATCACATCTAGAAATCTGACTACTCAAATGCACTTATGTCAGAGCAAGTGAACATTGTCAAAAATCATTTCTCAAAAATATAATGCACTTTTTTTCGTCTGTAATCAAGCAGGAAGTCCAACAGTGTGCTGACCCCGTCAGTCAGGCAGGAGTACAGATTGGCAATGCATGCTGGGAGTTGTATTCTCTGGAGCACGGCATCCAGCCGGACTACTGACCTCTATTTATAACTAGGGAAACGTTCTATGACTTTATTACCGAGACTGGTCTTGTCTCGCTTAATTAACCGACTCTCACCTGGCTGCGTGACTTCGCCAGAACGATAGTCTGGCTCTGAATGGTTCTTCTGAATGTTATGCCATGAGAGCTGCCACCTAGTGAATATGCATGTGATTAAAATATATTAAACTACGAAAAAAAGTTATTGGCCCCTCACTACTGCTTAATAATCTCGGCCGTAGTGAGGGGCTAATGCTGCCACCTCACGACGCCTGGATAATCGAGGCTATATGTAGTGGAGTCTTGTATGTAATACAATGGTCCAATGTCTTAAACTTAAGCTCTGTATATAGATATATCAGCTGTTTTTGCCATTATATATATATTACTTTCTTTTGTGTATAGTTGATACAACAGAATGATATATAGATGTAAGTTATATGAGCTGTTACACTAATTTTGGCAGGAAAATATAGCCATGTTAATAATTATCATTAAAATGTGGTTATTAATTAATTAAGTGAATTATTAAGGGCGTGCAAGACGTATTACAATTGGCTTTCACCCCGAGCAGCTCATCACAGGCAAGGAGGATGCAGCCAACAACTACGCCCGTGGTCACTACACCATCGGCAAGGAGATCGTCGATCTGGTGCTTGACCGCATCCGCAAGCTGGCTGACCAGTGCACCGGTCTGCAGGGCTTCCTCATCTTCCACAGCTTCGGTGGCGGCACCGGCTCTGGCTTCACGTCACTGCGTCTGTCGGTCGACTACGGCAAGAAGTCAAAGCTCGAGTTCGCCATCTACCCTGCCCCACAGGTGTCCACTGCCGTCGTTGAGCCATACAACTCGATCCTGACAACCCACACCACCCTTGAGCACTCCGACTGCGCCTTCATGGTCGACAACGAAGCCATCTACAACATCTGCCGTCGTAACTTGGACATCGAGCGTCCCACCTACACCAACTTGAACCGTCTGATCGGCTAGATTGTCAGCTCCATCACGGCCTCTCTGCGCTTCGATGGTGCCCTCAGCGTCGATCTCACCGAGTTCCAGACCAACTTGGTGCCCTACCCACGTATCCACTTCCCCCTGGCCACCAACGCGCCGGTCATCTCCGCCGAGACGGCCTACCACGAGCAGTTGTCGGTTGCCGAGATCACCAACGCCTGCTTCGAGCCGGCCAACCAGATGGTGAAGTGTGACCCGCGTCACGGCAAGTACATGGCCTGCTGCATGCTGTACCGTGGTGATGTTGTGCCGAAGGGTATCAACGCTGCTACTGCCACCATCAAGACGAAGCGCACCATCCAGTTCGTCGACTGGTGTCCGACCGGCTTCAAGGTGGGCGTCAACTACCAGCCACCGACCGTCGTGCCCGGCGGAGATCTCGCCAAGGTGCAACGTGCCGTGTGCATGTTGAGCAACACTACCGCCATCGCCGAGGCATGGGCTCGTCTCGATCACAAGTTTGATCTAATGTACGCGAAGCGTGCCTTCGTGCACTGGTATGTCGGAGAGGGTATGGAGGAGGGAGAGGATCTCGCTGCCCTCGAGAAAGATTACGAAGAGGTCGGCGTCGACTCCTTCGAGGGCGGAGGAGAGGAATAGGGCGAGGAATTTTAAACCAGATTGATCGAAAACACCTGCTGATTGATAAAATGTGGCTTGTTTCCTACAATACAGTGCTTTCCGATTATGTTGGTGTGATTGTAATTCTTGTACGCACGACAATGGTGAATGAACGACAACTTTATGCCAAGATCGTAGTTGTAACATTTAACATTTCAACATAACTGCTCGGCAAAAAGTAAATATCTTTTTTACGTGACAGTTAATGGGTTGTTCTAGTTCAGCCCGTTGCCACCTGGGAGCACAAGTTATTCCGGCCTCTCCTGTATTATACGGATTTTCCTAACTAGAATAAATTCCTGATTCGAGACTCGACAGATAAATTTCTGTAGACAATTATTACCATAGCATACATGCTATCCTGTTCCATGTTGCAACTCGCAGCCTGTAATTTATATTGGCCATATTTACGAGAACAAATATAATTTGATAGATACAATCTACTCCCATCTCGTGGCTCCCCAAACAATTACATTATTCACACGCAGAGGCAACATTCCGTTGCTGATGTATGCCTGCTCAACATAATTGTTCTTTCAAGTAGGTCTTATGACCATAAGACTTATTCAAATTCTGTTTTGGAACATTGCATTGTAAAAAAAGCTTCCCACTCGAAGTCACCGACAGTTGATTGTTACACGAAGAATACAAAAGTCACATAATAAATCGTGAACACCTCGGCAATAACTGATAGTACGATGAAACCAACTAAGGCCAATGACGTTTGGTACTGGTGTGCAGCAAACAAATAACGCAGAAATAATTACTGAAATTAATGTTGTACCTGTTCGTTGTTTGTTATGGTCAGCCTCTTCCCAAATCACATCTTTATCGTTTACAAACCAAACAAATTCAAGCAGGCTTTCCGATTTTAAGAGGTGTCGCCGTCTACCGGACACTCATTCAACAGTTTCATATATCCACAAGTCTTCATAGCTGCTTTGATTTAGTTGTCATTCTTTGACTTTAATATCTATCGCAGTTTTCTCTCGCCACTTTTCCGCTGCCTCTGCATTTCTTGTACCCCTTTTAATGCAGTATTCTGATCGCCGTAAGGATCGCTCGATAGTGTAACAGGGTCACAATGTGTTTAAGCGATGCGTTTTACACGATCCTTGCAACACATTAAGGAGTCTCCCAAAATAACACGTAGATGCCATGCAACTACCACCTTTTAATGCAAGTTACACCCAGTAGCACAAACCACCGAAGGACACATACGTAAAAGTACATTTTCTACCGTACAGTAATATACCGGAGCCTTTGCAAATTGATATACTAAGCCAAAGTCAATGTTTTGGTCGGAAAGTACTCGTCGATCGTCCGCTTGCGACCCATTACACAGCGATCTGTTACGGAAACGCTTTAACACAGCAATGGATGTCCATTCGTATAGTGTGTTCTTGTGATTTGTCTGCTTATGCGTTAGTTACCAGGTACCTCCTGCTGTGGCGGTGATGTCCGCGAACAATACGTCAAGCTGCAATCATATAACACAGTACTAGTAGGCAACAGCTAATGCGTGATAATGGCTCCGAAACATCCTGGTCTTTACTATGTAAATGTAGGCAACGTATGACTGAATTAAACACAAATAGTGAGTCGAGATCAGAGCGATTGTAGACACTCTGTATAGGTAAAATAAAAAATCGAACCAATACTAAACGTATGTGCAAATTATTCTTTAATGGGAATTTACTAATAATATTGTTTAATTCGTTTTGAAAAGTGATGTAATTTTAAGGTAAAATTTATTAGATGCCAATCACGATGCGACATAAACAAATGGGTGATTTGTATTTTATTTGATGGACTCTTATATATTTATGTGTTAATGTGATTCTAAAAAAATATTCTTACTTCTCGTTGCCTAAGTAGTACATTGTTTATAATATAAGTAAATGCTGTGTTCAGTACTCAAGTTCAGGTATTTTTTAAAAAAGGATTTAAAATGGACATGCAGTTGTAAGTGTGATAAGTGAAGTAAATTATATTTAATGATTTGTTTTAAGAATCTAGTGATAATGGCAAACAATCAAGTGTGACAAATAACATGTTCTTAAATCAGTTGACGCATTCAATCCGCGACAGACAAATAAAAAATCGGTAAAATAAGATGAAATGAGTATCTTCTAACTGGGGCTATATGTCAATAAACTGTAGCGATAAAAAACTGTATTTATGTGAAGCATTTTATGTGGTGGATGTTACTGAGAAAAATTAAATTGCATACGAAGGACAACATTATAACAACGTACATGAACTTTAGCAACCCTTCATGGACGGAGATCTCAAAGAAAACTGTGCAAACGCACGCACGCACGCACGCACGGACACACGCACACACGCACACACACACTCTCCTGGATTGGCAAGGTCACCCATCAAAACACCATCTCGAAAACGATCATGCTAGCCACCCTAGAGGACAGGTGAAGACTCGTTCTCCAGAAGAAGAAGAACTAGCTAGATAACATCATAGAAGGGTAAGAAGCAGACAAGGCTAGCAGCAGCATGGCAGTGGACATCGTGATAAAGTACACACTTGCCGTGATAGTCACACTAGCATCAATTCGAATTACAAACTTTTTAGTCTTAGGTAATACAGCACTCGAACAGAACATTATTTCTAATAATGGTAATAAGAAAATTCCAAATTCAATCTAGCGGCTTTGGTTTGGTTCCATGTAGAACGGCCTGTGTTTGGTGTCACGATGAATGGTGACGTTCGGCGTGAAAATGTGTTTTCATGTGACGAAGGGAATTACATCTAGATCAAGGTTGTACCCGATTGTTATACTACCGGAGCAAAACATAATTAACACAATCTTGTTGCAAGTCAAAGGCTCGAATCAAACCCAAGTTACAAAGGTTGGCTTACCAAGGCCAGAACAAGTCATAAATCGTGAAGGGCGGCGACTCAAGCGTAACTTAATTTCGTCAACCCAATACAACTCATGTCATCTTGTCTAGCAGTGTCCTGGCAGATTATGTCCTCACCCAAAACTAAACAGCTACTTGTTGAAGGGTAACACATTTCCAATCAGCCACCACCTATATTCATGCCAACGTATTTCAGACATCAGCATGCAATTTCAATATGTCCAGATTTCCAGCTGCCGTACATTATAATTTTAAAGGATCAAAAACTAATTGTATCAGTATACGTTTACCGATAGTGAAAGTATTTCCCGAATAAGGGCTTTTGCATCTGCACTGATAACCTGTTCCTTTCTTTGTGCACGTCAATGTACGTGCACGTATGCCTACATGCATGCACGCATGCGTGTCATTAGGACGAGGCTGCACTGAATACTAGGACAACATGGCAAAGAAACATCATATATTTCAGTTACTCTCTGGATAGTAGAAATGTCATAGCTTTTCATAAAGCGAAACGACAAAACGTAACACAAACCAATGTCTGTGTGTGAACGTCCTGAACTGGTCACCACTCGTGTTTCAGAGAGTGAGTCGTAATGTAAAAATATGGCGCAGGACATTCAGGAATCTATGCTTCAAGCTAGGTCAGCGATTCTTAACCTTTTTTGGTTGCGACCCAAATTCCGGTCGCGGAATTGCATGGCGACCCATGCTTGCAAACAGTTCACTAGTGATACATGTTAAGATAAATAATAATAGAATAAATAGTCATAATATAAATAAATTAATAAAGTGAGAACATTGATTAAAAGTACAAACAAAATAGCGCCGTTCATTGTTTTTTTCGAGTATAATGAGTGCACTCCTTGCAATTCGAAAGCAAACATTGCCAATGGAGTCGGGAAGTTCGTACTATTTCGAAAATGTTTGAAGGATAATGCACTAATTTAGGTCAAGGCTTAAGCCCCTACTGGTGATGATAATGAGGCAAACAATCCGATAGACGCCTGCATATGCTGGTTAAAGCAACATTTGTGTGTGAAAGTGTACTTTGAAGGTTTCGATATGGAGTAAATCAAAACCGGCACAGATTTTCGTCCAGTGTGCGTAATGCGCATTTTCGGCGGCATCAAACAAACTATGACTTGCCCGTATAAAACGCAAGCAAAACGATAAATAATTGAATGACGTTACATGTCGTGTTAATTTCAGATGCTGTGTGTTGATTTTTATTGTCTGATATTTAAGTAAGATTTGATGTAAATTATTCGTCTCGTATGCATTTGGTACCAACAAGATGGATAATAAAGGAAAGTTCGGACAGTCACTTAACTCTGAAAACTCTTGCCGATCTATTGAAATTGGCTTGGCGATGCAATTTTGGGTCGCGACCCATTGGTTAAGAACCGTTGAACTATGTGGGTGAAAGACAACACTTTTAGTGGTTTTACCTGTTACTGTCTTCTATGTTTCTATGTATCAACAACATCGTCGATGGAATGAAACGAAGAAGGTGGAGATGGCTTGACCATGTTCTCCGTACGGACAGAAAAGTCTTTAACATGCGGCTCTAAAATGGACACATCCTGGACAACGAAAAGGGCAAACCTCTGGGCACCTGGGGAAGAACCGTAGAAGAAGAAACGAAGCTGGCCGGAAAGAAGTGGCACGAACTGAGCTGGCTGGCTCATTACTAATACCGTTCTGGTCGGAGGCAATTTGTCGACGCAGTATGCGGACAGACGAGGTAAGGGTACGCTTCTGTGTATCAATTTTCACGCATCGTATGTCAACTTATACACTCGTTCGTATTCAATCGAACACACCTTTGTCGATTCACACAATAATCCTTAATTCACACACATGTCAGAGTAACGGTCTGCCATCACTTTTTAATAGAAGCAATGTGCAAGTAAATGATTAGTTTGTTGCCGAACTGCTGAAGCATAATTACATAATTTTTATTGATTAGTTAAACAATTTAGTAAATTAAATTCTGAATCATCACCATAGAAACATAAACTGACTTAGAACATGAATTGATCACCCCGAATTGCGATCGTTCAAACTAGACATACCTGACAATTGAAGAAATATAGTTGTTTGCTCACTTTTACACAACAGCATATCACAGTATTCTCATCTCCTCCAGAAAGGTGGTTTCCTGTGCCTCCAATTTGGCAGTGGACTTGGCATGTCTGAGGGGCGCGAAACAAAAGTGAAATAATGATAATACCATTAGTTCTATCACGTTTGTTTTTATGTCAGGCGTACACTGTTAAAATGTTGTTGCGAGTCGTGTGTTACTTCGACCAAAAGATTTAACAAGATTGTCATCCAGAAAATTACTCTGGATGGCAGGTGGACAAGGAAGCCTTTTGGCTTATCGAGAGTCCAATACTTTTTTTCTACATGTATCCCGCCTTTTTAAGGTGTGTGTCGATTTTATTTTTAAACATATTCACGCTACTAGCACCAACACAATCAGGAGATAATCTGTTCCATTCATTTACAGTCCTTTGTGAGAATGAGAACTTTCTTATATCTAATCTACACTGCTCCTTTACTAATGTAGCTTCATGTCCTCTGGTCCTTCTATTTTTCTTAACTGAGAAAAAAATGTTTCTATCAATATTTTCATAACCATTCAATATTTTAAACACTTCTATGTGATCTCCTCTCAATCTCCTGGTCTCTAATGTTGTTAAACCACATTCTTTTAGGCGTATTTCGTAACTAAGATCCCTCAGATTTGGTATCATTTTAGTCGCTCTCCTCTGTACTCTTTCTAGCATATCTATGTCCTTCTTGCGATATGGCCTCCATGCTTGTATACAATATTCTAAATGAGGCCTCACTATTGTTTTGTACAGCGGTACTATTAATTCTTTTTTCTTATACGCTATATTTCGCCTAATTAATCCAAGGATTTGATTTCCCTTTGACGCTGCAATTCCGCACTGCTCTGAAACCTTCATATCAGCACTAATGGTTAACCCCAAGTCCTTTTCTTTTACAGTAGTACTTAGAACAGTACCCCCCATTTTATATTTTACCTCTTCATTCCCATGACCTGTGTGGAGGCATTTACATTTCCCAAAATTGAACAGCATTTGCCACTTTTCAGACCATTTGATCAACCTATCAAGATCATCTTGTAAATGCTGTCTGTCTCCATCACTTTTAATCCTTCTAAACACTTTTGTATCATCCGCAAATTTTAACACCTTGCTTGTTATATCATCGTCCAAATCGTTGATATATATTAAGAATAATATAGGTCCTAGTACTGATCCCTGTGGTACCCCACTCAATACCGATTTCCAGTTTGAAGCCTCCCCATCAACTACTACACGTTGTCTTCTGTCATTCAGCCATTTTTCTATCCAGTTTATTATACCATTTCCTATGCCATGGGCCTTTAGCTTAAGGAGTAATCTTTGATGTGGTACTTTGTCGAAAGCTTTTTGAAAATCTAAATAGATGATATCTACTGGTGATCCCTCATCTACCCACCTAGTGATGTCTTCCAAAAAACATAACATATTTGTTAAGCATGACCTCGCTTTTAAAAACCCATATTGAGATGGGTTTATCAAGTTATGTTTAACAAGAAAATCCACCATGTGATCTTTAATTAGTCTTTCTAATAATTTGCAAATCACTGATGTTAAACTCACTATAGTTCTCTGACTTGTTTCTCGAACCTTTTTTAAATAACGGTATAATGTTTGCCTCTTTCCATTCTAAAGGAACCACTCCCTCTTCTAATGACAAATTGAAAACTGTTGCAAGCGGTACGCTAATTTGTTCTACAATTTCCAATAGTAGTTTGGGCGGAATCCTGTCCACTCCAGGTGATTTATTATCCTTCATAGCCCTTATTTTCTTAGCTACCATTTCCGAGGTTACAACTAACTGTCCTAAATAGTCTGAATCTGCCCCCTTGAACTTAGCCTCTGGTACTGGCAGTGAACTAATATCTTCCCTGGTAAACACTGAACTAAAATACTCATTCAGGTCTGCCATTAAGAATCCCTCTGATATTGTATTTCCAGCACTATCTTCTAGAGGACCGACCTTATCCTGAACTTTCTGTTTGCTTCGAATATACGCATAAAAACTCTTACTGTCATGTTTTATATTACTAGCAAATTTTTTTTCATAGCTTCTCTTTGAATTTCTAATTTCAGCTGTAGCTTGATTAAGTGCTTCTTTATAAATGTTGTAGTCTTCATCATTTCCAGTACATCTAAATGACTTCCACATCATTTGTTTATACTTAATTTTTCTAATGGCTTCTTTCGATAAGTGTTTCTTTTTAGACCGTTTCCCTTGTTTTTTGAAAGGTACAAATTTATCGACTATGCACTTAATTTCACTATTTAAGATATTCCAGCATTCGGTTGCTGTCTTATTCTTCAGTATGTTATTCCAGTCTATCTTTGCTAAATATTTCCTCATGTCCTTATACCTTCCTTTGTGGAAATTTCTCCTATACTGCTTTTTACTATTCCTTTCTGATTTTACTTTGATGGTAAAATGTATCTGGTTGTGATCACTACTCCCCAGTGGCTCACATATCTTGACATTGTCAACTAATTCTTTCTGTGAGGACAAAACTAAGTCTAACACATTCTCTCCCCTGGTTGGTTCTAGCACATGTTGAGAAAGGAAACTATCTTGTACTAAAACTAAAAACTTGTGGTCCTCACTCCCCATACTCTGTAGAGATTTCCATTGTATATGCCCATGGTTAAAGTCCCCCATAATAATACAGTTCCGTTTGCTTACTTCCCTTATAGCGTTTTGTATTTTTTCATTCTCTTCTATGCTTATGTTTTGACTTCGATAAACTAACCCAACTGTTAACGTTGAGTTTCCTGTAACTATGTTACACCAAACAGCTTCTTCGCAATCTGCTTCTCTTTCTAATTTTATTTCATAAGCCTTGATAGATTCTTTAATATATAAAATAACTCCACCTCCCTTTCTTCCTATTCTATCTTTCCTAAACATTACATATCCTGTTAGTCCCAATTCGGCATCTGATATATCAGTGGTGGCCCACGATTCGGTTATACCTATTATGTGAGGGTCAACATCTTCTACCATAATGTTTAGTTCACTTCTTTTGTTTACTATGCTCCTTGCATTTAAACAAATGCATTTATATCCTGATTCAGAACAGTTTTCCAGGCTGTTCTTTGCCGATTTATTTCTGCTGCCTTTATCTATGCCTCCAGTGTCAGGCTTCTCTGTGAATCCCCCCTGCGAATCTAGTTTAAATAGATGCAGCCTGTCCCACTGTCAACAGATTGCAGCAAGTTCTCTGAGAAAACTGCTGCCCCCTTTCCACTTAGATGTAGGCCATCTCTCATGTACATATCTTCCTCCCAACAAAGTATCCCCATAAATCTACGAATCCCACCCCCTCTTCTTTACACATCTGCTCAACTAGTGCGTTGATCGCCATCCTCTTGCAGTTTCTATATGTCGGCCCCCTTCCTCCCATTACTGGCAAAATTCCTGAGAGGATAATCTGTTCTACTCTTGTCTTCTTTAACTTCTTCACTAACTGTCGGTACTTCTGAACTATTCCAGTTGTTCCCTCCCTCTCTGCGTTATTTGTCCCTACATGTACTAGTATAGACCCTCCCTTGCCATGCCCCAGTACCTTCTCTACCCTTTCAGTTACATGTTCTATCCTAGCCCCTGGTAGACAAACAACGACGTCCTCCCCCTCGCTTAGAGTCTTATCTGTCTTTCTCATAATCGAATCGCCCATAAACACCCTCTCTTTCCTCATTGCCCCCTCAATCACTGCCTCAGTGTAGCTCTTTCTACGGTTTGCATCTGTCTGGTTGTAATCTTGTTCCATTCTTTCCTGACGCTGTTTCTCTTGTCACCTTTCTTCCTGTCATCGTCCCTCCCGACTTCTCTTCTGTCACATGTACTCTCACTTCCTTTCTTCCCGTCATCTTTCCTCCCATTGCATTTCCTTCTCTCCTCTCCCGTCTCTTTTTCCCTCCTACCTCTTTCTCTACGGTCACTTTCTCTCCTGTCACCTTCACACGTGTCATATTTCCTGCCGTCGATCCTCCACTTTCTTCCCCTCCGATCACCTTCCCTCCTCTCAGTCTCCTTTCCTCGGTCTTGTTGCCACTACTCTGCTCCTTCAGTTTCACAGTATTCCCAACTTTATCCCTGTCGTCTCTCTCCATTCCATCTGTCTCCTTGCTGATTCTCATCTCCATCCCCTTCACAATATCTACCAACCTAGCTACCTCTTTCTCCAGACATTTCACCTTCCAACACCCCACGCACTGAAAGGTGAATCCCTCTTCCTTGGTTTCTGTCCATGACTTCGTACAGCCGGATAAGGCAAAATCTACCCAACTGTGGCAGTCGTCGCACACCAAGTGTCTCTTTGCCTTGACTTGCCGCTTGCAAGGCGCCATATCAGAATTTATTTAATAATAATAATCTAATTAGCTATTTAAAATAGTTTTGTCAACAACACTATTCACTGTCTATGTAGTCTTTAAGAAGACTGTTTTCTGTGCACAAATGTTACACTTTACGTAAGATTGCGTACGCTAGACTGCCTTATTTATTTAGGTTATACAGCGCCCTAGCGAATAAGAGAGACACTAGCTACATAAACTTAGTTCGCCCGATTATCGCAAATGCTTAATTTTAACAACAAAGCTACCTTATCAAAATGTCTAGCAGGTACTGACTTACACAGATATTATCTTATGTAGGTAGTTTATGGTTGTTACTTTATCACCTATATATTCTACCACATAACGAGGTTTGTTAAATCTTGTTTACAAACTTATCGTAGCCGTAAGCTAACGTACCCTATTATCACTCACTAGACTAAAGTGTCCTAAAATACTTTATCTAACTAACTTTAAGCACAACTGCTACTCAATATATGTTTACTGCTACTTTATGAATGATATTAAAGCAAGAATAATACTTATCAATCAGTAATTCCACTTGCTTATGAACTTTGATACACCACCAATTTCAACGATCTATCTCCGCCAAATATAGCCTAGATGAACCTAGATGATCAGTCGTACAATGTACGCTGGACCACAATTTGACAAAACTCGAGTCACGCGTTCATTTGAAAGGTACAACAGTAGTTGTACCGATTCGAAATTAAATTGAATAGCAGCAACAAAAGTTGTATAACGTACGCCGATCAATGATGCGACGTCGCGCAGAGTTGGGTAATGCGCAATGGTCGGTCAACAACACGCAGTCAATCAAAATAACTTATTCACAGCTCTGTGTAATGCTCTTACTCCTTTCTCAAAACACTCATTGCGCCGTTCTCCAACCTTAGCTATGACCCCTTTTCCGGCATCCTTGACGTTTCCCCGCCTCTGTTCGCATCGGTAGTATGCCTGCAGTCATTCCAATCAAGTTGGTTGCCCATGTCATCCGGCTTCCTACCAATCTTCCCTTCAAGCGTTTTCTTCCCGATCTCTTCCCTCAGGTCGTTCATTCTTGTGATTCTCCGAACCGAGTTGTTCTCGTAAACGTGCATCATCTGTTGTTGTTGTTATTCAGTCAGCGCCACTGTCTCCAGACTACGTAGGCAAGCCTATGTTACACATATGACTCCCCCACCATTCTTCATGCATACGTTTCAGCTTGCATCCGACATCGCCCCTCTGCCTCTGATTGCCTGCCTTCAGTAATCATTCCGCCAACCTACGCAAAGCCACCTATTTATGTTGTTGCTGCGAGGGACATGATTATTCACATAATAAAACATATTTGTTTCATCTGCGAAAAAAACTTTCAGTATTGATGAACTTTTATAATTGGGTCATTGTTGTCGACACATGTGTCCTAAATCCACAACGACAGCTACTTGAAACCCTATATATTTATTTTTATGTTTAAATCTCGTCTAACCCTAAATACAGTTTGTTTAAAAAAAAAAAATATACTGAAAGTGTCGATAATTAATATATTATACAGGGTCTGTCATTCAAACTTGTGAGGATTGCGTTTGCAACTTTCACTGGGAAAACACCATTATTCACAGCAACAAGCAGAAAAAAGCTGCTTGGCGCACGTCAGATTTTTACTAAGCCACATCACTAGGGATTCCAGTGGTTTCAGAACCTAACACTACGACCGCGGCGACACTCGTGTGATTTCCGACAATTTCTGTTGTGTAATAGTGTACGCTGACCATTCGCATAGAGTACGGAAAATCGTTATTAGTCGAGCAATTGAACGATTCGCAACACACGGTTAGCTGTGTACGCCTGACATTAACAAGGTGGCGCTGTACAACAGTTTTAAAATCCTTCAGACATTAGTGACCAGCATGCAATTCTAATATGTCCAGCCATGCGATTTCTATCTTTTGACTAAGATCACAAAGTAATTGTACCAACATACATTTATTGCAAATCCTTCCCTTATGAGCCTTCTTGCATTTGCACTCATAATCGGCTCCTTTCTTCACGCAGGATCCAGCATTTGGATAGCATGGATTTGACTCGCACGGATCTGCAACATTGAAACAGGTTATGAACAATTCCGTATGCGTGCGTGTGTCTACATGCACGCATGCGTGTGTGTCAGTGGGATGACACTACAACTGAACATTAGAGCAACATGGCAAGGAATATTCATCAGTTACTCTCTGGATAGCAGAAATGTACGTATGGTAGAGTGGTGTAAGGAGCCCCCGTGGGGTAAGAAGTGTACCCAAGACTATACGTGTTTGATGTATGTCTCTGGTAGACAAATGCAATGCTGCATTTGTCTACTAACTGTCTATTTGTCACTAACTGACTAGTCTGCCTGAGAAAACTGACTGAGGCGAAATACACGTTTAGAAAACATCTATATTTTAAGTTTTTCTTGCATGTTTGATGTAATATTTTGGTGTTTGTAATGTTTTACTGAAATTTAGGGATGCACTTAACGTCGTGCAATTGTTGTCATACTTATAATGAATTTGTAATTGTGTATATAGCTTCATTCATTATTATAAAATGAGACGATAGTTAGTATTAGCGCGGGAATTGACATTTGTCTAGATCATGCATACTGGGGGCAAGAAGCATTCTTACAGTGCGGGGAAAGACGCCCCATGGACGTCTTGTTCCTCGTGAGTTGGTCAATGTATAATTACGAATAGATTATACTTAAAGTCCCCGGAGAGTGCAAAAACGCAGTGGCTGACAACTGGACGATTATCAATCACGAAAGACGAAACCACTGCTCATGAAATGACAGCCATATTGAAAAAGACCGTCCTGCGATCAGCCACATCAGACTGGATCATCGACTGATTTGCCGACCGCCGGTTCATCCATAATCTTGCCACCTACCGTTGGATCATCTGTAGTCTTGCCGCCGATACACCAGTTGAAAATCACCTCATGTCCCACGCAAGGGGCGTCTTTTATTTAGTTATTCTTCCAACTTGATGACAATTTTCACATAAGCATTGTTCATGTAAATTATTAGACTTTTCCAGAAGTGTTGCATCATACCTATTAAGTGACTAGGTGTAAACATTTTAGTAAATTATGATCATCATAGAAAATGAATTTGCTTAGTACATCAATCGATCGCCACAAATTGTGAACATTCAAAGTATGTCTACCTGCGAAATGAAGGAAACTAGTTGTACGCTCAGTTGTATACATCGGAATGTCACATAACATATGAACTTACTTAAAACTTTAATCGATCACCTCAAGTTTTGATCGTTCATAGCAGATATACACGGGAATTGAAGATAAATAGATGTACGCTCACCTACACACATCGGAATGTCACAGTGTTCCCATCGCACGCGGGGATCTGTTGTGTAGCACCAGGGCACTGGCTCTATGCACCAACGGGGCACACCAGGACCTGATGGGTTACGGCAGAAGTTGTCTGGACCGCCAGCGTGACAGGAGTTCCTGTGAGGCTGAAGGGAGCGATACATTACTGAACTAATGATAACACCGGTAGTCTATATCGCGCGGTTTATGTTGATGATTAGCAATCAAAGGGCTGCACTGTGGCTAACACTAGAAATGCACAGAGAATAAAATTATTTACAGAGTTAAAGTATATTTTAAAACAACACATAACCAATACTATAAAATAGTAGGCAATGTCACTTATATCCATTAAATAAGTGTTTGCGTCAAGACAGTCCCTAGGACAAGACAAGTGTCAGTAACCTACAACAAATTAATTAGGTGAAGCTGAGTTGTAGGTAACTGGTCAGTGATTGTTTGGAAAAGCGTAAAGTTCTGCAATTTAAGATAGCCCATGTTATCCACAATTTGCATGACAGTGGGCAATACAAAACTGGTCCGAACCTTGTTTTTGCGATAAACAGTAGCTCTTCTTCCTGCATGTAACAGTAATTACCTGCTGAGTTCAAATCTATCTGAACCCACACAAGAATTCAATTCTCTGTAAAAAAATAAGCCTTTTAAGTATTTGAAATATTTACATTTTGTTGCGCCTAAGTCAGTTATTTACTGTTGCACTCCGACAAACGGCACGATGTTGTCATACAGGAATGTGTGGCCCGCACGTCTATATGACGCCCGCATAACGAAAACAACAATTTATGATAATCCACTAATTTTGTTCAGTCCACATTCGCGATTTGTTTTGGTTCGTTGTTACTACACTGTATTTTGATTTAATTTACCCATTTAAAAAAAAAAACAGATGAAATAAATTAGCATTCCATGCCTACTGAAATACATTGGTCTGTGCACGACTTGGGCATGTCTTTAGAAGATATATAATTAGTCTGAATGAAGGTCGGACGGTTCGTATAAGGCAGCCCTGGAGTACTTTACACATAAAGTGTGTTTCTGCTCACCTTGTTGCTGATCCAGTCTTGACAGGTGCGACCAGATTTAGTTTTGTTTCGCGCACCTCTGTACTCGAAGCCTTGTTTTGTATTGAGACAATTCGGCGGCTCCTCTGCAATTATAGTTACAACTAGTTCTTGGGCCAACAATGGCATATGCCAGGTTACATTTTTAGTATCGTGTCGTGTCGCAATATGCTAAAGATATTCTGCACGACAATAAAACGCATGGCGTAACACATATTTTATATGTTTGAAGTGACGTTTTGTATGGTAATTTATATCATATTATTATACCTGCCAACTTTCGGTTTTTCCGGGAGTCTACTGGATTTTGGATGTACCTCCAGGGGTCCCGGAATACAGGCTAATCTCCCGGATTTTCGCTGACAATCTCCAACAGCAGCCCCCGTCTTCGAGACGGCGCGACACCACGGTAGACGTGGTGACGTGCTGAACCGCTGAATTTCCTGAAAAATCTCCAACAGCACCCCGCCGTCTGCGAGCCAGCGAACTGATGAAGTTCCGGCAAAAGATCTACAACAGTACCTCACCGTTTTCCAATGTCAAGTTTCGAGACAGCGCGACGAGACAGCGCGACACGGGAAGCATGCTGAACCGCAGATGAATCTCCCGGAATTCCAAAAACAGTTGGCAGGTATATAGTATACCATGGTATATCACATATGTATGCAATAGCTTCATGTACAATAGCCATTATGATGTAGGTATATCGAGAGGTGTATGCTTAACACAAGAACGGGTGAAGCAGGTTAAAGCGGGCGCTAGGGTAAAGCCTGGCATACATGTAACGACGCGACTGAGTTTTAGTGTCTTTGCTGGCCGTACACTGTACAACTTTTGTTGCGAGTTGCGTGTTTGATCAACTAGCAACAATTTGTCGTGTCGAGGTTGTGCGATTGGGACATCGTACACTGTACAACTCTAATCAACTGGTCATCGTACACTGCACAACAAAAGTTGTCGTAGCTAGTGTGTGCACCGCCGCGATCGTAGCGTTAAGTTGTGGAACTGCATTTACGCGCGCCGTCAGGTATTGTACTGGGGTGTCTATCGTACAATGAATGGGGGTAGGGGTGGGGTAAGACCACATTAAGGATTCGTCCGCCATTACCCGAAAGAGTGCCCTTGACAATACCGTTTTGGTGTGATGTGTGATATTTTTTCGAGCACTTTGGCATGGCACATGTCAGTCCAGTGATTACTGAATGTACTACTACATTAGATCTTTCACGAGGTAGCAATAAATATACGCTAGTCGCTCGCGTATTCGCACAGTGGCTATTTTGCAGCACGCACCAATATTTAAAAATCCGTCATCAGACAGATTGGGGCGAAATTGAGGGGTGTCAGGTTTGGGTGGATTTTTTCTGAAAAATTAGTTATGAGAATTTCACGAGTTTTCCATAGCACTTGGAGCACAATGGAGGTTAAATATGCTGTGAAGTTTTCAAGAAAATCCTAACACAAATTTTGCAGAAAATGAAGGAAACGTTATAATGGCCGCCTATATAAAATTTAAATGTGGTCTTACCCCGGGTGGGTTGAATAGTAGGTTAAAATGGCGCGTACGTAGCTTTTTCTTAGGAATACCTTAGGACTGTTCTGATCGCAGGATCCACTCGGTTCCCCAATGATCAGATCTTCTTCTTCGACTGCGGGATCTAATATTAAAAGTTTGTGGTTACCTGTTCCAGTATTTAATGTTAGTGAGGCTTCATAGTCGTATAGAATCTCCTGGGTTAACCAGAATTTGTCATGGCGGTTCTTAAATGAATTTATTGATCTAGCTTGTATTACCAAATCAGGTAAACTAGTCCACGGTTCAGCCACTCTAAGCGGGAAACAATTTTTTCTTACGTTTAGTTTTGCTCTTTGGTGGAATAGTTTGAGGGAGTGTCCTCTGTTACTGGATTGTAATGCCACATCCTCCCATAGCAGGTTTGGTGCGGATTTTTTTATCATATAGGTTATGCATTATTTTATAGACTTCAACCATGTCTCCTCTTAATTTTCGATATGCTAACAACTATTGTTGTGCAACTTAAGTAATTTAAGTCTTTCAATATATGACAAGTCCCTCATACCAGGTAGTTCTTTTGTGGATCTTCTCTGAGCATTTTTTCAAGACTTCAGCAATTTACTGCTAAAAAGAACATTTTTTCAAGACTTCAAGAATTGACTGCTAAAAAGTGATATTTCACTATTCTGCAGTTCGTAAAGTCATTGTGGGTTAAAACAATAAATACATCTGCTGACTTAGTGATGGTAGGGAAGCTGATGCGCACTAGTCCGTTATGAATTTTAAAGAACATAATCTCTTAACCGACATCTTGTGTATAAAGTGTCCCACTTCAGGTTAGCGAACACAGTCGTTACGCTTGTGGTGCTGCGGCAGTTGCCAGTGACAAAGCGAGCTGTGGAACACAGCACTTGCTCTATTGTCTGAATACCAGTCTTGGGGTGCCCAGGCACAAGTAGCATACTCAAGCGTTGGTCGGACGAGTACCTCGTATGCTGTTTTCCTCCTGACTTGGGTTGGCGCTGAATGCAGTGTTCTTTTAACTAAGCCAAGTGTCTTTCTGGCTTTGTTCTGCACTTTGTTGATGTGTGGCTGCCAGGATAACTTTGTGTCGATGGTAAAACCCAGGTAGTCCTGATAGTCAGTCCGTGGAATCTGTTGGTTCTCCATGTAGTAATCATAGATCGATGGCTTCCTCTTGGTGGAAACTGAGAGGATAGCGCACTTTGATACATCAAAGTCCATCTGCCATGTCTTTGCCCAGTAGACAAGTTTGTTTAGGTAGGATTCAAGTGTCAAGTGGTCAGCTAGAGTGTGTATTGGACAATAAACAATACTGTCATCAACAAACATGCATATTTGTGAGTCCACTCCTTCTGCGACGTCGTTAATGTACAGCAAAAAGAACATTGGCCCCAACACGATTCCTTGTGGGACTCCAGAGAGGACGTCAGCTGACCGCGATGTCTGCCCATTGACAACTTGCTGACTGCGAGAAATGAGAAATGCACTGATCCAAGAATTTGTTTTTCCACTGATCCCGTAGTACTGGATTTTGTAGAGAAGTTTGTTGTGTGACAAAGTCCAGGAAGCCGACACCTGTTTGCTTCTTTTGGTTGATGGAGTATGTCAATTCAGGTATGGTACTCACAAGCTGCGTCTTGCAAGACAGGCCCTTATGGAAGCCATGTTGATTCGGATGCAATATGTTGTAATCTAGGTGGCGACCGATCTGGCTACACACAATGTGTTCCATTATTTTGCATGTGATGCATGTAAGTGAGACCGGTCTATAGTTAGATGGTTTCGTCTTATCACCCTTCTTATATATCGCCGATATGCGTGCTGTGGACCAATCGGATGGGATACTGCCTTCGTCGTAGGACTGTTGGAAGATGACGGAGAGGATACCAGCTATCTCCTTGGCAGCCTCCTTAAAAATTCTTGCCGGGAGTTCATCGGGACCAGTAGCTTTCGTTTGGTTGATGTTCTTCAATAGGGTCTCAATCCCAGGTTGTGTGAAATGTATGTTGTGCATCTCGCGGTACGGAGACGGACTTTTATCGGGCAAGTGTCCACCATCATCGCGTGTGAAGACTGATACAAACTGGTTGTTAAGACACTCCGCCTTGGCTTGGCTGGTATAGTGGAGGCCATCTGTATCAGAGAGTATATGTATACCCAAGTTTTCAGTTCTGTTGGGTTTCACAAAAGACCAAAACTTCTTCTGATTTCCTCCTTCAAGCAGACTAGCTCCAACGACATCTGTGGTGTAGTCGTCGTGGGCAGATCTCATAAGTTTCTGTGTGTGTTGCCATTTCATACGGTAGGCAGACCAATCTTCTTGCTTCTTGGACTTTATTGCTTTACGATAATGCCTGTCCTTCTTACGGATTTCACATCTGATGTTGCGGGCAATCCAGGATAGGTCACGTTTTCTTTTGGAGCTCGTCGTCGGGACGTGTGTAGTGATGGCTTGGTGTAACGCACCCTTGAATGACTGCCAGTTTTCATCCGGTGTTTTGGATGTGGGATGTTCCATGAAAAACTGTGTAGCGTATTCAGCCATGTCTGCCCGTAGACCGTCAAATTTCGCAGACTTGTATTTGTACATCTTGTGTAAGTGTGTGAGTGCTGTTTTGGACAGACGTCAGGTGTGATGAGCACTGCAAGATGATCGGTCATTCCGGGTACCAATTGTACATGGGACACAAGGGTAGGGTTTGTACTAAACACCAAGTGTAACACACCATTCGAAGAAGGTCTTGTGATTTCACGTTGATGCTGCATAAGACTAAAGTGTTTCTTGATGTCCAGAAGCTTTCTAGCGTTTACGGCATCACTGTGTCCTAACAATTCATTGGTGACCCATGTTAAATTTCCAACATTGAAGTTACCGGCGATGATGGCATTTGGATGTCTACGCCTGCACTTGGTGTGCAGTTCTGTCTGGGATTCTTCTAGGTGCTCTAAATGTTGAAGTGAGGCTCTAGGCGGTCGGTAAAAGGAGCCCAGATACAGTTTTTGCGATCTTGGTAGGTTTATGGAACTCTAAACACATTCGTGTTCTTTTGATAAGACTCCTCTGTGGCGAGAACATCTTCCCGGATAGCACAGAAGACTCCTCCTCCATTTGTGGTGCGGTCCTTTCTATATACTTCCGTGTAGATGGTCGGAAAGAAGCTGTAGGTGAGGGAAAAGCTGTCAATTTTGGATTCACATCCCAGAACAACGTGTGGTTTATGTTGGTCCAGCATGGCACGAAACTCGCAGTTCTTTGTATTGCCCTTGATGCTATTGCAGTTCATGGAAAGAATCTTGATAAATGATGGGCCATGCTTGGGGGGTTGTCGCTGGGTAGAGCTGGCACTATTTGGGTCCAAGTCCGCCACAGGGCCAGTAATGTTCATGCTGGTGGACAGCATTATCTGAGACCACAGACATTGTCGTTGACCGCCAGTGGTTCCCACAAATGCCCAATTATGTTAGTCATGGTACACGGACTTGGACACACGCATGAACGATTTAGAAGTATGTTGCAACACTGGCATCAGCTGGCGGCTTGAATAAACGATCACCATGGTGACCGTCGCAGTTCACCGGATATGGCACCAATTCTGCACAGCAATGTCATATAAAATCCGGTAAAATACAAATGTTCAGGTTGTAGCTGTCGTCTTTGCAGTAATCCACATATGTTCACAATAACATTACATGTAAAACTAACGTTTCAAAAATATTCTTTTTTTCCAATTTCTATCTGTAGACATTTATCGGGATGGAATTTTTTGTCGCTCCATTATTCTAGGATGCTTAAATCATGTTGTAGTGTATCCTGGTCATCTTTATTTGTTATGGCTCTAAATATATTGATGTCATCGGCAAATAGAAATGTATTTGAATATTGGAAACGATTGCTGTGCAAGGTAGCTGTGATTTTGATTCGGCGACGTCGTAGAAATACGTAAAAAACTGGAGTATTGTGGGCGAAAGACTACATTCGTGAACATGACGCGCATAGCGCGTTTAATCACCTCGTGGAACGACTGTGCTTGAAGGAAGAAGGTGTATTTATAACTTTCACCGGGTGCTTCCTCAACAGTTTGTCTGGATACAGTCGACGAAATACGAAATTGAGGCAGTCAGTATCGGCTGAAATTGCTACGCCGTCATTGACCCCTAGCATCGACAGATTTTTGTTGAACAACTGACCATCGTACACTGCACGACTCTGTGTGACGTCTCGTCTGACACTATCGTATATTAAGCAACGTTTTGTTGCTGCGATTCAATTTTCAAATCGGTTCAACAACTGTTGTGCATGGTCAAATCAAAACGCAACTCGAATTTTTGTTGAGTTGCGAACCATCGTACATTGCACGACTGGTAAACGTCTGTTGATGAAACACGCAACTCGCAACAATAGTTGTACAGTGTACGCCAGCACGCGTCTGCGACGATGAGTCGTTACATGTGTGTCTCCTTGCGACGCGACGCTTGTCTTGAGGACAGTCTTTATCCATTTTTAGTGCGTACTTTTTTATTTGTTTTAATATCAAACATATTTGATATTAAAAACACGTTGTCGCAAACAAACCGCCGTCGGCGAATCGCGTTTATGACCGACTCGGACGCGTCTGCCTTGTTTGTTTGATTCCACGACAAAAGAATATAGCAATAGGGATGTGAAGGCCAGCTCCTGGAAGGAAGTGGTGACAGGGCTGGATATTCCTGGTAAGTGATAAGTTTTGACAAATGTCCACGTTTCTTATTGTAATGTTAAATAGGCGCCTAACCCTAGCGTTTCTGTATCACCTAGTGTTTGCGTTTGATGTGTTGGGTGTTCTTCGCTAGCGTCCAAGTATCGATTGCTCAGTGGGAATTTGAACATCACCTCTCTGGTTCTAGCAATTTCGTGGGTCACTGGTGTCCATCTTTCTACGGTATCATGTTGTCCTGCCACGACACGGAACCAGCGTCGGAGCTAACGTACTGGCAGAGCATGTCCCTCTGTTTCTTCACAGCTACTGCAACAGTTCTTGACCGAGACATCGGCATGCTGGATTGCAGTCCTCCCTCTGCTCCAGGCACCACTCGGCCTTCTGTGGGACGCTCCTCGTCGACGTAGTCTGTGGACATGTACTCCTCGCTCCCTTTCATCGGCATGTTGTGCAGTGCACACTTCGTGTATATTATACAATTCAACCTTCTCTGGCTCCAGGGCAGTTGTGGTCAAAGATATGCGGAATCTGTTAGCCAGTGTTCCAAATGCGTTTTCGACCACCCTCCTGGATCGGAATAACCTGTAGTTGAACACCCTTTGCTCACGTACAAGATTCCGTCGCGAATAGGGTTTCATCATAGTTGTTCCTTTCAAAGGGAAAGCTTTGTCGCCAACATACATGAAAGGACACTTTTTTTTTGTGTGCTGAGTAAGCAAGCTGGTGGTGGAATATCCAAACTGCCCTCCTCCAGAGCCTCCTGCACGGAGCACTGTCCGAAGAAGACACCGTCTGAGACGCGGCCATTTGATCGTACATCTGCGTACAGAAATTTGTATTCACTGTCAACGACAGCCATCAAAACTAAAGGAATGTTTATAGCAGAAAAACTGCGAACCGCTAAGCTTTGGATTTCGCATGGTGATGTGTTTTCCATTGATTCCACCCAGTCAGTTGGAGAAATTCCATTTCTGGTACAATCCATCCGTTATAGCCAACCACTGGGTCCGGGTTCGGGGACACTGGAATGACAAATAGTAATTTCGTTTACGTCATGCTTTTCTCATTAATGTATATACCATTACTGTTTTCTACATATGTGTTATTAGGAATTATTCTTGATTAAATCCCAGTGCAGTTCACCAGCATGGACGCAGGGAAGGTGACGGATGCTTGGACGGCTGACAACTGGTGAAAAAACTGTTATCAGTGAAACATTGGCAAAGTCACCTTTGGCATTTCGTTGCTCTGATCTAAACCTGTACCTATGCAGAGGGAGACAAAGCCCATAAATGTGTTGTTTTGAGAAATAAGAGGTTTCTTGTTATGCATGTATAATCACTGTGTTTATGTGAATAATTATGCTAGCGAGGTTTCGTCAGAGGATATTAAGGTCTAATTTTTACCTGGTAGTAGTTATCACGTAGAGCATCCAAAATCTCTTGGCATGTCTCTATCACGATCCCACCTATATGGTAGTTACGTGTACACGGTACAGGTATGAAAGACGTTTGAACGATTCTCTTGCAACATAAACATAAACGTTGTTTCTCCATGTTTATTACATGCACTCAGGCATTGTTGATCGGTATCCTGCTTCAGGTAGTGGTATAACAACATCTTGCTTTTGGCTATTTTCATATTATGATGTGCTTGAAGTTATAATAAAACATTGTTTTCAGCGTTAAAATGTATTAATTGTTGTTTTTGTCCTAGGGAAGTAGCATACACCTTTAACATATTTCCTAAAGTCGTGATTTTCAAGCGCCGTTATAATAGTAACTATCTTCCATTGGATAATAATCGCCCGGATGTTCAATGCCGATATAACAGTGTTTCCGCGGTACGGTGTTTGTTTTCTTGTGAAAATTGCAAATATTTCACCAAAATAAACTTGTCCAACAATTTTGGTTGCACAGCGTGAAATAATTAAGTTTGCAAACGATCTTCAGATTATTATGAAAACAGCATATTTATGTTAAGAGTGACGCTCGTTGACCGGCCCAGTATACAACTTACAAGGCGAAAATATGACTACAAAATAATTGTTTTAGTTTAACTAAAATTAATATAAATTATGCGTACCGGTGGCAAGGAAAGGTAACGTGATTGCAACACGTTCGGTTGTTTGCGTGCATGCTCTCATCGTTATATTTAGTTTTATGATGGCTGAATAAACCAAGTCCACCAAGGGGTTGAAAACCTCCAAGTCCATTCTGAGGAGCTCACGAAATGGAAACGTTGTCGGTCATACTGAACTCTTGCACAAGGTTGTTAAACGCACCTTGTACGTCGTGCCTTAACAACCATTGTTTAGTCCAGCATGAACGACGACGTTCTCTTCTCTGCCGACGATGTCGGATGATCGGGTAGGTGCAGCTTAATGCCATAACTCGCCATTAATGAGCAGACAACTTCGCCATTTTCAAATAGTTCCACGGGATTCCCCCAGGCAGTAGCGGCAGTTCCAGCTGCTACTAACAGGAGTGCATGCACCAACGTGTCGCAGCTGCCAGTCGCGTCGTAACGTGTATGCGCCCCTGGAAGGGGTCATATTCGTATCGACGCGATGCATTTTCGCAAAAGAAACGTCGCAAATAAAAGAAACACAAAAACACAGTCGCATCGTTACGTGTGCCGGGCTTAAGATATAATATAATGAACATTGACACAATCGCCAACATAAAGGGTACCATAATCAAGATTGCTGGAATGACAGATATGCATAATGACTACAATAATCGTCAATATCACCGATACGGCAATCAGGATTGAAAAATACTATGTTACGGTGGCGGATTGCTGGTTGGGATCACGTGTAGATGGATACACAAGTCAATGCTGAGTGCGGCAGTGGAAACAGTCGACGGGAGCGCGGATAGATAATCTAGGGAAATGCGGGAATTTATGTATGTGTGCGTGCGTTCATACTTACGTGTGTGCGTGTGTGCGTGTGTGCGTGTGTGCGTGTGTGCGTGCGTGCGGCGAGTGTGCGTGCGTGCGTGCGCGCGTGCTCGTGTGTGTGTGTGTCTGAAAAACCACCATTCCATCATTTGTGTTCGTTCAAAGTAGATCTACTTGAAAATTTAAGACAAATTATTGTTCGCTCACTTTTACACATCGGAATGTCGCAGTATTCCCATTTCACTTTCGGATCGGTTGTGTAGCACCAGGGTTTTGTCTTTGTGCAAGATTTGGGTATCCACGCGTCAACGGGGTTACGGCAGAAGTTGTCTATATGACTCGCCCGGTGACAGGCATTCCGATGTGGCTAAGGGACATAAATGATATAATACTAATTTCAGTAGTCTATGGCGCTTTTGAGGTTAAAGGTTAGCAATAAAGGGGCTTTACAATACCCAAAATTGAAGTACGAGGTGATAACTTACTTAAGTATTCGATAACCTAATGCATAAAATATGTAAAGGTTAAAGTATATTTTAAAACCAGACATAACCAATACTATAAAATAGAAGGTTATATTACTTATGTGGGGAAATTAGTGTCGCGATGAAAGGCCAAAAACCAAGACAACTATCAATAACCAATAAAACTGTTATTTAGCTGCAACTGATTTGTAGGTAACTGGCCAATATTGTTTGAAAATCAGTCATAAAGAACTGCAGTGGAAAAGAGCACATCCTCCTCTTTATAGGCTGGTGCATCAAGTCATCCCGTGAAAGTATGTATGTATGTATGTATGTATGTATGTATGTATGTATGTATGTATGTATGTATGTATGTATGTATGTATGTGCGTGTATGTGCGTGTATGTGCGTGTATGTGCGTGTATGTGCGTGTATGTGCGTGTATGTGCGTGTATGTGCGTGTATGTGCGTGTAAGCGTGCATGCGTGTATGCGTGTATGCGTGTATGCGTGTTTGTATGTATGTACCGTGAGCATCTTAACCGTAAGACCAATTCCTATAAACCGACACGTGAATAATATTTTTGTGAATGGCTTCTGTACTTTCTGCTTACCTTGTTATTCATCCAATCTTGACATGTGCGACCTGATTTAGTTTTGGTTCGCGGACCTCTGTAGTCGAAGCCATCCGGTGCAGTCAGACAGTCCGGAGGATGAATAAAATCTGCAGTACAATGACAATCAGTTCTAGTCTAGTGTCAGCAAGGATATAAGCCAGGATATAAGCCAGGATATAAGCCAGGATAAGTTGTGGATCCTGGGTCAGATTGAGGATCTTTTCCCGCCGATGTCGCACAGGTTCTGCAGTTTAGCTGCGAGGTGATTATGTTACCAAGTATGTATTATGTTGGTAAGCTTCTTGTATTCATATGTTTTTCCGTATAGATAGCCCTCTTTAAATAAGCGTCGTTGTGGTTGTAATACTACAGCACTAGCACGAAGACAACACTTGTTTGAGCACTGAACAGGTTTGCGGTAATTGTAGATGTCAGTAACAACCCCACTCCAGGACTCGGCGAGAGGAAGAGAGAGGGAGACAGGCAGAGGCGTAACTGAGAAGACAATATTAAAAAATAAACAACACTTTATATATTTCTTAAAGTATACCTAGCGGTGACCACCAACTCACCTTTACAAAGTGGAATATCACAATATTCCCATATTTTTTTGTAACTTTTTACGTAGCACCAGGGCAACGTCTTTCCGCACTGTGAATCTCGGCGATTTGAGTTACGGCAGTAATTGCCTGGACCGAAGTCGTGACAGTAGCTCACCCATATCTGAAGGGCGGGAAACAATAATCAATCAGTCATTTTAATGGTTGTTTTCAGATGTATATTATCAAAAAATAAATAGGCGGGCGAAAAATGCACAATTCAACACATGTCCAAAAACTCTCACTCTCAATTTAACGGTCGCTTGCACCCTTACGGCTCGTCCGATCCCGACGATCTTGGTATCATTTGGAAGTTTGTCCTTTCTTTTATTCTCGCACACACCTAAATTTCCCGGTAACTATCAACACACCACATACAAACGGACCTACAATCGTGCCGTTTTCGATGTTTCCTACGGTTCCAATGATGTTGGTTTTAGGTAGTCAGTTAATTAATTTGGATTGTATGGTGGTTGCCGTCTAATTTACATAGGATTCTGACATGCGCACATCACCAGTTCCTTATTTCATGCTGTAGGCTCCACCCACTTTTAAACGGTGGCGAAACTAACGTGCTTTGGCGGTAGGAAAACGGACATTCTCGTTGTCGGGTGACTTCACAATAACGTGTGCCAACTACCTAGGGTCAAAATTCTTACTGATGGTTGGTTGACATACGTGATTGTGACGTCGCACCGACATCGAGAATGAGTTTCGTCCCCGTTTAAACGTGGGTGAAGCAAATGGGAAAGTAGCACCTCAGCCGGTAGATTGGAGAACTGTGTCGACAAACCAAGAACGTTCGCAGAGTCATAGACACCGGAAACAGCACTGTTATAGGTCCGTTTATAAGTTATGTCAGAATTGATTATCGGGAAACCATTGATGTGCTGGAAGTGCAGACTGTGTAAGTAAACGATACTAAGATATGTGCGATCGGACGAGCCACACGTGTGAATTGCATGTTTTGGGGCGTGTTTTGAGTTGTTATCAAAAGTACGACTACTTCCGTTCCCATGCTGGGTTCACTCTAACCAACAAAGCCATTTCATCTATGGGACAAGAAATATAAAGTTTGACTAAACACACGCAATGGAATGCTTTTTTCAATTTGGCTAGGGAAATCGCCTTAAGTTGGCTAGGAAAACACCAATGAACTGAGTGACGGTAGCACATGTGTATATTATACAACAGATTGTCGAATGTTTCATTTGTTTGTTTTGGATGTGATTATCTGTGTAAGTTTCTCATATATGGAGCTGACATTTTTACCAAGAAGATAATAACGAATTCTACAAATATGTCGCTGGGTGGACGCAGAAATTGTGAATAGTTTTACTGTTAATGCAGTTTGTGAGTGAATGCAAATTCTAGCGGATCCATTGTCAGTGTATCTGATTAGTGTGTGGGTCACGTTCCAGACGACCCGATTTTGTGAATTTGTTAATAACCATTGGCGTGTACGTGGCTTTATATGAAAATGCCTTTTTAGCCGTGCAAAGCTGGCTAGTAAGTTATATTACAGTTAGTTAAGTCATCGAGCCATTCTGTCTAACCTGGTCTTTTGTCCACTCTTGACAATCAAAACCTGATCTGGTTTTGGACATGGGCCCTCTGTAAGTTTCTCCAGATTGTTCCATCCTACATTCTGTAACAACATAACCGAGAACAACTGACAAATGCAAAGGCAGCCATCTCACCAACATATATAGTATTTGTAACAACGGTTTTTCTTTTAATAAGAATCAAGACTTAAAGAGTATCTTTCACATATGGTCTTGTTCCTGTGCGACAGGATTTATTTTAATGTGTTTTAAGCTGTCAAGGAACGACCTCTAATTCAGTTATATATATATATATATATATATGAATTATATATATATATATATATATGTGTGTGTATGTATATATATATATATGCATATATATATATATATATATGTGTGTGTGTGTTTGTGTGGTTGTGTGTGTGTGTGTGTGTGTGTGTGTGTGTGTGTGTGTGTGTGTGTGTGTGTGTGTGTGTGTGTGTGTGTGTGATAGTCTTAGAAACATACCTCGAACTGCATATGAAAATTTCGCATAGAAGAATACAACTGTCAGAAATCGTAACGACAACATGCCGTCCATATTGTTGTTTTCTCTGAGAAGAAACGACACTGAAACAAAGAAAACATCTTGTAGTAACATGAATCTCGGGATCCACAGAGTTATGTTCCGCAATATGTTTTAATAATAATATCTATATATGTGTGTGTGTGGGCGTGCGCGTACGTGCGTGTGTGTGCGCCCGCGTGTGTGTGTGCGTCGGTGCGTGCGTGCGTGTGTGCATGCATATTCAGAAGAACCCAGTGGGATGGAGATGGTGAAAACGTTGGCGAACACAGTTTTTTGTCAGATTGGTAAAATATATGTAATTAATGACACAACGTGATAATTTACTGAAATAAAACCAACGCTACGCTAGGGACCGGTTTCATGAAGTGAACGTTCTTAACGCTAAGATGACTGTCTTAGTAAATGACGTGATTTCTTTAATGTAAGTGTTTACGCAAACACGTGACGCTAAGTAATGGCGTAACTTTTAGTACGATTCATGAAACTGGCCCCTGGCGGATATTAGTATCATTCATTACGCGATTAATTGCGCTAGGGTTTTTCGTAGTAACGCAATTTCACCGTTTTAAAATTGTAAGTATTTAACTCAAAGCAACTTTTCAAACAATTTGTTGATACAAATTTGATTAAATATATGGTAGAGATTTAGGATACGAATATCTTGATGCTTGTGGAACAGTTTGACAACGTTTGGGATAAAATGATGTTTTCCTATTGTTTACTTCGGGATCTCCAGTATAGTGATGCTTCCCAATTTCGTCGAGCGCAATAGGAAAATCGTTTTAACAAATATCGGGACAAACTGTTCTGTAAGATATTCCTATAGCAATAACAAACATATTGGTTTTGCGAAAATGAAACGGGATTTAAACGATATCGATTAACCTCGTCGCATTCCTAACGCAAGACACCTACATACAATAATAATTAGTTGACTGATTCGATCCACGAAGGTGTGGTTGTTATAATTACAGGCATATATAATAATATTAAGCGTTAATAGTCGGGATTAAGCGTTAGTGTACCAAATAGTCGGCTGCGAAGAATCTTACCTTTACATTATTATTTTTAACAATCACTCAAATATGCTTGTCGCACAACGGAAAGACACGTATTATTACTTCAATACCGTGCAGAGCGTGCAATACCAACGTTCGAAAATAATACGTCATGAAGCGGGTTTCCCGCCATTTTTTACGCGCGCCAAGCCAGCGAGTACGTAGCTGCCAGAACATTATTTGAATTGTCACAGTTCACAAATTTCAATATTGATTAATTGTATAAGAAGTAGCCTAGTCTGATGATTATTCCGATGAAATATGTTGAAGTTCTGATTGCTGAATAAATAATTAGGAAGGGGTTATGAATTTTTGAAGTTTCATTATTTTGAATGTCATAGCTAAACAATTTCAACGATTACCTCTAAATTTGTTTCATTTTATATGATGTATCACAGCTTGGTGCTTATCATGATAACATACGGCGATGTTCTGATCGCTAAATAAATAGTTAGGACGATATTTTAAAAACAAACATAGCGCTTAAATTTGCATCTCTGCCACATAACACAGATAACATAATAATAAGATGTGACGTTTCAACGAGGTCAGGACGTTATAAGTAATAGATAAAAACGATAATGTATTTAAAAAAAACAAAAACTAAAAATGGCGGACAGGAAGACCTATTGGATGCTTCCACATTCTGCATCAGTGATTCATCCTGAATAAATATAGTATCCTTGCACGACGGCAATAAACACTTCGCCTCACTTTGGAATTCTATATTTAGCGCTGGTCAAAGACCGTGCATGTACTTGTAATCGAGCTTGCGTAAGCATGCATGCGGAAAGCTGGACGTTTTTTACTCTTAGACGGCTTGAAACTTCAGCGCCAAAAGTTCAGGGACTACTCCTAGAAAAGGACGTAAGGCCTATATCTTTTAAATATACCCCATATATGTAGCGATTCTCATGTTGTATAGCGTAAACGGAACGTAAAACAATAGCGTAATACGTCATCTAATAATCGCAGGAACCACGCGCACGCAGCAAATATTTCGGGAAAACGGCCCCTGCATCATAGACTTGGCAACATGGAGTAGATGCTTACACTATAATGCTTATATCTACCCTCATGCCAATAGCATAGCACATATATTATTTGACAATTTTATACTATCACTACCAAGGCCTATCGATGGATGTGAACTTCACATTCTCTCCGATCTTCGTCATTTTGAAATTACAACAAGTATATATAAACGCGTTGTGGTGTTTATTTAGCGATGCTGCAAGGCAGCCCGTCAGATGACGGGCATTTTTGCGAGTATCACTAGTCGCGCATAACCCATAGACCAGGTGCGCTATAGCGTCACGGAATTCCCTCCGCAAAGTATTGTGGGCTTAACGATAGTCATAAACCTTTTGTGCCGCCATTATTCCATGTTAAAAGGCCCGTGTTTTAGAGTTCTCACAAGAACTTGATATAACACAAACTGGCTTAATAACAAAACTGGACTTTTACCCAAACTTTAGGAACACAATCCGTGTGTGTGTGTGTGTGTGTGTGTGTGCGCGCGCACTAAAGTAAGGTTCAACACATTGACATAAAACATGTAATATATTATAACGTAATAGTGTGTGTGTGTGTGCGTGCGTACGTGCATCTGTGCGTGCGTGCGTACATTAATGCGTGCGAGCATGCGTATGTGTAGTTCTACTCTTGTAAATACACACAGACGTTTCCAGCGCATCAGTGTAATAAACAACTAGTTCTAGTGAGAACAACGGCAGAAGCCAAGGCACATTTTTTTAAGCATCTTATCGTGTCGTACGATACTAAAATACATAGCGTAACACATATCTTGTGTGTTTGTAGTGATGAATATTTCGTATGACTGTTTATATACCATAATGATATGGTTTACCCATGCTGATATATTCTCACGATGTTGAGAAATGTATACTTAACATATGAATAGGTAAACTGTGCAGGAGTTTAAAACGGGCGCTGTTAGGCACGAATTACTTGGATGAAATTATCCGATTGCCACGTAAATAATCAAATCGTTTTGCATGTCCTTCGTTCCGACCTCGCATTCGAGTGACTCGTTCGAGACGAGTGTAGGCGTGTCTTAAATAAACTCCGATACAGGCTTTATATATTTTTAAAATAAGTATGCGTAAATTAAGTAATTGGAGAAAATAGGTGTACAGTTTGGCCAGACAGTGAATGGTGAAGTCAACTGAAACATCTGGATAAATTGGTTTGGGAGGGACAGGCTAGTATAAGATATACAAAAATCATTGACACGATCGTCATATCATTGATACCGTGATCAGGATTGTTATACTGAAATACATACAATGATTATTAACAAAATCATCAATTTAATTGACACCTCAATCAGTATTTAAACATACTATAATACAATGAGAGGTGTGCACTGATTATTGGCATAACCGTTAATATCGTTGATAGTGTAAGCAGGATAGAACAACATTATATTACGGTGGAGGGTTGCAAGTTGAGATCACGGGTAGATGGATACATCGGTCAATGCAGGGTGCAACAGTGGAAACAGCCGACGGAGGCGCGGAAAGAACATTTATGGAAAAGTAAACATAAACTGCCTACCCAATACAGTGAGGACACAAGAGGTTTCATCGGAATCCTTTCCTTTCGATATCTTGCAGGTGTACCTGCTGGTGTACGTACACGCGAAGACGCAACGCCTGCACAAGTTCTTTGCTAAGGGATCTCGACATTTTTGCATCTATCCAGCTTCTTGCCGTCCTTGAACCACTGAACCTTCGCTCTTGCTCATCTTGCTGGTCAAGGTGACCTCGTCACCAGCCATAACAGTCTTGTCGGTCAGCGGCACCATGATCTTACAAGGCTTATCTGCATGGACATGATAATAGCTGTAATGTACGGTACTAGGCTTATCTGCATGGACATGATAATAGCTGTAATGTACGGTACTAGATCGCTGGAGGATGCCTACCGATGTGTTGGCACTTGGTTATGATTTGGTCTGGATGATGTAGCAAGCACGTCATGTACTTGTGTGAGCACGACGCTTCTTATAACCAATAAATTACTTCGCCCCCGCAATTCGTCGATATATCTCAATAATTGCACCTATTTAGTTGTATGTAGCAGAAGGTGGGCATCTATGTAATAAAATATCCAAACTCGGAACCGAAGGATGTTGTATCATTTTATTAGTCACATGTTGATGTCAAGTTTTTTTGTCTATTTGTGTTCATTTGGTGTGTGTGTGTGTGTGTGTGTGTACGTGCGTGCGTGCGTGCGTGCGGGTGTTTTGTATTCGGGCGGGTGAGAGTGTGTGTGAAGTGTGTTTTAAGTCCTCTCATGTGGGCAAAGTACGCGTAAAAAGTAATTTATATAGACATCAATGGTATCACTGATATAGCCAACAAGTTTTAGAATGTCTTAACATGTGAACGCGGACGTCAGAGAAAAAGCTGGACCGACAGTGTTAAAGAGTGGACGGCCCTCTCCGTGCCAGAGTTCCTCACCACAGCCACTGACAGACAGGAATAGAGAAATATCGCTTCGCTTATGTTCCCCAACGATCAAGTCGGTCAAGGGATTAAGTAAAGTGACGTTAACATAAGTGAATTATTACCGCCAAAATTACATTATTTTACGGTTGTTCGTAAATAACATGAATATAATAATGACAAACTGCTATAGCAGCCTCTGTTTAAACAATACATCCTCATGAAAGTTGCTACTCCTTATTTTTAATTCAAAATTACGTACGTTGGTTAAGATGAACGGTTCAGAAATTCGGCCAGTTTCAAGTTGTTGTGTTTAAAACCCCCACAACAGCATTGAACGTGTAAAATATGTAACTTTCTGTCACATATTATTAATTATGCTATTTACATTTTGTTTTATTCGGGAGGAGCTTTGGGTTTTGTCCCATATTTAATCTAGGTTAGGCGATTTTTAGGCCTAGATTGATTGGCGGAAATAGTGAGGGAAATTAGCGTTAAAATTACACGACTTTGTGGTTTTTTGTGACTAACATCAATATGCCTGTATATATATATATACACACAAAATACATAGCACACATAGCACAAACGCTGCTAATCCTCGTGTCGAATCTGTAGAAACATCGCACGTTGATGCCCGGTTCCGATATGAGGGCCGTTTTACGAATTTAATCCTCCAGATGGCGTAACTACAATATTGCTCTTAGACATTATAATGATCAATATGTAATTATGTCCCTGATATTATCAATTGTGTTATTTATATTTTGTTCGTTGGGAGTTTGAGATGTATTTTGTAATTTAATCCAGACGTTACATTGGCCTAGACTGATTGACCAATGTTGCTCTGGAAGCTAGGCCAGTGACCAGCTACAATTTATCAATGCGTAGATTGCAGGAATTTGAGATGGGCAAAATATAAAAAGCACTGCATTTTGGGAATGGGTGGATTTCAAATGTTGGGGATTTGGGGTTGGGTCAGTACAATCCGATATTCAGAACTAACCCAACAACTGGGGATTACATTTGTGTGCAAATAATTTGAGGATGGGTCACATTATCGTGCACGCGACTGTGGGATCCATTGGAATGGACGCGGCTTTATGTGGAACATATTTTATACCGTGCAAAGCAGGGCAACTCGGTTAGAATTGTGTATATTTTATATATGTAACATTATTTTAAAATCAAAACTATGACTACTTTCGCTCCTACGCGAAGTTAACGCTAACTTTTTCGTCAAGGGCAAAACAAATAATAAGTTTGGCTAAATATACGGAAGACCATTTTCAATTATGGCTGGGATAAAATTAAGTTGGCTTGGAAACCAAAATTAGCCAAGTGGCTAAAAACATGTCTGTATTATAAACGGAGTGCGGGTCTGTGTGTCCGCGTCCCAAGAATATGAAAAAGTAACTCGAGACGATAGAAGGAATATGTAGGAATTGAGAGAAACGTGGGATGAAAAAACACACAAAGATGAAAGTAGTCGTAAACAGAATGAGATGGGCAGGACCTGTGCAAAGAATGAGCGAAGACCTGTTGCCTAGGAAAAAGTCCGTCAAGCCATACAAAATGAATGCCGAACACGTGGTGCATTCGTGCATTCCGTCGTATATGTTTTGACATTCTGGCCTCAAAGGTTTTCTTTATGACAAAAACACTTTGAAAACTTTGCCTTGTGTCGTCGTCATAAAGAAAGTCATAAAGAAAATCGATGAGGGCTAGAATTTCATCGAAGTATACGAGGGAATACATGAACGCACCACGTGTTCATTATCCGTTTTTTGATGGCTTGACGAGATTTTGTTAGGCAACAGGTCATGTAATGGATAGGTCAATTACCATAGCTGAAAACTACCTCAATGTGTATTTCATTTCATATGACGCATCATAACTTGATTATTATGATGAAATAGGGTGACGTTCTGATCCCTGAATATATAGGTGGGACAATTTTTTTTTATTTTCTTATAATAATAGAGCGTTTAAATTTGATCTCAATCACCCATTTAAAAAAATCGAATACGATAGATAACATATATAATGTTGTGAAGTTTTCAACATGATCAGAATATTGTAAATCCCGAAGAGCTTCAGTTCGCTTCTTGACAGCCTTCTTTCTTAGCTTCAGATTTTTCAGTTTCTTTCTGTCGGTAGGTGGGGATGAGGACGACCGTTGCTTAATCAGACTCTCCGAGGGGAGTCCCGGTGGTGGCACGGTACGCATTCTTAAATACCTGGTACTGTGTATCAGTGATCCAGGACTTTGCCGTTACGTGTGGCACAATCTAGCGGTACATGGTTCTTGTTTCAGCATAATATAACTTTTAATGCATATATGCCAATGCGCATCACATTCACTACACACACGCACGCACGCAAGCACGCACGCAAGCACGAACGCACGCACGCACACACACACATACTATATATATATCCTCCCCTCCCTCCCTCCCTCCCTCCCTCCCTCCCTCCCTCCCTCCCTCCCTCCTAGAGTTCGCGTTGTGTACACTTCAGAGTATGCTTTGTCGTTTATAGGTACGTTACTCGCCACACTGACGACTGCTGAGCCAGTCGGTGGGGGATCAAAATACGTGTGACAAGAGAAGCTCTGACCATTGTGAGATGGCGTCATCTTTGCAACAATGCTACAATTAGTTTTATCCCCACTTGATTCTTCCTTGGCTCGGACCACGGTACCCGTGCTTCCATCGGTCCACTTCATGCGAGCAGATAATTTCCCCCGGTACGTCAACTCACAGCTGTACACAATGTAGTCTCCCTCTCGGAACACATTAGTTGACGTGTTGCTCGTGCATTTTGGATTGAAATCTGAACATTAATCGGTAACATGTAATATTAAAGACTAGTCAGTCGAAAACATAACGTCGCAAAAAGATACTCTACTTCTTCACAAAAAACAATAATTAACTGGCCTATCTGTCACCCGTGGTGGCAACTATGATTACTCAATCGGTTCCGATTGCGTGAGTTCTCTCTTTGTGGGTTTGGTGCCTACACACTATTTCCTCAAGTTTGCGGTCTGGTTTGATCATTGTAATTTTTTGGCAATTACATCAGCTGAGCTGATGCTAAATGTATTGCTCTGCAATCATTTGGACTACACCAATGAGACAGAGAAGATAATGCACACGGCTGGGTAACTCAGAATCTCCATACACTTTGTACTGACTTGCACCCTGGAGAGATCCTTTAACTTTCGCCGTTCAGCGGCAGCACAATTTGGGAGGTAGAATTACTTGTTATAAGTAAAACCCAACTGTGGTGAGGAACTGGCGGTACGACATTGAAGCCCGGTAGGAAGCAAGGCTAGCATCCAGCGAGTTTCTCCTGTGGAAGGATCCTGAAGAACCATGCTAGTATGGAGTGGACGTTTGCAGTGAGACACGCGTTACTTCAGTCGCCTACACTATGGCGACCTATTTATTACTCGGTGTGAATCATTGACCGATTGCCATACGCCTCATCATCAGGCTCTGCCAACATAACAACATCCATGTCCTCACACGTTGTTCCATACATAAATCAAGAACCAACTCTACGACATGTAGTCAATGCCATTATACGTAGTGAACAAGTTGAGTCGGCACAACTGCTGCTGACGCAACATAAGACTGTGGAATCATAGTCGTAATCACATGCACACCGTGCCGATAACGGTTGTCTTATGCGGCGATGGTCGAGATGCGTCAGATCGTAGACAATCAGGCAGTGTGCGGCGGGCTTTGCGCATGTAATGCTACAAGTCACTGACTCTACAGGCTCGTAACGGGAATTGTTGGCACTGTTCCTGCGGACGTCCAAGTGCGCACGCGCAACCGGGTGTGATTATTATCCTAAACGGCGTATTATATCTGAAACTATACCGATATGAAAACATTACCTGCCAACGTATTTAAACTAAACGGTTGTTGTTCTTTATTGGCGCAGTCTACAAATCAAGCGATGCAACACGATGTAAAACCATTTTGCGACGTTCACTGTACTACGGCAACAACACAACGACAAAATGACACCCATTACCCATGTTATTTTTGTAATAAATTCTATCTACTTTTTACAGCTTTGACAATAAAAGTACTTTAACCAAACAAGTAAGTTAAATAGCCATTTACGTCTTTACGGTTAGGTTGCACTTTGTCCCAAAGTAGTCTTATCATGCATCACACAGGCACTAATTAATATGACAATCAGCGATTTGTAATCAATATACGGCAATTAGTCATAGTAGAGAAAACTTCTCTTACCTTTGAAAATAATAACGTGAACGAACCCACGCGCTTCGCCTCCCAATTGCTTGCAATCGTACAACCAGCATCGTTTAAGTGTAGAGATTTGAAAGTCAGGCCATATCTTCCAGTACGTGTGGTGGAAAGATCGAATTGTTTTGAACGACAGTTACGTCTCTCTGCGGTAATTAACTTTGTAATATTTGGCAACGATTTTTCCCACGCTAGCATAAATCCAGCACATTTTAGGGTCAGACTGTTTCCAACCAAGCCAACAGTATTCTCGGGTCTCTCCGTCATGTTTCCTGCAACAAAACAGCTGTACTGACTTACACTTGTTACGCTGTGCATGATGTTTTACTAAAGATGATACAACTGTAACTACCGGTAAATATGGTTACACTTCATTGTAACACTTATAAGCAAGGTGTGTTTACAACCAGTCGTCACTACAGGTACAAGCCTGTATAATTGCACTGCTATGACGTCCGGCATCACAGTTCAATATTGCGGCCTGATTATACATTTGGTGTATTTCATGCATGAGAGGCATTGAAAGGTGACTGACTCTTTGAATTAGTGCAGTTGACTTAGTGCACTTAATGTTGGGGGAAGTGATTAATAAGTACTACACTTCAATCGTCCCCCATTTGCACTTGTAAATGTTTCGTGTTATTACGTTGCAATTTTTTGTTTGTATTTTCTACTTGGAAATAAACATAGGTAGGTAATGAACTGAATTGAAATAGGAATTATTTAATTATCACAAGACGCAACGTATTGCGGGGGACACCCCTGATTCATATAACAAAATATACTAACCTAAACTGTTTAAACTGAATAATGAAATGCCAACCAGCTGGTTTTAATAACAAGTAGCAAAGATGCCATCCTCGAAATAGCACTACATACACACATAAAACACGTTCAGAACTGAGTGATGACTCCCATGAGAGCGGGCTCTTTTGCCTTAGTGGGAGTCTCCCTGACCCACATGTGGTAATTTTTATACTATGTGATTACTATATTTATGCTTTCACATATTCACTTTTTGAGTGAGATGTATATGGATCTTAATAAAGAACTTCTGGCTGTCTGTCGTCTGTCTGTCTGTCTGTCAGTGAACGCTTTATGTAGGTTTGAACATTCGTAGAAACATTTAACGAAAGCATTGCGTCCAGGATGAAAATGCTAACGTATCCGTCCGGCATACCACCGTCAATTTCGCATGTAAGTGGCTGAAATCTGGCAGGCGTGCTAGCCGGCTCGTTCGGGTGGTTCGTAGATTTTTACTGTTTTGAATTTCGCCCCAGGCTCCATGTAAGTTGGAGATCTCAGGGAGCTGACTATTTAAAAAAAAGCTCTACATAAAAGCATGTTATAGTACATTACGATCCTGGAGATTTTCTTCGTTTCTGTTAGGGCGGGTGTTCCGAAACAATCCAATTAGTGAGTACAACAGTGTTTCCACCATTTATCGCCCATGTCTTAATTTGTTTTAATACATCGTCTGTTACGACCCATTTTGTAATAATCGACCCATTTTGTAATAACGGCCATTTTGTAATAAAAACAGACCCATTTAGTAATAAACCGATGTAATAATGTAATAACATTTTATAATGACATTCAGGCACATTTTGTAATAATTTCAGGTTTTCAAATTTTTAAGAACATGCAGGCCCATTTTGTAATAACAATGACTGACCATCAACTAATGTAAAAAAAAGACTTGAACGTATTAACTACAACACGAACCCCCTACATCCGCGCGCACACGCACGCACGCTCACACACAGTATAAAGATGATGACCAAGATGAAGAAGAATATATGATATCGGAGAAAAAGAAGATGATGAAGACTAACATATAGATGATGATGGTGATGAAGACGACGATGATGGTTATGATGACGATTACGATGATTAGGTTGAAGAAAATGACGGTGATGCATGCGAACATGAAGATTATGAAGAAGATTAAGATGACAAAGACGAAGGTGATGATGACGATGAATGTGTAGATTTTGATGTAGGTGATGCTAAATAATGTTGATGCATATGAAGGTTACCATGACGATAATAGTGAAGTTGAAAATGGTAGTGAAGATTATTACAACTATGTAGACAAAATGATGAGGAAGGAGGTGATGGCGAAAACGATGATGGTGATGATGAAGATTATTATTGTGTTTAGAATGACGACGAACATGTAAACGCCGATGATGATTATGATAACGAAGATGGCGATGATGAAGACTTTTGCAAAATTAATCAGTCCTTTATACGTTATTCCACAATGTCTTTTGGGTTAATGTAGTTATTGTTCTTTCATATTCACATAAATTACAAATATAGTATTTCCGACCATGTGCGTTTTGTCCCACCAGTTCTTGGGCGTTTTTCCCCACGCGTTCAATATTACAAACACACATATACACACATACACACACGCACACATATACACGCACACACACACACATTATTATTGTTATTAAAGTTAATGTTATTTGGTAATGTTATTGTTATTTTTGTTGTTGTTATACTACTATTCGTTTTCATCATAATGTACATCATCATCACCTCCTTCCTCACCATTTCAACTTCACCATAATCATCATGGTAACCTTTATATGCATCAACATTATTTAGCATCACCTACATCAAAATCTACACATTCATCGTCATCATCACCTTCGTCTTTGTCATCTTAATCTTCTTCATAATCTTCATATTCGCATGCATTACCGTCATTTTCGTCATCATCATATCTGTTTCGTCATCTTCTTTATCTTCATCTTAATCAACGTCTTCATTTTTATTATAACAATTCTCTTCAACCTAATCATCGTAATCGTCATCAAACCATCATCGTCGTCTTCATCATCATCATCTATATGTTAGTCTTCATCGTCTTCTTTTTGTCCGTTATCATAGTATTCTTCTTCATCTTCGTCATCATCTTCATATTGTGTTTGCGTGAAATTATTACAAAATGTGCCTCAATGTCATTATAAAATGTTATTACATTATTATATCGTTTTATTGCAAAATGGGCCTGTTTTTATTACAAAATGAGTCGTTATTACAAAATGGGTCGATTATTACAAAATGGGTCGCAACAATCGTCAAATCGCAGATCAGATGGTCCAAGAAAGCGAATGCATATAGAAAAAGGCGAGTGAACCCAAACGCCTAAGAACAAAATATGTACAACCTTAGCGTATTAAATATCGATAAGGTTCGGCTTAACACAAACATATATTTTACCTTCGATGAGGCAAGTTTTTTCTGAATAACCAGTCATGCAAAGGCATTGATAGCGTTTCCCTTTTATTGAGCAGCGACCGCCATGTTTGCATGATGGATTTGGCTTACGGGGACCTACAATATTGAAAGCGACTCGACTGCGACTCAATTATGTCATCCCCCACTGTTCATGTTATCAAATCTGTTAGTATCCTGCAGGGGGAGTATGTCCACGTGTGTGCCTACATGCATGCACGCGTGCGTGTCAGTGAGACGGCGATGCAACTGATCACTAGGGCGCCATGGCAAGTATAATAGCCTTCGTTTGCTGTCTCTATAACATACATTTACACGATCGTTCTTCGTAAGATAAAAATGATTGAATGAGCCACCCGCATTTGAAACATTTGAATATGTGAATGGCAACATCACGTGTTACAGAACGAGGTGGTACATGTGCGATTTCCAGCTGCCGTACATTAGAAGTTTTTAACAAAGATCACAAAGTAATTATATCAACGTAATGTTTACTGACAGTGCAATGACGCCCAGAATAAGGGCTATTGCATCTGCATGCATAACCTTTTCCTTTCTTCGTGCAAGTTCCACCATTTTTGCATGGATTTTACATGCAAGCACCTGCAACAGGTTATCAACACGTCAGAATGCGTGCATGCGTGCGTACATGTAAGCATGTCGTGATGCGTGCGTGTCATTGTGACGACGCTGTAACTGAACACTAGGGTAACGGGGCAAGGAAGTATCATACGCTTTTTCTACATACACATATATTTACATAATAGCTTTTCATAATGCGAAACGACAAAACGACCAGCTGTATTAGAAACAGCGAATCGCAGTATCATGTGGTACAGGACATGTCCATTCCTGAATCTTTGCTTGAAGCTTGGTTGGACAGACGACATCAACGAATAAAAATGGCCTTTGTAAGACCCAAGTGGTAACAGTGTCGACAACGGCTAAACACACCACCGCAGCAACACTCAAGAATACATGCATGCAAACACTTGAAAATATAACTATCAATGACCATCAACTCACCTTTACACATTGGAATGTCGCAATGTTCCCATCGCATATGGCGATCTGTTGTGTAGCACCAGGGCACAGACTCGGTGCAAAATCGTGGTAGTCCACGACCAGATGGGTTACGGCAAAAGTTCCCTGGACCGCCAGCGTGACAGTAGTTGTGGTGTGGCTGAGAAGCGGGAAACATAATTATAGCTCACAGAGCAGGACAAAGGTCATTCACTTTCTATGTTAACAACCTTTAAGACTAAGTGAAATGAAATTTTAAATGTCTTTGAAACTTCTTATACGTAAACTTAATACTCCTGTCAAATAATATGCCAAATATGAAGCCTGTTCATTGCGAACTCACATCATTAAGCCTGCTCAAACGTGGTCATTTGCGTGTCACAAAACAAAGACCTTGCTAACTTAACAACAGGTAGCACCGCTATGCGCGCCCTGTCCTTTAGCACGGCGAACGGCGGTGCGGCCTGTGGTTTCATATAGTACGTGAAACTCCAATCGGGGAATTTAATATGTTTTGATATCACCGTAAATATAACACTCTTATCTACAAGTTTGTTAACCAGGAATTGTGTTAACTTTTTGAGTTATTGTCGTTTGAACATCGCGAATGCTCAACCTTGCATTATATCCGCTGCCGCGTATACATTGCATGATTAAGCATTCGTAATGTTCAAACGGCAATAGTTCCGAAACTAAAACCAAAATCCTCGGTACATCCAGCGGCATATTTGTAAATACGATGATTATCTTTACTGTGAAATCAACAAATATTAAATCCCATTACAAGGTTTAGCATTCGCAATGCTCAAACAGCAATATCTCAAAACTAAAAAAAAAATTCTGTGTGCATGCAGCGACACATTTGTAAGTAAGATTATTATCTTTACGTTGATAATAAATTCCGCGATTGCAATTCGCATAGGTGCGCGCCATACTGATTCCTAGAGGTGCTACCTGCGGTGTCGTCACCAAACTGTGCAGAAAATGTACACAAAAGCGATACCAAATGGGGCCTTGCATAGGGTGATGGAGGTAGTTCAAGTCAGACGCCACCCTGCAAGAGGAAGAAGTGTGGGTCTCCGTCACACTTATGGGGTTGGAGACATTGTTTGGCGTGCTAGCGGACCCATTAGGATGGTTCCCCCTTAGGAGTCCCGGTGGGATTTGAACCCTAGCGTAATTTTTCCAGTTGTATCACGAAGGTAATAATGCATTAGACAAATAATTCGCTGGATGTGCGCAGAAATTGTGAAAAAGTGTTATTGCACATTACGTGACTTTATCTGGAAAATATATTTCGCTGTGCGAAACCTGGCAACTTAGCTTATAATAGAGTTAATCCAGTTTCGGTTTCACTCTTCCTAACCTTGTTTCCTCTCCAGTCTTGACAGGGACGACCTGATTTGGTTTTGGACACATGCCCTCTGTAAGTGGATCCAAATGATTCCATCCTACATTCTTTAACAACAGTAATAAAAACAATATCAAATACAAAGACAGCTATATCAGCAATAAAGCGAGTATTTGTAACATCTTTTGTTAAAAAAAAAGGGAAAATTTTAAATGTGTATATACACAAGAGGTTCATATATAGACATATTCTGTATGTTTTTGTTCGTGTGCGACATGGATACAGGATTTGTTTTAATACGTATTTAAGGAACTACCTCTCATTGAGTTATTTATGTCGTAGTCTTAGAAACATACCTGAAACTGCATATGAAAATTGGGCATAGAAGAATACGATTAGCAGAAATCGTATCAACAACCAGTCGTCCACGTTAACATTTCTGTCTCAGTGAAGAAGCATACAATTGTGAAACAAAGAAAATATCGGGTCATAATATCAATGTCAGCATCCACAGAATGTTTATCAGCAGTATTGTTCATCCTACCATGTACACACACATGCACGCACGCACGCACTCACTCACTCACACACACACACACACACACACACACACACACACACACACACACACACACACACACACACACACACACACACACACACACACACACACACACACACACACACACACACACACACACACACTCACACACACACACACACACACACACTTTGTATGCGTGATTGCAGATTCATTAGAGTGGTTCGTAGATTTAGAGTTTCTTAAATTTCATCTGGTGGGATAGCGATGCTGGGCGCAAAGGGAACGTAAGCGCTGCTTGATGCTGATTACGTTGGCATTCAGCTGCAGCAGGCGGGGGTTGGCACGTGCTATTTCTGGCAAGGTTGCCAAGCAACAAACGCAAACGTTTAATCATATAGCAACTATGTGGTTGTCCGTGGGTATCGTTTAATCTCTTTGATATAGAGGCGGCTTTAACTAGAACACTTTGTTTGTTTAACTAGCTTACAACGCCGCGATAACTCAGCTAGTAAACATATATTAATTTGAACATTCGCGCAGAATTATGAATTACTGGCAACAATTTGCGATTGCAACTAAGATCAATCATCTCGTACCAAACAACACAATAAGAAAACAAACACTCAATATGTGTTACGGCGACATCATTCTGACAGACTGAATGACAGTCAGTAGGAATTAATATTTAGGACAAAACCTACATCTACATTGAAAGAGGCAAAATGAAATAAATACGCCATCAGTCGAACATACTAGCCAGTCACAGTTTGACGCAAACATGTTTTAGAAACATGTTTTTGTATCTAGCACATTTATTAAACGAGGGTCCATTAATTAATTTTATATTATTTATAATTTACAACCATTAACAGAAGCAACCAATTTAATTTCGCAACGCGAAGAAAATATGAACTGTTTGGACTTTGGCTAACAGTCAAGCCGAAAGCCTATTCGATCCGCAAATTGAAAAAACACACCCAAAACATTAATACTATCTTTGATAAAATGACCTGAGCTATGGCTATGGAAATTTGAAACAAATATTGCTAACTTTTAAAGTTATTTTCAATTTATAATTAATATTTTTAGAATTGGATCCTCGTATGAAAATCGTCCTAATGTATTCTAAGATAAGGTATGGCGCATAACTGAAATCTTATACAGCTGTTAAGTTAACAATAACATACACGTCGGTTTTGCGGAAATGAAATTTAAACGGTTTCGGTTAATCTCGTCGTATTCCTAACACAAAGCATTACACACAATGACATTATTTTACTGACACGTTCCACTTAGTTATTAAACATCACTCAAAGACACTAGCCGCACAATGACAAACGCCGTATGCTGCCCTATTACTTAAACACTGTGCAGCACGAGCAATTCAACTACCATTGTTCTAAAAAGTACGTCTTGGAACCGTTTGTCCGCCAAGTTTAATGATAAGTCATGCTACCCTTCCACGAACAAATATCATTTTGTTTTCTTTTTATTTTATTTTGTTTTAGTATTACACATACATTTCGTGTAATGTTACGATGACATGCTACACAAAATGTACCAAGCTATCTCTTCTTCTGCATAGCAGTTTTTTTCGTTTGGTTTGTTTTCTGTTTCCTCTGGTAGTAGCGTAACGACGGCGAACTGGGGTGATTGGATTAATATGTTATAGTCAACTACATTTGTAAATGGATGATAATATTAGTAGGGACCGGATCCAACCAAATGGAAATTTTTACTTTAGAAAATTATACAGTGAAATTAATCATTACGAAGGTGATACATATCATGATTCTTCCTTTTCTTTAAATTCAAATGATTGTAAATATTTTACTCCAATTGAATTTTCAAAAGCTTTCCACTGTGACAATATATCTGTATCGATGTTCTGTATGAATTGTCGCAGTTTAGAGGCACACCGGGATTCTATGCAAGAACTACTTTTCATCGTATCTTCAAACATTATGATTTGTGTTAAGCCAGATGAGTTTGTCTACTGGGTTTGCAGCTTGTAAGAAATACAACCGCTACATATCTTAAATTGTTGATTGTTGAGAATAGCCTCTTTGCAGCAGCTTTTAGGAGGGGGGGGGTGTTAACGCTTTTGAGAGACATGGAATACAATTAGTGGCTCACATTTTAAAGATGCAATTTTGAGGGAAGTTCACATTTTGGAGAAAGAGAGTTCACCAAAAGAACCCCGTGAACCCCCCCGGCTACGGGCCCGCTCTTCCATACAAAGAAGCCTACAACATATTTTTCATCTAGGTTACCTAAACACAATTTAAAAAAGGAATAATCTTGACTATAAGATACAAAACATCAACTCCAGACGGAAATTCAAATTTGTATAATTAAGCAATCAATATACAGACAACTATCTTATCCTAAATCCCAGATGTGTGGAGTCTAATTAGAGGATTTTTATATCTACGTTTGCATTCGAACAGATATCTTACAATTGCTTTCAAACAGTAATATTCTATAACACGATTTTTCTCCATTGCATTGCACCTCCAGTCCGTTGTCATATAAATCATATACTCGTTATGACATAATCATCATATTATATGTATAAATATACATCCATATATATCTTAGTTTATGTGGTCACAGGAAGACGGCATTTAACATGCCATGCGGCCCCCATGCAACACAACTGTATTCGTTTTGTTTTAAATGGTTGTTTTCCTATTATGTTGTTATTGTTGTTGCAAAATAAAATTTGATTTTCATTTGTACGTGGGGGACATCTTCAAAGGTACCCGCATAAGAATACATTGATTTCAGGTAAGACCCACAAACATACATACGTTTCCTCGATTACAGTTACGCACAATAGTGTGTGCGTAACTCCGCCAAACAGAATCAACACCCCTGGCCACAACACTCAAGAGACGAAATTGAAGATGGTCAGGACACATTTACCGAATGCCCACTGGCGCACTACCCAAGATAGCCCTAATATGGACAGCGGACGGAAGACGGAGACGAGGTCGCACAAAAAAGATATGGAAACGAACAGGGAAAAGGTAATGGAGGTCTGCGAGCTGACGTGGAGTACAATCACGCGGGGCTGCCGATCAACCGACAGCAATGACGCTGCTCTTGTTGATGTCTTATGTGTCACCTTGGGCACGAAGAGGAGTTCTCTTCAAGGACTGCGTGAGTGGAGTGAATCTGATGGCTGAAGAAATAATAGGAAGATTATTGTGATTTGTTTGGCTTCATTATTTTGAATTGTCATAGCAAAAACGTTTCATTGTTTGGCTTCATTATTTTGAATTGTCATAGCAAAAACGTTTCAACGATGACCTCAGTGTTTGCTTGATTTGATATGACACATCACAGCTTGGTGATTATAACGTGATGAAATATGGTAAACGTCTGATCGCTAATACATAGTTACGACGACAGTGACATTGTTTTCCTCATCATTGACCATTGTTTTCCGCATAAGACACGGACAAGGTCCGTATTCAGAAGTTTGGCAGTAATTGTAATAGAAATGACCATTGTGGCAGCTGATAGGATTTGGCGCCGACATGACTACACATCTGCTGCGGCTGTATGTAATGGTATGGTCATATCAGGCAGAGTGAAAAAGAGCGCACAGTAATGGTAGGATTAGAAAGACAATCGAAAGGAATAGATACAAACAATATATTCAGTGCAGCGGTTGCGTAACAGATAAGTTCTCATATAGGGCAGTATTCAGTCCTTATGACTGCTCAAAAGCGCTTTAAACCCCACGTTCCTTCAGTTCACTCAGCTGTGTAAATGCGTGCATGTCTATAGACAGTGGGAATATTCTTCATGCAGTGATTGCAGTGGAGCTCAATGCGTCACGAAGGGATCGATATTGTGTTCGATTGAGCAGATCTGCCAGGGAGTGAAGTATAACGCATTATGAGCAGTCCTACGGATTGGATACAAAGCAATATCATAACTCACCTTTAAAATACATACTCTTACTAAGTCTAGTATCAATTGTGTGGTCGGTCTCAACGTTCCAGCTCCTATCAGTTTTGGGAGCTAATCTTCTATCTTTAAAATGTTCCTTTGGGAGCTAACCTCCCACCATTTTTGATTACACACATCCCACCTATTTCTAGGGTATGACAATAGGGTAAGTACCTAAGTGCGACAATTTGTTTATGCTGTACACGATCCTTGCAACATTTTACAGAGTCTAAAAGTGTAAAAAAAACGAAACGTAACGTAACGTTTGGAAAGTGACATTATCCTAAGCCAAAAGTCAGTGTTTCGGTCAGAAAGTACTCATTAAGTAACGTTTGCAAAGTGACATCGTCCTAAGCCAAACGTCAATGTTCTGGTCGGAAAGTACTCATCAAGTAACGTTAGGAAAGTGACATCATCCTAACCCAAAAGTCAAATTTTTGTTCGGAAAGTACTCGTCAATGTAGATGTTATACTGATCTATGTAATAGACTTGCAACGTCTCCTTCACTCCTTCTCCGCAGTTGACTCGCCCGACAAGAGGATACATCTGCTTCAACGTTGGCCACGATATCGTGGCGAGGAGGTGGGTCAAACCGTACAACTTATAGTGGTTCTTCGGGTATATCTGTAGGAGGAATTTGAGCGGATCCTTCGGGACCGGAAGCCAGAGCCAGGCCAAGGGCCGTTCGTGGTAGGGATAGAACGAGTCTCTCTCCAGGACAACTCTCTTCGGAGGCGGCATCGTCGTCCATACGTGAGTTGAATTTGTGTCGTAGTAGTGCAGTTCCGCAAACAGGTTTTGTCCCGACGTTTTCATGAAGAACCTGACGTGCGAATAGGTGTCGTTGATGGAGACATGCTCCGTTGTATTGAAATTGTCGTCTTTCGCCAATGCCTCCGAAAGTATTTGCTTTTGGGACACTCTGACCAGCAGCTGAATCCTGTCGGCGTCCGGCAGTAGATTGTGCATCAGATAGGAGCCAAGCAACGAGTGGTAGCCGAGAACGTACGAGATGTTATGTCGTTCGAGAAACACTTGCACCATCTCAAGTAAATCAATCAAAGTGCTGCGTTCTGCACTTGTCAGTTTACTCGTGGGCGGCCAGTAGGTCGGTGACATGGCGAATTTTGAAAGTTCTGTTTTACTAATAAAAAGGTAGCTTTCTAGATGACAGGCGTTGCTAGAATCCGACGATGACGTCGAAGCTATTGTGATTCTTATCCGTTGGTGTGTCGGTATAGCTGGCGGTCCCCAGTATCTCCAGATAGGGTAGATGATTATCATGGCCACCAGGGAGCAATAGATTATTCGTTTGTCAACCATTGTGCAGCGATTTGTTACGGAAACTGGTTAACCCAGAATTGGCTGTCCATTCGTATCCTGTGTTCTAGTGATCTGGCGGCTTAGGAGGTCAGTTACGTCGACCAGTCCTGCTGTGGCGGTGGTGTGTGCAAACAATACGTCCACGGGTACGTCAAGCTACAATCATACCACACAGTACACCAGTAGGCCATAGCTAATACTAATGGCTCTAAAACATCTTGGCATTTTCACTATGTAAATGTAGGTACTTTGTGACTGAACTAAACATAAACTTGGAGAATCTGTTGCACTGGGGTAGCGGTAATTATTTTTTTTTTACATGTGATACTAGTCATTATTATATATTAAATAAATGTATACTTAATACTCAAAGTTGACATTTTAAAATGGTATCTTGAATAATAAGTCATATCCTTAATGTTAGGTTGTTGAAGCAAACCCACTTGAAAGTGGTGGTTTAACTCAGAATGCAACTTTAAGAATTAACCGCGCCTTTTGTCCAGGGACCATTCGTTGGCATAACCAAACAAATGCTATTAGTCTAGTCGGAAGAGGGGGGTATCGTGCACACCCCGGAAATCATCTTCTAATTGGCGTCTTTACTGAAACAATGCGTAGAAAACGATGAGCTATGTTAATAAGTCGTCCGGATGTCCCATGTATAATTTTTATACAAATCAGTGCCGCCATTACCGAAAAATCTATGTTCACTATATATCAGCCATTATTGCAGATAACTGAACAAATTTGAGGGTCAAAGATCCTAATAAAAAACTATTCTTGAAGTGACCACACGTGTCCGTGGCACACTAGTATGCAAATTCGTGCTGCCATTACCGAAAACATCTATTAAAACATATATATATATTGCAGATAAGTTGAGAGACGGTTTTTGAGGGCAACAATTTCAAAAATGGTGTTACTTTAATGTTTTGTATTAGTTTTAACTTTAATGTTGACTTATATTTCCCATTCGAACAGTGGTGGTAGAAGTGGACATTAAGCCATCACCCGAAAAGAAAAAATGACCGGAGCGCAGATCCTGCAGCCCCCAAACACTATCGGCATACATGCAACCTCCACGTGCTCTCCATGCCTGATTTTGGTCGCTTTACACCCCTCAGCGAAATCAAAGGAATTGCAAGTGAAAAATTTACAGCAGCTTCATAAGACCCGGGACCGACGTATCCACCAATCACACGAGTCCCCAAACCGTGGGACATCCGGACGACTTTTTAATATAGCTCATCGTTTTCTACGCATTTTTTCCGATCTAGAGACGCCGATTAGGAGTTGATTTCCGGGGGGTGTACGATACCCCCCTCTTCCGACTAAACTATATATTTTTTAAACTATATTGATCAGATGCAACACATTCTTCATTGATCAGATGTAACATATACGTCGTATAACTATATTTAATTACTAGCCAAACATATTCGTGTTTTAATGTTACAGTGAGTTAGTATTGTGAAAACAATATATACATTGATTATTTTATTTATAAACAATGGCCCCTTCGTCAACCTGGGACAATTACTGACATTAATATATGGCATAACCAAAACTAACATTATACGTTTCATTGTAGCCAGCTACACTGATCAGATCAGATGCAACATATTTGTAGTACGGATGTATCCGATGTCTACCAAAACATGGTGGTTTTATTGTACAAACAAATTAGCATTGTGAACGTAATGTTAACTTAAGTTTTAATAATCCAGTTCGGAGTTCCGACTACGCGTGCGCTAACTCCTTTGTTACGCTTCCGTGTCAGAGTGCAATCGACATATACTGTCGTTGACAACCCAGCCATCTTCTGTTATTTCTGCTATGTAAACGCAAACTATTGTCATGTACGAAGCTAATGGCACACTAGGTCCATTCAGGGAGTAACTCACTCGTACACACATCGAGTAGAATGTATTACGTTAAGGTAGGTACACTGTACATTTCATATGAAATAAGACTTATGTCAAATTAGTAGCCTACTCGCCAACTACTGTCTAGTCGGCTCTTGTCTTGACTTGAGTCTTAACATCATTTAGTTGTACCCTGCAGCAGCAGGTTGTATACTCACAACCGGAATATTTGTGCAGGTCAAATATATATCGCGTTCTTAACGCTCTTTGCCTATTTTTAATACGCTGCGTGATGTTGCACGTGACACGTTCTGGCCAAAGAGCCATACTCAATAGTCATAGACTTGTCATAGATTTTTGACATGGCGTGTTTTACGAGATTCGGATTCAGTCGGTCTAATTGTGTAAACCCTTTACTCAAAGCAACTTATCTAAGAGTTTGTTTGCACAAATGTGACTGAATAGGCGTTAGAGGCTTAGCACATATACATCTTATGGAATAATTTAATAATTTTTTTAAACGGCATAAAATATTAGGATGCACGATTTATGCTCCCACCAATATAATTTAGGAAGCTGAAATATGAGGCACCGAATCACCGATGAACGACAGCTTAACATTTAAATGTTCGTCCTTGTTCTAAATTTTGTGCAGCCCTGGGCCTATGCCTATGCCTATGGCTATGTCTATGTCCCGTAAATATTCTTGAATTTTATCTTTGTTCCGTAAATAAAAGTCGTAAAAACGCGAAGTAATTACGGAAAGCAAGAAACAAGACCACAAGCTAAAACTTTTTAGCAGGCACATGCGAGTTAATTATGTCTATTGACCTATGACATTACTCGTGATGGTTTGCGGCAGAGGAACTCCGAAATGGCTTATTGACTTAAGTTAAGTTAACCATATAAGAATCAATACATAATTATAAACAATAACCACTCCCGTTGACAACTAAAGTAACGACTTCAAACAATACATACATTCAACTGTAATGTTATACATTGAGATATCATTACTAGCAAGCAATGTTTCACTTTCATCTGTGCTGTTCACGATGCTGAATCTAAAACCGGCGTTTCTCGAAATATCTGATACTTGTAACCACGCGATATCGCGCTACCTGGAGTGTCGCATTGAAATAAGTGTCCTTGAAATGACAGTAATCGTATAAATTCGTTCCGTACTTAGACCCTAATATGTTTAAATCGTAACTAACATTAGCATTGCTAAAACAACTTGTACATTAATTTAACAGAACAATTATATATACATACATGTATATATATATGTATATAAATAAATTAACAAAAACTTGTCTAACAAACCACCACATTATACAAATTATTGTTTTTCAATAATAATGCATGCACACTAATCGCAATCATATTTTGAAACAGAGTAAGTTCTTTATACAAAATCAAATTTTGCTTGGATTGCTATAAATAATACTATTACAATTAATACTACAATGCAGTACTAGTCAAAGTTTATATTTGTCAGCATAAAAACTAGTTCTTATTTTAAACATCATCATCATCATCATCACTGTTCAGCCGTAGTGTCCCATGGTTTGGCAAAGGCCTCAGCATGCCGTTTCCAACTCTGCCTGTCTTGCCCTATCCTCTGTCAGATGGTGCACTTCCAGTACTCGTTTAGTTCGTCTCTCCACCATCACGCTGGTCTTCCTCTAGATCGTTTCCCTTCGCAAGGTCTCCAGGTTGTGATACGCGATATCCATCGGTTATCTCGAAGTCTGCTGATGTGCCCTGGCCAAGTCCACTTCTGTCTTCTGATTTGTTCTATCACGTCCTTTGTCTTCTCTCTTACCCATGTTTGTTTTTTTCTCCCGATATGTGATGTTTAACATCCCTTTTTCCATCTTTGTTTGTGCGGCTGCTAGCTTGTTCTTTGCTTGAATGATGAGTGCCCATGTTTCCACGCCGTATGTCATCGCTGGAAGTACGTATAGGTTGTAGACTTGTCTCTTCAAGCAGGTTCTAAAGTTACCCTTGAAGATGTCGCGGTGTTTGGCAAAAGCTGTCTAGTCGGCGGTGATTCTTCTTTGATTCTTCCTGTCTTGGGTTTTGTCTCTGATACTGTATCGCTAAGGTGTGTCATTTTTAGCATCACTTTTGTCTTCAAAATTTTCGTCGTCGGCGACATACTCATATGTAGGGGGTCTAATGTAAAACACGCTCACCACAAGGTATCATATAAATTAGCTAGGGTGAAATGTTAATTAATGTTGTTATACTAAGTTAATGTATGCTAGTGTAATTATGATAATTAGTTACGGTTGAAGTTAGATATGGTTGGATTTGGGTTACCCGGTAGTTAAACTTGCACCCTTCCAGTGAATTTGTCATGTGGCATAACTGGTTGTATTATGCAAAGTGCATCAAATACAAAACACGCACAGCTGCTACGGGTGCATTACGAAACCGTTATAATCAGGGCGTTTGTTGTCGAATTTCCACTTAAGGGACAATCTCACAAAAGGGCACTTTCAACGTAAATAGCGCACAGTTTTCAAGAAGATAAATACATACACGCACGCACGCAATGCAAGCACGCACGCACGCACTCTCTCACCCACACTTATTTATCACCGATCGCCAAGTATCAGGTTACTATATTTTTGCAGAATAAGCACTTATGGATTCAATATTTTGAGACTCTAGTTATGGGTCTTTCTCCCCCATTCGATTGCCCTTTTATGGAGTTTTGCAATGGAAAATGCCCGTTTTTGGTCATGTTGTCCTGTCGGCATCGGGAAGTATATTCTCGCGTATTTGCTCCCAGATAGCTGTCATTGTTTAAAAAAATTGATCGTTGTCATTTTAATACTTTCTTCTAAAATGTCTAAAGAAAATCACTCTTTTTGACACATGATAGCCACTTGTATGTTGCCCTTTTATGGAGCAATTGGCCCATGTGGATATTGATTCTAACTTTTTTATGAGATGAGATACTAAACTAAGGATCTTCCTCTCAGTAAACCTAGCCACGGGGATAAACGGCGTGAATTGGCCAGACTGACAGACAACGCCAAGAAATAGTACTTCACTGAACGCTTGATTGAAGCGCAGTCTGATCCCAAATGTGTCTTCCAGGTCACTGATAGGCTGGTGCATCGCAGCACTCCGAGCATCCTCCCCAGTCATGTCGAGATGGCGGACATATTAGCAGACTTCTTCACATACAAGATCACTAAGATGTGCAACGATTCGTCACAGGTGCGAGATCACCAGCAAAACTTACATGAACAGGCTTCACCTGATAAGGACATAATCTACAGTTTGTCAGAATTCACCTCTGCCTCAGAAACTGAGATCAGGAAATTGGTCGTACAGTCTCCTCCAAAGTCATGCGGCTTAGATCCAATTCCGATGTGGCTTTTGAAAGACAATCGCGATTAATTGTTGCCGGTGCTGATTCCAATTGTAAACCGTTCCATGTCATCGGGGATTGTATATGACTCTTTCAAGGAGGCCTCGGTGACCCCTGTTCTGAAAAAGGTCAATCTTGATCCCGAGCTAATGAAGAACGTCCGACCAATATCGAATCTATCATTCACTTCCAAGCTGATAGAACGTGCAGTGGCAAGTCGACTCAACACCTACATGTCTGAACACGGCTTGCACGAGATTCTCCAGTCAGCCTATGACAAACACCACAGTACTGAAACAGCGCTCCTCCGGATCAGTGACGATGTGTTCCGCGCTTTAGACAACACAAATGTGCTCTCCTAGGGCTACTCGACATGTCCGCAGCATTCCATACAGTGGACCATCCAGTGCTCCTTTCCAGACTGCATATTAGACTGGACATCTATGGGACAGCCCTCTCGTGATTCAGGTCGTACCTAACCAACAGAACGCAGTCAGGTCTCATCCAGGGGGCGTCATCCAACTGTCAGCATCTGGACTTTTGGGTACCCCAGGGCTCTGTGCTGGGACCTATACTTTTGTGTCTACACCCTACCGCTGGGGGATAGCATACGCCGACACAACAATGAGTTTCACCTGTATGCAGCCAACTGCTGGTCACCCTTTACCCGGCATCTTCCCAGTCAACCATGACAATATGGAGGGGTGCATCGCCGAGTTTAGGATTTGGATGGCTTGGGACTTCCTAAAACTGAATGACAAGAAAATGGAGTTTGTTGTGGTTGGAGCTAAAAGCAACCGTGACAGACATCTCCATTGGGGAGAGCTTCATCCCGACAATATTGAAAGTGAGGAATATTGGTGCAATTATTAACTCAAACAATGGAATACAGGCACATGTCAGTCAACTTACTACCATCTCCGGCGTATCGGGAAGATCCGAAAATATCTTGATGTTGAGTACGGCCCAAATATCCACCAACGCCATCGTCACGTAAACAATGGACTACTTGAATGGATTGCTGCATGGCCTTCCCGCGTGCTAGCTGACCAAGTTACAACGAGTGCAGAACACTGCCACGCGCATTGTTTCCCGTGCCCCTAGACGGTCTCACATCAACCTGTCCTTCGCGCACTGCAGTGGTTTCCTGTGAGTATCATGTTCAATTCAAATGGCTCACACTGACCTACAAGGCAATCCAAGACGAAGGCCCAGCCTACATCAAAGACATGCTGGTGCATCACAATCCTAGAAGATCATTTCGGTCTGAGAGCAGTTTGATGCTGGATGTACCCACGTCAAGGGCGCAACTGGGGGACAGAGCCTTCTCTGTGGCTGTACCCACACTGTCGACAACATACCCCTATTCATTCGCCAGGCTCCCTATGTATTCAAAAGACAATTAAAGACGTACTTGATTCGCAAGGCCTTTTTGAAGATCGTTTTATTATTTATGGCATTTTACACAAAACACCTTTAATTGCATGTTTCATAGATAGTTTTGTATGTCTTTATTTTGTAATTTACATATCTTAGACCTCTAGCTTTAATTTTCCATAGTTCTTTTCTATAAAGAAACATACTAGTTTTTATGTTTTCAGGTTTTTTTGTATATATGAATTGCTTTAATGAATTTGTAAAGTGCCTTTGAGCAGTTAAGGCTGAAAAAGGCGCTATATAAATATTATTATTATAAATGGCAGTTTTAAAGAATGTTAACCTTTTTTTTAACGAAAGTGCCCTTTGTGGACAATGTTGCTCATTGTAACTTTTTAAAATACCTTCACAAAACGGCAGATTCGGGGGAGACAAGTAGGCTTGAGGGGGGCAATGCCGCCATTTTGTATGTTCTAAAACGTTATGGTTTTAACGCTAAGGCGCCTAGATAGGCTGATATCCTGATATTACTTATTACCCCTGGATTAAGGTTGGTGGCTATCATGAAACCATGCATACATACTGCGCAACGCCACTAGATGTCACATAAAACTAGAGCAGTCCTAGGGAAATCAGCGAGTAAAAGCAATGCAGTGCAATGCAACTAACACATTTTAATTTAAGTTACACCCAACAACACAAACACACCGAAGAACATAGCATACGTAAAACTAATCTTTTAACGAAACGTAACGTCAGCAAGGTGACATCATTCGAAGCCTACAGAAAATATTTTGGTTGGAAAATGTTCGTCAATGTAGATGTCATACTGGGCTACGCCACTAAACTTCAACGTTTCCTTCACCCCCTCTGCGCAGTTGATTCGCCCGACAAACGGATTATGTTTTCTCATCGCTCCCCACCCCATCTTAGAGGACGGCTCGGCAACGTCTGCGCGGCGATCCCAACCGTACGTCTCATAGTGAGTCTTCGCGTATATCTGCATTAAGACATTGAGTGAAGGGCCATTCATGGAAAGGGTAGAACGAGTGACGATTGACGACTCTCTTCGGAGGCGGCGTCGTCGTCCACACGTGAATAGCAGAAGTGAAGTTCCACAAACGGCCAGCGAGACGGCTTTTGTCCCGACGTTTTCACGGATCCGTCCGTCCTGCAACAAAACAGTTGTATACTGAATTGCAGTTGTTGCGTTGCGCATAATTTGTTGCTAGAGTGGACATTACTGTAACAAGTTAACAACCGGTATATACTTCAACACCTCACTGTAATGCAATTAAACATGGTGTGTAACTCGTAGTTATATATTATGGGCAGAGTGGACCGCGGTGGTGCAGTGTATAGAGCATCGAACTCTCAGTCGAGAGAACACGGGTTCGTACCGTATGCTGTTGTGTCGAACCTTGTGCAATTTCATTCACTCTACATTATTCCAGTTCACTCAGCCGTATGTTTGATTAAAAAAGTAAAGGTAAGTTCTTATCTAGCGCAGTATCCAGTCTTCAGGACTGCTCAAAGTGCTTTACACTTAACACACTGGCAGACCTGTTCAATCAAACATCATCTCGACGTCTCTAGGAAGCATCCAACCACGCTGCAAGCTGCAATTAATGCGCGAAGACTATTCGTACACAAATATTCACCACTGTCTACAGCCAGGTACTCATTCAAACAGCTGAGTGAACTGGAGCAACGTATAGTGAACGAACTTGTCCAAGATTCGACACCGCCTCATAGAATTCGAACCCGGGTTCTTTTTCGGTTGAGAGTCCGAAGCTCTAGCCACTGAACCACGGCGCTAAACCTTGAGTACCTGGCAAAAGACAGTGGTGCATATTTGTGTATGAACAGTCTTTGCACATTAATTGCTGTGTAGCTGAATGCTTCCCAGAGAAGTCGACATGGTATAAGATTGAACAGGTATGCCAGGCAGTAAAGTATAAAACACTTTGAGCAGTTCTAAAGACTGTAAACTGCGCTATATAAACTTAACTTTTAGGCGCAACCCTATATAAATGCTCTGATGTGTAACGTCCAACACCAGGGGCCGGTTTCATGAAGTGGCTAAGAACGTTCTTAACGCTAAGATGATTGTCTTAGTAAATAACGTGATTTTTTTAATATAAGCAAACATAAGTGTTTATGCAAACAGGTGACGCTAAATAACTGCATAACTTTAAGTACGCTTCATGAAACCGGCCCCAGGGATCAAACTGGCGACCTGTTTATGCTTTGTGTTGTCTCTGTGTTTTCGTACATGAGAGACATTGGGAGATGACTGGCTCGATGACTTAATGCACTATTGTGTTATGTTATCACACGGTGCAACGTATTCTGGTTCATGAATATTCATACAGGACCCAGTGGGTCAAATGATACAGTGTATATAATAATTATACTGTATACACTGCCTGCTCGGCGTCTCTCACACGCCCATGCAACCGGGAAGCAACTCCGGCCGCTACGAGCAAGATCCAGTGGGTTAGAGACAGCGATCACCACTCTGTGAATCCACGACAGGTTACATATTTACTCCCTGGCATAGGCACCAGATAGAGTTGACCAACGCTTTTAGAGTCTCTTCCAAAAGACACAAGCAACATGAGGTGAACGAAATTGCCTAAGTTTCGAAACGGCGGCAGGTGAAATCGAACCACCGTCTCCTCGATCGACAATCCGACGCTCTACCATGCAAACATGGCTCCCCACTTCTGGTTCATATATATGTGTGTGTGTGTGTGTGTGTGTGTGTGTGTGTGTGTGTGTGTGTGTGTGTGTGTGTGTGTGTGTGTGTGTGTGTGTGTGTGTGTGTGTGTGTGTACATGTATATGCGAACAATTGTCTTAACAAGTTTTGCGTCCTGGAGGAAAACGTTAATCACGTTAAATATGCCATGTTCTATTAAGGTATATCACGGTCAGGGTTAGATCACGTACATGCAAGTAAAGTACAAGTACTTTCAATTTTGCCAAGTACGAGTACTCGTCTAACAATATAGGCAAGTACAAGTACTTTATAAAAAAACCTCAAGTACAAAGTACTCCGCCAATTTTAGTCACCTACAGTCAAGTACATTGAATGCTATGTTTCAACATACCTGATGCTCTGAACAGATTGCAATTGACTACTATTCAGTCTTTATCTGAAGCCAAGGCAATTATCTACCACAAAAGTCCACAATACAAGTGAACTGGTGTTTTCCGAATATCTGAAGCCACTATAGCTGATCAAGAGATCAGATAGTGTTAATTTATCCCATGTAATGGACTCATGGCTTCAAATCTCAGCTGACTTGCCTGTAAGTGCCTGTGCTTCTCCTCCCCTTTATGCGTATAAACCAATCAACATGTAGTCATGCGCCATCAATTATGTTTCATGTTATAAAACTTTGTGCAAAATATGAATGAATATACAGTAATTTTCACTGTAGTTAAATTCAATCCTTCAGATTGAGCCAAATATTTAACGAAAACATAAAAAGTACTTGCCAAGTCCATGTACTTTGACGTTCAAGTACAAGTCCAAGCGCTGCACTCAGCAAAATGGCAAGTACAAGTCCAAGTACAGTACTTGCTGTACTTAAGTATACAAGTACTCAAGTACTCGAATACTTGAGCCCATCCCTACTAAATGAAGTTGTCTACGTTTCTGTTAAAGCGGGAGTTCCGAACTAAGCAAATTGTTGCGTATGCCATTATTTCCATAGTTATCCTGGAAGGCAGACCATTTGTCGCCCATGTCTTAGTATCTTTTAAATGTAGATCAGAGGCCAGTGGGCAAAGGGAGTGATTGCATATAGAAAATGGCCAGTGAACCTACACGCTTGAGAACAGGTATACCTTAATATAGAGATAGTGTTCATCTTAACAAAGTTCACAAATCATATCAAAATATTATATACTTTACCTTTGACGAGGCAAGTTTTTCCTGAATAACCATTCGTGCAAGCGCACTGAGCGCTTTTCCCTATTACTGAGCAGCGACCGCCATGTTTGCATGGGTTAGGCTTACAGTGACCTACAAGATTGAAAGAGATGATCAGCGAGAACCCTATGTTGTAAGTGTGTGTGCACGTGTGCATACGTGCGTGTGTGTACTGAATATGATGCATATTGACCTAATCATTAAAACGTTATATAATGCTAAAACAAGCAGCGTTTTTGTAGACTGTGCCTCCGGCAACAGCAAGAACATGGATCACTGCTACACATTCTTTAAGAATACGTACCGTACCACCACCACGGCTCCCCTTTGGGAGTCGGATCCCGCAACGGTTGTCCTCAATCCCACATAAGCTGACAGCTCTGAAGTAAACAAGAGATTAAGCCGACTGAACCTTTTCGAGAATGCCTGGAATGCTCAGACTGGGACGGAGGCATGTCCTGTCCTGTCCTAGACGAGTGTATTGACACCGCGACATCAGCTGGTGTTAGGTCGTGTGCACGGAAACCAAGATTGTCACCATAAAACCATGGCTCACCAGAGACAGCAAGCAGAAACTGGCGGAAAAGAATGCGGCGTGCATCAGCGGCAACAGGGAAGAATTATGCTACCTGCCAGGTGCAGAAGGCGGTCAAGAAGTGCTAGTTTGTGAACAAGCGCAAATATGAGGACCAGTTCGCCTCCAAAACACCAGAGCTGTCTGGCAAGACAACAACAGTGTTCCCTTCTATCCCGATCGACTGAACGACTTTTACAGGAGATTTGATAACCTGAACATGTCACTTCCAGTAGACACCTCTCTGTCTTCACCCTTACCGTCCCTGAAGGTGAAGTGAGGAGACTGTTCGGGAGACTGAGCTCGCGGAAGGCTGCGGGTTCAGACAGCATCTCCACATCCACCCTGAAAAACAGCGCTGACCACCTTTCTGTTGTTTTTACAGACATCTACAACACCTCTATCTAGCAGTGCACAGTTCCAGTCTGACCTTAGTCGCCACAAAAGTGTTTGAGCGCGTATTGCTCAGGTACCTGAAGTCGGCCACCGACGGGTTCCTGGACTCGCACCAGTTTGCGAATCCGGCAAACAGATCAGTAGACGGTGCTGTCGCTTGAGGTCTGCACCGCATTCGGAACCACCGTTTTTTGATGACACCAATGTGGAGAGGTGGAATGAGAAGGCGGACGGAACGGCTTTGAGGGATATGGTCAACTTTTTTAAAGCATGTGTCGACTCATATCTCATATACTTGTCAGGCTGCCTATATCCATGTAACTAATATATTTGATTCCATTCGTATTAGTTGGTACTGCCCGCATTCATTCGAAAACACGTTTGACGATTCACAAACTATTCCATCACTTACACGCAGGTCAGAGTAATGAGCGCTTACCTATTTTCTATGGATGCAACGTGCAGTGCATCTGAACGATCACTTGTTTGCTGAATCATAGCTACCGAGTGATTGGTTTAAACATTAAGTACATTCAGAGCCATCACTACAGAAAAATGAGTTCACTTAAAACATCAATCGGTCACCTCGAATTGTGAATGTTCAAAGGAGGTCTACCTGCGAAATAAAGAAAAATAGTTGTACGCTCACCTGTACACATCGGAATATCGCAGTAATCCCAGCGCATGCGTGGATCTGTTGTGTAGCACCAAGGCATTCTTCCTGTGCACCAAGGGGGTACACCAGGACCTGAAGGGTTGCGGCAGAAGTTTTCAGGATCTCCTGCGTGACAGCCGTTGCTGTGCGGCTGACGGGAGCGAAACATAAGCGAAATAATGATAATACCAGTAGTCTAAATGGGACTTTTTAGGTTAGTGATTAGCATTGGCTAATAATTAAAACACGTATATACCAAATGCTTAAATATTCGTTAAGCTAATGCAAACAATATTAAGTGTAAAGTACATTAAAAAGAACCAATACGCTAAAATAGAAGGTTACCTAAGTGCTTGCATCAAGACACGCCATAGAACAAGACAAGTGTCAATGACTTATCAACTAGTAATTAAATATTAATTAGCAATGGAAGGAGCCCATGTAAACTACTGTAATGTGAGAGTAGGCTTTATTAAACGGGTCTAAACCTTGTAATATGAAGGAATTTTCTCCCTGCACTTACCAATATTTGTCTTGCTGATTTCAAATCTGTCTGCAGCCAAACTATAAAAGTGGACCTTTTGGTGATGAAACTATTAAATATTTAAAATATATACATTTGGTTGCGCTCACATCAATTGTTTACTGTTGCGCTCCAACAAATGGCATGATCGTTTCGTACAAAATGTACTTTTCGCACGTCTATGTAGCATTTAAGTATCACAGCATAATGATAACTAAATTTCATGTCAATCCAGTAATGTTTGCTAGTGGACGTTCGGAATGTGTTTGGCTCGACTGGTATCAGCACAGCATCATGACTTCATCTGCCCGTTTAGTAAATCATCCAACACATAAACATATACCGACTAATTGACACTAATTAGCATTCCATGCCTACGGGAATACACTGGCCCCTCAACACATTGCACACCTACTGCATGGCATTATGTTTAGGAAGCTACAGTTGTCTACTGGTGTGAGGGTTCTTTGCAAGGCATGGACTACTTTACACACTATGTGTGTGTGTGCATGCGTGCGTGCGCGTGCGCGTGTGCGTGCGTGCGCATGTGTGACAAAGTAAACACTTTAATTGTAAGAGCAATTACTCTCCACGACTTTGATTCTATTCTTGTCTTTACTCACATACTTGTATAATTTTTTTGTGACGGGTTACTGAACTTTCTGCTTACCTTGTTGCTGATCCAGTCTTGGCAGGTGCGACCTGATTTAGTTTTGCTTCGCACACCTTTGTATTCAAAGCCTTGTTTTGTGGTGAGACAGTCGTCGGGTGTGTGTATAAAATCTGCAGTCACAGTTACAATTAGGTCTAGTGCCAACAACGGCATAAGCCAGGATACATTTGGTTTAGTATCGTATCGTGAGTCGCAAGTATATTTACATAGATCAATGCACGAAACAAAAATGCATACCACGCTCCATATTGTCTGTGTTTGCAGTGATGACAAGTTCGCATGTCGGTTTATATCATGGTGTGGTGTGTCACAGGTTTATGCTACACCTTCATATACGCCAGCCATGCTCATATATATCATCACGATATTCATAAGTCTATGCTTAACATGACATAATGTTCACTGAACGAGTCAACTGTGCAGCCGTGTAAAGCGCACGCTACATGGTACGAATTACTTGGATGAAATTATCCAGTTGTCACATAAACGACCAGAGATCATAAGGTGCATCTGTTTGAAGAATGTCTGCATGTGTGCATCATCCTTTGTGTGTCTGTTTGTAGAATTGACTGTATATGGAGTACGTAGTGTTGATGCAGACAGCAGTTCTGTGATCTGGTCGATACTGAGCACGGTTCGCTGTTTCCATGTTATGTTCTACTAGTATTTTCATCAAGGTTTAGATCGTGTCTGGCACGTAAACAGGTAAGCAGGGCCTGCATGGTATGCAATACTAGTTTCTCCTCGGGGGTAACGCCTCTATCTTACTAACAGAGTCCCTGCTCTTCTTAATGGTATGGAATCCTCCTAACCAGTGGGGTGAAAATAATAGCCAGTGTCACAGCCGCATTGTGTGATATGCTTCATGTGCTGGATACAATGGGTCTGGGGTGTGCTTCTGGATTTTGATCTTGGGTGTAGCATAGATTTTCGGCATTTACATCGATGTCGGGTAGCTAGATTGTGTATTTTAACTGCATGGGAACATAATTCTTCTGTTGCCAAGCATGTATTACTAATAAGCTTCTTTTTGTGTTCTTTGGGGGTCTTTCCCGTATTACGTTTTAGTTTCATGATAAAGGTATATCAAATAAGACCCTAAATGTAATATCACAACAGCCCAAAATCAACAGTTGCCTGAGCACATAATAGGACTGCAGCCGGTGAGGTCCGGCCACTGAAGTAGCAAAAGTCCACTTTTAGAGCTCGGCGAATGGCAAGAGAAAGGCAGGCAGGCAGGGATGTAACTGGACAGACAATATCAACCAATAAACAGGAGTCGACGTTTTAGAGACACAAATGGCAACAGTGTCGACAACGTTTAAACACACCACCACAGCAACACAAAATAACAAATGCATGCACACAGATTTCTTATTAAAATATACCTAGCAGCAGGCCCTTAGCCAGAGTCTCGTTATCCCGTCACTAGAACGGTTTTTTGAAAAAGTAACGGTTTTTCCTTTTTTCAAATAACAGGTATTTTGGTCTTTCGATACGGGATTTATATTTTTTTCAGATTCCACGATCTTGTGTTGGACCATAACGGGGTTTTACTTTCCCAATAACAAGGCCAAAATAGCATTCGCGTTATCATAAAACGGGGCTACTATTAAGTGTGAAAGCGAGTGCAGTAGTGTAGTTTGAGTATTTTGCGATCCTCGGAGGGGGGTAAAGCTGGAGATTTTCGGAGAACCCTCAAGGGAATACAGATGAAGGTTTTCGGACAGATTGAACCCACTATATATTCACCAATGCATGTGTAAGGGGATGAGCATAACGGAAAAATACAAAATGAGTACGGGTAAATTGGAACAATTCACAATCCTGGCTAAGGACCTGCCAAGCAGGGACCATCAACTCACTTTTACAAAGTGGAATGTCACAGTAGTCCCATGTCCTTTGCGGATCGGTCGTGTAGCACCAAGGCATAATGTCTTTGCAGATGCGGGGCACTCCAGGCCCCTGTAGGTTACGGCAATAGTTACTTGGACCGGCGGCATGACACTCGCTCACGTGTGGCTGAGGGGCGGGAAACAGGACAATTATCAACAGCTTTCGGGGATACTTTTCTGGGTGTTTTTATTTTATATGTTATGTATACATGTAACTTTATTTTCTATCAAAAAGTATGACTACTTCCGCTCCCATGCTAGGTTCACGCTAACCATTAAAACATGCTGCCAATAGCAAAACAAATATGAAGTTTGGCTAAACACATGCAATGGAAGAACTTTTTTTCAATTTGGCTGGTAAAACCTAGATTTAGCCAAATGACTTTAAAACATATTTATATTATAAAATAAATGGCGTGTTTCTTTGGTGTGTTCCATAGTTTATTTGCATTTGATTATCTGTGTCAGGTTCGCATGCATCACGCTGACATTTTGTAGCCGTGCTAGTGGGCCCACTAGGGTGGATCTCTGGTTGATACATTTCTGAATTTCTTCCGGTTGCAAGGTTAGGATGGTGGGGGTCTCCGGGTCGGCGTGACGGGCAAGCGTTACACGAATAAAAACTAAAACGCTGAAGCTCGTTTAGCTGTTAAAATCAGATGTATAGCAATAATTGCTATGTCATTTGCAATCAGAAATGTGTGTCTTTTAGTGTTTTGAGCGTATCAGTACAAAAGAGCTTCCAGTGGCTTCGATATAAGGGCGTAATGTATATGACACGCTGTCTTATAGTGCGCTAGTATCGCCTAGACAAGGGGCTCGTAGGGTTTACTCCATGACCAGAACAAGGGTTCTGGCAGCAGCAAATGAAGCGCCTTCAATGGGTTTTCTATTTACATGTATACATATTTTACTTCTCAATTTAGAACGAATACGACTTGGGGGTGAACGAGACTGCCCAAACATTGAAACAGCATTACGCCTAGGTGGACTCGAATAGTGGGCTTGTACGACCCTCAGTCATTCCAAGTTTATGTAAAATGTTTACTCTTCGGTATCATATGATAAAAAACTAAATAAAATAACAAAAATAAATACAATTTTTGATCCCAACGATCATCCCCCTTGGGGACCACAGGGGCACCCAACAATCTTGAAACGACACTAATTTCTTAACCGTTTATCCTACATCAACGTAATATGTCTCTATGGATTCGAAATGAGGAATAGAGCAAACCAGGGCAGCGGGTTTGGGGAGTATCCCAGCATTGCGAAACGATACAAGGTTGTGGCAAAGTTTAGGCAAATCCAAATTTAGCGTGACGTACAATACGTACGATCCCTTGGCGGTTTATGTATAATTTACTTTCGATGACACTATGAAGATAACAATGCATTTTACAAATATGTCGCTTGATGTACGCTGATATTGTGAATAGTTACCCCTAGTACAGTTTGTATGTGAATAAAAATGTTAGGTCATAAGCTATATCTGAATACTACCTTCTTCAAGACTTCATACGAAAGACGTTTTTAAATGTATTTGACTTTTATAAACTAGGGTAACTCATCAAAGGGAAAGCTGGAAGAATCTGGGATGTGTTATTATTAAATGGGTGCTCACACGTTAGCGACATGCTTAATGTCTTAATAGGAGTCATATTGACCTATATATTTATGTTAATTATTCCATTTTATCAATTATGGTCAGTAATAAATATGTTTGTCTTGTCTAACCTTATCTGCTCTCCAGTCCTGACAAGTACGACCTGTTCTCGTTTTGGACTCATGCCCTCTGTAGGTTGCTCCAGATAATTCTATCCTACATTCTGAAAAAATAGCAACAAAAACAATGGCAAATGCAAAGACAGCAATATTAGAAATAAAGATAATATTTGTAACAGTTTATATTATAAGAAAAAAACAAGAGATAAGTTTAAAATGTATCGATGTAGTTTGACATATAAACATATTTTACATGTTTATGTTCATGTGCAACAAGGTTACCTAGGGATTTGTTTTAAATTAATGCGTATTTAAATTGATACGAATTGAATTACTAATTACAAACATACCTGGAACTGCATATGACAATTGGGCATAGAAGAATACAATTAGCAGAAATCGTAAAGACAACCAGCCGTCCATGCAATGTGTTCTGTCTGAGAGAAGAAACACACAATACACGATTTTGAAACAAACATAATATTTAGCCATAAACTGAATGTCGGTATCCTTAGAGTTTTGATCCGCAGTATCTATCTTAATATATTTACATATATCGGGGTATTCTATATTCTTTGCGCAAATTGTACACATTACGTACACCATTGGAAGGGGTATGGATAGATTAATACAAATATATACATCAAGTTTAATGCCATTTAGTAATAACATGTCATTTTTTAAACACTGTGAAGCCCGAATTTTAGCCACCATGGGGAGTAGTTTTGCGACCAACCGAATTTTACTTACATATATATATAGTCATAAACGTGTTTATTTCAACACAGTTTATGTCCTTAGCTACTGTTTCTAAATAGTAACAACGTTTTCATGAATATGTTAGTATTTTTTATGTTGTTGATATTTTAACGCAGGTACTTATTCCAATATCAATTATCTTCACCCAAACCATACGCTATAAAAATCCAGTGAGGTGATTACGTACATCCTTATTATTGCTTAACATGTAGTGTTATTTACTGGTATATCACACGTTCAAACACTGCTGTCGTTTAGAGCTTTCACGGAGATGTTAGTTCCCATTTGACACACCTCGCACACACATAAGTACACTCAAGTCTGTTCTTTCCGCAACAACATTGCAACGGATTGTAGCTTGTCTTGCCAAAGCCAACAACTCGCTCGGTGGCCTGCTGAAATATACACGTATGACAGAATGACTCGCTGCGGTTGTCAACATAGGTACAAGTATAGAAGGCTGTCGTCATCACTACTTCTTTGTATGGAACAGAGGCGTGGTTCCTCTACAGAAAGCAAGTACAACTGTTTGAACGGTTCCACCAGCGATGTCGGCGCTCCATCACGGAACTGCATTGGCAGGACTGTCTCCAACAATGAGGTACAGGAAAAGGCAAACCTTCGGCGCATCGAAACCATGTTGATATTCAGACAACACCGCTGGGCAGGCCACATCTCGTGCATGGATGACCTCAGAATGTCATAAGGTTTATTTTATGGTGAGCTTCGTCAGGGCAACTGAGATAGAAGGCCTCTCACAGGCGCTAGAAGGATCAGTTGAAGCGACAACTCACTCTGACAAGACCACGAAGGTTGGGAACAGCTAGAAACAGACAGAAACAACTACAGTGCGACTACCATGAGACTGCCCAGGACTTTGCGCGTTCCAGAAGAGAAGCAGATGGGGCGAATCATAGGCGGAGGAAAGAATCATATCAGGCACCTTCAGGCCAAGTAAACCTTTGTCCAACCTGCTCCAGAGCCTTCAAATCCAGGATGGGCCTCTGCAACCACCGTAGTGCGTGCCGCCCCCCCTTGGACGGGGATCTTCCCACTGATCTCCACAAGCGAAAAATCTGCTCCACACAACGGATGACCGACAGCAAATGGGCTGGTGCTGCTGGGAGGTCAGTCATCTTTGGAACATGGCACTTGTCTTTGACAATCCAGTTCTAGTACGTGGCTTTTAGAGTTTTCTTGGATCCTTTCCACTGTTGGTTTTGAGAGTTGATCCTGAGGCTGTGATAATGGGCAGCAGTTGAATTACGGGGTAGATTTATCCCTGTGCGTAAGCTGCGCTTGATGGTACATTTTCAATGAAGCGCTTGTACAGCAAACCATCAAGGTTTTTGCCAATGTTGCCACATTGGAAGCACACAATATCCTGTTTTCCGGCAGTAACCAATTTTTCAACTGTTGCAATGGTATGATATCTTAGCCCACAGCTGGGCTAAGATATTCTAACAAATCGGTGTATTCACCAATGAGAATAAAGTCGATTTTGTGTGATGAGTTCAATGCTGTCTAACGATCATAAGCTTAGCGTCCTCTGCGTGAAAACAACAGCTTTCTCAAGTTTATTGCTCAGTATGTTGATGAATATGTGCTTGTTTTCTCTGTTCACCAAAAAACTCCTACTTTAGCAGGAGGTCATTACTGATCAGCCGCCTTCCACAGCATCATCTGAAGATGTGCCCTCTGCACATCATCTGTGGGAGGCAACGCCATGACGTGCACTGGCTTCCCATTCTTTCTCCCACACTCATCTTCAGATGATGCTGTGGAAGGCGGCTGATCAGCAAGGCCCTCCTCATTTGGACATTCACCTCCCACGCAGTTTGTGTGGGAGGTGAAGGACGGTATTCCTTCACCCAGCTTTGACATTGGACCCTCGGATCATCCAAGTCTGACTGATATCATAAGCTGTGATTGCAAAGCAGAGAGCAAGGCATGCAGCACTGACGGCAATAATATCTCATGTACCATATACTGCGCGTGTACAGCTGGCGATGCGTGTTGTAACCCTCTCACAATTGGGGACGATGCGTATGTAATATAATTTGAAATCATCGCACCTTAAAATCTATCTTTTAGCAACAATATTACGGGTCTGGGTGATGTAGGTCTTTAGTAATAGCGATGAGTGGTTTTGATGGGCGCCATCTTTAAAAATGGCGGATATATTAACGTTAGCAAACGTAATGTGTTCCATATTTGAAATTGCTGACCACAATTCTACACATTAACATAGACATGATGACTTGTGAAATTTGTTTTGACGACTGCCATCTTTAAAAATCGCGGATCCGAAAGTCGGAGAAGGCCAAACGTAAAATATTTGAAACCTCTGATCTCTAAGATCAACGTTTTGACACCAAAATTAGGGTTGTAGGTGATGCAGTTGTTAAGATATGTGAACATGCGATTTGGCGGCCACTTTGTAAAATGGCTGCCATTTCTTTAAAAACCTATACAAAAATTGCCACCTCAGACTTTCTGTTGACTGAAACACTGTAGATGACATTCGTGCAAAAAATTGCTTTTGGCAAGCAAATTGCACGGGAAGACATGGTACACTGCACTGTATCGAGAATTTGAATAGACACTTGTATGCCCTAATTGGCATATTTAAAAAAAAATGCCCTAGGACAACAAAGCTGAATTGCTTCAGGGATCCCATGGGATAGAAATTAACCAAAAAACATTATACTATAGAGCATCCATTTATTAAACTGCAAATGGACTAAGTCAACGTTAGATCGCAACGCTACTCCCACACTGCGGCTAAAAATCGGGTTTCACTGTGTTTAAAAACGATTGTTCACCTTATTATTTATATTATATATATCGCTGGGTAGATTAATCCATTATCTTGCCAATGGTATGCAAAATGTGTATGAAATATGCAAAGACAATATACACCACAGCCTAAATAACGCCTACCCCTACATATCAATAAGCCAAAACGTCACTGGCAGCCACTTATGACCACTTGTCATTGTCGTCAAAAATGACAATGTCAGTACTAACTAAAACACTGTTTTAATTACTATTGCAATTTGTTTGAGGTTGACCCTCTTTTGGACACAGATTGACTGGACTATTGGATTTCACAAGATTTCCTCTTTCTGAAGCCATGCTGCGTTTCGCACAGTATTCCATTCTTTTCAAGGTGGTCCATGTCCATGACTGCACTGGTGACGATGTGCTCCATTATCTTACATGGTACACTGCCACTGGTCAGGGATACAAGTCGATAGTTGGCCGGGTTATATTGCTCTCCTTTTTCTGAAGATTGGAGTGACATTGACAACCTTCCAGTCAGATGGAACTGTCGCGGTGGTGATGGACAACTGGAACATTGATGTTAAAATGGGAGCCACTTCTGACGATAGCTCTTTTAGCACAAGCGGACTGATGTTGTTTGGGCCGCTAGCTTTGTCAGGTTTCAGGTGTTCAAGAATCAACAGTTTCCTTATTTCCATTTCCGCTATCTGGATACTATCAAGGGTGGAAAAGTCTGCTGGTTTCATGTTGCACTTTCTAACAAATTCTTCTGAGGTATACTGTCTCCCCTCGCTGAACACTAACTGAAATTGCTTGTTGGGAATATCTACCTGTGATGTTGCCTTATTGGGTCTGATATTAGCCGACCATCAACCCTCACTCCTCAGACTCAGTGGGGCTACTCTACGTGCGCTCGCGGGCTACTCCGTCTCCTGCACGAGCGCTTGAGTCGTTTGTGCAATGTGTATGCTGTACAATATAGTTATAATAGAAGAGTGCGCAACATTTGTTGGCGTTCGCAATGTCAATGACCGCTCGCCGTTCAACATCTGTATCGTTGCAATGCGACGCCAAATCCAACTTCCACGAACACAACCATATGCCCAAATGAACAAACTTTCACAGTACCTGTCCTTTACTCAACATACCATTCTACGTATTATTGAAAGTGGACATTAATCACGGCACAAATCCGATACGAACACAAAATAAGACTCGCGTATGGTCGCGTGAAGTTTTAATCAAAAACGAGACGCGACACACGCATTTCTGAAAATATTCTACCCAGCGAAATGCCAACAACGTCCCCGTTGGAGAGCTCCTACCGGCGGCGATGGTCGTGTAAGCGTAATCATGCAGTTCACTTCTGTATCAGCCAGAAAAAAACAACAGCAATGAATTCATCAGAATACGCAACATTTTGGTGGGCTGTAATAACTATTGAAAACATAAACAAAAATTATCCAGTGAAAATAGTGTTAAATGTAGGGTTTTTTATAATGTGAAATATACACTCACTCACGCACGCACGCACGCACACACGTATATATTTCTTCAACAGTCAAGACAAAAATTGAAACATTTACAAATGATTTAGCAAAATGCATACTAAATATACTACCACGCCTGAATTCAGATGATGACTCATGTTACTCACTATAGTGATTGGAAATTTGCTGTGGTTTGCAGGTTGTTAAACAACTACATGGAAGGGAGTGGCGAAATAAAGAGAGGAGATGTTGTAATATGTAGCGCGTATATGTGTGCATAAAATAATGTGTATATTAATTTAATTTATAGTTAGGGTTTATTAGTAGGGTGTATTTTTTAAATCTATTTTGTAGAAGGTACATTTTTCTTTTCAAATGCCAGATCCCGGTCCCGTGGTCACGGCAGAACGCACATACTACTCATTCAATAATTATGATCTGAGCCTTCATAATAACAGATGGATTCACGATGCAGTGCCCATTGAAGTTGTGAACTTTCTGCGGTAGGTAGAATGCTGAGTTTTACGATGATGCTTGGTGTCGTCAGTCGACCGTGACCACAGGTCTCTGCCGCGGTTTGGTTGACAGCAGTGATCGATGCCTGAATTGAACATTCTTCTATCACTGCCCTGTAATTACGCAATCCACCGACCAAAGCCACGCGGCATACCGACCAGCTAGACAATATCAACAACTGTATAGTAACAGACTGCGACATTCTCTCGTCACAGTCTATCAGATATGGGTCGATCTAGAGGGTCATCGACGGCGACAAAAAAAGAAGTCGATTTCTCATCTGGTCTTTTTGAGGCACTGTGCGACCCCAAGGTCGCAAATAAGCTCAAGGAAATCCTGGTCAACGAACTGAGACAGGAAGTTGCTGAACTCAGAAGAATAGTCGGAGCTAAAGACAAGCAGATCGCCGATCTCCGAGATCGTGTTGTAGACCTTGAAGAAAAGGCGGACGCCCTCGAGCAATATTCCAGGCGCAACTCTCTGCGCATTTCGGGGATTCCCGAAAGGGGGGGGGGCGAGGACGTACTCGAGGAGACACTAAGTGTGATGAATTCGGCGCTTCTACCACCACTGACGGTGGAGGAAGTAGACTGCATACATCGTGTTGGCCCAAAGCTCCCAGGTAAGACACGTCCGATCCTCATCAAGTTCGCGACATATCGAACGAGACGCAGTGTCTTCGTGACACGGAAACACATTAAATACGAACAACCAGCCCCAGGACCGTCAGCGACACCGACATCCCACCCGGTATACATTAACGACGACCTCAAGAAGCAAAGATCCCACCTACTTTACGAGTGCCTCAATACCAAAAAGACCGGCAAACTAAACGACGTTTGGACTGTTGACGGAAATATTCTGATACGGGACACTTCTAACCGGGTCGTCCAAATTAAGAACCGATCGGAACTCGCGAAAAGCTGGACTCGCTGTATGCCAATAATGGTATGACATTTGTCATCATTTACACAACGTGTATATGTATTTGTCTATCGTGCAGCACATACACTACTAATGTAGATCATGATTCTATTACTCTAATACAAATGGGTTAAATTAACATACAGGTATGTTGATAGTAATGAAATTCACCTTGCTTTATTCCTACGAGTTACGTACTATGAATTACTCACTAATTCTTTTAGCACTCTTTGAATCATAGCAAGAACATATGTTTACACCGATCGATAATGGATAGAGATAAAGGCTTCTGCCAAATATGTAAAAAGAGAGTGCATAGTTGCTCCACTGTACTACAATGCATTACTTGTAAAGGGTATTATCATGTTAATTGTATCACAGTATTGAACAAACAAAATATTCAAGATTACTGTGAGTATTGGTATTGTATAAAATGTATGTCTAACATTTTTACAATCATCTCGACAATGACTGTGAATTTATAGATGTCATATTTGAAAGTTGGATGCATGTTAATATTTCTTTCTCATTCCAAGAACTAGAAAAGAAAGCTTTCGTACCGTTTGAAATCAACAGTGAGTCAGATACAGACATCCTATTTAACTCTGATCTAGATACAAATTACTATTGTGAATTCACTCAAAACATGAATAAGTGTAATTACCATATAGAAGATACCTTTAATAAGTCATGCACACAAATTGGTGTAACAGATACCACATTCTCTGTTGTTCATGTCAATATTAGAAGTATGCCTCGCCACCACCAACAATTTGGAAATTACTTTGCCAATCTCAATCACTCTTTTTCAATAATTGGATTCTCTGAAACGTGGCTACAGGAAAGCAGTGTTGATACTTATAACATTGCAGGTTACCATATGATAAATAACTACAGAAACAATAAAAAGGGTGGTGGCGTGGCGGTCTGCATAAAAGACTCGCTTCTCTACATACGAAGAGAAGATTTAGATAAAAGTAATGAAGATATAGTGTGTATTTATTGAGTTGGACAAAGGTATATTTACATATAAAAGGAACGTTATTATATGAGTTGTGTACAGGCCACCAGACAAAGACATAAATGTATTCACCTCAAACTTTTATGCTATTTAAAAAAATATCCATAAAGAGAATTGCCTGTGTTATCTCATGGGTGATTTCAATATCAATCTGCTAAATGTGGATAAACATGTACCTAGCTCAGAATTTCTTGAATATATGTATACCATGTCATATATTCCTCTCATTAGCAAGCCAACTAGAGTAACTGCTACTTCTGCCACACTTATTGACAACATTTTTACTAATAACCTAACTATAAATAGCACAGAAACCTGTTCTGGTATACTATATACAGATATATCAGATCATTTTCCTGTCTTCTATGTCGATAACAATAGTTGTTCAACTTATGTAAACACAAAATACATAACTAAGATACCGATCAGAACATAGCAAAGTTTACAACAACAAGTCTAACTAATGCTGACTGGTCTCTTGTTACTTCTGAGCATGATGACCCAAATAATGCATATGCTGCTTTCTATTCACAGTTTGGTAAGCATTATCTTAACTGCTTTCCTGAAGTAAAGATTAAACAAAAATACAGCAACAGGAAACCATGACTATCACATGGGCTGAAGACCTCAATAAAATGTAAAAATAAATTATTCGCCTACTACAAAAAAACCCTACCCTTACTAATGAAACTAACTATAAAGCATACCGCAATAAGCTTAACTCAATTTTAAGAAGAGCAGAAAGAAATCACTATCAACAGTTATTAAAGCAAAATCAATCAACTCTTCTGAAATCATTGCAACTTATTAAGTAAATAATCAATAAAAAACCTCCCCAATCTCCCAAGATAACTATTAATAATCAATTAATAACCGATAAAAAGGTAATTGCCAATTACTTCAATAACTATTATGTTAAGGTTGGACCATCGTTGGCTGAAAAGATTACCAAAGATGGTAATGACCCGTCAATATATATTAAGCATTGAAACTTCCATACAATATTTATCTCCCCAGTTGAACTGAATGAAGTAGAAACTATAATCAAAGATCTAAAAATATCATGCCCTGGTTGGGACTTAATAACTCCACATATTGTTAAATTAACATATCATACTTTCTTACTTCCTTTAACACATGTTATTAACTTGTCGTTAACTAAAGGTATTTTTCCAGACGACCTGAAAAGAGCAAAAGTGATCCCGATATACAAAGGCGGTGACAAGACACTCGTAAACAATTACCGTCCAATATCGATTTTGCCAGTTTTTTTCTAAAGTTCTAGAAAAAATAATGTACAACAGATTAACATCTTTCATAAACAAGCATAACATCTTATATGACTACCAGTTTGTACTTACTAGGAGTTTTTCTTGATTTCAGTAAAGCTTTCGATACAGTTGACCATAAAATATTACTTAATAAACTAGAACATTATGGCATTAGAGGAAGAGCACTTGCCTGGCTGGAAAGTTATTTGTCTAATAGAACGCAGTATGTTTTATTTGATGGAATAAAATCGAACATTCAGTCTATATGCTGTGGTGTCCCACAGGCATCAATAATAGGCCCACTGTTATTCTTAATCTATATTAACGACATTGTTAACGTATCAGATATCCTATTTCCTATTATATTTGCTGATGATACAAATGTTTTTGTCAATGGTAACAGTCTTAGCGAGCTAGAAACTGTGATGAATCATGAACTGCAAAAAATTGTTATTTGGTTAAAGAGTAATAAACTATCTTTAAATATAAGTAAAACACATTCTATTGTCTTCAAATCAGTAAATAAAAAGGTATCCAATCCAATTGCCATCCTTATTGATGGACTACAAATTACTCAAGTAGAAAACACAAAATTCTTAGGAATTTTAATCGATGCTAATTTGTCCTGGATTTTTCATATACAGTATATAAAATCTAAAATAGCCAAAGGCGTTGGAATTATAAGTAAAGCTAGAAAAACCCTGAGTAGATCATCCCTTGTAACGTTATACTGTATACATTTTTATATCCATATCTAACGTATTGTGTTGAAGTGTGGGGAGGAGCATGCCATATAATACACATCTTAGTTCTTTATACACATTGCAAAAGTATGCAATTCGGTTAGTTATGTCAGCTCCATACAGAGCGCACACAGACCAACTCTTCAAGAAGCTGTCCATTTTACCAATAAGAAAAATCTACGAATACACGGTTGTGCTGTTTATGTACAAAATCGTTAAGAGTATGTTTCCGTCAGTTATGTCTTATCACACAGACTTATGACAAGCACAAGGGACCAAGGGTGTTCATTAGAAATAACGAACTACACGAACGTCATAGGACACGCAACGCAGAATTACTACATGTGCCGATTTCAAAAAGTAATGTATTATATAAAACCATTAGATATCGAGGTGTTAAATTATGGAACTATATGGCGACAACAGTGGATTGTAATTTGAGTCGTTTGTGCAATGTGTCTACTGTACAGTAATATAATAGAAGAGTGCGCAACATCTGTCGACGTTCGCAATGACCGCTCGCCGTTCAACATCTGTATCGTTACAATGCGATGGCAAATCCAACTTCCACGAACACAATCATATCCCCAAATGAATCAACTTTCACAGTACCTGTCCTTTATTCAACATAACATTGTACGTATTGTCGAAAGTGATCATTAATTATGGCACAAATACGATACCACCAAAAAACCGACTCGCGTATGATCGCGTGAAGTTTTAATCGAAAACGAGATGCGACACACGCCTTTTTGAAAATATTCTAACCAGCGAAATGCCAACAGCGTCCCCCGTTGAAGTGCTCCTACCGCTAGCGTGATCATGCACTTCACTTCTGTATAAGTCAGAAAACACAACAACAATGAATTAATCAGAATTCGCTGGTGAGTTGTAATAACTATGGAAAACATAAAATATAATTATGCTGTGGAAGTTGTGTTAAATGTAATGTTTTATAATATGGGATATATATATATAATATATAGCATAACACACATCTCATTTAATATCAGTCTTATTTGTTTAATTAATAAGATGATTACATCTCATTTAATAATTTTATGTAGCGCGTTTATGTGTGCATAAAATAATGTGTATATTAATTTAATTTATAATTGTACACATAAATATAAAATAGAATGTACGTAGTTAATTTGTTGCAGTTAGCTGTGCCTACAAAAATGGAAACCACAGAAGGCCGCGTATTGCGCCTATGTGAAGAAGGCCATAGTGTTTTAGTCATAGGTCAGGCAGGTTCAGGGAAATCTACTTTAATCAGGGCTATGCACACGGCATTAACAAAGAAAGGAAAACGTGTGGCATTAACTGCTGCAACGGGAATCGCCACCATGCAACTGAATGCAGGAGCTATGACGATTCATAGATGGGCTGGAACCAAGGTGAGATTATAAAATAAAAAGATATAAGTAAATATGCATGTATTAATTTGTGTGTGTGTGTGTTTGTAGTTGTGCATGTATGCATATATATAATAATGGCGCCTAAATCCTTGGAAACCAGATATGTATGTAATGAATATATATATATATATGTATATATATATATATATATACATATATTGCGCAAAGCAATAATACAACACCAGAATATTCTATTTATGGCCAGAATAACGTTCTGACAGTTATTTATTACTAAAGTAATAAATACATATATGAGTTTTTAAATGCAAACATCTACAATGAAATGTGAGCCAGTTGAGTTCTTGAAACATTGCCTCATTTACTTAGCTTAAACATTGTAATAAAAGGCCCATACCGTACCATATTTAAGTTATGGTAATATACAACTACGTAATTGAATTAATGTCTGCAAGACCTTTCGATGACTGAGCCTCCTTCCTATTTCACATAACAGTGGGGGATAATGCCATTCTGCCACAACGTTACTTAGTGCTAATTAATGTAGCACCATAAAACAACTTCATAACCAGGTTTGATAAGGACCCCTATATGCCCAATATTACCGATATATATATATATATAATATTATATATGTACACACAGTATATATATATATATATATATACAAGAAATGGAAGATCTCACCAGTCACAAGTCTTCATATCACTCTAACATTGTTGAATAATTATTTAGAAAAGCAATATTTCATGAACTGGAATACTTTACATGATTAGGAAATGTTAAATATTTCAGGATGGACGCTTCACTACAAGTGAAATGTGTAACTTTGTTGAAACGGACGAGGCATTCTGTGACGTGCATGCACGCATAACATCTGCAGATGTCCTAATTATTGATGAAATATCAATGGTACGGGTAATGTGCGCAAAAAATGTGTTGCTTACATGTGTGTGGTGACAGTTATTATGCGTTCTTAAAAAACGGTGAAATGCAAAATATCGTTAAACGTATTTTTATATATATACAAATAAAATGCATGCGTTTTACGACATGTTGCTCTTCCATTTATCATGTAAGTTATTGTGTTTCTACAGATTAGTTTGAAAACGTTCACACAAGTTGACTATGTATGCCGCCACATAAGGAAGTGCAGCTATACTTTAGGTGGTATACCGTTGATTTTGTGTGGAGATTTTCTTCAGTTGCCCCCTGTCCCAAACATGATGTATGGCGACAGGGGTGATTTCATATTGAGCAGTCCCGTTGTTGGTGCAATGCATCACATCAACCTCGAGTCAGTGAAACGTCAGCAATGTCGTTCATTTATACAAGCTGTTCGCGAGGTACATTTAAGTTTAATGTTGCCTTTCATCCAAACTGACACTTTTCAACTTGCAGATGAACAATATATATTAGGTAATTTGCTCTACTGCATTGGGTTATGACAATACATATGTCAATATACCAAATTTAGCCAAGTTATTGCACCTGTTCTTAATGTTCTTAACTGCAGTAATGTAAACCCATATTAAGTAGAACATATGTCTCTCATTCTTTCTCTCCGTCTCTCCCTGTCTCCCTCCCTCCCTCCCTCTCTCCCTCCCTCCCTCCCTCCCTCCCTCTCTCCCTCTCCCTCTCTCGCATATGCATTAACTATTCACAAATGCCAAGGCAAGTGACTACATAAATAGTAAAAGTGTTTCATTACCATACACGAATAATACATTTATAAAACTACCTCATTTATATGTTATAAATAGAAGAAGACAGAGAAATGACATGTTGTTAATGGTTACACAAACACGTTGTGCTACTTGTTCCTGCCCTATATAGGAATGACTTTGGGACCTACTGTCGTCCATGCCGAAAATGTGTTTGCGGCAGGCCAACTGGCTGTAGTCATCAGCCGTGTTCGCAAACATAGCGACCTGCAGCTAATTGGATTTAAAATAGAGCAGTGTCTACGGCCTACGGAAGCTGTAACTTCATTTTACGGTCGACCTCCGATCGCTGTCGTTGCGGATACCACTTGTTGTCATCGCCACGTATTGCCACGTATGCATTTTGTTCATTTATAGGGAAAGGTGACTAACATGGATCCTGTAGCAAATCACCCGTCCAAATGTAAATACTATCGCTGTACCGAAACAATCACAAAAACAGTACATTTTTATAGGTGTTTATTAAATATTAGAACTGCTATGCACAGTTATATTTACTATTGTATCCGTGTTGTACAATATATTGTCATAAAATGCACTTCATGTAATAAACTAATTAATTGTGCTATCTGTGTAGATACTACAGTCTCACAAGAGGATTGTACGTTCATGTAAACACGCCATTGCGAAAACGACGACACCATTTCGGAATCGTCAAGTGATTTAGACGATGGTGAGCAGAAATTATATCCTCTTGCATGTAAAATGAAAGATAATAAAAATCGCATTAACAGTAATGAAAGTAACACCAGTAACATGTAATTATATATTTTATGATTGCACAATAAACCAGTAATGTTTCTTTGTTAACTGCTGATGCTGAAGTAATTTGCTCTCAGAGGAAGATATGCACAGAGAAGATGAGTATCTTCACTCTCACAGTGCAGAGGCGAATCGTGAGTGACATCGTGCAACGTCTTAAGGACGCATTGCCAAAAGAGACAAAAAACCAGCGAGATCGGTTAGCAGCATTGACACAAATGAACGAAGTCAAACTACACAACTTTGGTGTGTATGTCTTCAATGCCATATCAGATTTGCACGACGCTTGCACAACAGGTAAAGTGGAAACAAAAGATCTCACCCACTTGGTCAGGTCATGCAACACATTGCTGAGAGAATGCATGCAAAACCAACTCAAATCGTTGTGAAATGGATTGTCACCTGCTGCACAAAACGCAGTTGTGGTTGTGTTTGCGGAAATAAGAAAGTACATTTTTACATCATGTCAACCACCATTTCCTCCTGACAGGCAACGTGTGTCTTACAATATGATAGAGGCCGGGGAAAGTAAGCTCCGCTACTAGGGAGGTCGGTGCATTGCAAAGATGAAATATGCAACTGTGACGCGATTACGTCGTCACATGTATGTACGAACGGATCTGTACGCTTACGAACAGAGGAAGCTAAATTTGTTGCGGCAGTTGACCAGAACAGAGAGCGAGATCCGCGCCTCATCAACAAAACAAACATCACTTATGGTCACACACGTACAGCAAAACCTCTCGAGATCATTGACACACATATCTGATGAAACTTTCAATTTTTTTCACAACTACACTGTGCCGTTTGTGAAATTCAGGATGTCCATGCTTTTTACAAGCATGGTTCGGAAATTTTGAATATCGTGAAGGATGCTCTCTTATCTAAAGGAGATCTCGTTGCAAGTTTCTGTGAGTGTTTCCGTGACGGCGGAGACCAGTGCATAATAAAGCTCCTGCGATTGCATCAATCGACACATGGCGGTTAGTAACAATCAGTACCGGAAAGCTCTAGTCCACGAGTTCCGACACAAAAGGAAGCAAGCCCATCGAACAGAGATTCAGAAGGCAACGAAGCGGTTGAAAACATCTCGTGCATCAACATCGGTAGATGCAAGGAGTAGTCTTGAAAACATATGTAATGTGTGTCGTGGCAGTTACACGAAAGGTAAAAGTTAATACTCGTGTACACAGTAGATATGTGTTGCAGTTAATGCAAACTTTGAACTAATTAATCAAAATTCACCCAGAACACCATTGTACAGTTCTACTTCCCTTGTAGAGCTTCCATCTGATGTACACATAAATCATATGCAATGTCGCATAAATGTCCACGTACACAATTTGCGCTACAAAGTTGCCATAAAGGTGTCTTATTGAAGTGAATCATAATTGGTGTATAACTTTTAAATAATATAAGCCGTAATCATTTGTATACAGGAGAAAACTGGATACAGTGCGATGAATGCAGCAGATGGTTGCACTTGAAATGCACTGGGCTGTCTCAAGATGCATTCGATGTGCACATTGTCAACTCGGATTTGGCGTACAGATGCCCCATATGTGTAGCTTTGGAGTAAGCGTAACAGACAGTGAGTACTGATTTACATATGATGTAAAGTACTTGTAGATACTGTTACGATGGCGGTTCGATGTCATAGTCTCGATAGTGTATAATGATCACGATAACTTATTCTTTCTACGATCTATTAAGCAATCGCACAAAGACATTGGCTAGTAAAAAACACAGAAGGAAACAAGAATTATATCTTCACTTCTTATGAAGCGCGAGCCGGTGAGGATAGAGTTAAAAGACGCTGCAAACACCATAGAGGTACTACCGCAAGAAGAGTACTATTTCTAATAATTTTAGAGTAGAAGCCGAACGTAACCAACAAATCGTTTAAGTAGTCGCTGTTTTAGCCTAAACGTCTTTATGCAGTAACACGATCACACTGTTTTGTTTTTCTTACGCAATGGTTCACTGCACGTGAAATTATACGGTGACGCACCTTTAAGACACGCATTTGACTTTCTTGACCGCTTATTACGGCTCTTTCCTAGAACAACAGAATTTACACCTTTAGAATACTGAAGATATGTGGGATTTGTATTTGCCCCATGATTTTGAGATCTCTGCTGGCAAAAGAAGTTTTCAACAATGTCTGTGTTCAGACGGGAAGGCATTATTGAACTAAACACTGAATCGAGCGTCACTCAGATCAAGAACAGTTGAATCATTGTTTACCAAAGTAATCAGTTTGCTAGTAACACTTAGAAACTCTAAAGTACCCGTCAGTTGGTTTCGGTTATCATGTCTCAAAGTGTCGGCGAACGTTTTCATGAGGAGCCACATATCGCCACTGAGACATTCCTCAGCTAGATGATTACGCATTTTCAAGGATGACGTCAGCTCGATATGTTCTTTAGTTAACCGATGGTGGATTCGTGACATTTCGGGGTTGCATGTTACGTCCCACGTGAATGCAGCCCGCCAATGTTCCCATACTATGGGAAACCCGTTCCAGTGAAGATGACGTGTACAGGCTGGCGTAGTGCCGCTGTTGAAAACGTTGTTGCGTAACCTTTTTATAACATGTTTAACATCAACACCAAATACAATTGACTCGCCCGGCACTTCATCGTTCTCTAAAGTCATATTTGTTTTTAGTGGTGAATTTGGGTTAAAAAGCATCTTCAAAAATGACCTATTAGCACTAGCGCCATCAAAAAGACAACATTTTATTTGGAAATCATGCTCCCATAAGTTGCGCACTGCCTCCCAAAAGAGCAAGCTAAGATGGTACGCAAGTACACCAACAGCTGGAAAATGTGCAAACGGAAATAAAAAAACCAGTGAAACCCAGAAATTCCATTTGCAGCACATGTGTTGCTAGTGAACTAGGTTTGTCAAATGATTTCGTAGCATCCAAAGCATTGCGTTCCTTGCCCATATCAACGACACCGGACAGTGTGCTGTTACCATTGCGGTAATCAAGTTGTAGATCTTGTTGAATAGACATTTCATCAAAAATAATCCCCACCCCTCTCGACCTGACTGGTGCAACTGTTTTTCTTTTGGAGTTGCATCCATCCATGAGAACACCTCCGGCAAAAAACCTGGTCGCTGATCTACAGCATTCTTATAGTATTGCAACAATCGAACAGATGGTAACAACAAAACTCCACTGTCTACGGCGTCTTCATAAGCAGCCGGTGACCTATTGTACAGACCAATCACAAACTGGATGACTGAGCGATCCCATCTTCGTCCGTTTGGTGTAACCGCGCTGTTGTGCACCATGGCTTGAATCAGGTCGAGAGCTCCGTCTTTCAAATTCGGTGCTTCTTTTTGAACAACTTCTCTAATGTCGGTGTTACGCTAAACAGAACGGTACCAAAATGTGTCACACACGCATACCTTTATGTATTGCTAATTAAGTTTAATGTGTCAGTATGCTGTCGTGTAATCACTGGTGAACCTGTTGCATTAGTTTCTATAGGGCCAATTCGAAATTCATCAACAAATGACCAAACTGTTTAAGCTGTACATGCAACACGTGGTCAGGCTGTACGTACAGTAAACGTAATCACGTTCTACGTACGACATAACGCTGGTCAAACCGTCGTAAGTTGGGTAATTTAATGATTATGTTGTGTCAAGGAACATATTACTTACCTCTGTTGTTGCCTGTGCCGCTTGCACCCGATTGCAATTGAGGCAACACGTTCCTTTCGCCAAGAAATGAAGTAAAACTGGGCAGCGAACGTTTTTTAAATATTGCTGCCCGTTGCGTACTTGCATGACTGTCGACTTTGACGGACGTATTCTTTCACTTCCCACCTTCACTCCTTCGCACAGTCGACAGAGACACACGAAAGAAACGTGACAGCGCATGAATTACTTTTGTCTGAAATATTTGGGGAAATCCCCACTGCTGTAGTGGTATCACTTCATTGGAAATGGTGATCTCATAGTTATTACCATCGATGGTTAGGATACATGCCACATTGTTCATGTGCGGCAGTAATTGACAGTATGCATTGCCACCGATGGGTACCCACCCATTGTGAGTGAGTAATTCCTCTGTCGCTGTATTCGTTGAGGCTGGTGGACGCTTCACAAGACCAACGTACACACCTGAGTGAACAAGCATTCATTGGTGGAATGCAGTATTTATAAATGCGTCACACGCACGCACGCACGCATTCACGTACACACACACTCACCTACGCAGGCACGCACGCACGCATACACGCACGCACGCATATATATGTACACACACACACACACACACACACACACACACACACACACACACACACACACACACACACACACACACACACACACACACACACACACACACACACAGACACACACATATATGTATATCAATAAACACACGCACATACTCACACATGCACACACACACTCACACACACACTCACACACACACACACACACACACACACACACACACACACACACACACACACACACACACACACACACACACACACACACACACACACACACACACACACACGGTTAGTTTGCATTCATTTGATTTGCTGCCGTGAGTTTCCTAACCATAATTAGGGATTTGTACACATACATTTTTCTGTTTTTTTATGAATGTCAATGTAAAGTTACGGTCAGGAGGGTCCAATCGAATGGAGCGTGATTATTTTGCAAGGCTTTGACGTTTACATCGTATACATCCAAGCTGCTACGTACACTTTGAATGTTTACATCGTATACATCCTAGCTGCTACGTACACTTTGAATGTTTACATCGTATACGTCCTAGCTGCTACGTACACTTTGAATGTTTACATCGTATACATCCTAGCTGCTATGTACACTTTGAATGTTTACATCGTATACGTCCTAGCTGCTACGTACACTTTGAATGTTTACATCGTATACATCCTAGCTGCTACGTACACTTTGAATGTTTACATCGTATACGTCCTAGCTGCTACGTACACTTTGAATGTTTACATCGTATACATCCTAGCTGCTATGTACACTTTGAATGTTTACATCGTATACGTCCTAGCTGCTACGTACACTTTGACTGTTTTCAGTGTGCAGTTTGAAATCATATTCATCTTGCAACTTGTAACGTATTCATCTGTCGGATATATAAAGTAACGTAGGACTACCTTCACTGGTCCTGTGCTTTCCATCTGGTCCATCTTTTATCCTGACCATCACCTTTGGAAACATACGCCTGAGCAACCTCCAAAAGGCCTACAATTAAAAAGGTGTTTTATGTATACGTACAGTAAATAATAACAATCCTATCATATTTATGTGACGTTTATGTTATCTGATGCATTTCATATTCTTGTTTATTTTCTTTTTGATTAATTACTTGTGTATGTGCACGCATTGCACTTTCAGTATTATTATAATAAAAAAACATACTTACGGTAGCATGCTTATCTTCTTTAACTACAGTACAAATATAATGTTTTAAAACATCTCCTCTCTTTATTTCGCCATCCTCTTCCATGTAGCTGTCTAACAACCTACAAACCACAAAAAACTTCCAATCACTACAGTAAGTAACCTGAGTCATCATCTCAATCCAGGCGTGGTAATATATTTAGCATGCATTTTGCTGAATCATTTGTAAATGTTTCAATTTTGTCTTGACTATTGAAATATATACATATTTATACATGTTATATATATGTATATATAAATATGTATATATTATATATATCCATCCCATATTATAAAACACTACATTTAACACAACTTCCACAGCATAATTTTTTTTCCCATAGTTATTACAACTCACCAAAATGTGGTGTATTCTGATGAATTCATTGTTGTTGTGTTCTGACTTATACAGAAGTGAAGTGCACGATCACGATAGCGGTAGGAGCACTTCAACTGGTGGCTTGCGGTGATTTCTATCAATTGCCGCCAGTTCCCGATATGGGACATGGGGATGTTGGGGATTTTCCCTTCAGCTCTAAATACTTCCAGTCAATGCATCACGTGAATTTGACAACTGTCAAGCGACAGCACAGCGGAAGCTTCATAGAAGCTATTGGCGAAGTGGCGACCGGTAACGTGAGTGCTTTGTTTTATTTGTATATCGTTGGAGCGCATTGGCTCCACTGAAGTATCGCACTCTCAAACTAGATACATCCCGGGTTCTAATGTTATTCTGCCGTTTCGAACATTGAGCAAGTTCGTGTACTCTACGTTGCTCAACTTCAATGATGTCTATGAATGAGTACCTAGCTATAGACACTGGTGGATATTTGTGCGTTCACTTTTCGCGCATTAATTGCAGCGTGGCTGCATGCTTCCCCAGAAAAGTCGGGATAGTTTTCCATTGAACAGGTGTGGCAGGGAGTAAAGTGTACAGCATTGAGCATCCGTGAGGACTGGGCTATATATGAAGTGGCTTTGAAAAATACAAACGTCTCCACAACGTCTTAGATATCAACATATTTTCCAATTCATCATTACATCCTTCGACCTTCAGTTGTGTACTAACTTATTCCGTGTATTTGCCAAACAGGTCAATGAGGCCACCGAACGTACACTGGCCTCGTTATCACGTCCCGTGCCAACACGTGGAGTTGTGCATCTATATGCAACAAACCTTGACGTCGACATGCACAATCACGACTGCCTCGAAGCAATGGAGGAAGAAATACACGTATATCACTCCAGAGATACCGGTATGTCGTGTATACAATAGTTACATGTACTTGCGCATTTGAACAGTGTTTGTGACCTTTATGTACAGTCACATGTTACAATCACATGTATGCGGTCGATAGTTAAAATACATGTAGCATAATGTATGTATATGTGTATATATAATGTATATGACCTTGGTGTTTGACCGGAAAACAGAACCACACACCCGAAATCCATTATTGTGTATTCATTTCCTGTACAACCTGGTGTACGTGTTGTTTAATTGTATGACAATATAATTGTTATTAATTTATTGCCGCAGGTGATGTTTCGTTCCTGCGACGGATGTTGACGCCGGTCGACTTATATCTGAAGGTTAATGCACCAGTGATTATAACTTGTAACGTTTCTAACCGCTTGGTGAACGGCATGCAAGCCGTAGTTCTGCAAACATGCCCCGAATACGTTACAGTAAGAACACAAGATGGGCGCATAGGAAAGTTACGCAAGGCGGCGTTTGTTAGCTACTCCCCAATAACACAGAAACTGGCTGCGACCCGGTATCAGATTCCTCTGAGACTTGCATTCGCTATGACGATTCACAAGTGTCAAGGCAAGTAATTTCACCAGTAATAGTCATTACATGTTGTTTCTAAATACACTCACTACACTATTTGTATAACAGCTCCTGTGCCACATGACAGAAGCGCACCTCCTGTATCTCGTTTTCTCTGCATCTCCACATATATGATTTTCTCTCACGACCACATGCACAGTGGTACGTTGATATTTCTGTATTTATTATGTATTATTTTACCCACATTTGCTAATGACGACGTAAGGATGTTGCAAAGACATGCTATAGAAAACAGCACGTGGATACTTGACACCGAAATGGCATAACGTTGTAAGTCCTACAAACGTCGTATTTGTTCCTGTAAGGTGCAGTTATAAAAATGCAACATTTATAATGTTTTCAAAGCTCTATAATACATGTTTATGTTTCATTCAGGCCTAACACTTCGGTGCACCGTTGTGTGAGAAGGTGTTTGCACCAGGCCAGCTAGGGGTTGCAATAAGCCGGGTGCGGGATCCTGCCGACCTTCAAAATCATTGGCTTCACAAGGCAAGCGTGTCTGGCCCACAACCGTTGTGTTACTGATTTCTACGCACGCACGCCGCTTGCAGTGCAACAAGACGTAAACTGTTGTCCGCAGCTATCGAAGGTTTGTGATTTTCATTCCGATGTATTATTGAACAGTTCAGGTTATTACATCATACAACGATTTGCCATGAAATGTCGTTTTATTGCAAACATTTCATACGAAAAATGTAACAGTATTGTAATGTTAAATCTATATTAATCATATATATATATACATATATACACAACACTTATACATGTTTAAATTTGATTTCATACCCGTTTCCATACAATACTATCGGTACGTATGATTAATACGTTTCGTGTATTCGTTCAGTTGAGAAAGTGACACATGAACATCGTGTTGTGAAAGCTGCGACCACATCATTACACATAGCTGCGCTCACACCTGACTGTGGACAACTGCCAGATGAGCTTCCGGTTGTGGAGGCTGCGGTCACATCATTACTCTCAGATGCTCGCACAACGGACGATGCAAACGACTATGTATCAGATACAGATAGCATGGATTACGGTGAGTTACAACATGCTTGTAATAGTTGGAACATTTGACCCCTACTGTTATACACATGTATGAATATTCATATGTATGCAACTAATCGTTTGAATGTACTGTAATCACGGCTACAAAAATGTCGACGTGTTGCGAGATAATACCACATTTTTTCATCAGCATTTAAAAAGACAGCAGTTGGCAGTTCATGTACGCTTACGTCAATTATTCACCATTGTCTTTCTTGGTTTCAGAAGACGTTTCACATGCTCATTTCGACGCAATACAACACATCTTAAAAACAGTTAACACAACAATGCCCTCAAGTACTTACAACCAAAAACAACGGCATGCAGCATTTCAACAACTCGATAAAGACAAACTATACAATTACACTGACATTGTGTACACGCATTTCACACAGCTGCGCAAACCCCTCACCTGCAGAAGAAAAATCGAGACAAAACACCGAACAGAATTCATGAGATCCTGCAATGATTTCTTCAAGGTGTGTACATATTGAAATATGCATGTTTATAACATAAGAAGAAACATTGCATAAGAAATATTCTACTTTTCCTATATTGCTGTAATAATTATATGTAAATGTATATATGTATATATATATATATATATATATGCATATACACAAATATTACGTACTCGCATTTCACACAGCTTAGCAAATCCCTCACCTCCAGAAGAAAAATCGAGACAAAACACCGAACAGAATTCATGAGATCATGCACTGATTTCTTCAGGGTGTGTATTGAAATATGGATCTTTATAACATAAAAATAAACATTGCATAAGAAATGTTGTATTTTTTCTATATTGCTGTAATAATTATATGTAAGTGTATACAATTGTTACGTAATGTACTAATGAAATATATTTCCTGTTAAGGTTTGTGTGGGAACACACATGAAAACTCTCTGTGGAGCTACCATGACGTCATGGCAACACGCGGCAGCTGCGTACGTCCTCAACGAAATACGCGCGCACGTCATATGTGACCGCATACTACAAGACGACACTCCACAAGAGCCTGAGCCGTCAACATCTACAGCGCCACCACCCAACCAAATGACAGATGCAGGGCTAGGTCAACTGAGGTACCTTGGTGGGAGATGTGTAGCTATGATGCAGTATAAAACCGTGACCCGCCTCAGACGCCACATACACGTAAACATTAATGTTTATAGGCATGAAAAAGCCAAACTGAAAGTTTTGCGTCATCTAATCAGAGGGGAAGGACAGCTACGAGCAATAACAACAATGCCTTCGTCGCTGAATGTCACAATGAGCAAACAGAACGTCAACCGTTCGCTGCTCAACATAAGCGATGACACGCTACATTTCTTCATCACCCTGCACAACGCTGTCCGCCGTCTACAAGGACTGGACGCTTTAGCGGAACACGGGGCCAGTGTCCTCAATGAATTGCTGACGGTGACATTACAAAATCAATTATGAAGTGCATGCCACATGGCGGCGACGTCGATATGATCACTGTCATTTTTACAGCATGTGTTGGCCGTTACCTTGCCGTTAGCAATAATCAATTTCGCAAGGCATTGGTACACGATATGCTGAAAAAACATCAGCACACAGACTAGAAATACAAAAGTCAGCAACATCCAAGAAGACCAAACGAATGGACAACTTATGCAACATGTGCGGAGGCCGCTACAAAACATGTAAGCAATACATGTACGCCGTCGTTAGTAATCGCATTCAGACATGTACTAATTATTTTATTAATCCATACATAAAACTCACGTACATGTAGTATTGTGTACACGTATAACATACGGCTATTAATAATTGTGTAAATGCGATATGTCGGTATGAATATAAGCAACGTAAAAATATTACTCAATATAGCAAAAAGTATTTCCTTGTAGTAATACTTGTCTTAATTATTACGTAGCACAAACTTGGATACAGTGCGACACCTGTCAACGATGGCTGCCCAGATCATGCAGCCAGCTGACTGCAGAAAGGTGGTTAGCACACGCCAGCAAAGAAGACCTGCCGTTCGCATGCCCGAAGTGTGTTGACAGCGATTCAGAGTGAACTGTACATTAACATATGTTGAATGTATGGGATTTAGAGGGAAATGCATGTGTTTATGACGAGTTTCTTGAGAAATTATGAAGAAAAGCATCTACTTGATTAACATTATTTTAGGGCTAACTTTACATACACGTTTATCACATTTCTTGCATTTACATTTATGATCGTTTGCCTCGTTTATTCAAAGGTTGGTTGCAAGAAAAAATGTAAGGAACAGCTCCTTTTAAACCAGCATTTGATTTCTTTGACCTTTTCTTACTGCTTCTCCCGAGCAACACTGAATTAACGCCTTTGGAATATTGCAGGTATGTCGGATTTGTATTAGCGCCATGTTTTTGCGATCTTTGCTATGAAAAAAAATTATCCGTTATGTCAGTATTTAAACGTGACGCCATAATGGAACTGCCAGATGTGATACGTTTCTTCATAATTTCTCTCAAACTCGTACAGCAAAACATAATGTCCTCCCTGGTTTCCTGGGACATGAGATAACTTTTTTAGGGGGGTGTCGACATCTGCACGGGCAAGGACTTCCTTTTCCCAGTTAGAAAATAATTACATTGTTGTTTCTAGAGTACAGAATCTGCTGTCAGCTAGGTGAAGGACAGGAGAATCATTGTTTACGAAAGATATCAAATCACTAGTAATGGAAAGAAATGTCAAAGTACCGGTAAGAAGTTTTCGTTGTCCTTCACCTAGACTGTCAGCGTAGTTCTTCATCAGGGACCACATGGCGCTGTTCAAGCATTCTTCTGCTAGGTGATTTCTCATTTCGGAGACAGTGGTAAGGAAAATATGTTCTTTTATTAACTTGTGGTGCAGAGGGTCATCTCTGGATTACACGTTATATCCCAGTTATAAGCAGAGCGCCAGTGGTCCCAGATGATTGGAAATCCTTCCCAGTGCAGGTGTATAGTGCTAAAAGATGTAGTTCCACTGTTAAAAACGTTATTACGTAAACGTTTGATGACATGTTCAACGTCCATTCCTAAAACTATTGTTTCACCCAAAACTTGTAAGTTTTCAATTGTCATATTGACGTCCAGTGGTTTAAGTGGGTGAAACAACAGCTTAAGGAATGACTGGTTAGCGCTGGCGCCATCAAACAAGCAAAAATGAACATGAAAATCATAATCGAAGAGGTGGCTAATAGCCTTCCAGAACAACAGAACAAGATGGTGCGCTTGCACACCGACGGTAGCGAAGTGGGCAAATGGAAACACAAATCATGTGAATCCCAAAAACTCCATCTGGAGAACATGTGTCGCTAACAATGTGTTGTTGTTATTTCCCTTACTTTCTTGTACACCGTGTAATTTTTCTAAGGCGTTGGATTCCCTTTCCAGGTCGACTACCCCCGTCCCGAGAATCCAGTTGGAGATCTTGCTGTATTGACATTTCATCAAAGATGAGTCCGCCATGTCTCCCACTCCCAGGAACGTGTTTGTCAGTTGCGGTTATGTCAATCCACTCGAAGACATCAGGCAAGAAACCTATGGACAGATTAATGTTTAATGTTATGGCCATTTGGTTTGCCTACATTGCCAGTGCGTTCGATATGAGTTTCACGTTTGTCATGATGGGTGAACAGTTTACGAAAGTGGAAAGGGTTAACGTATGGTGTAACAGTGGTCATATCAATGTGTCATCACGGTTATGGAGAAGCAGGATATGAAGTGACATCCCACGTAAATATGACCACTATAATGATATCATAACCATACATTGCTGTATATATATGTATGTATGTAAGTTTTTTTTTCCATAGTGTAATGCACCCACCTGGTCGTTGATCGATGGAGTTCTTGTAATACTGGAGCAGTCTAACCGACGGAAGAAGTAACGCGCCAGTATCGGTCGCATCTGCATAGGCTGCGGGTGATCGGTTCCAAAGACCGAGGGCGAACTGGACCACAGATCGCTCCCATCGTCGTCCCTGTGGGGACACGGTGCTGTTTTTCACCATCGATGTTATCACATCAATGCACTCATCGCCGAGGTTGGGGGCTTGCCGTTGTAAGATGTCTTTAATGTCGACGTTACGCTATATACATAAAAGTACAGTATTGATGCACTGGTGGAATATGTGCAAACGTTAACAGTAATTTATGTGTGATATTCATGATGTGTTATGAAAGTTTTGCAACAGAATGTAATCGTGAAGTACTATTATGGATTTCATGACTGGAGATATTGCATGATGAAGCAACATTGCTGTCACCTAAGTACAGTCAAAAGATTTAATGTACAATTGACAGCAATATGTCATGAAATAAGGTATTATTCACCTTTGCTGTGTCAGCTTTGGACGTCGCGCGAATTCGGTCGTAATGCATGTGTCTGCAGAACTCACGGAATGTTCCCTTGTTAAGAAGTGGCATCACAACAGTGCAGCGAACATGTTTGATGTATTGCACACCATTGTGCACGCGCATGGTTGTTGGTTTGCTTGTGATTAGTGTGTCACTGCCAACCTGCACTCCGTCACAGAGTTGAATGACACTGAGGGATGTTGACAGTGCACAAATGACTTGTGCAGTGATGACATCGGGGAATCCTCATTGGTCTAATGGGACGATATCGTCCCTGATGTTTACTTTATAGATGTCACCATCTATGGTAAGAATACATGGCGTATTGCTCAAGTGTGACAGAACTTTACAGTGCATGCTATTGCCGACAGGTGCCCAACCATTGTGCAAGAGGACCTCTCCCAGGTCTTCTGTGGGCGGCGCTGGTTGTCGCTTCGCTAAGCCAGTGTACACACCTGGGAAACACACAACATGTACTTATGAGTAGTAATTTACGTTTGTTGTGTGTATAGTATATGTATGCATCAGGGCGTTTTATATTTAATTTTCACTGGGGGGCAATGTCTTAAAAGGACACTTCTAATGGGTAAAAAGGGCAATTTACACATACATTAATGATTATGTTCATAACCCTTAGGCATGTATGAAAGCTTAATATAAAGTATTGTTATTTTAGTTGTGGAGTGATGAGTGACGACAGCATCTTGGTATGAAAATAAATGTAACACATATATCTTAGAAACATGTTTTGTTACAACCAATACATGCAGTAACTACTTAGAAACATGAGACGTATTCTGCAAGTCAGAACGTTCGACTGTTGTCTCAATTTGACTAGACGAGTTCCATGTCGCGTGTGAATTTCATAACGAATTCACGCTGTCCATTGATGTCCCAGTAAGGAGCCCAGTTTCTTGTCTTCTCCAAGAATCTGACGACAGCGGATCGAGGGTCATAGTAGGCGGTGCCAACACTATTCAGTGCCACCATAAGTTTCTCATCTGGTGCGGTGATTATCGACCACGAGGTTGTGGTGGCTCACGATCCTTTCGGTCTGCAAAGAGTGTGGACTCATACACGCCATATATGTCAACACCTTCTGAACTGAACCTGTTGTGACTGGCAGAAATTGGTCTGACAGTCAACTTACAACCGAGATCACAGCCATCAGGCAGGAATGGCACTTTCATCTTGTTTTCCCACTGCTCGGCTGCCCGTCCGCAAAGTCAGATGCCTCATCAGGGAAAAGGCGCCTGATGACGCGCACACATTACTCAATGAGAACCTGGAACCACCAACAAGCCTTCTCCTTTCTGTAGCTGGTACTTTCTAGCACCTGCATCTGTTCCCACACGATAATGCAGGCTGGTAGGTTGTTCAGCACAGCATCCACCAGCTGCAGCTCGTGCTGGGCAAACCTGACATCGTGGTGCCAAATTGTTTGACATTCCCGGCCTGCGTTGACAACATCTTCATCCGTCTCGGCGTTCGGAAGAATTGTGCGAGTCCCAGTATATTGAACATCCAACCAGCTTCGTGTCTTTATCTCCTGTCAGATCCAGAGCTTTGTTCACCGCTTCAAATAGTCCAGGGGCAACGTTCTTCTCTGGCGAAAGCATGACAACTGCTATTTGGAGTTTTCTTTATTATACCCCAGTGCTAATTAAATCAAACACACTAAAACGAATAAAAAGTAAGCCCTACAAGGGGCTGGTTTGGGAGAATCGGGGGAAAGTTGGGCTGACTGGGGGGGGGGCAAATGAAAGCTGGGGCAGTGTCCCCCCACTTTGTATGTTAAAAAACGCCCTGGCATGCACAGTATTCCATTGACCGATATAAAGTGTGTAGAGAGGATAAATGGGGCACCATTTGTACGTAATTATATCGTAGCTGTGCAACAAAGAAGGTTATTCAGTTACACCGATGTGTGTAACAACAACATACTTTAACACATCGTGTATGTTGAGTTATGTTCAGTTTACGAATTACGGACTGTACGTTATATTTTATGAGAATTGCGTCATCACCACGAACAGTGATCATATCAAATGTGAATAAAGAACGTATAGTACGCTTTTGTGTGTATACTAGCGATGTTTCACATATTAGTAGAAACGTGTACAGGTAGGCATAGGAAAATATTACACAGGTACTATAGAAATTACTTCACCTGTAGTAGTCTTTCGCATTCCATCGGGTCCTTTTGTCCTGTGTGTCAAACGGCTTAGTTTCACCTTTGGGAAAAGACGTCTAAGCAACATCTTAAAGAACTGAAATGAAACACACATGTAATGTTAATGTATTATAAAATATATGTATAACATTGCAAACAGGCCTGATAGTTATCACGTGTAAAACATTGTGGCAATTGTTATGTAGTGCTTCTCGAGTCAGCACAATCATACTAACATACGTCCATTCCCAGACACACACAGACTGTACCTCCATTATAGATACATTCATCTAAATACTTACCATTGCGTGACTGTCTTCTTCAGCTGCAGTGCTCAAATAATGGTTGACGACGTCCTCTGTTTTAATTTGTCCATCCTCCTCCATGTAATTGTCTAACAACCTACACAATAAACACATTTGTAATAGCCTTTACATACGTTTTATTGGTTAGATAATTTTTTGATAATAATTATACATTTTACATTGACACTTTGAAATACTACCTCAAACCAATGGGCCACTTGGAACGCTAGTAACAGTATACTACGTATCGCAACTGGGGGTTCAGTCACATTATTTACACGATAGGGTTGGCTGCATCAACTGTAGCACCCAATATCTTCGCAAGACGGTGCAATTTGTTGTTGGACTTATTATTCCATGACGTGTGAAATCACTCACCAAAATGTCATCTCTTGTGGCGTCCTCATTGCAAGCAGGGGTCTTGTACAAAGACAACATTGTAACGCGGACGACGCTGTCTTCTTATGTGACAACACACCTTCGCACGTTATTCAAGTATCTAACAACAAGCGTCTCTTGGCGCGCGATCGCATTTATAAAGGGGCGAATATCACGTATAAGGAGGTGTGCCGCGAGAGCTCGCGACCGCGTTGGCTGCATTCCGGGGTCATTTCCGGTATAGCTGTCAACCGCAATGAGTTGAAACGTGTGCGCGACTCATTAAAACACTTTTTTTTGTAATAAATACGAATCCGTTTGTTACGAAAAGTTGGCATTGTGACCACAATAGTTGGAACATTTATTTGTGATCTTCATAATCGGTGTTGGCGTCGCGACGGAGCAGTTCTGATGTTAAAAGGTGAGCGATTGGCTTGGGGTTGCCGCAACAGTTGCACACACTTATACTATATATATATAGAGAGAACGTAAACAGACAGAACGACGCGAGCGCACGTGCACCATATACTAGTCTGCTGCGAAGAAACTTACCTTTCATTTTATATTATCATAACGAAAAACACCCAAAGACGCTATTTATGGTTATCAAAACAATTCGCCTCGTTTTGGAATGATGTTTTTACTAAGGAGGCTATATGTTGACAGGAGGCGTCACTGAAATTTTGCCGTTTAAAAAAAAATCTGATCAAATTCTTCCGTAAGATAACTATGTGGTAAATCTTTAACCCCCATTCTAACCAATTTCTGCAAACAAACTGTTAGAAAAGAAGTTCTGACTGAAGTACTTACGAAAACATATCGGCGAAATATAAATCTCGTAAAAGACGCCTGCGTCAAAAACCGTGCGTCCTATCTGCGCTGTATAAATAGCCATACGACCAGAGCGCGTCACGTTAATCAGCGCGATATCGGGTAGTGTGTTAAAATATACCCATGTTTGACCTAACACACATTTCCCGGTCGTGAGTATAACATAAATCTATGAAAATGTGTGTCAATCCGTAACCTTTTTATAGTTATTTAGGCTAATCTCAACTCACTCCTGAATAAGAGTAATGTCTAGCGATGTGTAATACTTTCAATCTGTTAAGGAAGTTCATGTGACTCGATTCTGGTATCATTCTGGTCGCCCTCGGTTCATCACTTTTTCTTTTTATATTTCATGGATCAGACTTCAGTGTCAACCATGTAGGTGCAGAGTTTACTTTCATGCAATATTAAATGGTTTAATATAGGCTCAGCGCACTGCTCCGTTACTTCATGTTTGTCTGTTATTATAACACCTAAAGCTACGATTTCATATGTACGGAAACGCGTACGGAAACGCAAGCGGAATGGGGAATACCTCTGTAGTGACGTCACTACTGGGAATTTCCTAACCGATTCGGTGCGAATACGATTCGAATCGCTACACGGAGCGATTCAATTTGCCGCAGCCTATGTATGTTTGGAACTACTTATGCTAATTTCCACCGGGCACTATATTTACTGTTTTGCCGCATGCCTCATGCCGCATGCCGCATCCGCATGCCGTATCCGTACATATGGAATCCTAGCTTTAGACTTTATCCTTGTGTGATATTTGTATAGGGTAATTTATCGGCTCAGGCTATTTCTCGAGCTGCTCAATAAATAACGCCGAATCTTATCGTTATTTGTCGAGCAGCTCGATAATTAACGCAAACTTCGTTCGTTATTTATCGAGCAGATCTGGACATGCATGCATGAGCACTTAGAAATATTTACGTGGACATGCTAATTGTCTGAAGTAAATCCGACGCTGTTGAATCATTTCGTGGGTGTATTTGTCCGATCTGGTAGGAAACGATGACTTCTTATTCGTCGAGCTGCTCGAGAAATAACGCCGACTTCATTCGTTATTTATCGAGCAGATATGGACGTGCATGCATGGGCACTTAGAAATATTTACGTGGACAAGCTAATTGTCTGAAGTAAATCCGACGCTGTTGAATCATTTCGTGGGTGTATTTGTCCGATCTGGTAGGAAACGATGACTTTTCTTATTCGTCGAGCTGCTCGAGAAATAACGCCGACTTAGTTCGTTATTTATCGAGCAGATCTGGACGTGCATGCATGAGCACTTAGAAATATTTACGTGGACATGCTAATTGTCTGAAGTAAATCCGACGCTGTTGAATCATTTCATGGGTGTATTTGTCCGATCTGATAGGAAACGATGACTTTTCTTATTCGTCGAGCTGCTCGAGAAATAACGTCGACTTAGTTCGTTATTTATAGAGCAGATCTGGACGTGCATGGATGTGCACTTAGAAACATTTTCAAGGCATCTACGTGGACATATTAATTGTTTGAAGTAAATCCGATGCAGTCTAATCGTTTCGTGCCTGTATTTGTCCGTTCTCATGGGAAATGAAGACGTCTTATTCGTCGAGCTGCTCGAGAAATAACGCCGACTTCGTTCGTTATTTATTGAGCAGATCTGGACGTGCATGCATGTGCAATTAGATATATTTTCAAGTCATCTACGTGGACATACTAATTGTTTGAAGTAAATCTGACACAGTCTAATCGTTTCGTGCCTGTATTTGTCCGTTGTGATGGGAAAATGAAGAATTCTTATACGTCGAGCTGCTCGAGAAATAATATAGTTCATACTTTGAGTGCCATTTGATCAGTTGTCACCATTTTTTTATACAACAATGTAATATATTACAAAATGAATTACATCATAGTCAAATATAAGCAACATACCGAAATACGCAGGCATGCACATATACATTAAAAAATTACAAATCAAAAACATTATAAAACAGACAACTAAGCTGAAACATGTCAGTTTATAATGAGAAAGTACTTGTAAATATTTTGGCATGTATCCACATTTCTACATCCAATGTTATGTTTGTGTGCATAAGTTTAATGACTAATAAAAACACGTATTTTCATGAGAAAGTTCAACCCGCAACTGCATAATTTGCTGTGTTCCTTTGATCACAAAATTACCGTCACATGGATGTATCAATTACTTCCACTTACGTTTTATTGACGTTTGTAATCCCGGCTGAAGTAAACTGTAATTTACGCATGGCATGCTGTTTGACTGTGTATACGTGTTAACACACAGTCAAACAGCATGCCATGACTTCCTCTGCGTAAATTACAGTTTATATATATATATATATGTATACATATATAGATCATTCAAATCGTTTGTTTAGAAAAAACACTGCTAAGTTATCTCCAATCATTTCTAGTTGTACATATGTCGTAATGACGAATATTTTAATTAATAATATTATCATACAGATGTAACCTTGCTTTTAAGTGTACTGTACACTTAATAGAAAGAATCGTACGTTGTCACATACCTTAACAAACAACAAGGCAATACAATTTTTTAACAAATTTATAAACATCCACAATCAAAGTGATAAAATAAAATGCATTTGTTTATATGCTATCGTTTTTTAATTATTTCCATTGTTATCAGTACAAAAAGCAATAACATACCATTACAGTACATATCACACTAAAAAAAATACTACATCTGTTCATGTCAAAATGGCATGTGATATTGGGCTTGAATTCATTGCAGGATGCTGAAGCGTTGACAGAAGGCATACCTACTGCCATCATGGGTCAAGCCCAAGCCACAAAATACAGAAACTACGTTTGGAGCCGGTTCGTGGATGAAAGTGGAAATAAGGAGACATGTGCAAGTCCGACCTGTCATCCAACGAAAGAGTACATAATTGGATTAACTGCGATAAATGTATGGCCTGGTGGCACTACAGCTGTGCAAGGGATACAAAAAAGCCACATAATTTGTACTGCAGTGAATACACAAGGCGCCTGCGAAACAAATAATGTGTACAGTTGTAAGCCTGAGGTGATGCCAAGCGATGAAAGATATACAGGTGTAGGCTTCGTGTGATGCCAAGCGATGAAACGTATGTGACTTGCAATTTATTGCAATTAAAGATATCATCTGTCGTTCAGAATAGTCTTGAATTTATTTTTCAAATAGCTTTGAAAAGTCTTGAATTCCACATCTCCAGTAGGATACGCGGACACTGGAATAAGAAACATCTTCATTTCCCACCAGAACGGACTAATACACGCACAAAACGATTCAACAGCGTCGGATTTACTTCAGACAATTAGTACGTCCACGTAGATGCCTTGAAAATATATCTACGTGCACTTGCATGCACGTCCAGATCTGCTCGATAAATAACGAGCGATGTCGGCGTTATTTTTAGAGCTGCTCGACGCATAAGAAAAGTCTTCATTTCCCATGAGAACGGACACATACAGGCACGCAACGATTAGACTGCATCGGATTTACTTCAAACAATTAGTATGTCCACGGAAATATTTCTAAGTGGTCATGCATGCACGTCCAGATCTGCTCGATAAATAACGAACGAAGTCGGCGTTATTTCTCGAGCAGCTCGACGAATAAGAAAAGTCTTCATTTCCCATCAGAACGGACAGATATAGGCATGATCGAAACAATCAGACTGCATCGGATTTACTTCAAACAATTAGTTTGTCCACGTAGATGCCTTGAAAATGTTTCTAAGTGCACATGCATGGACGTCCAGATCTGCTCGATAAATAACGAACGAAGTCGGCGTTATTTCTCGAGCAGCGCGACGAATAAGAAAAGTCTTCATTTCCCGTCAGAACGGACAAATACAGGCACGAAACGATTACACTGCATCGGATTTACTTCAATCAATTAATATGTCCACGTAGATGCCTTGAAAATATATATACGTGCACATGCATGCATGTCCAGATCTACTCGATAAATAACGATCAAAATCTACGTTATTTGTCGAGCTGCTCGACAAATAACAGCCAGGCCTCGCGTTATTTCTCGAGCTGCTCGAGAAATAACGATCAGATTCGGCGTTATTTCTCGAGCAGCTCGAGAAATAGCCAGGGCGTAATTTCTCACGAGGCAGTCGTAGAGTCTCATCATGTGGCTGGAATGCAGTGTGGCCCATACCTATCATAGAATTTGCCTTCTTGGAGACTTTAACATACAGCTCCGTTATCATACCTAAATCTGTTTTATCTTTGTCATTTTTATAGGGTAATTTTTCACGAAACGTAGTATTATAATATTCTTGTGGAAACTTGTTTTTTAAAGAACTTTTTTTCATTTTTAAAATGGAATTAAGAAACACAGGTGATCTAGCAGAGGATTGCCGAAAAAATAAATGCTATGGGTGACTATGGGGGCACAATGATCCAGATAAAAAGAGGTGAAAAGACATGAAACAAGCCGTTTTACAAAGACGGCTGAAATAAAAAGCCACAGGTACATGGAATCTATACCCGAGGAGATGAGAACTGGGCCAGGCCCTATGACTTCCCCATACAACACTAACCTGGTGGATGGTTCAGAGGGTAAGTGTCCTATAATCTTGCATTAAAATTTACATCAGCTTAAACTATTTATGAAAATTACAATTCCCACATATATCGACTTTAAAATAAACTCGGCCTGTTAAAATATATTACATTCTTTTATTATAGATTACATTCTTTTATTACAATAATAAAAATTGCATTGTAAATACTTACACAATTTAGTTTATTTACAAAACTGATTGTGTACACCAATGTTAACACTGGTGTACACTATTACGAATCAAGAACGAATATGCTAATGAATCTATTAGCTATGTTATATTTATGCATACTAGTACACTTTTTCATTTGTTTTTAATTATCTACCAATCACACATTTATCTAACTGGCTACATCAACATTGTTCCTGGTGCTGGTCACGTTGTGTTAAATGCTGTATTTTAAGATATCCTGGGCAACAACCCTAATAGTCCAGTGACGGAACACCATATTTTCCCAAAATCTTGTGATGTCTCCTTAAAATATTTCTTCACATTTTTTATTAGTCCATGTCATCTAGTAACAAAATCTACTGGGTGTGTACTTCACACCCCTTTGCCTTTTTCAGAATCCAAGATGGCCGCCGAAATGATAGAAATACATAACTTCTGAACGAATTGACTTAGGAAAATGATCTTGGGGGTCTAGATATAGATTGTTTAGGGCAAGGAATATATTTCATCAAGATTGGTTGAGTTCTTATTGCAGAAAAATCCAATATGGCTGCCAAAATGACTGCTGAAACGCCAAAACTCCTTAAAATTCTCGTAACTAGAATTATATGACATAGAGTTATGATATCGGTATCAAAATCATGTTTTTTTTTCAGGATGCTAAGTTCATTGGGGTATGTTTGGCAATGCTTAGAAGATAAGGTCATGTCAAATAGGTCGAAATCAAGGAAATTTGAGGTCCTGAAACAATTAAAATGTTTTAGAATTTGAGCTTTAAAGATGCAGCAAAGCAAATAAAAGCCTAATTCATGGGGCTTTGATGATGACGAATCCAAACCTACATCATCTTTACACCTGAAGGTAAAAGTCACATGCTAAGGAAAAGGTCAAGGTCATTTGGTGTTATAGAATCTTTATAATGCCATAGCTAGACCATTAATAGATCAAACTGTGTGATCTCTGACTCTTCAGTATGCTGCACTTGTCACAATCTCATCACCTTGTTGCATTCCATGAATCTTTACCACTATGACAAACACGACCTGCAAAATAATGTATACGTAATACAGCCCATTCTACACTTGATTCATACTTCTAGACCATCAATTCCTGTCCGAGGTATAATAATGTCCATAAAAGTTATATTTCACAAGACACCAATTTCTTTTTACTGCGTAGTGTAAACATGTATCTTACAGTGAAGGCGCTTGCAACAATGTGAATTTTTTCAAATATATATTTTCATAAGGGGTAACCATGAATGCCTGGTAGACCAAAACAGGTTGTTTGAGTTGGCAATTCTCTTTGAAAATGCATCCGTAAACGCATAATTTACGCGGCAACATATTAAAATAATACGTTTCCATTAGTTTACTGAATAAGCTATAGTAAAAGGACATGCCCTACATTAGATTTGTCCGTGACTATTTTCAAAATCGTTACCCACAAGTTTGCATTGACACACATCTCACACAATAACGCTTTTTTCGTTCGATTGAAGAGCACACAGTGTTGGGCCAGGATGCCATCTAGGCCAGAGACATACGTCTTCTAGTCAGCAACAGAGATCTCGACTTACCGCAAGTACTCTCAACCGAGCTGGCAGCCTACCCACCCTCCATGTTCCATCCAGATGGGAGCATGAGAGTGGCGACCGGCAAATCAACGATCAAGAAAAACCTTGCTGTGGAAGTCACATTGAGGGCTTTGGGCTCTCCGACTCCTATGGTCATTGATGTCTCCACTGCTCTCTGGACAATTGATTGGCCTGCAAAACCTGCAGTGTCCCATGATCATGCAGTCTCCCATCCATGGTCGAACATGTGTTGACATATCAGCAACTGTGAAGAAACACCCCGTTATCATCTCACAGGTTCTTGCACTGCATCTCATAAGTGTATGTGATACTTACAGAGTTGGAAAGGTAACTGTCATTTCAGTAGCAAAGAAGGGATTGAAACTCGACACTATCGGTAAAGTTGATGGTAATACGGAGCAGATCGAGAGGGATGCAACTGCATGTATGGTTGCATGTTATGGTATCAAGCTGAAGTATGATTCCATGACAGAGTGCCGTCAGCGCATATGGGCGCTGAAAACTGGAACGAGTACTGCCTCCGTCCCCAAACTATATGCTCTCTCCCGCCAACAACTCAGGCATTTGTCCAGAATGTGCATTACCAGGTTGCACAATGGTAAGGAGCCCTAGAATCGGATCCCCTCCCATCATCCCAGTAGAGTTGGAATGAGAGGCAGACCATGCCAACAAAGCCCAATATCATCGCACTGTTGTTGGGGGGGGTACCTCTGGCTCATGAGTTTGTACTCAAGCTCATACGACGCGGTTGTGAATCAGAGCGACCCTGTAAAGGCAACAACTGCGGATGTACTGGACGCCAAGTCGCATGCATCATCCTTTGTACCTGTGGGGGAGGACTTGAATGCAACAACCCATTCAATAGAAGGGGTCTACTGAGGATGATGATGACGAGGATGTGCCAGATGAGAATCAGTATGTTATTGATGAGTCTTATGAGGATCAGGAATAATTGTGCCATAATGTTAATGAGGCACACGATGAAGGCGTTTTGGTATATGTTTTGGTATAATTGTGTCCAGTTGATCATCCAGTAGTTGTACTGTACTTGGATAGTGTTGGTCACAGCTACCTGATGTGCTCTATCATGAAGTCGAAGTAATATTTTCGGAATAATAATAATATATTGATATGTAGGTTTTCTGAAACGGTCACAAGTCACTGTCACTTACATTATATGTTTACTGATAATACGTTGAGGAGTTCGTAATGCATTGTAATCAATAAATAGCCTGGTCATTTGATATATCCGTTTCAATTTGATTGTATCAACAGACAAATACCAACAATAGTTGTTGGCTTCAGATATGTAGCCTTAAGACATCCATTTTGGAGGACATATGATCATTTGGTCGCACAAGGATTCCTCAAATCGTCATGAACACACCAGAATCGGAATCCGTGACCCCAAATACCTATATCCAGACACCAATATCATCGTTCTATGTCAACTAGCTTCTAAATTATGGCATTTTAAAGCATTTTTAGCAGTCAGTTTGGCAGCCATATTGGATTGTTCTGCAATAAGAACTCAACCATTCTTGATGAAAACTTCAGAATTAGATTCCTTGCCCCCAAAAACACCTTCCTAAATCAATTCGTTCAGAAGTTATGTCATTTCTAACATTTCCTCAGCCATCTTGGATTCTGAAAAAAGCAAGCGGGTGTGAAGTCCGCACCCAGTGGATTTTGTTACTAGATGACATGGACTAATAAAAAATGCAAAGAATTTATTTTAGGGAGACATCACAAGGTCTTCTGGTTGACTCACTGGACTATTATGCAGCTGCGGGATACATTTGTAGTTGTCCATGACATCTGGTGGTCCGGCTTACTACTGCAGTGGTTCATCTGCAAATGCCAGTAGATTGGCGTCATCAAGCAGGCAAGAAGAAAGAATGGCTGATTTCTGATTGCAGATCCAGAGTGTCAAGTTCTGAAGGAGAAAATGATACTTTTACATGGCTGCATAGTGAAATTAAGAAATATGGTGCAATCAACGCAATGGTAGCTGAATAATAAAGCTTGTCATATAAATAGAGCAAATAAACCAACATGGATAGACCATCAATGAAACATAACATGATAAATGGACCGAAAGTAACTACTGGTTAAATCTTGTTTCAATAGTATGTTACATCTATCCAGTTTTGGCAACAAGGCAGTTTGTTAATACACACCATTTGTATACTTGACTACAAGCCTATCACACAAGAATAACTTGTGTATAAAAACAATGCTACTTTCAATAGCATGTTCCTGCTGTAGAAAAAGAATAATTGAAGTTGTTCGTAGCAAGTTTTCTTTCTAATTTAGTAAAATGCAGTTTGATGAGAATTGCAGTGTATTTGTGTATAGTTAATTAAATGTTTTTGGGATACTGTGAAATGGCCTTTGTCGCTTTCATTAAAATTCATAATCCTTAATTTTAAAATGGTCAAAAGCTCCCCCTTCTAATAAATATTCGAGTAGTGTGACATGATGTCATGAAAAAGGTTTAGTGACATTGTTACTGTCGTATAAAATATGGAATTTCCTAGAATGTACAGAAGTACTGCCTGTGAATTCTTGGTTTGTTAAATTATGCCTACATTGTTTACATTGCAATACATATCTAATAAAATATTGGGTTCTGGTAAATGCGTATGTTCTGCTCTTGATTACTGGTATTTAAATTGATCATACTATTAATATTATTTACTGGTATTAAACAGATGGCCATGACCCTTGTTTGAAAAATAATTATTAGCTACAGTGTCAGTGGTACTGCTGGATGAATCGAATGCTAGGTTTGACATGCTGTTTTGTAAACCATCTGAACACACGTTTGCAAAAATATCGATATTGTAAATCACTAGCCGCTATTTTACATCGATGGAATGCAAACAAGTTGTTAGAAAAGTTGGTTTGAGTGACATACGACAAGAAACACGCTTCGCTAAACAGGGGTCCACGTCCGCGACCACAACTACAACAGTTGTATTTCTGGAAAGGTCGATACTTTAGCCAGACCTGCCTACCATTCCGGAATGTCCGGAATTATTCAGGAAATACACCTCAAACTACGGTATTACGGCGAGGGATGAAAATATTACGGATTCTTTCGTTGTCACTATGATTGTCAATCACTTCCGTGCTCCTCAAATTTAGCTTAACTTCATTCAACAGGTGGCAGCATATATACGCTGCTTGTTGTGACATGGTTTTTCATTCGCTGCTTCTGGTCGTAATCTGACCAATAGGAAACAGCGTTACGACAAATTCGCATTTCCGCGCTCATGGCGCTCAAACAAAACGAAGTCACGACTCACGCGGCACGAAATGATGGCGTGGATCGAAACGGCACCACTACCTGCCAAGAAGAAACGTGCGGTGCAAACGTTTATAACAGCATGCACGCAGACATGGCCCGCATTGTCAAGTTTAGAGAAGGGGTCGACTTTACATGCTGCCATATCCGCGAAATTTATTTTCCTATTTGGTGGCCGGGATAATTGTAGGTAGGGGAAGTAGGGGCATGTCCGCACACCCTATTATTGACGCATCGCGAAACATCTGGTTATTGGAATCATATCATACAGTAGCGTCTAACCCCCAAATCGACCATTTGCATATGCTATTTGATTAGAGTTTCGTAAGTAAATAGTTATGAAATAAAACGTTGTTTTCGTAGAAACTGATGTAATTTTACTCATATACTGTCATGTGTATTATATCAACAGTGAAGCTTGCATACGAATGTACTTATATAATTCCAACCTGCAGTTTAACGGTGTTGTAATAGTGGAAATACAACTTACTTTCATAAGCAGCATTTTCGAACAATTCGGAAATGTGCACGTGTTGGATGCTTGGGGCATGACCGCACACGCCTGATTATTTATAATTACCGCACATAAATCATTCGCTGCTTCAATGTGCATTACGCTGTATCATGTTGGCCTCACATTTTGCCACATTGTATATCATTAATTACGCATAGGTGTACATAACCACGATGGCAAATTATATTTAATATATAACATGGTAGTTTATATAGGTTAAATAACACTGCAACTGATCTAGACTAATAGCTGGCGTGATTGCCTCAGGTGCACAATGGTGAGACGTTGTAGGAGGAAAACCATCAAACAGTCATGGAGTGGTGAAAACATGCGACTGGCTATTGAGCTATGGGACAAGGGGGGTGTTGGATATCGCCAGATTGCGAAGTAATTCAGTGTGCCCTGGTCAACACTGCGAGATCGCATAAAGAATAAGAACAAAATCATAACCGGCGCTAAAAAGGTTTTGCAGGGGGGTTTAGAACCATCTTCTCTGAGGAAGAAGAACACGAATTGTGTTTGTACACCCTCCGTATGGAAAAGGTCTTACTTGGACTGAGCAGAGATGACGTACGGCAAGTCGCCTACCAGATGGCCGTGCGGAATAACATTCAGCACAACTTCAACAACCAAACTGAAATGGCAGGAAGTGACTGGCTCATGTCGTTTCGGTATCGGCACCCGGAATTATCGTTGCGAACGCCGGAAGCTACGTCGGCGGCACGAGCACGGGGCTTTAATAAAGCCAATGTAGATAGGTTCTATGCATTGTACGGCGAATTGATCGATGCCAATATGTTTGAGCCAGGCGATGTATACAATATAGACGAGACAGGTATTACAACAGTACAGGATAGACCATCTAAAATACTCGCCCGCTGCGGGGAGAAACAAATTGGGTGTCTAACATCGGCAGACCGAGGAACTCTTGTAACAGCAGTCATCGCCATGAACGCGGCAAGAAACTATGTGCCTCCCATGTTGATTTTCCCGCGAGTGCGCAGAAAGTCAGAGCTGATAGACGGTGCACCCCCGGGGAGTATATTTGCATGCCAACCGAGTGGATGGATGCAAACAGATATGTTTACAAATTGGTTCCACCACTTCATCGCGTTTTTTTAAGCCAACCGAGAGCAAACCGGTACTACTTGTTCTTGACGGGCATGCGACGCGCACAAAAAACATTGCGTTTATTTACTTAGCCAGGCAAAACAATGTGCACATCATCTGCCTCCCGCCACACTGCACTAACAGGCTGCAGCCGTTCGACGTCGCATTTATGAAGCCTCTGAGCTCATACTACGACGAAGCGGTAAGGATCTGGCTTCGTTCTCGTCCAGGGAGAGTTGTCACCATCCACCAGATCGCGGGGCGTATCTCAAGGCAGCGACCGCAATTACAGCTGTCAATGGATTCAGAAAGACTGATATTGTTTCATACAACCCTGTGATCTTCAGTGATGCAGATTTTGCCGAATCGCATCCGACCGATATTGTTTGCGATACGCATGCGTCTGGCCGAAGAGAAACTAGTGGATTGGTTCTTCCTGTCTCAGATAGAGCACCTAATCAGGGCTCAACTGGTGGGCAAGGAGCGAGTGGAATAACGACGGCGCCTGCAGCAGCAACAAGTGGGCATCCTGCTGTTGGACACGTCAGTCCGTCAGACATATTGCCGATCCCTCACGTGGCGGGATTTCAAATGGGCGGCAAGAAAATATCAACAGTGCGGCAAAACAGTGATCCTGACAGCTAGTCCTTACAAAGCCATGCTCGAAGCCGGAGTAAAAAACTTCCGGTGAAACCGCAACTAGCAGCGAAGAAATACTTAGTTACAGCGGTCGGTTCAAAAGATGTGAAGAAATCACGTGTTGTAAGTGCGCAAGCTTCTTCTTCACCCGGTGACACAGATGATGGTATGCTTGAATGTAACTCTGACTCGGAAGGTTCGGAAAATGAACCGTAGGTTCATGTTGCCCGTCGATCAGCAATCAACAAGGGGGACTACATTCTTGTCAAATTCGCTAAGAAACAACGGGTATCGTAGTATGCTGGAAAGGTGGTGCGTGTCGACAGGCGTGAAGATGAAGTACAGACAAGTTATCTGAAGCGCAATGACTTGCATAAAAGCGACGCTGTCACCTTCTGCTGGCCAGAAACCAAAGACCTGGCATGGCATGATGAGCAAGACATTGTCGCAAAGCTGCCAGAGCCAACAACAGTTGGTGACACAACTCGCACAGCTGACACGTTGCGTTTCGAATTTGACTTTGCATGTTACGAGAGCATGCTGTTTTAGGAGCCGTCTGACAAGCTGCATTTCGAATTTTGCTTTGATTGTTACGAGAGTACGCTGCTTTTTCCAAATAACTGTTAATCAATCTTCCCGAAACTAGGTTTTTTTTAAACGAGGGCTATGTTTCAAGACCTATTTATGACTGTACTTTCTTCACTTTTCTAATGAAAAATGTTGATTTGTATTTTTCTGGTGTTTCAAATAAGTATTGCACGTGACTGTGGCCTAAACCTACCAATGCACATTATTATAATAATATACTCGTACACATATATGCAGTTCACAGTCTGCTCTGGGAGACTCTGTTGCTACGCCATACATGGGGCATAACTGCACACAGTGTGCGGCTTTGCCCCGTACTTTGGGGCATGTCCGCACAAAGGTATACCTTTACATTTTACAAAATATTTAAGTATCTGATGGGAAATGTGGCCTCTTGACAAACAACAACAAACTAATATGATTGCTCTTTTTGAATGCCAAATATAACCCTCTTGGCACACACAGTGCACTAGCTACGGCGTGTTTCACCTTAAGTATGCGGACATGCCCCTATTTCCCCTACTTACTACGTCGTTAGACTAGTACTAGTGACAGAGGAGTGGATGTTGTACTTGTAGTGTCAGGCCAACTGACTGTACTAAGACTAAGTTAGTGAGTAGTAAAGGAGGTTAAGTACCGCGCAGGGTCGGCGCGGCGCGGTGGAGTGGCCATGTTAAGAGATAGGGTTTTTCCACTTGCACCGCGACAAAGTTAAAGATTATGCAAATGAGGGTATCCCAGCAGCCTCTGCGCGGTCTGCGATTGACCAATCACGAGCGAGCTGGGCATTGTGGGTGTGGCTAATTATGCAAATGACCTTATATGGGCATTGTGTGCGTGACTAGTTATACAATTGACCAATCACGAGCGAGCTGGGCCTTGTGTGCGTGGCTAGTTCCGACCCCGGGCTAAAGTATAGGGAATTTTATCGCAAAGGTATCCGACCACTTTTTGGGTTTTTATCCCATGTTAAAGTATAGGGAATTTTCACCCCATGTTAAAGTATAGGAGTTATTGTCGCAAAGGTATCCGATCACTTTTCGAATTTTTATCCCATGTTAAAGAATAGGCCATTTTTATTGCAAAGGTATGCGACCACTTTTTGAATAAAATAAAATATACCAAAGAGAATTTGAATATGTCACACACGAGATTGCTTGACCCGTAGGCCGAGGCTTTGCCAAGGGATCGACCCCTTATTTGGTTGACAATGACATGTCGAAAATGTGGTGTTATAATAAGGCGTAATTTATATAATAAAAGGATTATAAATTCAACGGAGATCGTTTTGTCTGAAGTAATGTATACGAAATGTAGACTACATATAGGACTATGTTATATCAGGGCCTAAAGCCTCGTTTTTTCGAACAGAGCGGCCATCTTGAAATTATACGTTTGGTGGCTGTTACAAAACCGTACTCGAGACGTGTCTGGGCATGTTTGTTTGTTTGTTTGTTGATGTCATCAAACTGCTACGCACAGTAATTTTGTACCCGAGGTTGACTTGGTTAATCAGATAGTGCTTTGGTTAGCCATTGTTTTGAGCTTTCGTGCTTGAATATAAGCCCATCATTTGGTGTTATGGGCAGTGACATACTATAGCGAGAGAAAAATGCCCCTGCTAACCGGTATAAACTGTTATGAACTCGTAATGAATGCTCTGTGACTGTGTGTTGAAAAAACATCCGTGTATCTGTCCCGTGTTAAGGCATAGGGAAATATACGAACTTATCTGTTAAAACATTCAAACTACCAGCTATCTGTGTAATATTTTGGTCAAACTGTTTATCATTTGCACTTACCAACGGTCACAGTTGAAAGTCCGCGTACAAACCGGATCCAAACTGGTGTCAAACTGTTTTGAACTGATATATCCTATCCAAGGTTCATCCGTATTTCATCTGTGCCTAGAGACCACCAATACTGTTTCAGCATTTTATCATGCTGGTGTTCTTAACCTATACATGTGTACGTATGTACGTAGGTGCATAATTGCGTTCAACATCATTATTAAATAAATAAACGCGCTATGTGCGATGCGCAATGTCGACTCGATTACCTTGATGCCAAAGATCATATATCAATACAAGACGGCGCAGTGCTCGCTATCTACGTTGTTCGAGGAAAGTGAAGCGTCATGTTACAACAGTACAGGTACATAATAACCTCCCAGATAAGATGTACCAGTATCTATATAGTTTACCGTATTAAGGTTCAAGTGTACACAGGACCATTAGAACGTTTATTATCCTTTTTCGTACTATAGTATTTAAATTCGTGCTTCTTCGGTAAAACCTTCGAAACCAACTTCTGTCGTAAAACAAATAACCTGGCATGGGTAATCGAAAATGAACTCATAGATTCATACATATATATATATATATATATATATATATATAGATACATCAAGAGACGAGACTGTGACCGTGATGTGTGATCTATGACCGAGATGTGTCACGAGACTACGGATGACACATCATACGATAAAGTACTCAGATCAACTAGTGGTGCGAACGAAACACTACAGTTTGACCAACACACATCACGAATCGAACTGTAGACACGAGTCGGACAACCGAAACACTATAGTTTGACCAACACACGGCACGAATCGGACTCAGACCAACTAGTTGCGTAAACGAAACAGAAACTTAACCGATTACGCTGCACAAATTGAACTCAGACCAACTAGTTGCGTAAACGAAACAGAAACTTAACCGATTACGCTGCACAAATTGAACTCAGACCAACTAGTTGCGTAAACGAAACAGAAACTTAACCGATTACGCTGCACAAATTGAACTCAGACCAACTAGTTGCGTAAACGAAACAGAAACTTAACCGATTACGCTGCACAAATTGAACTCAGACCAACTAGTGGTGCAAACGAAACACTATGCTTTGACCAACACACGACACAAATCGAACTCAGATCAACTAGTTGCGTAAACGAAACAGAAACTTAACCGATTACGCTGCACGAATTGAACTCAGACCAACTAGTTGGACAAACGAAACACTATTCTTTGACCAGCACATGTCACAAATTGAACTCAGATCAACTAGTCACACAAACGAAACACTATGCTTTGACCAACACGCTGAACGAATCGAGCATCGAACTCAGACCAACTAGTGGTGCAAACGAAACACTATGCTTTGACCAACACACGGTACGAATCGGACTCAGACTAACTAGTTGCGTAAACGAAACAGAAACTTAACCGATTACGCTGCACAAATTGAACTCAGACCAACTAGTTGCGTAAACGAAACAGAAACTTAACCGATTACGCTGCACAAATTGAACTCAGACCAACTAGTGGTGCAAACGAAACACTATGCTTTGACCAACACACGACACAAATCGAACTCAGATCAACTAGTTGCGTAAACGAAACAGAAACTTATCCGATTACACTGCAGGAATTGAACTCAGACCAACTAGTTGGACAAACGAAACACTATTCTTTGACCAGCACATGTCACAAATTGAACTCAGATCAACTAGTCACACAAACGAAACACTATGCTTTGACCAACACGCTGAACGAATCGAACATTGAACTCAGACCAACTAGTTGTGCAAACGAAACACTATGCTTTGACCAACACGCTGAACGAATCGAACATTGAACTCAGACCAACTAGTTGCGCAAACGAAACAGAAACTTAACCGATTACGCTGCACAAATTGAACTCAGACCAACTAGTTGCGCAAACGAAACAGAAACTTAACCGATTACGCTGCACAAATTGAACTCAGACCAACTAGTGGTGCAAACGAAACACTATGCTTTGACCAACACACGACACAAATCGAACTCAGATCAACTAGTTGCGTAAACGAAACAGAAACTTAACCGATTACACTGCACGAATTGAACTCAGACCAACTAGTTGGACAAACGAAACACTATTCTTTGACCAGCACATGTCACAAATTGAACTCAGATCAACTAGTCACACAAACGAAACACTATGCTTTGACCAACACGCTGAACGAATCGAGCATCGAACTCAGACCAACTAGTGGTGCAAACGAAACACTATGCTTTGACCAACACGTGTCACGAATTGAACTTAGATCAACTAGACACATCACACGAGACTATGACCGAGATATGTCACGAGATTACGGATGACACATCACACGAGACTTCGTATGACACGTCACACGAGAGTACCGACGAGACAAGAGACGAGACTATGACCGAGATAGATCAAGAGATTACGGATGACACATCACACGAGACTACGGATGACACGATACTACAGATGGCACATCAGAATAGACGGGTTATCGCGTGAGATTTCCTGAAAAAGGAAGCAAAGCAAAGCAAATAGGTGTGTTATCGCGTGAGATTTGCTTCAAAAGGCAGCAAAGCAAAGCAAATAGGTGTGTTATCGCGTGAGATTTGCTTCAAAAGGCAGCAAAGCAAAGCAAATAGGTGTGTTATCGCGTGAGATTTGCTTCAAAAGGCAGCAAAGCAAAGCAAATAGGCGTGTTATCGCGTGAGATTTGCTTCAAAAGGCAGCAAAGCAAAGCAAATAGGCGTGTTATCGCGTGAGATTTGCTTCAAAAGGCAGCAAAGCAAATAGGTGTGTTATCGCGTGAGATTTGCTTCAAAAGGCAGCAAAGCAAAGCAAATAGGCGTGTTATCGCGTGAGATTTGCTTCAAAAGGCAGCAAAGCAAAGCAAATAGGCGTGTTATCGCGTGAGATTTGCTTCAAAAGGCAGCAAAACAAAGCAAATAGGCGTGTTATCGCGTGAGATTTGCTTCAAAAGGCAGCAAAGCAAAGCAAATAGGCGTGTTATCGCGTGAGATTTGCTTCAAAAGGCAGCAAAGCAAAGCAAATAGGCGTGTTATCGCGTGAGATTTGCTTCAAAAGGCAGCAAAGCAAAGCAAATAGGCGTGTTATCGCGTGAGATTTGCTTCAAAAGGCAGCAAAGCAAAGCAAATAGGCGTGTTATTGCGTGAGATTTGCTTCAAAAGGCAGCAAAGCAAAGCAAATAGGCGTGTTATCGCTTGAGATTTGCTTCAAAAGGCAGCAAAGCAAAGCAAATAGGCGTGTTATCGCGTGAGATTTGCTTCAAAAGGCAGCAAAGCAAATAGGTGTGCTCACTCACTCACTCACAACACGAGACAAGAGACGAAACTATGACCGAGATATGTCACGAGATTACGGATGACACATCACACGAGACTATGGCCGAGATATATCACGAGACTTTGGATGACAAGTCACACGAGAGTACCGGCGAGACAAGAGACGAGACTATGACCGAGATATGGCACGAGACTTCGGATGACACGTCACACGAGACAAGAGACGAAACTATGGCCGAGATATGTCACGAGATTACGGATGACACATCACACGAGACTATGGCCGAGATATATCACGAGACTTTGGATGACACATCACACGAGAGTACCGGTGAGACAGGAGACGAGACTATGACCGAGATATGTTACGAGACTACGGATGCCACGTCACACGAGAGATTTTAGTGTCGGTAGTACTCGGAACTTTTTAGTGTCGTTAGTACTCGGACATTTTTAGTGTCGATAGTACTCGGAACTTTTTAGTGTCGGTAGTACTCGGAACTTTTTAGTGTCGTTAGTACTCGGAACTTTTTAGTGGCGGTAGTACTCGGAACTTTTTAGTGTCGGTAGTACTCGGAACTTTTTAGTGTCGGTAGTACTCGGAACTTTTTAGTGTCGGTAGTACTCGGAACTTTTTAGTGTCGTTAGTACTCGGAACTTTTTAGTGTTTAGTACTCGGAACTTTTTAGTGTCGGTAGTACTCGGAACTTTTTAGTGTCGGTAGTACTCGGAACTTTTTAGTGTCGGTAGTACTCGGAACTTTTTAGTGTCGTTAGTACTCGGAACTTTTTAGTGTCGGTAGTACTCGGAACTTTTTAGTGTCGGTGTCGGTAGTACTCGGAACTTTTTAGTGTCGGTAGTACTCGGAACTTTTTAGTGTCGGTAGTACTCGGAACTTTTTAGTGTCGGTAGTACTCGGAACTTTTTAGTGTCGATAGTACTCGGAACTTTTTAGTGTCGGTAGTACTCGGAACTTTTTAGTGTCGGTAGTACTTGGAACTTTTTAGTATCGGTAGTACTCGGAACTTTTTAGTGTCGGTAGGACTCGGAACTTTTTAACACACGACCATAGCAAGCGAATTTGAAAACTGCTACGATCGAAAACGACTATGTCAATAACATGTAAGGACAACCACCTGACAGGACTTCATTCAATGAGGTGCCAAACATCACATACCTTCATGTCAAGAGACGATCATTTGGTCGGATTCACGTCCAACGAGGCGACCATAGGACTCGCATGAAGTATCGCTTCTTTTAATGGAAAACATATGTATATGAAGCAGCCATCTTTTCAACGTAACAATTCCATATTTTCAAATAGTGAGAGCGACCAGATACGATACGACCTTCTCGAGAGTCGAAAAAGGAAAGACCAGAATCGTCGGAAGCACGGTATATACACTAGTTTTCGGCGTGAGCTCATTTGCATAATCAATCAGACCGAACGTACATCACGTGACTTCCCTTAACACAAAAACTGTGCACGTTCATGAGACAGGCGACATCTGATGGCCCCAACGGATAGCAGTGTAACTACTCAGAATAACGCCAACTACCGGCCATGATAGATATATATTCGTTGACACACTTCCGAGAATACCGGAAGCGTAGAGGCCGCCATGACAGTCAAGTAACTTCCGGTGCGACGTCACTTCCGACGTGTCGTCCCTAGTAGAGGCTGCCATGACAGTCAAGTAACTTCCGGTACGACGTCACTTCCGGTGTAGCGCCCCTAGCGGATAATCGGAGTACTACGTCACATGGTGGCGCCATCTAGCGGTCAAAAAAATATAATTAGGTTAGCTAGAGAAAAAAAGTTGGGGTTAACCTGGCGAAAATTTAATGTTTTTGTCCCTCTGGGACAAAAACAGAAAATTTTCTTTACTACTTTAGTGTATTTATTGAGTTTAGTATATCATTTACAGGGATATGCATATATATATACTAGAGTTGAGACTTGAGTAGACTAGACAATGCCGACGACTAGCGTAACGTAATGGTTTTGCCGTCCCCCGGCACGACTTTGTGTTTGTGTTTGACTTTGATGTAGTCAAGCTACTATACTGTGTAGTCTATAGCCTGGCCTTAGGGATACCGGCTACTAATAATACTCCTAATGACATCACAAATAGACAATGACGTGACGTATTGTTATAATTTGTCATGTTTTTGTAGTCAGCATGCTGTTTTTTTAAATTTACATAAAATCAGAATTACAATGTGTATAGACGCATTTGCATTACAGTTACGCTTGTTCACGTTTGATTTCCACCAATGCTGGTTATGAACATCTACCTTACCTTGTTAACTGAACGTTTCAAAACACCTCATAGTTTATTAGAGACAATTACGTTTTGGGTGCAACTATCGTCATAGTCACAGTATTAAAGTATTACTGACAGTGGTGTTCTTTTCCTGACAATATCTGACACGGTTCTGAACTATTACTGACAGCAGGCCTATATTCCTGAAAATCAGTGTAAATGGGAAGATGGATTACTGACAGGACATTTTTGGGGTAGGCAGGTCTGTTTAGCGTGTTTGTAAGATGCAACGGGATCGTTCGTTAAATTTCCTATTATGCTATGACTATTATAACTCAAGACGAACTACGTAGATAATTGGTCTACAAGAATAAACGTATGCTTTCGTAATTATCACCGATTTGCTCCGACGGTGATGCGGTATCGTTAATAGAGCTACCACGGATAACCATACGAGAGATCATTGCCAATCAGACATTGCCATTGGACATTGTCACTGCCATTGGAGAAACGTTACTGTCACATTTACAGACACTATAATATGCACGGTAAAGTTCGATAATAACTACTCTGACTTACGTGAACAATTCGATGTCGATGGAGTTGATTGTTTTCAATTAACGAATTCATATTCTTGCTGTTGTGGCGCTAGAATACGGATATTGGTCTCATCAACACATCCGATCACAGCAATACAACTCCGACTGCAGCCATTAATTACGAAATAGTCGGAGAAACTATGTTTAGGCCAGCGTTATCGCGAGTCTAAACATCTTGTTGTTTCGTCCCGCGGAAAATCCGACACGATTATCCTGTCAAAGTCCCGACGTTTGCAAATAGTCTGAGACAATGGACTTCTCTTGCTTTTGTACGAACTTTTTACATCAGGCTTCATGACACCTCGCTTCGAACATGGCGACCAACGTCAGCAAGTGCTCACCTACACTAGAGACATGTTGCTGTCCCTTCGGGGACAGCGGCGCTGCTCCAGCCATTGACCTCCGTGAGCTCACAGACAACTATCTCGACAACAACATACATAAAAACGCCAAAGAAAAAAGAGGTAGAAAAGGCGGTGTCAGGCAGCGCCTACGAAGAAAAAAACTAGGCCCCACTTCCTTCTATGATTTTGATCAATGCACGATCCCTGAAACCCAAGATGGACGAACTGCGATTGCAAGCAAAGGTATGCTACGAATTTCGTGAAGCCTGTGTCATGACTATTACCGAGACTTGGTTGAACAAAGACATTCCTGATTCTCTTTTGGAAATTGATGGCATCTTGCTCATTCGAGCAGACAGAGATGAACATTCAGGGAAGGGAAAGAGGGAGTCATTGGTGTGTACGTCAACGACCAGTGGTGCAGGCAGTACACAAGATGTGCAACCCTGAAGTTGAATTGCTCTGTTTAAGCCTCAGACCTTTTTACCTTTCCAGGGAATTTGGGAATGTTCTAATTTGTTCTGTTTATGTGCCCCCCCCCAGTGCAAATGCGGCCCGAGCAGCTACAATTATTGCAGACTGTGTCCACAAGCAACTAGAACGGACTCCCGAAGCAACAGTTTTCGTCCTGGGTGATTTTAATCACAGTAAACTGGAATTCAGCCTTCCATGCTTCTCACTGTACATGGTGATACTCAAAAAGGCAAAACGCTGGACAAATGCTACGGGAATATATCAGGTGCGTACACGGCTAAGATCAAACCACCTATTGTCAACTCAGACCATGATACTGTTCATCTCATACCCACATACCGACCAGTCCTGAATAGAAGCAAACCTTTGCTGAAAACTGTTAATGTGTGGCCTGTTGACAATATGGAGACCCTAAGGGGCTGTTTCATGTGCACAGACCTGGAGGTTTTCACAACATGGCTACAGATGAAGTGACAGATTATATCAAGTTTTGCATCGAGACTGCGATTCCAAAGAAAATTGCGAAATCTTTTCCCAACAACACACCCTACATCACTAAGGAGATCAAAGACTGTATACTTAGAGAAAAAGCAGGCTTTCACAAGGAAATACACACAAGAGGTCAAACGGGTGCAAAAGGAACTCAACACCAAAGTGAGAGAGGAAAAACAACACTACAAAGACAAAATGGAGAAACATTTTAATTGCATGAACAATAGAACATTATGGGATACAATGAAGTCGGCCATAAACATGAACTGCTCTAGGAAACCAATACATATCACAAATGAACAGGCTTTTGCTGATGAAATGAATGATTTTTACAGACGGTTTGATACTCAGGACTCTTCCAGTAGCTGTGATTCTGTGCTCAGTGATGTGTTTGTCAGTAATGCCGATAGGTTTGAAATTGATGTAGATGATGTCACCAAAGTCTTTCAACATGTATATTATAGTAGAAAAGCAACAGGTCCTGGTGGCATTTCGGCTTATTTATTGAAAACATATGCTGAGGAGCTTGCACCGGCTTGGGGTCCCATATTCCAACTTTCTGTCGATAGCCACATGGTACCAATACTCTGGAAAACCTCACATATCACTCCTGTACCAAAGAAAACTTGCCCAAAAGAAAACAATGGTTACAGACCAGTTGCACTTACACCAATTGTTATTAAATGTTTGGAACGAATAGTGATTCGTAAACTGCAGCTAGACGATCAAGACTATCTTGACCCATTCCAATTTGCCTACAGGCATGGCAGAGGAACAGATGCGCTGTCAACACTGTAACAATATCACTTAATGATGTCTCCCCAGAAAGTAGAATAACAGGCCGCACCCTTGTCGCAGCAGCCACGTTTAATAAAGTTGGTTTACTATAACTATCGTCTCTGTTCTGCCTGAATATGCTAGCGTCTATACAGTGAGGCCTGAACAGATGTTGTAACATGGTGGCGTCGGTGAGAAGGTAACTGAATATGGCAAGGCAGTCCTGTCAAAAGTGACATTTGTGTTAAAGAGTGAACTATGGCTGACGATAATTCAACTGTAACGGCCGGCGTGGCCGCTGTCGGGGCACCTGCTGTGGCTGCTCCAAATGTCGAAGACCCTCGGTCTCAGAATCACATCTATGTGAACTTGCCCAGTGGCTCGCCTCCACCTGCATTGGAACTGGAAACCAATCAGGTCGATAACTGGAAGTTGTGGAAACAAATGTGGAAAAACTATCTAATCGTGTCTGGACTCGACACTAAGCCAGACAGATATGTGACGGCACGTCTTCTACACTGTATTGGGAAAGACGCACTACGCGTCTTCAATGCCAATGGTATGGATTTGATGGAAGAAGAACGGGTCGAGCCTGCTGAAATCATCAGAAAATTTGACGAACATATCTTGGGCGAAGTAAAAGAATTCTTTGAAAGGTATAACACCCGAAATCAGGAAAACGAGTCGTTTGAATAATTCTACTCAGTGTTGAAAAATCTAGCAAAAACCTGTGGGTTTTGCAATTGTATGCGAGACAAGCTGATTGTTGACAGGATAATTCTCGGTGTAAGGAGTGACAAAATCCGCAACAAACTCATTTCACAATCGCAACTTGATCTGCCCAGAGCAGTAGACATCTGTCGGTGCATGCAAGAGGCTGAAGAACAATGCAAAATTCTGAATAAAATAGAAGCAGTGAACCGGGTCGACACCTGATATAGACGCTACACTACCAAGTCGACATTCGGTGGAAGAAAATCTGCTAGTCAGCGAAAATGCAAATTCTGCTTCAAAACGCACCCCATGAAGAAAGAACTCTGCCCTGCATGGGGCAAGACGTGTGATGCATGGTAGGGGTCGAAACCATTTCAGAGGCTCCGTGCAATGCCCTAAGACTGTTCACAGTGTACAAGATGGGTTAGACTCGGATAGCTCTGGTGCTAGCTTTGGCGATATCAGCTGCGTCACTGCCGATGTGCACGCACTCTCCTCACAAGATGGTCCCATTTTGTGCAACATGCTGGTCGAAAAGCAGTCGGTGAAGATGCAGGTTGACTGCGGTTCAACTGTCAACATACTGCCCAAGAAGTACGTGAAGGAGAAAGATATCCGCGTAGAACCAATCACTCTGAAGATGTGGAACAATGTGAAGACTGAAGCTCTCGGCAAGTGCCGAGCTAAACTCGTAAATCCTGCTACAGGAGACAAGTTCAAAGTAGACTATGTCATAGTGGATAATGACAAACTGACACCACTACTCAGCCGTAAAGCTGCTGAAAGCATGAAGCTCATCACGGTGAACTACGAGAACTTTGAAACTGTATCTTCAGTCTCCAGCTGTAGAGTTGCTCAAACTCCAAGCACTGAAGACTATCCTGAAGTGTTCGACAGTAAACTTGGCTCGCTTCCTGGTGGGAAAATTCGTCTCACCCTGGAACAAAATCTGAACCGGTTGTGAGACCACCTCGTACCCTATCAGAATCACTGAACAGTACCGTGAAATATGAGCTAGACCGACTAGAACACACTGGTGTCATAGTCAAAGTGGACCAACCCACTGATTGGGTGAACCAAATGTCTGTATCCAAGAAACATTCTGGAGCTCTCAGGATCTGCATTGATCCTAGACCTCTCAACATAGCCCTAAAGCGTGAACACTACAAGCTTCCTGTGCTGGACGACATTCTACCGAAGCTTGTGAATTCCAAGAAATTTGCTGTGTGTGACTTGCAACAAGGATATCTACACTGCGAACTGGATGAAGAATCCAGCCTACTGACTACTTTCGCAACACCGTTTGGGCGGTATCGTTGGCGACGACTACCTTTCGGCATGAAAGTCAGCAGTGACATTTTCCAAAAGCGTCTGCAACAAGCACTGGAAGGGTTGGAGAATGTTCACTGTGTTGCTGATGATATTATCATCCATGGATACGATGACTCTGATCTCTGTGTCAAGATCCAGAAGCTGCTCCAAAGATGCAAGAAACATGGGATCAAACTGAACCGTGAGAAATGTCGCTTCTATGAGAATGAAATCCAGTTCTTAGGCCATGTTGTCACAGCTGATGGTCTGAAACCTGACCCATCCAAGGTTCTGAAGATGAAGAGTCCGTGTGACAGGGAAGCTGTGGAGAGGCTAAGAGGTACAGTAACTTACCTGGCGAGATACGTACCCAAGTTGACTGATGTATTCCGTCCCATTGCTGCTCTTGTACAACGAGATGTTGCCTGGATGTGGGGAGATGCTCAGAAGAAAGCTTTCACAACACTGAAAAACAACTCCTGGCTGAGGCACCCACTCTGGCTTACTTTGACGCGAGTAAGCATCTGGTCATTCAGTGTGATGCTAGCAACTATGGCCTGGGATGTGCACTACTTCAGGAAGGAAGACCAATTGCTTACGCCAGTCGTGCTTTGACTGACACAGAGACCAGATATGCCATTACAGAGAAAGAGGTGCTGGCCGTCGTCTTTGCTCATGAGAAATGGCATCAGTTCACCTATGGTCGCCCCATTCTTGTCTACAGTGACCACAAGCCACTAGAGGCAATAACAAAGAAACCTCTGGACAGAGCACCCAAGCGTCTACAGGGCATGCTCCTACGTTACGTGCACTTGCGTATGACATTGATGTCAAGTACTTGGAAGGCAAGAAGATGTCTCTCGCTGACACGCTGTCACGTGCCTTCCTGCCAGCTGGACAGGAACAACCGACCACTGAGTTCGAAGCTATCCACGCTGTGAACTATCTATCCATGATAAAAGATGTTGTCCAGGACATTCGTAATGCCACCGAACAAGATGCCACTCTACAAGTGCTGACAGCTGTCCTGCAACATGGCTGGCCCGAGAAACCAGATGTGTCGCCACCTGCTGTGCCTTACTACCACTTCAGAGATGAGTTGGCCGTCACTGATGAATTGGTGTTCCGCGGCGAAAGACTTGTGATTCCACAATCCATGAGATCACAAATTAAGAAGAATGTTCACCTAGGCCACGTTGGCATTGAAGGATGCTTAGGAAGAGCAAGGAAGTTGGTGTTCTGGCCTGGCATGAATGTAGAAATCAAAGTGTACATCCAAACGTGTGAAGCCTGTCGTGAGTTCGAACGTTCTCAGACTAAGGAAACTCTGATGAGCCATGAAGTGCCGGACCGTCCATGGCAGAAGGACGGTGTCGATCTGTTCTCTTACCAAGGAAAGGACTACCTAGTCACCATTGACTACAGATCAAACTTCTGGGAAATAGACTATCTACCAACCATTGGCTCCAAGGCAGTAATCACAAAGCTCACTTTGCTAGGATGGGAATTCCGGACACTGTAGTTACTGACACTGGTCCACAAATGGTGTCAGACGAGTTCGCTCATTTCAGTAAGAAATGGGCAAGGTGGAATCATCGGTGAAAGCTGCAAAGAAGATGATCAAGAAAGCACAATGCGCTGGTGATGACCAACATTTAGCAATGCTGAATATCCGCAACACCCCAGCTCAAGGAATGGACAGTAGTCCTGCACAGAGGCTACTAGGTAGGCGGACGAAAACAATTCTTCCAACAGCTCAAAGTCTTCCGGAGTCGCGGTCGTCTGTGCAGCAACATGAAACAGATATGCTGAAAAGGACACAACGCCGTCAAGCCAAGTACTATGACAAATCTGCTACAGATCTCCCACATCTGCAGCAAGGTGATACAGTCCGAATGAAGCCGTTCAAGCTTGGAGTCAAGTCATGGAAGAAAGCGAAGGTGGTGAGACGACTGGATGAAAGGTCCTATGAAGTTGAAGATACTGAGGGAACAGTGTACAGGCGCAACCGTGTACACCTAAGAAGAACACACGAAACACCACCTCATGTGTTGGTTGAGGAGTTCATGGATATCCCATCCCAAGATGATCCTCTAATCACTCCAGTTGACCCAATTCGGACCAACACACCAGTTGAAATTCAGCCGAACACACCGGTTGAACAACAACACCAGAGTGACCAGACAGAACCACACTCTCCGGTACGTCCAACGACATACAGGAAGTCCGAGAGAATCAACAAGTCCAAGCTACCCAGCAAATACAAGGACTATGTTGTATCTAAATGAACAGTTGATGATACTTACATGAACATTGATGAGTGCAGACTTGATTGATGCGGACTCGCATGTATGTTAAATTGTGGATGCTCCATCCATGTGTTCATACAAGGACTATGTTGTGTCTAAATGAACAGCTGATGATACTTACATGAATATTGATGAGTACAGACATGATTGATGCAGACACGCAAGTGTGTTGTCTTGTGGATGTTCCATCCTATTCCATATGTTCATGTTTGCCATGTTCGTATAAGCATGACATTTTGGCTTTAGCATGACATCAGGAATGTTGCTGCTGTTGTGAAATAGTGTGTTATGTAGTGTTTAGTGTTAGCTGGAACGTTTCGTGATTCAGTTATGTTGCATTCAGGTTTTGGCAACTTTATTTTATTTATACCACTACGAAACATTGATGCTGATCCATAGACGTAATGAGTTGGTTACTTTAATACGTTAGTACGTTTTGGTTGAGTACATGTTGCTTGTAAAACGGAGGGGATGTAACAATATCACTTAATGATGTCTCCCCAGAAAGTAGAATAACAGGCCGCTCCCTTGTCGCAGCAACCACGTTTAATAAAGTTGGTTTAGTAGAACTATCGTCTCTGTTCTGCCTGAATATGCTGGCGTCTATACAGTGAGGCCTGAACAGATGTTGTAACAAACACTGTTGTCCATTTAATTTTAAAACACTTAGACAATCCCAAGGCTTATGCTAGACTATTGTTCATAGACTTTAGCTCGGCGTTCAATCTTATCCAACCTCACATTCTGCTCATTAAGCTGAAACAAATTAATCTCAATCCATGTATCATCAAGTGGTATCGTTCTATTCTAACAGACAGAGTGCAGCTTGTTAAGACTTCCAAAAGACTTCCAAACTGTGGTAACAAAAACCGGTGCACCCCAAGGTTGTGTCACTTCGCCGATTGTGTACACTGTATACAAATGACTGTACCAGCAGCAGTACTAACAACTACATAATCAAATTCTCTGATGACTCGGCTATTCTTGGTATGTTACATGTTGATTCTGAAATTAGTACATACATGTCTGATATTGAAAGCTTTGTACACTGGTGTGACAACAACAACCTCAAATTCAGTGTCAACAAGACTCAAGAGATGGTTTTTGATGTTAACTGTATTGTTGCCGATCACTTGCCTGTTGTTATCCATGGTGAAGAAATTGTCCAGGTCTGTCAGTACAACAAATCTTGATAACAAACTTTGCTGGAATGTCCATGTTCACAGTGTTGTGCTCCAAAGTCCACAAGCGGTTGTAATTTCTCCGCAGACTGGGAGCTTTCGGTGTCGATGAGAAAATACTTATGCTTTTTTATTGCTCCATTATTGAAAGCATATTTTGTTTGCGCTATGGTATTACTGCTTGGTTTGGCAATCTGTCTGTTTAGTTAAAATCATAGCTTTCTCGATTGATGAGAACTGCCATGAAAATCACAGGTTCCAAATCTCCCATGATCTCCCTTCAGGAGATTTTTGAACATACGCTAAGAAGACAGTCAGTCAAGATTATTTATGATGCTAAACATGTGCTGCATAATGAATTTCAGCTCTTGCCATCTGGCAGACGTTATAGATCTCCTCGGTGCAGGCTTAACAGGTACAAACACTCATTCGTGCCACTGTCTGTTAAACAACTTATTTCTTGATGCCTGCTGCCACAGTGTCACATTTCGTTTTAAAAATAAGTAATGTGTATGCATGTATTATTTATGTGCTGTTTTTCTCGAATGGTTTATAGTTTTGTGTACATATTGAAGTCATGTCTGTTCTCACCCGAGACAAATTTCTCAACTCCATAGTTGAGATAATATAGCATTATCTTATCTTATCTTAAATGTACTCAACCAATTCGATTGTCTTGCTCCTCGCGTTTCTTAGTAATTTAAAAAAAAACCTGACGAATCAAGTACTCCCCAATGATATCCTAGTTCGTTTATGCATACGTATTAGTTCGTTTTTATAAAATTAATACAAAAACTGCGAACTCTTTCGTTTTTAGTAAAAACCGGATCCGGTTTTTTGCTTCGATTTTAGCTGAGTATGGACATTGAACTCAGCGTGGAATCGCGTTCTTATCTTCTCGTGATCGCGAATTATGGGCGATCTTGACCTTTGACCCTTACCCTTTGGCGCTGTTGATGTTATGGAATTCCGAGTTTAGGCAATGAGTGGACGTCCACGAACATACACCGACACAACAAAATGGGCTAAATTAGACAGACAAAAACAGTACCCACGCTTAAAGGTGTATTTCCATTTGGGAACGACTATGGAAGAAACAAAGCAAACAGAAGGAGTTGGCGACCGTGCCAATGGACTGTGGCCGTGGGCCGTTGCCCGTGTCGTGGTGTCAGTCTCAATATCAACAGACGAGATGCAGCGTTCGCAAAGGTTCTTCCAGACAGGTTAGTAATTTCGATTTATTCAGCTATAATCACGTATATTTAGACGTATGAGTATATATATTAATGTTGCTTGTACTAAATTTATTTGATTGTTTTCCTTTTAGTCATTGGCAATGGCGGTATGGGCAGCCTGGCTGGGCCCTGTTTACTATAGACTAATATCAGCCTATGGCATATACTTATGTCAATGATAGTGACTATATTATGTTTATGTCGTATATGGTAGTAGGCTAGTAGCCTAAGTAGGCTTGGGAAAATACTAATAATGTAAAAGCATTATAAATGATCCGTAACGATTAAATTATTGAACCAATATGTACATAATTTACTAACAACAGTAATGTAATAGTAATTTAACAAATTTATTACTTTTATATTAAAAAAAATACTATTATGGGACATTAAACAATTTAATTTGAATTCAATTGTATGTAGTCTTGGTATTTAATTATTTACAAGGAAAAGAATATTCCAGTAGTTTCACTAAGTTTTTTTATTGTCCATTCTGTGAGTTTTTGTTATGTTCAGAAAACCAGCGCCCCTCAATACCATGGACATTAATGCCCATAACATGTATATATTATATAGACAGCTTTTGACCGTTGGCATTGGTTGCATTTTGCAGGTGGTCATTCATTGCATTGCAACTTTTGCAAGTACATTAAAATGATTATTGTTAGAAACAATCAGTGCTGACTATTAATACATGTACTATATTTTCAGAACTCGAGGTGTGTCAACACCACATGCAGAAGTATGCTTCAAAGCACTTCACCTTCAGGTAAACGAGTGTTGTCAAATGTGGTTACTCTGACACCAAACCTGTTATCAACATTATAAATACAAGCAATAAACAAGTATGTCATAGGCGGATCCAGGCGGGCCTGGGGACAGGTGCCCCCCTAGACCATAAGAATTTGGCATGTCTGCAAATCTTTTATAATGGACCCACACCGACTGTGTCCTCCCAGACCGTTTGAAATGTGCCCCAGTTTAGGTGATAATAATAAGCTGAAGTTGTGGCGTCTTCCAATATCACCATTCCAATGGAGCTGGTGATGTTATGGCAGCGTGGTAGCGACAACATTTAGACTACACCATTTGGTTTTGCCGCCAGTGGAGGTTTTTGTGCCTCCCATACTCGATTTCTGGATCCACCCCTGTATGTGATAGTTTTGTTTGTCTGCATGGGGATTTTGCAGTAATGTGGTGTCCTCGTTAAATTGCATATTGTTGTTAGAAATGCATGTGAATTAAAGTAAAGACAATGTAAAGTAAAAACATTTTATTGAAACTATTTGATGAGATCGACTACAAAATAATGAAAAGTGCAATACAACTACAGGTACAATCACTGCACTTGATGTGTATAATGTAATAATTTTTAATATCACATGCACATAAAATGAAAAACAACAGTAGAAACAAAAATTAGGAAGAGGTTGAAAAATGTCAGGTATATATAAAAAACAAACATATATTTTTATCAAGATTCTTTGTTACAAAAAAACAACACTAGTACACGTGATGTCAAATGCTAGTTGTAGTTTATACATGCTTTGTATGTTTACAACTCGCAAAATTAGTGCCTAAACAAATATGTGTATTAACAAAAATTTTTAATATTGCATGCCCATAAAATGTAAACCAACGAGAACAAATCACTACATGCTACATTGCTCAGGTTTACTCAGTTGAATGAAGAGTACCGGCTACAGACCGCAATATTTTTGTACAAATAGTCTTCGCATATTAATTTCAGTGTGGCTGAATGCTTCCCACATAAGTCGAGATGGTGTTCGAATTAGCAGGTCTGCCAGGGAGTAAAGTTTAAAGCGCTTTGAGCAATCCCGACACCATATCAGTACAGGTGTATAATCATCATGCGAAGTGAATTATTTGTGAAAATATAAACCAGTGATAAAAAAGAATAATTTATAAATATGAAACGTGGCATGAAAAGTATAATAACAGTCCTCATGACACATAGAGAACTTAAACAGGTAAAATGCTGCTGTCAGTGTATCAACAGATTGTTGTTGCAAAATGTGAAAAGGCTTTCAATACCATTACTTCATCACAAACTTGTGTTGTTGTACATAACAAGTACCTGGTGTACGTTGCAAGAACTCAGCTGGCTGCCACTGACTATCAGCAACACAAAGACAATGGAACCTTACCACTGTAGCAATGCTGGATAATTGATGTATTTTGTCATAGACACTGCTAAAAGTTAAAGTTGAATTGAATACAAATACCGTGTATTATTGACTTTTGATAAATGTGTCATCACATATAAAATATAATACATGTCAGAGCCATGCTAATTGTCACTTTGTCTCCGGTATAGGTAGATGCGGATGTACAGCAAAATGTCAGGAGGCTGGTATGCAGTACCATCGAAGACAGCGAACACATACAGTGATGTCATCGATATCCAAACTGATGTAGTTCACCGAAGAATGCTCGACACTGAACCTGTCTCACAAGCTAGTCAGGCGTCACCATATTCGTATGTCGAGCAACCTGCATTCTACATTGGTTTTTAGTCAGTTAAGCTAACTGACTGACCTGGAAGCCAGTGTACACCCCATCGGCACTGGGGTCACGGATGCAACACACGACACAATTGGGATCAGTTGGTGGACATTCACATGACAAACCATTAATATGCAGCATGCTGCATGGCTGTAGAATCTTGTCCGAGATCCTGGACAAATACAGCTGCCCAGTATGCCATATTAACTTGGAGAACTAGTGACACTAAGCACACTAGTCCAATCTCCTGTAAAGAAAAGCATATATTTAGTAAACAAAAACAGGTATTATTGTAGTGTTAGTAGTAAATAATTATGGAATGTTCATTCTCAAAATCAGTAAATGTAAAATAATGTTTCATGTGTGACCTGCAGCATTTCACAAGAAAAACGGCAGCAAGAAATGTGCTACTACAGCTGCATCTATACATGTTGATATCTTAGGAACAGTCAGTGTTTACCGGGGTTGTTCCGGAGGAGGGAGAGGGTGGGTTGATACAGCATGCAGACATTAGTAGAATGTGCTCTTTTTCAAAACGGTGACAAATTTTAAACAATTTTTTTATAAGGTGTTCATTGTCATTAAATGAATTAAACATTTTTCAATTTCATTACAGTGATGCCTGATCTTAGTCAATATTATAGACTGATTTGAATTCTGCTAATCAGTAAAGCATAATTAAAGAGCATTTATATTTTTTTGTTTTGTTTTCAGTATACAAATGCATGTCAGTGTCTGCCATGTGTAACTACTACACATATTCATGTTTGACATTTTAAGGTTCTGCTTGAAGTTGAATGGTCAAGGTGAATGTTGGAAATTACAAAATGAGGTGTTATTGTGATGCTAACAGTATATTTTTCTCGCCAAGTATTCAAAGGTTCATAACATGTATGTTTACCTTCTTCAAAAATTAACAATTTATTTTATAAACTTATTTCTGAGTCATCGCCGTATGCTAAATTGTCGTGTTTTCGTTTCTGTTGCGTAATTTCTTGCGGACATCCTGTCGTGGGACACTACAGCGAGAGTCAGGACGACGTGGGTGTAATTCAGTGATGTATTGTAATTTGTCAGTAATAAAGAACGAATTAGATGACAAAATGGTGTCAGAGTGGGATATCGTGACGCAGTGGCCTTCGCACTGCTAACTATCGCCCACGTAAACTCGTTGACATCGCAAAGAACGGTAACGAGTGCATGTTAGCATTGTTGACATTCGCCTTCGCCTTCGGCACGTTCAGCGGCAAACGGTGACAGCTGTCAAAATGGCAATATCATTGAGTCCTGATGATCTACGAAACTTACTGGCTGCTGCCATGCAACAGGCCATGTTTTCAGCTCCGTCCACTACCACAAACGCACAAACAGTCTCTACGAGCAGTGTGCCATCGTTCCAAAGCTATGAACTCAGTCGTGAGAAATGGGAGACCTACATGCAGAGGCTTACGCAGCATATGATCGCGCATGCTGTTGTTGACCCAGACAAGAAAAAGGCATATTTTCTGTCCTGGATAGGGGCAAACACGTACCAACTTGTCAACAAACTCTTTAGCACATCTGAATTAGCTGCTGCCACGTTTGACCAGGTAGTCAAGAGGCTCGATGAACATTATAAAGAGTCATTGCACGAGCTGGCTGCCTCATACCAGTTTTATCAATGCAAAATGAAACCTGGTCAGTCGTATTCAGATTGGGTGGCAGATCTGCGCAGCATTAGGCGTGACTGCGATTTCGGCACAGCACTTGACCGGCTCATTCGCGACATGATTGTGTTGAACACTCCGCACGACGAGGTCCGCCGGGCTTGTCTCAGGGAGTCGTCGCCAACTCTTGAGAGTGTGCTAAAGACAGCAAATTCATACGTGGCATTATCTGCTAGTGATGCCATCGTGAAGGGGCCTGCACATGGGCCTACACCAGGGCATGCACAGGAAGTCCTGGCTGTGGAGAAAGTGCGTCCTCCGCGACGAGCCAAGATGGGCACCCACAAGTACGAGAAATTTCATGCGCCCGATTCTCGACAAGATCGGCGACATATACAACGATGCATTGGGTGTGGCTCCACAACACATCTGAGAGCTGCATGTCCTTTCAAGAAAGCCGAGTGCCACAAGTGTGGAAAAGTAGGCCACATAAAATCAGTCTGCCGCTCCGAACGCTCGAGCAAGACAAGCAACGCCATTGATTGCAACACTGCTTCAATGACTATCATGACCTTGTTCGCACATGACCTTGTCAATAAGCCGCGTCTGGCGCTGCTAATTAATGGTCATAAAGCCGAGTTTGAGGTCGATACGGGGGCTCCAATCGCGCTCGTTGGAGAAGAATTCTGGAAGAAAATCGGTTCCCCCCGACTCTGCAGATCAAGAGTCAGACTCTGCGCCTACGGCCAACGTCAGATCAGCGTGAGAGGTGAATGTACTGTTGACGTTCAGTACGGGTCGACAGTCCTGCAACTACCGCTAATCATCGTCGACAGCGGTGTCTCGTTGTTTGGGCTGAATTGGATACAGGCATTCCAAGTCGACGTCAACTCGCTGCTCTACCCGACAGTGAGTACTACGACACTATCAACAACTGACGTGCACGCTGTAGAAGCAGACGACCTTGAAGTCAAGAAAGTCATTGCTGATCACCCGGACATCTTCAGTCCTGGCTTGGGTCGGTGCAACAAAACAAAAGGGCATCTGCAACTGAGAGAAGGCGTGCAGCCGAGGTTCTTGAAAGCCAGACCCGTTCTTTTCGCGCGCCTCGACGCAGTTGAGAAAGAACTGAAACGTCTGCAAGAACTAAACATCATCACAAAGGTTGATTACTCGGACTGGGCTACCCCCATCGTTGTAGTACAAAAACCAAATGGCCACGTGAGAATTTGCGGAGACTACAGAGCAACAGTCAATCCGTGTCTACATGTACAGCAACACCCAATTCCCAGAATTGAGGAACTGTTCGCAAAGTTACAAGGGGGTACTCACTTCAGCAAGCTGGATATGCGAGATGCATATTTACAGGTCGAGCTGGATGACGAGTCAAAGAAATTGCTCGTCATCAACACACACAAGGGATTGTACCAGTACAACCGACTCTGCTTCGGTCCTTCTCCTGCGCCAGCCATTTTTCAAAAATTGGTTGACAATGTGGTTGCAGGTATCCCAGGAGTCGCTGCATACTTGGACGACATCATCGTCACAGGACGGACGACCGAAGAACATCTGTCAAACTTGAGACGTGTCCTCTCTGCACTGGATGACTACGGACTCAAGTTGCAACTCAGCAAGTGTGCGTTCTTCAAAAAAGAGGTATCCTACCTGGGCCACATCATCTCAAAAGATGGCTTGCGAGCATCTGATGACAGAGTTGAGGCGATCGTCCAGTATCCACCTCCAGAAGACGTCAAACAACTTGAGAGTTTCATTGGAAAAATGAACTACTATGGCAAGTTCATTCCAGCGTTTGCGTCTGTCTGCTCTCCACTAAACAAGCTGCGGTGCAAGGACACTCCTTGGCACTGGTCGGCTGAGTGCGCTACCGCGTTCGAGCAGCTGAAACAAATGCTCGCAGAGAAGACACGGCTCGTGCATTTCGATCCAGTCAAACCGATCGTACTAGCCACTGATGCGTCACCGTACGGCATCGGAGCCGTAATCTCGCACACACTGCCTGATGGTAGTGAAGAGCCTATCGCGTTCGCCTCCAAGACGCTCAGAAAGGCAGAGAGAGGCTACGCGCAAGTGGAAAAAGAAGCGTTGTCGATTATATACGGCGTCCGAAAATTCTACCAGTATCTCAGTGGTCGTCACTTCACCATTCTAACCGACCACAAGCCACTGCTGACGATCTTTGGACCAGATAAGTCGCTTCCAGTGATGTCGCTACAGCGCCTGCAGCGCTGGGCATTGCTGTTGATGGGTCATGACTATGACATTCGCTATCGCTCTTCCGCAAAGCACTGCAATGCTGATGCTCTTTCTCGACTCCCTGTCGGTCCAGATCTCGCATTTGACCACGATGAGGCCGTCAGCCAAATCACCACGGAAGTAGATGAGATTATGCTACAGGCTGTAGAAGATTTCCCGATCTCGCCCAGAATCGTTGCTGACTACACAAAGAAAGACACTGTCTTGTCTGAGGTGCTAAGTTGCGTACGCGATGGCTGGGTTACATCTTCAAGACGAGGACAGTCGGACAATTTGCAACCATTCATAAATGCGCAAGCAGAGATCTGCGAGGTACAAGGCGTACTATTACGAGACTGCCGCGTTGTTGTACCGCAGAAACTGCAAGCGAAAGTGATCGACTTGCTACACAAATCACACCGTGGCATGATTAGAATGAAAGCAATGGCCAGACTCTACGTCTGGTGGCCGAGAATAGAGAGGGCCATCGAAGAATGCTGCAAATCGTGCAACACTTGCGCCGTCACTGCACCGGCGCCACCAGCAAATCTCTCGCCCTGGCCTATACCCGACAACCCTTGGGATAGAGTGCATATCGATTTCGCAGGGCCATTTTTGGGAAGCATGTGGCTGCTGGCAATGGACGCATATTCCAAGTGGCCCAGCGTTATTCGACTTGCGAATTACCCAACGACCGAGACAACCATCACGGCTCTTGATGCGCTGTTCACCAGCTGGGGCCTACCAAAGACCCTCGTATCGGACAACGGTCCTCAGTTTGCGTCAAAAGAATTCGCAGACTGGTGCCGATCGAATGGCATCCTACACATGACCTCCGCGCCATTCCATCCGCCTTCAAATGGAGAGGCGGAGCGCCTTGTTGGCGTGTTTAAGAGAGCGATGCAGCGTTCTGTGGGGGAGGAAGGTCTGGGAAAAGACCAAGCCGCTAGAGACTTTCTGAGAGAGTATCGCAGCACTCCTCACTGCACTACCGGAAGAACTCCTGCGGAGTTGATGCTGGGTCGCCAGTTTCGAACGCCGCTATCTCTGCTCCAGCCGTCTTTACCTCACGCCGAGAAGAAGCAGCCGGTGAAACCACTACACTCGACCACGTTCGCGATCGGAGACCACATCTTCATTCGCAACTACAGCGTGAATTGCAAGATCAAGTGGATTCCCGGTCGAATAACGTCTTCTCTGGGCACTCGCATGTTCACCGTCCAGTGTGCTGACGGGGTTCATCGTCGTCACGTCGACCAGATGCGTCACAGGGTTAAAGTCTTGCCCACGCGGGCGCAACCACCAGTCGACCAGATCCGTTTTCCACTAACTACGCGAGCTGCAACTCCACCACGGTTACCGAAACGCGAGACGCCGAAAAGAGAAGTCCGACTCGAACAGTCGTCGACAGCCGAAGACGGTCGTCATCTCGCTTCTCCACTGAAACTCGGTTCTCCGCCGCGACTTGCTGCTCCCGATGTCGCGTCGCCAGTGCTTCGTCGTAGCACACGTGATCGCCATCCGCCGGGCACGTACACCCCCTAACTCGAAACTGTGGGGAAGGATTGTCGTGTTTTCGTTTCTGTTGCGTAATTTCTTGCGGACATCCTGTCGTGGGACACTACAGCGAGAGTCAGGACGACGTGGGTGTAATTCAGTGATGTATTGTAATTTGTCAGTAATAAAGAACGAATTAGATGACAAATAAATACTTTTAAAGGAGTATTAATATGTCTGTGGGTATAATATAAGTGCAGAAGTCAACTTAGTTTTCCACGTCCAAGATGTTATTATTAAAATGTGTATGAAAACAAATATATATGTAAATGTGCATATTAAATTTTTTGATAACTCGTATGTGGTTGATTGTTATAAATTTGAAATTACCTGGATTGATCAAATGTGGGCCTCCCGCAGACTATGTATCCTCCCTGTGTCTGCTTGACCCAGATGACCGCCTTAGCTCCTCTTCTGCCTCCTCTCATTCCCATTCTTGGGTTGCAGTGTGGCCTCTAGCGACATCATTATTCAAGTTACGTATTATGCATTCATATATTGCTGTGGTGAGAATATATACACATATTGGTAAATACACAAGAATAGCTGGCATATGTCATTTTAAAGGTATCACAGCATACCAATTACATAAACTATAGCCAGGCACCAAGGACCACTACGGAAACAAGTGCGAGCATTATCTTGTTTAATCCTTATAAATGGTGTACTTTATCTGTATTTATATTTTATGTATTTACACTTTTACATTTTTATATTTAATAAAATCATCATCACCATCATGGTCGTCAATATAACAAATCTCAATTATTTTGCATAAACTACAATGCAAATCAACAACATTCTGCAGTAATAGTATCAAAATATGCGTCACAAAACACTGTTTTAATAATTATGATCACCAATATAATACTCCCCTGTTTGACGTTCTGTTGCACGAAATTACGGATGCTCCCTGACTAAGTTACTTGCACGATCAACAGGGGCCTATTGCCAAACCAATGTTATTTGTCATTTTGCAGCCTCATGTCATATATTCTCTACATGTATTGTCGCAATAACATAGTTTATTACCAAGATCCTGCGTAACCAAATACAAATTACAATGCATTTCAAATATTATGCTCGTTGACACAGCCTCTGACTGAATCTCTGGCTGATAATATGGTCATGGACCTGGTGACTGGCTTAGACAGTCTTAGACTAAGTCTTAGAGTTAGACTGCCTCGAGTCGAGTGTTGACGTTCGCAAGTTGCAATTCTCGTTGAATTAATACGCGGCTACGCGTTCTTGTTGCTAACTGCGATAGTGTAGTATACGTACCTTCGTACAACCACTTTGGAATCTTCGTCTTGATACACCAAAGCACGTGTATGTTGTTATTGTTTTCGAATGCATGGGACGTCGATCTCACGTAAAGCACGTGACCGAAATGGCGCAGGAGGTCGACAGCGCAATTTGCTTTAGCCAGCTAAACCCGGTGTAACGACAAATCTTGTTTTTTGACGATTAAAAAAACAAGTACGCATTTTTTATTAAACCGACTGTGCACACTAGTTAAACTATTCACACATTACACATCTGGACCTAAAAGAACCGGATTGGCGATGGGCAAACGAATTGGTTGAGGACCTTTAACGCTCATTGTCTCGGTTCTTGCAAAGGACCAAGATGCCAGAACGGCGGTCCAGAGCATGTATTTAGACGGGAGGCGTATATGGCAGTCAACAATGGGAGTTTTTGTTCGGCGTCAACACATACCTCAGACGGGCGGGATACACATAGATAAAAGGGTCGGACTCTCAATAAGCCAAAGGGCTTCCTTGTCCACCTGCCACCTAGAGTTAATTCTCTGGGTGGCAATCTTGTTAAATCTTGTTAAAAACGTTCTGGCGCACCACCAGAATGGCGGACTAACCTTCTATGGATGTACTTTTTTGAACAATGCCAACAGCGCGTGCTGCACCGTCTTGTATTGATATACGGTATTTGGTAAACACAATACAAGACGGTCCAGCGCGCGCTATTCCCATTGTTCAAAGAAAGTACGTAAATGGAACGGTTAGTCCGCCATTCTGGAGGCACGCCAAGCTAGAACATATGCACTGTTGCACGTGCCAGCCTTCCAAATGGCGAACACAAATTCTCATTGTAGAATGCCATGATCTCGCTCAGAGACGCCTGTTAAAATATAGCCTCCTTGGTAAAAAACATAATTCCAAAACGAGGCGAATTGTTTTGATAACCATAAATAGTGTCTTTGGGTGTTTTTTCGTAATGATAATATAAAATGAAAGGTAAGATTCTTCGCAGCAGACTATATGGTGCACCAACCGTCTACCGCTAATGCGCAATAATAATAATAATTGCAAACATAACTACAGAAAACCGTAGCGTAAAACTAAAACTAAACTTCTTCATCCTAATCTAGTCCTGGAGACGGAGGAGTGAGGGTTGACGGTCGGGTAATATCACACCCATTAAGGCAACAGCACAGATAGATATTCTCAACAAGCAATTTCAGTTAGTGTTCAGCGAGGGGAGACAGTATACCTCAGAAGAATTTGTTAGAAAGTGCAACATGAAACCAGCAGACTTTTCCACCCTTGATAGTATCCAGGTAGTGGAAGTGGAAATAAGGAAACTCTTGATTCTTGAACACCTGAAACCTGGCAAAACTAGCGGCCTAGACAAAATCAGTCCGCTCGTGCTAAAAGAGCTATCGTCAGAAGTGGCTCTCATTTTAACATCAATGTTCCATAACCCGGCCAACTATCGACTTGTGTCCCTGACCAGTGTACCATGTAAGATAATGGAGCACATCGTCACCAGTGCAGTCATGGACCACCTTGAAAAGAATGGAATACTGTGCGAAACGCAGCATGGCTTCAGAAAGAGGAAATCTTGTGAAACCCAATAGTCCAGTAAATCTGTGCCCAAAAGAGTGTCAACCTCAAACAAATTGCAATAGTAATTATAACAGTGTTTTAGTTAGTACTGCGTGTCTACAGCCCGAGAAACAAAGTCCACCGAAATCCATGAGGTGGAACATTGTCATTTTTGACGACAACGACAAGTGGCCAAAAGTGGCTGCCAGTGACATTTTGGCTTATTGATATGTAGGGGTAGGCGTTATTTAGGCTGTGGTGTATATTGTCTTTGCATATTTCATACACATTTTGTATACCTTTGGTAAGATAATGGATTAATCTACCCAGCGATATATAACAGGTATACATTCGTTAAATAGTAAGATGAACAATCGTTTGTAAACACAGTGAACCCCGATTTTTAGCCGCTGTGTGGGAGTAGCGTTGCGATCTAACGTTGACTTAGTCCATTTGCAATTTAATAAATGGATGCTCTATAGTATACTGTTTTTGGTTAATTTCTATCCCATGGGGTCCCTGAGGCAATTCAGCTTTGTTGTCCTCGGGACAACCTAGGTTTTTTATTCAAATATGCAAATTAGGGCCTAGGGCATAGAAGTGTCTATTCAAATCCTCGATATAGTGCAGTGTACCATGTCTTCCCGTGCAGTTTGCTTGCCAAAAGCAATTTTTTGTACGAATGTCATCTACAGTGTTTCAGTCTACAGAAAATCTGAGGTGGCAATTTTGTTTAGGTTTTTAAAGAAATGGCAGCCATTTTACAAAGTGGCTGCCAAATCACATGTTCACATATCTTAACAACTGCGTCACCTACAATATATACTTTGAAATCTGTGACATGCCATCTAAATATTTACGATCCTGTCAGAATAATTTGATTAAACATATATTATGAAAAACAGAACAAAATATACGTTCTTATATAGACTTAACAATAATTAACAAGATTGCCACCCAGAGAATTAACTCTAGGTGGCAGGTGGACAAGGAAGCCCTTTGCCTTATCGAGAGTCCGACCCCTTTATCTATGTGTATCCCGCCCTTCTGAGGTATGTGTCGATTTTATTTTTAAACATACGCTACTAGCGCCCACACAATCAGGAGGTAATCTGTTCCACTCATTTACAGTCCTTTGTGAAAATGAAAACTTTCTTATATCTAATCTACACTAGTCCTTCTATCTTTCTTAACTGAAAAAAAAAAAATTCTATCAATATTGTCATTACCATTCATTATTTTAAACACTTCTATCTGATCTCCTCTCAATCTAATGGTATCTAGTGTTGTTAAGCCGCATTTTTAGGCGTATTTCGTAACTAAGATCCCTCAGTTTTGGTATGATTTTAATTGCTCTCCTCTGCACTCTTTCTAGCATATCTATGTCCTTCCTGCGATATGACCTCCACGCTTGAATACAATATTCTAAATGAGGCCTAACTATTGTTTTGTACAGCGGTATTATTAGTTAGACATTACGTGTGTGCATGCTATTGACCAAACTGGTAAATGACTTCCGATTATGCTGTTGCGAGAAAGGTGGGGCTGATGCACGCTGAATTAATGACTCAGTCTCAAGTTATCTCGCGAGCATGCACATACACAAACCTACGCACGCACGCACGCACACGCATACACGCACGCACAAGTTCACAAGCGGGCGCTTGTGCATAGCATTTCCGGCCGCAGCACATAGATGGTTCTAAACTAACCGAATTGTCCTCGGACAATTTGATCAAACAGAAACGTGTCCGCAGTTAGTCTGCATTTTATAGACTACCACAAGTGAGCGGAATGTGTAATGAAATGTGATAGTACTATTAAAGTAATAAAATCAACACTTATGTGAGACACCAACATCGCCTTTATGTAACGACCTGTATCTATCAGGTTACACAAAGGTTATGAGTACGAGCTCGGTGAAACAAGCGTCTGGGCCTCGTGCATCATCTGCACACCTGATGAGCAGGTCCATTAGTTTTCATGATTTCATCGCGTAAGAATTAGTAGTCGAGCAAATTCACTTCCGAACTATCACCATCTAGTCATCTTCAACGGTTTGGGTATCTGTATGTGGAAGTTGAAAACATTTTATTGGGAAACAACGGATATACAATTAATGGTTTCGTTCCGTTTTTAATTACTAAAAACGACTGAATATGTATGGGTTATTAAATTAATAACCAGGCGTGGCGCCAGTGAAGTAGTACAGAAGGAACTGTTTTACGTATTCACGCAACTGATCCAGATAAAGGTTATATTCGGAATGCCAAAAACAGCAGATCTGAAAGACCTGTGTTGTGTTTCTCTTATGTTTCTCTCGAGTTACAAGCAGCGTTCGATATAACCCGGAGGCTACTAACCCTCCCAGGCCCACAACTGCCTCAAATCATACTTCCGGTGCGGTTTCAAGGGGCGGGATATATCAATCTTGCTTATGTTATAGAAAGAGATCGGATTTGACGATTTCATGAATTACTTGTATATCACGTAACTTTACATCATTAATAGATCGCCTCATGGTTTGAGTCGCTTAGTTTGAAACACTGCCACCTCGCAACTACCATGAACACCATCTAGTACATGGGTTCCCAATCGTTTGCTTTCTGCGTACACCCTGCGGCCTGAAACGATTGTCGCGGTACACCCATTATTATACAGTTACAGACAAAACATAGTTCTTCATCGAGTTCAGTGAACTCTTTCCATAATTTATAATGGTTAAACAATTACCGCAATGCGACATACCTCTCCTTGTCCGACACTTTTTTCATAAATGTTTGAAACTGTTCCTTTCTGATGTGATTAAAGAATTCGGTGATCTCCTCATATAGCGGGACCGTTTCGAATGCTACGTTCCATGTGACAACAAGCGGACGGCGTTTGGTCCGCATAGGTCTCTAGGCACAAACAAATTAGACAAGCCGGATATTGATTTTGTATGACATTTACCATCTTAACAATACCGTCAACATCCCTTCTTAGTTTTGGTTGGAGTATCTTAGGTGCGATAGCGTATCGATGTAACATGCAGTGACTTGGACTAATATTAATATCCTTCATTCGCGCTTGAAATATTATTGTCAAACATAGCCAGTGTGCTATCAGTTGTACACGCACACACATTTCCCAACTACAGTTAGTCGGCCTCAAAACATTTTGTATATCACAACTGGAAATAAAATCAACTCATTAAAAAATACCCATTGATAAATTTGCGTGATATCATTTTTTGAAGCGCTGGTTTAATATCTGGATGAAAAAGGATTGTTTTTTTGAGAGATTGATAATAGGGCCAGTTACAAAACGAAATGTTCCCCATCTTGAACAAATGTTCCCCTTGTAGAACAACTTACGTAGGATGGGACATTATATGCTATTATACAAGATCAGCGGTTCCCAGACTGGAGTACGCGGGAGGTTTTTCAGGGGGTACGTGACGGGTTAGCTGAACACAAATATTTTACCACTTCGTGTTGTTCAAGAAGGGGAACATTTCGTTCCGTAACTGGCCCTGTTATCAATCTCTCAAAAACAAAACGTCATATGCTATTTTAAACGCTATTCTACGTTTTTGTGCGCGTGTATGCGTGTGTGCTTACGTGTACATGTGTTCATTATCATACATGCTGTGTATGCTTCCGACAGTTAGCCGAATAATGTGACCGATGAACTCAGCCTACATTTAATAAACGTTCGATATGTCATTATATTGTTCAGTTATAAAAACCGCTTAGAAGCCATACGGTGCATTTACTGCCTACTCGTAATTGTGTTATATATGATTGCAGCTTGGCGTATCAATGGATGAGGTATTTGCGGACGCAGCTACAGGGGGACCGGTCGACGTAACTAACTCCTAAGCAGCCAGGTTAAAGGAACAGGGTATTCTATGGCATGCCAACTCTTGGTTAATACGTCTCCGTCATACATCGCTGTATAATGGCCCGCAAGCGGAAGTTCTACGCTTCCCTGCTGGCCCTGGTGACCATATACGTTATCTACAAATACTTGATACCGTCAGGTATTATTGACTTGACGCCACCTTCATATATATCTCGAATGGCCTACGTTTCAGCACCGGCTGACTACCGGAGAACCAACTCGATAACTACGACGACATCGATGGATTCTGGTAGCATCTGTCAGCTGGAAAGGCTGATTTTTATTAGTCATAAAGAACTTTCAGAATTCACCGTGTCGTATTCATCGAAGAACGTGCCGCCCTCGAAGTTGAACAGTACAGAACGAGGCAGTTTGTTTGATTTACTAGACATAGTGCAAGTGTTTCTCGACCGACATAAAATCTCGTACGTTCTCGGTTACCACTCGTTGCTTGGCTCCTACATGATGCACGGTATACTGCCTTACGACGACACGATTGAGCTGCTGGCCAGAGTGTCCCATAAGCAAACACTGTCGAAGGCCATCGCCACAGACGACAAGCTCAAAACAAAGGAGCATACCTCTATCAACTCCAATTACACACACGTTAGGTTCTTCTTGAAAACGTCGGGACAAAAACCGTCTCACTGGCCGTTTGTGGAACTTCACTTCTACGATGAAAACTCAACTCACGTATGGACGACGACGCCGCCTCCGAAGAGAGTCGTCATGAAGATAGACTCATTCTACCCCTTCCACGAACGACCCTTCGCGGGGCACTGGCTTGACGCTCCTGAGGACCCGCTCCAATTCCTTCTACAGATATACTCGAAGAGCCACTATGAGACGTTCGGTTGGGATTACCGCGCTGACGTTGCCGAGCCGCCCACTAAGATGGGGTGGGTAGCGATGAGAAAACATCATCCGTTTGTCGGGCGAATCAATTGCGCTGAGGGGGTGAAGGAAACGCTGAAGTTTAGTGGCGTAGCCCAGTATGACGTCTACATTGACGAACATTTTCCAACCAAAACATTTACTGTAGGCTTCGAATGATGTCACTTTGTAGACGTTACGTTTCGATAAAAGATTAGTTTTACGTATGATGTGTTCTTCGGTGCGTTTGTGTTGCTGGGTGTAACGTGCATTAAAAGGTATTAGTTGCATTGCGTTTCATTGCTTTTGCTCGATGATCTTTGGAAGACTCGGTTAAGTGTTGCAATAGTCATTTACAAGTGCGCCACTTAAACAAGTTGTGACATTTGTTAGCCTTCACTAGCGAGCGATCCTAAAAATAAAAAGGTAAGTTCTTATATAGCGCCGTATCTAGTACTTAGGACTGCTCAAAGCGCTTTACACCTTACTGCCTAGCAAACCTGTTCAATCAAATACCATCTCGACGTATCTGGGAAGCATTCACCCATACTGCAATTAATACGCGAAGAATTATCGTACACAAATATCCACCACTATTTTAGCCAGTTACTCATTCATACAGCTGAGTGAACTGGAGCAAACTAGAGTGAACGAATTTGCTCCACACAAACATAGGTGGGAGGAGAACTCAAAGTCGTGGGAGGTTGGGCGCAAAAGAACTCTCAGAAGATGATAGGTTGGCTCCCAAAACTAGTAGAGGGTGAAACGTTTAGACCTTGCCATACACGCTGAAAAACCCACCCACACAATATTTGAGACTTAGTAAAAGTATTTTCTTAAAGGTAATTTCTTAAATGTCGTGTTATCCCGTGCTTAGGACTGTGCAGAGCGCTTTACGCGTCACTCCAAACCTGTTAATTGACCACCATCATCATCACCTCTCATGGGAATCATTCAGCCACGCTGCATCTACTATGCAAATATTGTATTCGTACACAAATATCCACCACTTTGCCATATACTGTTGCAAACTAACACTACTAAATAAATAAATCCTTATCAACAACACAATCACTAGATGCAGCGCACGTTTGTCTTGTGTTCCCGAGAACTATCGACGGCAAACATATCGCCTGCACGAGACGTACTGTTCTATAAATAGCCGCAGACTCCAAGCGTCGGCCGACAAAATACTTCTGCCGTGGAATAGCGCAATCTATACTGTGCCCCTTTAATTTTTTTGCAAGTCTTGTGTGGCACCGTATCGAAGGGCTTCGCAATGTCAAGATATATTGTCTCTATACACCCGCCCGAGTCAATGGTGGTAGTCTCCATGACTTCTAGGAATTGGGTGGTGCATGACCTGTCTAAATCCATGCTGATCTTTGTGGAATATGTTGTTCATAGCCATATGAGCCAGGAGATGTTACTGATTGGCCGGTAGTTGGAAGCATGTCTTTTTGAGTAATTTTTGTGTAACGATGTTACGTGTGCTGTCTTCCATTGAGCTGGGTGCACTCCATCCTTCGATGACCTTTTGAAGATCAAAAGGAGGGGCTCCACCAGTTCATTTCGTGGTGACATCTGTCTAGAGCGGGTGACTTCTTTAAGTTGGTTAATTTAGCCAGGCTCTTACAACAAATATCACTAAAATATCATTTAATGGTATTATGGTGTTTTATGGCTAATGGTATTTGAATGGTCTTCAATTATATTTTGAATGGTCCTTGTAATTAACTCTTTCTGTATTGTTCAATGGTATTCTGAATTGTCTTGAATGATATTAGGGGGTATTATGGCCAATGGTATTTGAATGGTACTTAATCCAATGGTATTGAATGATCTTCAGTGGTATATCATTGAATGGTATACCACTGAGGATCATTAAGAATACCATTCAATGGTATTCTGAATGGTCTTCAATGACATCGGGGTATTGTGGCCAAGGGTATTTGAATGGTACTGAATGGTCCTCAGTGGTATATCATTCAATGATATACCACTTAAGATCATTCAATATCACTGGATTAAGTACCATTCAAATACCCCCTAATATAATTGAAGACCATTCAGAATACCATTGAACAGTACAGAAAAAGTTAATTACAAGGACCATTAAAAATACCATTGAAGACCATTCAAATACCATTAGCCATAAAATACCATAATACCATTCAATGATATTTGAGTGATATTTGGAGTGCACCCAGCTCAATGGAAGACAGCACACGTAACAGCGCTACACAAAACTAACTCAAAAAGACATGCTTCCAACTACCGGCCAATCAGTAACATCTCCTGACCCATATGACTATGAACAACATGTTCCACAAAGATCAGCATGGATTTAGACAGGGCAGGTCATGCACCACCCAACTCCTAGATGTCGTGGAGACTACCACCATTGACTCGGGCGGATGTGTAGAGACAATATATCTTGACATTGCGAAGCCCTTCGATACGGTGCCACACAAGACTTGCAAAAAAATTAATGGGGCACAGTATAGATTGCGCTATTCCACGGCAGAAGTATTTTGTCGGCCGACGGTTGGCGTCTGCGGCTATTTATAGAACAGTACGTCTCGTGCAGGCGATATGTTTGCCGTCGATAGTTCTCGGGAATACAAAACAAACGTGCACTGCATCTAGTGATTGTGTTGTTGATAAGGATTTATTTATTTAGTATTGTTAGTTTGCAACAGTATATGTCATAAATAAGTCCTTATCAACAACACAATCACTAGATTCAGCGCACGCTTGTCTAATGTTCCCAAGAATTAACGACGATAAACATATCGCCTGCACGAGACTGTTCTGTAAATAGCCGCAGACGCCAAGCGTCGGCCGACAAAATACTTCTGTCGTGGAATAGCGCAATCTATACAGGGCATCTTTAATTGCGTATGGCGTCCAAGGAGAGGTGGCTGCGTGGATCGTAGCCTTCGTAAAGGGAAGAAAACAAAGGGTAGTGGTAAATGGGAAGCTACCAGAATGGGCAGAAATCACAAGTGGTATACCACAGGGAAGTGTGAGATCATCAATGGCATCGACGACATCAATCAAGAGGACTTCTTCATGATCACAACATGAGGTCACTACAACAAATTGTATAAGACACCAAGCAGACTAGATATTAGGAAACAGTCCTTTTCACAACGCATCTTCCTAGACTAGAACAACATTTCTCAGCAAACAGTGAACGCTGAAAACATTCTCTCCTTCAAAACAAAACTCGACAAAGAATTGAAGATGGACAGGTTTAAATTTTAATAAAAGCACAAAATCACAAGACAAGCCACATTCCAAATACAAAAAATACGATGCATAAAGACGGGTGTACACAAGGCTGTTAAGCCTTACTTTAAAAACCCGAAGATCCAGCAAGTTATCCAGGCAAGACACTTCTAAGCTTCGTGTTTACAACAACAAGAATCACACGAATGTTATCCGGAAGGAAATAACGGGAGGCGCACGCACTCTTCGCAAAACTATTTGTGGTTTCCCGGGATTCCCTCGTCTAAAATTAGCCCAACACCAAACGTCGGGACAATCGCGTTAAAGTCTCTGACTTTATTGTGTCGGTCTAACGCCATTAATTGCAGCGTGGGTGAATGTTTCCCAGAGACTTCAAGATTTAACAAGATTTAACAAGATTGCCATCCAGAGAATTAACTCTAGATGGCAGGTGGACAAGGAAGCCCTTTGGCTTATCGAGAGTCCAACCCTTTTATCTACATATATCCAGCCCTTCTGAGGTATGTGTCGATTTTATTTTTAAACATATTCACACTACTAGCACCCACACAATCATCAGATAATCTGTTCCATACATTCACAGTCCTTTGTGAAAATGAAAACTTTCTTACGTCTAATCTACACTGTTCCTTTACTAATGTAACTTCATGTCCTCTAGTCTTTCTATCTTTCTTAACTGAAAAAAACATATTTCTATCAATATTTTCATAACCATTCAATATTTTAAACACTTCTATCTGATCTCCTCTCAATCTCCTGGTCTCTAGTGTTGTTAAACCACATTCTTTTAGGCGTTTTTCATAACTAAGATCCCTCAGTTTTGGTATCATTTTAGTCGCTCTCCTCTGTACTCTTTCTAGCATATCTATGTCCTTCTTGCGGTATGGCCTCCACGCTTGTATACAATATTCTAAATGAGGCCTAACTATTGTTTTGTACAGCGGTATTATTAGTTCTTTTTCTTTATATGCTATATTTCGCCTAATCAATCCAAGGATTTGATTTCCTTTTGAAGCTGCAATTCCACACTGCTCTGAAACCTTCATGTCAGCACTAATTGTCAGCCCTAAGTCTTTTTCTTTTACAGTAGTATTTAGTACAGTTCCCCCCATTGTATATTCTACATATTCGTTCCCATGTCCTGTGTGAAGACATTTACATTTCCCAAAATTGAACAACATTTGCCACTTTTCAGACCATTTGATCAACCTGTCAAGATCATCCTGTAAATGCTGTCTATCTCCATCACTTTTTATCCTTCTAAACACTTTTGTATCATCTGCAAATTTCAACACCTTGCTAGCTATATCATCGTCCAAATCGTTTATATATATTAAGAATAATATAGGTCCCAGTACTGATCCCTGTGGAACCCCACTCAAAACTGATTTCCAGTTTGAAGCCTCCCCATCAACAACTACCCGCTGTCTTCTGTCAATCAGCCATTTTTCTATCCAGTTAATTATACCATTTCCTATGCCATGGGCTTTTAGTTTAAGCAGTAATCTCTGATGTGGCACTTTGTCGAAAGCTTTTTGAAAATCTAAGTAGATGATATCTACTGGTGATCCATCATCTACCCACTTAGTGATATCTTCCAAAAAACATAACATATTTGTTAAGCATGACCTCGCTTTTAGAAACCCATGTTGAGATGGGTTTATCAAGTTATGTTTAACAAGAAAATCCACCATGTGATCTTTAATTAGTCTTTCTAATAATTTACAAATCACCGATGTTAAACTAACTGGTCTATAATTATTTGACTTGTTTCTCGAACCTTTTTTGAATAACGGTATAATGTTTGCTTCTTTCCATTCTAAAGGAACCACTCCCTCTTCTAATGACAAGTTGAAAACTGTTGCAAGCGGTATGCTAATTTGTTCTACAATTTCCAATAGTAGTTTGGGTGGAATACCATCCACTCCAGGTGATTTATTATCCTTCATAGCCCTGATTTTTTTAGCTACCATTTCTGGGGTTACAATTAACTGTCTTAAATAGTTTGATTCTGCCCCCTTGAACTTAGCCTCTGGTACTGGCAGTGAACTAGTGTCTTCTCTGGTAAACACTGAACTAAAATACTCATTCAGGTCTTCTGCCATTAAGAATCCTTCTGATATTACGTTTCCAGCACTATCTTCTAGAGGACCGACCTTATCCTGAACTTTCTGTTTGCTTCGAATATAAGCATAAAAACTCTTGCTGTCATGTTTTATATTACAAGCTAATTTATGTTCATAGCTTCTCTTTGAATGTCTAATTTCAGCTGTAGCTTGGTTTAGTGCTTCTTTATAAATGTTGTAGTCTTCGTCATTTCCAGTACGTCTATATGACTTCCACATCATTTCTTTATACTTAATTTTTATAATGGCTTCTTTCGATAAGTGTTTCTTTTTGGACCGTTTCCCGTGTTTTTTTAAAGGAACAAATTTGACGATGATGCATTCAATTTCACTCTTTAAGATATTCTAGCATTCTGTTGCTGTCTTATTCTTTAGTGTGTTATTCCAGTCTATCTTTGCTAAATATTTCCTTATGTCCTTATATTTTCCTTTGTGGAAATTTCTCCTATACTGATTTTTACTATTCCTTTCTGATTTTACTTTGATGGTAAAATGTATCTGGTTGTGATCACTATTTCCCAGTGGCTCACATACCATGACATTGTCAACTAATTCATTCTGTGAGGACAAAACTATGTCTAACACATTCTCCCCCCTGGTTGGTTCTAGCACATGTTGAGAAAGGAAACTATCTTGTACTAAAACTAAAAACTTGTGGTCCTCACTACCCATACTCTGTAGAGATTTCCATTTTATATGCCCATGGTTGAAATCCCCCATAATAACACAGTCCCGTTTGCTCACTTCCCTTATAGCGTTTTGTATTTTTTCATTCTCTTCTATGCTTATGTTTGGACTTCGATAAACTAATCCAACCGTTAACGTTGACTTTCCTGTAACTATGTTACACCAAACAGCTTCTTCGCAATCTGCTTCTCTGTCTAATTTTATTTCATAAGCCTGGATAGATTCTTTAATATATAAAATAACTCCACCTCCCCTTCTTCCTATTCTATCTTTCCTAAACATTACATATCCTGTCAGTCCCAATTCGGCATCTGATACATCGGTGGTTGCCCATGATTCGGTTATACCTATTATGTGAGGGTCAATATCTTCTACCATAATGTTTAGTTCATTTCTTTTGTTTACTATACTCCTTGCATTTAAACAAACACATTTATATCCAGCTTCAGAACAGTTTTCCAGACTGTTCTTTGCTGAATTATTTTTGCTATCTTTATCTATGCCTCCAGTTTCAGGCTTCTCTGCGAGTCCCCCCTGCGAATTTAGTTTAAATAGATGCAACCTGTCCCACTGTCAACAGATCTCAGCAGATTCTCTGAGAATACTGCTGCCCCCTTTCCACTTAGATGGAGGCCATCTCTCATGTACATATCTTCTCTCCCAACAAAGTACCCCCATAAATCTATGAATCCCACGCCCTCTTCTTCACACATCTGCTCAACTAGTGCGTTGATCGCCATCCTCTTACAGTTTCTGTATGATGCCCCCCTTCCTCCCATTACTGGCAAAATTCCTGAGAGAACAACCTGTTCCACTCTTGTCTTCTTTAGCTTCCTTACTAGATGTCTGTACTTCTGAACTATCCCAGTTGTTCCCTCCTTGTCTGCATTGTTTGTCCCAACGTGTACTAGTATAGAACCTCCCTTGCCATGTCCCAATACCTTCTCTACCCTTTCAGTCACATGCTCTATTCTAGCCCCCGGTAGACATACAACAACGTCCTTCCCCTCGCATATAGTCTTGTCTGTTTTTCTCAGAATTGAATCGCCCATAAACACTCTCTCTTTTCTCCTAGCCCCATCAATCACTGCCTCGGAGTAGCTCCTCCTGTTTGCATATGTCTGGTTGTTGTCGTTTCCTCTTGCCATCTTCTCTTCTGTCACATTCTCTTCCATTCCCTTCTTTCCTGTCGTGTTTTCTCTTGTCCCCTTTCCTCCTGTCATCTTCTCTTCTAGCACATTTACTCTCACTTCCTTTCGTCCCTTCATCTTTCCTCCCATCACATTTTCTTCTCTCCTCTCCCGTCCCTTTTCCCCGGCTACCTTCTTCACTACGGTCACTTTTTCCCCTGTCACCTTCACGCCTGTCATGTCTTCTTCCATCAGTCTTCTGTCTCACAGTCTTACTAACTGCCTCTGTGGTATCTACCTCTTCACCACCTGTATCGCTGTCGCGTCTCCCCTCGTTCTCTACAGTCTGACTACCTGTTGATCTATCCCCACTGACCCGTTTTCTTTTCCTCTGCCGAACACTTTTCCTCCGTCCCTCTGTCTTCTCAATTTCTTGTTCCTTCACATCGGTCACCTTCCCTCCTCTCAGTCTCCTTTCTTCAGTCTCTGTGTCACAACTCTGCTCCTTCTGTGTTGTAGAATTCTCAACTCTCTCTGCGTCATCCCTCTCTGGTCCATATATTTCTATGTTGAGTCTCGCCTCCATCTCCTTCACTATATCCGTCAACTTACACACCTCCTTCATCAGACATTCCACCCTCAAACACCCCATACACCGAAAGGTGAATCCATCATCTTTGGTCTCTGCCCATGATTTTGGACAGCCAGACAACGCAAAATCCACCCAGCTCTGGCAGTCGTTGCAAACATTAGTGTCGTTTTGCCTTGAGCTGCCGCTTGCAAGGTGCCATATCAGAATTTATTTATGTTCAAAATAGTTTTATATAGTCTTTGAAAAGACTTTTCTGTGTACAATTTACACCAGATTGTTTAGGTTATAGTTAGTTATATTTGTTAACACACAATGACACACCGTGCCTTACCTAGTTACGATGTCGATGACAATGTATTCAAGTTAGGCTTAGATACAAGGTAGTCTTTACAAAGACTGTTTCCTGTGTACCAATACACACTTTAAAAGGTTGTTATTTCAGGTTTTAATTACTCATCTAACTACAATGATTATCTCAAATAACGCTATTCTATTGTCGTTCACGTTACGTTAAGTTCGCCAGTGACCTACTTTGTAAACAACGTTCCGATTACATTAACGTCCCCAATTATCGCTCGCAAATCGCCTACTTTTAATCTACCCTAGATTACTCCCTCTAGCTAACTTTTAACAAAAAATATTGCTTAATATATATCTATAATTACGTTATGTATGCTATACACTCAATAATATAACTTATCTTGATCAAATATCCTTATATTTTCGCAAGTTTGCTGCACCAAATTCAAATCAATTCACCACCGGAAGTTCCCCTAGCGATGCGAGTATGGTATTTGCTTGAACAGGTTTGCCAGCCAGTAAGGTGTAAAGCGCTTTGAGCAGTCCTACTGCGTTATATAAGAACTTACCTTTTTATTTTTAGGATCGCTCGCTAGTGTAGGCTAACAAATGTCACCATTTGTTTAAGCGGCGCACTTGTAAATGACTATTGCAACACTTAACCGAGTCTTCCAAAGATCACCGAGTAAAAGCAATGAAACGCAATGCAACTAATACCTTTTAATGCACGTTACACCCAGCAACACAAACGCAACGAAGAACACATCATACGTAAAACTAATCTTTTATCGAAACGTAACGTCTACAAAGTGACATCATTCGAAGCCTACAGTAAATGTTTTGGTTGGAAAATGTTCGTCAATGTAGACGTCATACTGGGCTACGCCACTAAACTTCAGCGTTTCCTTCACCCCCTCAGCGCAATTGATTCGCCCGACAAACGGATGATGTTTTCTCATCGCTACCCACCCCATCTTAGTGGGCGGCTCGGCAACGTCAGCGCGGTGATCCCAACCGAACGTCTCATAGTGGCTCTTCGAGTATATCTGCAGAAGGAATTGGAGCGGGTCCTCAGGAGCGTCAAGCCAGTGCCCCGCGAAGGGTCGTTCGTGGAAGGGGTAGAATGAGTCTATCTTCATGACGACTCTCTTCGGAGGCGGCATCGTCGTCCATACGTGAGTTGAGTTTTCATCGTAGAAGTGAAGTTCCACAAACGGCCAGTGAGACGGTTTTTGTCCCGACGTTTTCAAGAAGAACCTAACGTGTGTGTAATTGGAGTTGATAGAGGTATGCTCCTTTGTTTTGAGCTTGTCGTCTGTGGCGATGGCCTTCGACAGTGTTTGCTTATGGGACACTCTGGCCAGCAGCTCAATCGTGTCGTCGTAAGGCAGTATACCGTGCATCATGTAGGAGCCAAGCAACGAGTGGTAACCGAGAACGTACGAGATTTTATGTCGGTCGAGAAACACTTGCACTATATCTAGTAAATCAAACAAACTGCCTCGTTCTGTACTGTTCAACTTCGAGGGCGGCACGTTCTTCGATGAATACGACACAGTGAATTCTGAAAGTTCTTTATGACTAATAAAAACCAGCCTTTCCAGCTGACAGGTGCTACCAGAATCCATCGATGTCGTCGCAGTTATCGTGGTGGTTCTCCGGTGGTCAGTCGGTGCTGAAACGTTGGCCATTCGAGAGATATATAAAGGTGGCGTAACGTCCATAATACCTGACGGTACCAAGTATTTATAGATAACATATAACGTCACCAGTGCCAGCAGGGAACCGTAGAACGTCCGCTTGCGGGCCATTATACAGCGATGTATGACTTAGACGTATTAACAAAGAGTTGGCTGAGCAATAGAATACTGTGTTCCTTTAATATGGTTGCTTAGGAGTTAGTTACGTCGACCGGTCTTCCCGTAGCTGCGTCCGCAAATACCTCATTCATTGATACGCCAAGCTGCAATCATATAACATAATTATGAGTAGGCAATAAATGCACCGTATAACTTCTATAAGCGGTTTTTATAACTTAACCAGAGAATGACAAATCGAACGTTTGAGTTCATCGGTCACATTATTCGGCTAACTGTCGGAAGCATACACAGCATGTATGATAATGAACACATGTACACGTAAGCACACACGCATGCACGCACACAAAAACGTAGAATAGCGTTTGAAATAGCACATGACAATGAATAGGTTAATGGGCAAGACAACGCTTCACCAGAAACCCAGTGAGCGATCGTTTAAAGGGGCTCTGTGTAGATTGCGCTATTCCACGGCAGAAGTATTTTGTCGGCCGACGTATGGCGTATGCGACTATTTATAGAACAATCTCGTGCAGGCGATATGTTTGCCGTCGTTAGTTCTCGGGAACACAAGACATGCGTGCGCTGCATCTAGTGATTGTGTTGTTGATAAGGATTTATTGATGACATATACTGTTGCAAACTAACAACACAACATAAATAAATCCTTATCAACAACATAATCACTAGATGCAGCGCACGCTTGTCTTGTGTTCCCGAGAACTAACAACGGTAAACATATCGCCTGCTCGAGACTGTTCTATAAATAGCCGCAGACGACAAGCGTCGACCGACAAAATACTTCTGCCATGGAATAGCGCAATCTATACAGTCCCCTTTTAAATGAAACGCAAATGTGAGCGGCATCGGTAGATCGTGACGTACAAAGGGTGTGCGAAGTTTCCAAACCGGACTCAATAATGCTATCCTCGGCAAACAGATATGAAATACCAAAACTCACTATATATTTTAGATTAATAGTATAATAGCATAGAATGTCCCATCCTACGTCAGTTGTTCCACAAGATCAGCGGTTCCCAGACTGGAGTACGCGGGAGGTTTTTCAGGGGGTACGTGACGGGTTAGCTGAACACAAATATTTTACCACGTTGTGTTGTTCAAGAAGGGGAACATTTCGTTTTGTAACTGGCCCTATTATTAATCTCACAAAAACATATCCTTTTTCATCCAGATATTAAACCAGTGCTTTCAGAAAATGATATCACGCAAATTTATAAATGGCTATTTTAGAATCAGTCGATTTTATTTCCAACTGTGATATACAAAATGTTTTGAAGCCGACTAACTGTAGTTGGGAAATGTGTGTGCGTGTACAACTGATAGCACATTGAGGCCGACTGACTGTCGTTAGGCAATGTGTGTGCGTGTACAACTGATAGCACACTGGCTATGCTTGACAATAATATTTCAAGCGGGAATGAAGGATATTAATATTAGTCCAAGTCACTGCATGTCTCATCGATACGCTCTCGCACCTAAGATACTCCAACCAAAACGAAGAAGGGATGTTGACGGTATTGTCAAGATGGTAAATGTCATACAAAATCAATATCCGGCTTTTCTCATTTGTTTGTGCCTAGAGGCCTATGCGGACCAAACGCCGTCCGTTTGTTGTCACATGGAACGTAGCATTCGAAACGGTCCCGCTATAAGAGGAGATCACCGAATTCTTTAATCACATCAGAAAGGAACAGTTTCAAACATTTATGCAACAATGTTCGGACAAGGAGAAACTATTTAAGCTGGCTTATTTGAGTGACGTAGTCTCCCGTCTAACCCCATTGAATAACTCACTCCAAGAAAACTACAGCGATTGATTTCTGTGTTCAAAGTACGTACATTCATCGAAAATGAAGAATGAACTGGGAATGGAAACATGAATAAACGTTTGCAGGCGTACCTGTTTTCACTATAAAAAGTAATCCATAATGTACTGTAATATTACATTCTTTTGGATACCATTGTCAGGGTGAACGCGTGCAGTCTCTACCAGACAGCTTACAGGAGGATCGTTTTGGAATTCGTGAATGACTCTATCGCTTTTGACGCAGTTGAGGCTTTGTCCCTGGCCAAGTTCCGGTCCAAGGTAAACATCGTATTCGACTTTTGCTGATGTGCCTATGACGACATTGTTAACGTTTCCATTAAGCTTTCTCTATGAACTAGAATATTCTCGCTGTTGATCTGTTTAACTAAGACTAAATGTTGTGCCCGACTGTGTGTCGCACTGAGGTAATTGTTTAACCATTATCAATTATGGGACGAGTTCAATGAACTCGGTGAAGAACTATGTTTTATCTGTAACTGTATAATAATGGGTGTACCGCGACAATTGTTTCAGGCCGCAGGGGGTACGCAGGAAGCAAACGATTGGGAACCCATGTACTAGATGGTATTAATGATAGTTGCGAGGTGGCAGTGTTTCAAACTAAGCGACTCAAACCATGAGGCGATCTATTAATGATGTAAAGTTACGTGATATACAAGTAATTCATGAAATCGTCAAATCCGATCTCTTTCTATAACATAAGCAAGATTTATATATCCCGCCCCTTGAAACCGCACCGGAAGTATGATTTGAGGCAGTTGTGGGCCTGGGAGAGTTAGTAGCCTCCGGGTTATATCGAACGCTGCTTGTAACTCGAGAGAAACATAAGAGAAACACAACACAGGTCTTTCGGATCTTCCGTTTTTATGTACAAAGTGCAGGACAAAATGTCACTCATCCTTGTTTGATATATTACAGACCACGTCTGCGCTGATGGAATAAAACGCCGTTTTTGGCATTCCGAATATAACCTTTATCTGGATCAGTTGCGTGAATACGTAAATCAGTTCCTTCTGTACTACATCACTGGCGCCACGCCTGGTTATTAATTTAATAACCCATACACATTTAGTCGTTTTAGTAATTAAAAACGGAACGAAACCATTAATTGTATATCTGTTGTTTCCCAATAAAATGTTTTCAACTTCCACATACAGATACCCAAACCGTTGAAGATGACTAGATGGTGATAGTTCGGAAGTGAATTTGCTCGACTACTAATTCTTACGCGATGAAATCATGAAAACTAATGGACCTGCTCATCAGGTGTGCAGATGATGCACGAGGCCCAGACGCTTGTTTCACCGAGCTCGTACTCATAACCTTTGTGTAACCTGATAGATACAGGTCGTTACATAAAGGCGATGTTGGTGTCTCACATAAGTGTTGATTTTATTACTTTAATAGTACTATCAAAAAGATCCAGACGACGCCAGATAATAAAAATAATAGATAGTCTCTCAACATGGTGTGGAAGGAGCACAACAGAACTGCTACAAACTACACATGACCGTGCGGTTTGGAGGGCCATGATCGCCACCGCCTGTGACAGACATGGCACATAGAAGTACTATCAGATTTCATTACACATTCCGCTCACTTGTGATAGTCTATAAGGTGCAGACTAACTGCGGACACGTTTCTTATTGATGAAATTGCCCGAGGACAATTCGGTTAGTTTAAAACCATCTATGTGCTGCGGCCGGAAATGCTATGCACATGCGCCCGCTTGTGAACTTGTGCGCGTGTATGGGTGTGTGCGCGCGATAACTTGAGACTGAGTCATTATTGCAGCGTGTATCAGCGCCACCTTTCTCGCATTAGCATAATCGGAAATCATCCTGGGACCAGTTTAGTCAATGGCATGCACACACGTAATGTCTATATAAGAACGTATATTTTGTTCTGTTTTTCATAATATATGTTTAATCAAATTAATCTGACAGGATTGTCAATATCTAGATGGCAAGTCACGGATTTTAAAGTACATATATGTATGTGTGTATGTACATACGCATACATACATACATAAATACATACATACATACATACATACATACATACATACATACACACACGCATGCATACATACATACATACATACATACATACATACACGCGTACGTACGTACATACATACGTACATACATACGTACATACATACGTACATACATACATACATACATACATACGTACATACATATGTACATACATATATACAGACAGACAGACACACTAGATACGACTAAGCTGTTGGTGAAACTTATATCGGTGAAGAATGATGTTTTGTCATATAATATATATATAATATATATATATATTTAATATATATATAAATATATATATATATGCATGATGCCTACGTACGTACACACATACATACATACATACGTACATACTGTACATACATACATACATACATACATACGTACATACGTACATACGTACATACGTACATACTGTACATACATACATACATACATGTATGCATACATACATACATACATACATACATACATACTTACGTACGTACATATATATATATATATATATAATATACATGTACGTATATATACACACACACTCTCACACACGAACGTATGCTTGCATGTACGCACGCACACACACACGCATCAAACGCACACACTCTCTATCTCTCTCTCTCTCTCTCTCTCACACACACACACACACACACACACACACACACACACACACACACACACACACACACACACACACACACACACACACACAAAACAAAAACACATACACGCACGTATTCTTTCTTTAACAGTGTCATTTGATGATGCTTCTTTGCGGGCGACTGGGCAAATGGCTGGGTATTAATAATAAGGTTAGACGTTGCAAGCACTGTGTGTGTATGGCGTGCGTCCATGAGTGCGCGTGTGTATTTGCATGTAAGCATATTACTACGCACACACACGCACACATACACGCGCGCGCGCACACTCACTCACACACACACACACACATACCCGTACATATGCGCACGAAATGAAACTATCCCATCTGCTAGCACGCCTGCAATCACACTCGCATTAACACACTACGCACTCAACAGACGAATTCGCGATTTGCATATCCAACCGCACACATCACACACGCACGCACGCACGCACGCACGCCACATTCACATGTGGGTCGTTATTATTAAAGTTTGATCGTCAAACATGTATCTAGTTAACTTACCTTTGGTTACTGAACTGATAGAATTAAACCTACGATGTACCAACATGATACCGCCAGGATTTTTCTTCATGTACTGTGTCCACGTTCAACGTAAGACGCACGGGACATATCAAGTTACAATGGTGTCGCGCAGACGTTATGCTGTTCGAGGCTTAGGCGTCCGTGATAGAATGTTTTATGAAAAGGGTGTTACAGCATGAAAATCGAAGTTTGTCGGCAAACTGTGACCGATCGAAGTTAGATCTTAGGCTCACAGTATGACGCCATCGTGTCATGCTTCGTCTTGAAACTCCTTCATACTAACCTCCTTTTGTTCCCCTAGTCATAGCTTGCTTACTCGTTTCACTCCCGCAATTCGTCTCACCCAGTTTGTGTATTACTTGTGTTGTTTTCCCATCACCGGCGTCGTCTCTAGGCGTGTGAGGCACGATCACCGCACCATTCCCTTGGGTTTCTAAGATATCTCCCATCACCCCTGCCAGTTTCGTCTACACTTTTTAATTTCCGAGTCGCCGTTCCCGCGCGCCGCTACACGCAGTCATGCACAGCTGCTTCCTTTTTCCTGTTTCTTCTGTTCCCGTTGTATAATTTTCCAGCTCTATCATGGTTCCTTGTTCGTTTGCTGTGGATGGCAATCATGTTATAGTTAAACCAGAATATATAGCTAAACAATTTAATTTTTTTACATTTTCGAATTTGGACTGATTGCCAATGTTACCAACACCACGATAATGGCTTAGTCCGAAACCAGCTGCTTACGTAACTGCTGAACATTGCAGACGTTCAAAGACAAAAGGAAATATAGATTGCTATCATTTTCAATGCGACCTCAATGAATGAAAAACACATGTCAAGTTCCACGTAGACCAGATGGAAACTGAATGGATTGATCCTCGCTAAGGCAAAACATCAAGTTGAGCAGTGCTTCCACACATAATTTGACGCTTCTCGATTATACACGTGATACTGAGCAAGCCAAGCAGGTGGGGAACAGACTAGCAATCACGTCGACACAATACATAAAGTCACATGCAAACGTTATATTATCATTTCAGATGTTAACTGACTCTGTTCCGGCGTAAAGAAAAAGGTTCTATTGTTAGGAGACGCGTACGAACTCTATTCGGTGAACTAAAATAGGAAGCAATTATGTTTTTATGTCTGCAATGATATATCCAATAGCAAATGAACAGTTAGAATGGACAAATCTCAGTTCGTGTATAGAAAACGAGTAAGTACATAAATGTAATGATTTCAGCTTTGTTATTTGCTTGACATAATAGGGAGCTGACGCAGTTGCATGCAGCGGCGGTGGTTCACAAACTGAGGTACGCGAGAGGTTTTTCAAGGGGTACGCGAAGAGTTGGCTGAACGTAATGTTTTCGCCATCTTGTGTGCTACTCGTGTTCGCGCTTTGCACCAAAGATGGATACCTCAAGGGAGAGGTCTTGTTCTCCATCCCTTGGAATTCATTCATAAGAGCGAAGGCGTCTTCCGAGAGGCCTCCAAATGTTTTGAGCATCCTGGGTAGGCGCACGTACCCGTCATCAGTACGAAACGGAATTCCAACTAACTTCCTATGCGAAAGATGGAAATCTACTCTGAGATCCGTCCAGCATAGAGGTGCAGTATCCTTAGCAGACAGCATACCAGTTAGCAGGAGTTGAATGACTCCAACGTTTCTCATATTGCGCTTGAACATCTTCTGCTGGTCAGATTCTCCTCTAAGATGGGCGTGTCTTGTCCGACTCTGTACAATGTCTCCCCCGAATTGAGTACCAGATTTTTAAAAGGCAAGCCCATCCCTCTAGTTTTTTGTTGTAAATTTGGCGTAGGGCCTACACTTTCGTTTATCTCATTAATTAGATTATGTTTTATCATTGAACCGAGTGTAGAGCATGGTTTTATAGAGTCTACATATTTTATGTTAAAATGATGGGGGTACACTAACGATCGTCTCATACCTCAGAGGGTACGCGGGGAGAAAACGTTTGGGAAACGCTGCTCTAGGGCGTGTCACACTAGTATTACTTCTGGTGCAAAGAGAACAAAATGATTCGCATTGTTTATGGCACTTATGAATAAACCTGTATTACTAGTCGAACAGGAGTGTACTCAAAAGCCGAATTATTCACTGTGAAATATATAATATGTACGAACATCTCTGATTCACAGAATAGTAGGGTCCGATAGAATAACTCTCAACGGGAGCGATCGTTCTCAACACGTTACATCAAACCGTGTTGTTGTCGCCGTCGTCGCCGTCGTCGTCGTCGTCGTATATTTACGTTCACTCTTGTTATTTCAACTCCTCTACTCCTTGTATCCTTCTTGACTGATAAAACATATTTATACAATTATTTCATAGTCATTCAATATCTTTCGTATAACACATCCATCTTATCTCCTCTTAATCTCCTAGTCTCCAATATGTGCAAACCATATTCTCTTAGGCTGATTCTTAGCTAAGGCCTCTCAGTTCTGGAATCAGTTTAGTCGCTCTCCTCTCTACTTTTTCTAGCATATCTATGTTCTTGTTACGATATAACCTTATTACGTTTGCTTCCGTATAGGCCTGCGTTTCTTACTGAGTTTGTTTATTCTAATGATGACACTTGCCTTGTCCGGCTATGGGAAGTCATGGGCAGAAACCAAGGAGTAAGGATTCACATTTCAAGGTGTGGGTGTTGGAAGGTGGAGTGTCTGCAGAAGGAGATAGTTAGGTTGACAGATATTGTGAAGGGGATGGAGATGAGAATTAGCAAGAAGACAGGTGGAATGGTGAGAGACGACAGGGAGAGAGAGACTTGGGAATACTGTGAGACTGAAGGAGCAGCGTAGTAGCAAGAAGACTGAGGAAAGGAGGCTGAGAGGAGGGGAAGGAATTGGAGGATCGACGACAGAAAACGTGACTAGCGTGAAGGTGACAGGGAGAAAGTGACCGCAGAGAAGGAGGGAGGGAAATTGGACGGGAGAGGAGAGAAGAAAATGTGATGGGAGGAACCATGAAGGGACGAAAGGAAGTGAGAGTAAAAATGTGATAGAAGAGAAGTCGATAAGAGGAACAATGACAAGAGGAACGGTGACAAGAGAAGAAGCGACAGGAAAGAATGGAACGGAAGAGAATGTGACAGGAGAGAAGACGGCAAGGTGGGAAAAGACAACAACCAGACTGATGCAAACCGGAGAAGGAGCTACTCTGAGGCAATGATTGAGGAGGCAATGAGAAAAGAGTGGGTGTTATGGATGACTCTATTCTGAGAAAGACTGATAAGACACTAAGCGAGGGAGAGGACGTCGTTGTTTGTCTACCGGGGGCTAGGATAGAACAATAGGGAAAGGGTAGAGAAGGTATTGGGGGATGGCAGGAGAAGGTCTATACTAGTACACATAGGGACAAATAATACATACAGGGAGGAAACAACTGGGATAGTACATCAGTTCAGACAGTTAGTGAGGAAGCTAAAGAAGACTACATTTGAACAGCTTATTCTCTCATGAATTTTGCCAGTAATGGGAGGAAGGGGGCAACATATAGAAACTGCAAGAGGATGGCGATCAACGCACTAGTTGAGCAGATGTGTAAAGAAGAGGGGGTGGGATTCACAGATTTGTGGGGATACTTTGTTTGGAGGGAAGATGTACATGGCCTCTATCTATGTGGAAAGGGACAGCAGTTTTTTTCAGAGGACCTGCTGTGATCTGTTGGCAATGGGACAGATTTCATCTATTTAAACTAGATTCGCAGGGGGACTCACAAAAAAGCCTGAAACTGGAGGCATAGATAAAGACAGCACAAATAAATCAGCAAAGAAAAGCCTGGAAAACTGTTCTGAAGCTGGATATAAATGTGTTTGCTTAAATGCAAGGAGTATAGTAAACAAAAGAAATGAACTAAACATTATGGTAGAAGATATTGACCCTCACGTAATAGGTAAAACCGAATCATGAGCCACCACCGATATTTCAGATGCGGAATTGGAACTGACAGGATATATGCAATGTTTGGTGTAACATAGTTACAGGAAACTCAACGTTAACAGTTGGGTTAGTTTATCGAAGTCCAAACATAAGCATAGAAGAGAATAAAAACGTACAAAACGCTATCAGGGAAGTGAGCAAACGGGACTGTGCTATGGATTTTAACCACGGGCATATACAATGGAAATCTCTACAGAGTATGGGGAGTGAGGATCACACGTTTTTAGTTTTAGTACACGATAGTTTCCTTTCTCAACATTTGCTAGAATCAACCAGGGTGAGAATGTGTTAGACATAGTTATGTCCTCACAGAATGAATTACACGTAGTTGAAAATGTCAAGATATGTGAGCCACTGGGGAGTAGTGATCACAACCAGATATATTTTAATATCAAAGTAAAATCAGAAAGGAATGGTAAAAAGCAGTACAAGAGAAATTTCCACAAAGGAGGATATAAGGACATGAAGAAATATTTAGCAAAGATAGACAGGAATAACAAACTGAAGAATAAGACAGCAACAGAATGCTGGAATATCTTAGAGTGAAATTGTGTGTATCGTTGATAAACTTCTTCTCTTGAAAAAACAGGGGAAACGGCGCAAAAAGAAACACTTATCGAAAGAAGCTATTAGAAAAATAAAGTACAAACAAATAATGTGGAAGTCATATAGACGTACTGGAAATTATGAAGACTACAACATTTATAAAGAAGCACTTAACCAAGCTACAGCTGAAATTAGATATTCAAAGAGAAGCTATGAACAAAAATTAGTTTGTAATGTAAAACATGACAACAATAGATAGCAAATAGAACGTTCAGGATAAGGTCGGTCCTCTAGAAGATAGTGCTTAGAAATATAATATCAAAGGGATTCTTAATGGCAGAAGACCTGAATTAGTGTTTTAGTGCGGTGTTTACCAGGGAAGATATTAGTTTATTGCCAGTACCAGAGGCTAAGTTCAAGGGGGCAGAATCAGACTATTTAGGACAGTTAATTGTAACCCCGGAAGTGGTAGCTAAGAAAATAAAGGCTATGAAGGATAATAAATCACCTGGAGTGGATGGGATTCCGCCCAAACTACTACTGGAAATTATAATAAAAAAATAAAAAAATAGTTTAATATCGGTGATTTGCAAATTATTAGAAAGTCTAAATAAAGATCACATGGTGGATTTTCTTGTTAAACATAACTTAATAAGTGGGTAGGCGAGGGATCACCAGTAGATATCATCTACTTAGATTTTCAAAAAGCTTTCGGCAAAGTGTCACATCAAAGATTACTGCTTAAACTAAAGGCACATGGCATAGGAAATGGTATAACTAACTGGATAGAAAAATGGCTGATTGACAGAAGACAACGGGTAGTTGTTGATGGGGAGGCTTCAAACTGGAAATCAGTTTTGGGTGGGGTACCACAGGGATCAGTACTGTGACTTATATTATTCTTAGTATATATCAACAATTTGGACGATGATATAACAAGCAAGGTGTTGAAATTTGCGAATGATACAAAAGTGTTTAGAAGGATTAAAAGCGATGGAGATAGGCAGCATTTACAAGATGATCTTGACAGGTTGATCAAATGGTCTGAAATGTGGCAAATGTTGTTCAATTTTGGGAAATGTAAATGCCTCCACACAGGACATGGGAACGAAGGTGTGCAATATAAATGGGGGGGGGGGTACTGTACTCAGTACTACTGTAAAATAAAAGGACTTATGGCTACAATTAGTGCCGATATAATAATAATAATCTTTATTTTATATAGCGCCATATCCATAGCGTTCATAGCGCTTTACATAAAACTACAATATAAATAGTAAAAATTAAACAAATTAAATATAAATATAAAAGTAAAAACAATTAAGATAGTAAAGCCCGTGTAAACATAAATATATTAAAAAGAAAACAATTCTCATGGTAAAGTAAGTAGTTAAAACGTTCTTTCTGCTGTTAAGAAGATCAAGATAAAAATATGAATAGCTTAGAATAAAAATGTTTCTGTGGTCTTTCAAGCAGAATACGCCATAATGAAAAGGTAAGTTTTTAATGCTGCCTTGAAGGATTGCAGGGAGGCTTTGGAAGTAACAGTAGTTGGTAGATTATTCCATACTGTAGCGGCAGCGTGAACGAATGAGCATTCACCAGCTTTGGTTCGGGCTCTTTCAACAACAAGATTATTACCATCAGCAGAACGGAGATGTCTGGCTGGTTTGTAAGGTGACACAAGTGACTGCATATAAGGTGGCGATAGTTCAGCATTTAACGCCTTATACGTGAGTTCAGCTATTTTATAAGTAATGCGTTGCTGGACAGGCAGCCAGTGGAGTAGGCGTAGTAGCGGTACCGCACTGTCGCATCGCGCACGCCGAGTTATTAGACGAACGGCAGCATTCTGCAGTCGCTGCAGCCTGCCGATGTTCTTGGCAGAAGTGCCAAACAGAAGCAAATTGCAGTAATCTAAGCGTGATGTTATCATTGCATTTACAATTCGTTCTGCTGTCGATTGTGGCAGGTAACGGTGAATTTGGCCGATGTTACGTAAATGCAGTGAACAGGTACTAATGGTACGAGAAACCTGCACCGTCATGTCAATATGTTTATCTAAGTAGACACCAAGATCTCTCACACATTCCGCGGCATAGACGACTTCAGATCCAACGCGCACATGCAGTCCAGCAACCAAAGGTTTCAGAGCATTACGGAATTGCAGCTTCAACGGGAAATCAAATCTTTCGATTAATTAGGCGAAATATAGCGTATTTAAGGAAAACGAACTAATAATACCGCTGTACAAAACAATATATAGGCTTCATTTAGAATATTGTATGCAAGTGTGGAGGCCATATCGCACGAAGGACATAGATATGCTAGAAAGAGTACGGACAGAGGAGAGCGACTAAAGTGACACCAAAACTGAGAGATCTTAGTTGTAAAATACGCCTAAGAGAATGTGATTTAACAACACTAGAGACCAGAAGATTGAGAGGAGATCAGATAGAAGTGTTTAAAATGTTGAATGATTATGAAAATATTTATAGAAATATTTTTTCTCAGGTAAGAAAGATAGAAAGATTAGAGGACATGAAGTTACATTAGTAAAGGAGCAGTGTAGATGTTATGATTGTGTGGGTGCTAGTAGCGTGAATATGTTTAAAAATAAAATCGAGACATACCTCAGAAGGGCGGGATACAAGTAGATAAAAGGGTTGGACTCTCGATAAGGCAAAGGGCTTCCTTGTCCACCTGCCATCTAGAGTTAATGGTGGTGGTGATGGTGGTGGTGGTGGTGGTGGTGGTGGTGGTGGTGGCGGTGATGGTGGTGGTAATAGTAGTAGTAGTAATAGTGGTAGTAATAGTAGTAGGTAGTAGTAGTAATAGTAGTAGTGGTAGTAATAGTAGTAGTAGTAGTTGTTGTTGTAGTAGTAGGTGTAGTAGTAATAGTCGTAGTAGTAATAATAGTAGTAGTATTTGTAGTAGTAATAGTAGTTGAAGTAGTATTCGAATAAATAATATGCCAGGCTTCACATTGTTACGTGAGGCAAACTAACAAAACCGCAAGCAACTAGATGTAGAAATAGCGTTATTTGAAATGTAGCAATGGATGGGTAAATATGCAAGTTTGCACCATTGCATTCATTGTTGGTGATAAGTAAGCGAAGTGACGAGACTTGCGTGGCGCTGACTGACCGACGTTATTCCTGTCGTTAATGGACAGGAGAACGTACGTAGGCCTACATGACGAGAACAATTCTCGATATGAACAATTCTCATTTTTAGTGGACGGGATACCGATTAAGTTATTACTTATTACCAATTATGATGATATTATGACATCCTTAAAGCACATTGGGGAGACACTTCATGTCTACCACCAAAATAGCGCATGAAAGAAACAATTTCCTTTACTTATTCTGTCATTCCAAAAGTACGAGTACGTCTTCCTGTGATACAAGTGTCATCTTCTTCATTGTCGTCTATGGCGAACATAACGTTGTTTACAGGTCACATAAAGCTGTGACATCTGCCATGTCTCAATCTATCCTCTTCATCGATCGGCCGAAGTAGTTTTCGGTGCATCGCCTTTGTTCGTCATCATCGATGCGACGGTCCATTCCTGGTCTGTCTTTCTAGGAATGCGGCAAATCGAATTTGTAACACCAACCATCGCTACCGACGACGTTTGATGACGGGGACAGTTCCTGGCAACACGTCGCTACAGTGAACTATTTAAGACATACATCGTTATCGCGAACGTGTGGTGACGTTATTATCTAAGATGTTATCTAGTTGTGTAAATTACTCGAAAGAATGTGCAATACAGATTTTCCCAGTTGCAACTTCAACCAATGTTAATTATTTCATATCGCAAATGTGCGGAGTATAAAGCTACCTATATCATGTTATATATCATTACCTCTCAAGAAATTAGGTGTGCGATCTGTATATTGGCATATGCCTGACTGTTTGAACACATGCTAATGCAAATATACTATACTTAACACAGGCATCTTTCTGGACAAAACACTAACGCCCACGATAACAGCTTGTTGGGAAATCAGTCGTCATGCGACATTGTTGAATTGCACAAACTGGAACGATATGACAAACGGTGGAATTCATATTCCATATGAATGGAAACGGCATGCGGATTTCATATGTACCCATGCAGTGGAAATGAATGGAAATAGTTCCATGTGCACATAGGCGGATGGTTTTTTTTCGCGCTCGGATGCGAATACGGACAATCGAATCACTCTACGTAGCGATTCAATCGTATCTGCACTGGAATCGGATAAGAAATTCCCAGAAGTGACGTCACTACACATGTATGCTCCGTTCTGCATGTTGTACGTATGGAATCCTAGGTGTACACCATCAACTGTATTGTAACTACTGTTTCTTCTTTAAGAAACTACTAAGTGCCTCCAAAACAGTGTACAACAAGACCCAAATCAAACTGTGTTGACGCTACAGTAAAGCTATGTTTCGAACAGTCAGTTATAGAGACAACTCTTCTTCAGAACTGTTCACTTCAAACATATCAATGCTTCAAAACTGTTCGTGCACCGATGAAACTACTTATATCGTGATGTCAATGGATAGCAAAGGTCATATGACACTTACTCTGGTCGGCCAGGCGGCGAACCAAGAAACCACAGGCATCATGAAGTCTTCGCCTGACAAATAGTTCGATCTAGACCCATATTTAGACTTGGTTGCGGTGTCCGTGATGTAGCACTGATAATCGATGCATCGTGAATAGGTCACTTGAAACATCATTCTCGAGCTTTACACGAGGCCACATCAGATCGAAGAATGAAATGTTTCTATTAACGGGAGACAATATGTTCCACTACCCGGAGCGAGCCAGCGTAGTAATGTGTAACAGGACGTCTGCTGTGTTGAACGTGTGAAAATGGAACTTTGTGGAACATCAAAGGGTATTGCGGTTAACTTTGCCCGCCTCGGCCTTATTGCTAAAACATTTTTGTTTTGAAATTGAAGTTTTGTTTACCATTTGAACACGCGTCGGGATCGTATCTGCCAAATTACGAAGGTTGTTAAGGGCCTGCTAAACGCAATTTGGAAGTATACCTTCAAAATAATTACTATTGTCTTAAGAAGATTATATTAATTAATCAACGAAAAAAACCCAGACTGCTTCCTTTTATTGATCGAAATAAACCTATGGAGCAGTGGATGTCCGCGCGTAACTTCGCAGTTTAGGCCTACTACGTTCGGCCATTGTCGAAAGTGCCACAAGTGAATTCAACGTGCGTGCATATGCGTAACATGGATTGAATTGGAAGATTTACTACACGCGACGCTATCAAGATACTTGCCAACAATATCTACAGCACGTGCGTGCACGCACAATCACCAGAACGAATCGTTATTATTGCACAGCATTCGTCACGATATCTAGCTATACTATATGTCTTCCGATGCGTAAGCTTTAGAGACTTCAATATCCTGTAGCGCGCCTTCCGAGCGATCCTCAGATTGTCTATGCGCAAATGCGTATTGCAGACAAGGATCTGTACATCAGAATATCAGCAGATCGAATCCGGTTTCAATTCCCCCTGCTGCCATTTCAAAGCATCGAACGTTTCCTTCACCACGTTGCTTCAGTTCAATCAGCTGTATAAATGACTATCTTACAATGACGAATGTATGCGTACGCATGTCTCATGCAGCACGTGCAGCGTGGTTGAAGGCTTCTCAAAGAAGTCGGGATAGTGTTCTAAATAAAACAAGTCCCCCATGAGGTGAAGTGTAAAACGCTTTTAGTAATCCTAAAGACCGAATACCGCGCTGTGTAAGAACTTATTTACGCCGATCGAACACGTATTATAATTGCAACACCAAGTTTTTATATAGCGCAGTATCCAGTTCTCGGGAGTGCTCAACTCGCTTTAGACTTTACTCCCTGGCAGACCTGTTCAATCGAACGCATCTCGACTTCTCTGGGAAGCATTCTGCCACGCAGCAAGTAATGCGCGAACACTTAGTACAAAAATATCCATCACTGACTATAGTCAGTGGTGGAAATTTACAGGTACTCATTCATATGCACACACGTATAATTATATCTATTATTACTATTATAACAAAATATATTGCGTGCTTTTTTGTCTGATGGACCAAACGTTTTTCGAGTTTTTCTTCTTTCTTTCTTCTTCTTCGTATTCTTCGTCTTCATCTTCTTCTTGTGAGGTGGAGTCCGTGATCCTCGGTCCGTCTGCCTTCTTAACTACGTCTTGTCTCTCCATCTTTCTCGGTCTTCTGCATGGTTTTTCTCTCTGTCTTTCGTATCTGCTGTTTCGCATACACAAGCACGTCCGTCCGCCCGAACGCACACCCACACCACGTAGGCATATACATACACACGGACGCACACGCGCACGCACGCACGCACGCACGTACACACACATACACAAACACACGTTGATGTTAGCCAGATATCTAGCTTCATTCCCTGGCAATCAAGAAGCAAACGTTAATACTCTGCTGATGCGTCCGTTCTCGCAAACCAACCACACCTCCTGGTAGCGCCCGATCGATAGCCTCCTTCAAAAGTGTAGCCTCTGTCGGGTTTAGAAATTGTCCAGACTATACCGACTATTATGATATATTATTTATAGCAAAGTCCATATCAGATCCGTCGCCGCTCGGGTAAACAAAAAAGGCAGCCTCCGCAGCTCACCAGATTATAGTTGACAAGATTTCCATGTATGTCCGTTTGTCTCTGTCTCTCTGTCTCTCTGTCTCTCTGTGTATGTCTCTGTCTCTCTCTGTCTCTCTCTGTCTCTCTGTCTCTCTGTCTCTCTGTCTCTCTCTCTCTCTCTCCTCTCTCTCTCTCTCTCTCTCTCTCTCTCTCTCTCTCTCTCTCTCTCTCTCTCTCTCTCTCTCTCTCTCTCTCTCTCTCTCTCTCTCTCTCTCTCTCTCTCTCTCTATTTCACTTTCTCTCATTCTGTCTCTCACCCTCTCTCACCCTCTCTCTTCCCTCCTCTCTCCCTCGTGTCTCTCTTTCTCGTCCCCTCTTTCTCTCTCCTCTCTCTCTCTCTCTCTCTCTCTCTCTCTCTCTCTCTCTCTCTCTCTCTCTCTCTCTCTCTCTCTCTCTCTCTCTCTCTCTCTGATAACAGCCACTTTTGGTGTGTTTTCCATAGTTAAGCTATTATCAAACATAGATTCGACGAAGAGACAATATAGCGATAGGTTCTCGGAACTTCAGTATATTGAGTTTAAATAATTCACTCACAACTGGTAATATCTTTTACTCTGAACCCAGATGAAACCGCATATGAATCATTGTGCTGCACAGATTTCAGCAGGCTTATCTAGCTCAGCTACACTCCACACGCGGTATGGACAAGGTATGACATGGTATGTTACTCACAATAAGATTGGCTACATTAATATATCACACTCTCTTCAAGCACAAAACACACACGCCAAAAAGCGGTGCGTTCCTGACCCACATGTTCGAAGCAACCATGATTTTGTGATGATGAACGTTTGACTTCGACAGAAAACGAGTAGTACAGAGAAAATATCGTGGTATCACTTATGATTTTAAAAACCTCAAAGATCTGACATTGAAGTGAATTTCGCTCCACTTGCCTTCGCAGAAGAATGTTATCGCGGAAGAATATCTGGAAACTCGGGCGTCCAATATTGGTTTGCCATCTGCGACTTTCATATAAAGTAAATGAGTAAATTACACAAAGTCAATCAGCCAAACAAATTACAAAATGTGCCAAGAAAACAATTATTCAAACGGAATTAAATTAAATTGTATATGACTATAGTTTGTATATTTAAATAGCAAATGTGCGAGCGTGCTTGTGCGTGCGTGTGTGCGTGTGGCGTGCGTTTGAGTGTATATGTAATTTTATTATGTATGAGTCTGAAAGTTTTTCAAAATTCAAGACACACACACATACACACATATACACTCCCTCGGACACGCGCACGCGCGTGGACACACACACACACACACACACACACACACACACACACACACACACACACACACACACACACACACACACACACACACACACACACACACACCAACTCACTCTCTGTTTGTCAGTCTGTCTATCTGTTTGTCTGTCTGTCTGGCTTACTCTTTGCCTCTTTTTCTCCCTGTCTGTCTTCTACTTCTCTGTTTTTCTGACCCTCTCTGACTCCTTGTGTCACTGTCTGTCTGTCTCTCTATATCTCCGTATCTTCTGTCTATCGGTCTGTTGGTTTGTTGGTCAGTTCATCAGTCTCTCTGTATTTCGGTTCCCCCTCTCTAACCACAGTATTCTGCAAATTCTGCTGACTCAAACAATACAACATCTTCACACTACAACTTTAATTCCCGTGTTCATCTGACGAATAGTCAAACAACTGACTAGTACGAGCAATGATACGTTATTAACTCGTACATCGCACCGACATTATGCTAATGGAGTTTGCTTATCTGGACATTAATTTGCACACCCAACTGGCAGGTTTGCTAAAGGTCACGGCAATTTGCCGCAAAAATGCCGCGTTACTCGCCAATAAATGTATAATTGGCACTCGGCGCTTTGAGAGAACGCTGCATCATGATTTGAGGCGCTGTCACTTGCGATAAGCTGAACGACTGCCCCGTTAAGTGCATATGCGGATTTTCCAGCGCGTCGCTCTCTTGCCGGCTTGTGTCGAACGCGTGCAATTTACTGAGTAACGCAGTTTGGAATAGCAAGGAAGGCGATGTGATTTCGTTAAATGGGCTTGACAAGACGAAGGATGCGAGGCAGCACCTTGGCAGTTTCATAGCTTCGGGATGACGACAGTAATGTACATTTTAAGAACCAATTTTTCTGTTAATAAATACGGGCCGATGGTACTTTATTTGTGTGCCAAGCGAAAAGGCACTTGGGACACTCTGGTACGATTTGTCACTCGACGACGTGACAAATGCAGATAAATAGTGTTGTTTGTCTCCTCATCTGTTTACATCGCCGTACCGTATTTCCCTTACACATTTGTGACCCGCTACAGCGAACCGGGCATTAAGTGGCACATGCCTATTCCGCGCACTAACCAAAATAGCTATCTAGGCCATGCTCCATCAATGTTATGATTCTGGCAGAAATGCATTCCTCATAATCTCATCTTTCATCTTCCATTTTATCTTCCTCAACAAACAATCCAAAACTAATAAAAATACATGCATTTACATATAATATTTAAAATAACACATAATATTAAAAACAATAGACAATAATGAGTCAAAATTACATAATTTCTCAAAAGGTTGCTGTTTTGTTAACCTTAATTAGTTTATATAAAAGAGCTTAGTTGGCTTACAATTAAGGACACAGACCATATTCATGTTTTTCTCCTCCTTATTTATCTTGCTTCCCGGTGGCGTACGGGAAGATGTCATTTGGAATTTCCCACCATCTTGACGAGTGTAATGCATTCTGCTCACTCTCGGCTGTTCACATCTGCTGCGGTGATATATTCATTGACACGATTTCTCCATCTTAAAAGGAGACAGTCTGTTCCAAATTGTTCATTTATTAACTAATATGCTGTTCTCAAGACTACACTAACTATGTTGAAGGTATGTATTTTGTAAGCCTGTAACAACTTTCGCAGTTCGGAAGGTACGACTCCACAGCATGTTCAAATAGTAAACAACACAGCCAGTTTCAAAACAAAGCAATACGGCCGAATCGGACTGAATTAACTGCAATTTCCTTTGATGTCCAACGCTGTTCCGTTTCCCCGATCGATGCAAAGGGGAGACCGGCACGTAATTTTTGCCTGAAGAATAAGACGCAAACTTTCACGTCGCCGCTACTTAACGAGAGCGGACGACGAGAGCAGTGCATCTAAGTAGGAGACAGAAAGAGAGGACAAGTCATGTCATGTCATGGACAAATCTCGGTGTCACATAACCATTGGTGATCAAATAAATGGGGAAATGTCTTTAAAACATTATTGTCACCTATTCTGATAAGAAATATTCAGTTATATATATGTATATATGTGTATATATGTATATGTGTGTATATATGGGTTTATATGTGTATATGCGTATATGCGTATCTAAATATTTATGTATATTTATGTATAATATGCATACATGTTCACATGCACATGTGTATATAATGTGCACATATGCACATGTATATATGTATATATGTATTGAAGTATACAGTGTATATTGTATATTTCCTAACATATATATATATACATACACATTAATATTTGCATAATTATTCCATAATCACCAATACAAGGTATGTGTTATATGGTGTGTTGTATTCTGCAAATAAAATAAAAATAGTGCGTTGATTAAACAAAGAACATGTTGATATATAATAACGTGGCCACGCCAAATATCAATTCGAAAACGTCACGGCAAAATGCCGATGCATACATACTGTGCATATTTTGACCTGATTTTGAGATGCGCAACGCGTTTTACTGTCAAGATGTGGATTTCCCTAAACACAAGATACGAAGATACACATATTCGATGCACAAAATTAATATTCTGCGAGATGTCCGTATTTTATTGCAACGTTTCACTTAAAAATCCCAGAAAATTGTAGGACGTTTCCTGTTTTATGTTGGACATATTCACATAACCCTCAAAATACCACAATTTGCAAGTTAATCGTGATTAAAAATTAATTATTTATTAAACAATAATGACATATTCACATAACCCTCAAAATACCACAATTTGCAAGTTAATCGTGATTAAAAATTAATTATTTATTAAACAATAATGACATATTTTTGTGAAATGAAAATACCACTTACAATATTCACCTCTGCTCAAAATCGAATAGAACGGATGAAAGTATTTTTGTTAGGGCAAAACAAGTGTACATTCGCATGCCATGTATGCTATAAAATAGCAGAGAGAGAGAGAGAGAGAAGAGAGAGAGAGAGAGGTAGGGAGGTAGGAAGGTAGGGATGCAGGGAGGTAGGGAGAGAGAGAGACAGACAGACAAACATATAGACATAGACTATCGCGACTCGGACCTGATCATATAACGGAAACTCACTCACATTTATACTAGCCCGATTGCAGGATAGTTTAATGAAGACGGTGAACATTTAATCTGATAAGCGAAATGATAACGCAATAAGAAGCCTTGCTATACTGTAATCATTGACCGGCCTACGATAAAGCCGTCCCATCCAGCGGATATATCAATTGTTGGCGCGGTTGCGGGCAATCGGGACTAATCCGAGCACTGGGTCTAGCCCGCTGTCGTCGCCGCCTCCGTCTCCGTCGTGGTCGCTGTCACCAGACTGGTGAGCTCGATCAATCGATTGTAATGCATCGTTCTATGTCGTAGTGGCATTGATTTCAAGAAGGCGATAACACGCGGGAAGTGACGCCGTGAACCAATACAGACGGCCGATCTGACACTTCCGTCATCTGGCGCGCTTCTACAGACGTCACGTGTCACCATCGTCCACTACTTGATTTCGCTCTATCCGTCTGCAGTGGTGATCCAATATTTTGGGTCACCGGTCCATTTCCATCGCCACTGGCGTAACTGTCAACGAGAAAGACGTAATAGCGCGCAGCTCCGTAGAGGCATCTTCGGCCGTCGTTGCTTCGTCAGTAGCCTGCTTACGGGCTGCCACGTGACCCACAGCAGGAGCACTCCCGGTCGGGAAGGGCGGGACACGAGATCTGGCGCTCTACCGGGACGGTGGCGGTGCAGATGGCAACGTCATGCGGATGGAATAAACCTTTTAATGTGTCTCGGCCGAGCGTCAGTGTCGCATCTGTAGCAGTCGCGAGCGGCGCCGTTGAGTGATGTGGTTGACGGCATGGTACGTTGTCCTCGCGGCGGGGTCGGTCAATGCTCACGGACTGACCGGGCTGAGGAAGAAGGCGGCCGGAGACCTGTGCCAGAACACGTTCCACTACAGTCTGGCCTCACAGCCGCCGCAGCAGGGCAAGAGCCCCTTCTCAGTCGTTGCACACCTGCCCAAGTATATTCCCGGGAAGACGCTGCAAGGTAGGAATTCACCGCTGAAGTTTTCGGTTTGCGTAGTCGAAGAGAAATGCTTACGTACAGTTTTACTGCAATACCGCAATAGCAGCATAATGACCGGACCACCTGTTCTGTAGTTTTTGTTTATTTCAACTGCATTTAGCGCGTCGCTTGCTCAGTTTGTGTCAATCTACGTTACTGTAGTTTCTACGTCGTTGCTGGTGAACAACAATCCTACAAACTGTACTTACAACTTGTATAAGTATACGAGTGATACTAACTTGCCAACTGGGTGTGTAACACAGCGGTCAGAGTGCTCGACTGTCAATCGGAAGAACTGGAGTTCGAATCCTGGTGCCTGCCGGTCGGTGGTTCGGTACCAAATCAAATCGAAACAAATTTATTTATACACCACACATCTCTACAAAACAGATTCAGGGGTGTAAAACATGATGTAAGAATACATTACGTTGTCGTTATAATATTACAATACATGGGTAACATATGCTAACAACAACTACACATTTCGATTATTATGTGGGCCATATATAACATTAAGATGTACATGTATGTATTTAAATAACAATAAATTACGATGTATATAATTAAATAAAAATAAATTACGAAAAAGCCTGATTAAAGAGAAATGTTTTCAGGTACCATAATCGGCCGCCCTGTCGAAATTTGGGCAATTTCGTTCACCCTACGTGGCCTGTGTCTTTCAGAAGAGACATTACAAGCTTTGCTCCCTTCTATAAGGTCTCTTTGCAATGGGAAGTAACATATCATAGGCAGGGAAATGGAAACCTGTCGTGGACTCACTGAGCTGGGATCTTATAAAACATCCCACCAACGTTAATGCTAGAATAATCAGCCAAATGACTGTGGGCAGCTAAGAACATAACAGCATCAGTAATGCGTATAAGGCTTTCTTTGTGTTGCCACGTGTTTCCTTATTGCACAACGAAGGGTTTCCCCCGTCGCATGATGCACAGGTGGCAAATAAACCTGGAGTGTGTGCGTTGTATTGTAATGCAGAGCAGATGCGGGAACCGAATTGTGCGTTTGTGGATGACACTGTGGCAAAAACTAGAACTCGCAGTTCGTTCATCACATTTGGCGGGACGAGTGTCTGGAGGGAACAGAGAAAGCTGTGCAGCGCGACCGCAACAAGCCAGCTGGGTGGTTCCCTGTGTGTCACCCAAGAGCGGCTGTCGACTTGTCAACGTAAAACTAGCGGAAGGACAGAGCAGGATGCATTGAAAAACAAGCAATGCGCCAACGCCGTATTCGGACGTAGACGCTCCAATCGGCCGTGTACACTTATGCACATGCTAACATACGTAACATATATGCATGTTGTGTAAGCACCACAAACGCAAAAACGCACACACGCATGCACACACACAGGAAACGCGATACTGTAGTGTTTAGCACATCCGCCTGGCATGCTAGCGCTCAGAGTTCAAAAACCCGCACCGAACAGGCATCGCATATTGGTGTAAACCGGCTCTCAATATTGGAGACTGTGTATCCATTATGACTCGGTGGTCACATTAATGTCGGTCCAGTCTCAATTTGGGACGTAAAAGAACCATTGCGGATAACAAGTACATTGAGGATGACTATATAAGAAATACATTATTATTTTTGTTATTACCCTGGCAGTGACCACCCTCAGTGCCAGCATAGAAAGGTCGGCTTGGCAATAATATTCTGAAAAACGCTGACAAGTTGAATGAGACCTTATGAGATCATAACACTGTAACCACAATATATACAAACAAGTCAGTTAATAGAACGCTGCCGAGCGCTGAAAACACCTAGGACCCACCTAGAACACACACACAGCTTACCAAAGAAGTCGGGATACTGTTCTAAATAAAATGGGTCCGCCATGAAGTTAAGTGTAAAATGCTTTTGGCAATCCCAGGGACTAGATGCCGCGATGTGTAAGAACTTATTTACGCCGATGGAGCATTTATTATAATTGCAACACCAAGAAACCCTTCTCGGTGAATGCGTAGAAACCTGCTAAGTTGCTAAACAATATATATATGGTATATGTACACACACACACACACACACACACACACACACACACACACACACACACACACACACACACACACACACACACACACACACACACACACACACACACACAACACGGGCACACACACACACACACACATACATTATTTAAGAGAACTTGAGTTTAAATGAGTACCTGGCTACATCCAGTGGTAGTTATATATGAATTAAATGTCTTTGCGCAGTAATCGCGGCGTAACTGAATATTTTCCGCAGGAGATGATTTGTTGTTTGAACGGACAGGTCTGCTAAGGGATGAAGCAACAGCACTTTGAACGACTCTGCAACAGCACTTTGAACGACTTTGAACTATAGTTCCCTTCAAGCCATACACTATACAAAACCGCGTGGTTATATCGGGACACTATTTAAAGCTAGATCAGGGACATGCACGCCCTGACTGGAGATTCAAGCGATGCATCAGAACCTGTCGTAATCTCCTCTGCGAGAGTTTTTGAGCCGGTCATGGTGGCCATCTAAAGCCGAGCACATGAGACAAACAGATCGTTCGTTTGTACGTGACATTTCGGTAACAACTTGACTTGGGGGTTTGCTTATTCATTTCCGGACGTTGCAGCCTTGATGGATTGTCTATAGACAGCTCTTTCGATTGCCAGTCTCCCCACTCGCCAGACGTCTGCTCCCATCTATTCCTCTATGTCCTTCCCCCATTGTCTCCTAGGTCTTCCTCTACTTCTGCTGCCTTCCACTTTTCCTTCCATTATTAGTCTCTCTAGAGACTGATGCCGTTTCACATGGCCGAAATAACTTAGTTTCTGTTTCTTTACAAAGTTCAATAAAGTCCCGGGTATCAAGCTCATCTGCTATGGATTCGTTAGTTCTACGTTCAGTCCACGAAACTCGTAATATCTTTTTATAACAGTTGTTTTCAAATGCATTTATACGTTTAGTAATGTTCTTATTAAGAGTCCAGGTTTCGCATCCATACGTAGCCGTTGGAAATATGCCGACTCGGATAATTCGTAGTTTCATATCTTTGTTCGTGGCTTTCCACAGCTTCTTCATCTCCGCCAACTTTTTACATTGTCAACCTCCGCTTGATCTCTTTCGTCCCATCTCCATCCTCTTCTATCAGTGACCCCAGATATTCAACACTTTTCATTCGTTCTATTTCCTCGCCATCTACTGTGACTTCTGATGGTTCTCGACAACCCTTCACATCCATAATCTTAGTCTTCTTTGCGTTTAGTTTCAATCATTTCATCTCGCTGTGCTCTTTAACAGTAGTTATCAGTTTATCCAATCCTTCTTTTGTATCGGATATTAACGCTGTGTCATCGGCATATCTCAATTCATATATCTCCTGTCCATTCACTTTTAGTCCATTAAAACAAATTGCTTCTCGTGTCAGTCTCGACTTCTCTCATGCTATTCTCTGTGTATAGACTGAATAGGTGGGAGGTCAAAATGCACCCCTGCCTCACTCCCTTGCCGACTGGGAACCAATCTGTGGTACCACACTCTAATCTCACTGCAGACTGCTGTCCAACATATAATTGTTATAAGTGATGTAATTTTCTGGTCATATCCCATGTGTATCAAGGTTTTCCAGACTTGTTGATGGCTAACATTATCAAAAGCTTTTGAATAATCTATGAAACAGATCCTAAGGTTATGGTTGAATCCTCTGCATTTCTGAATTAACATCTTCAGGTTGAAAATGTGATCTCTTGTTCCTCTTCAACTTGAACTCGCCATTAATTCGCCACAGTCGATGGACATGTGTGACGTGATCACATCAGCACGTTCCATAAGGATATGACTAACCAGAACAATGGGGTGTTGTTGGAACAGGAACCAAGAGAGTATATGAAAAGTAGAGCTTAGGTCAAGTGGATGGTAATACACCTGTGCAAAAGTAACAGTTGCATCGGATCGTGTGATTCTCCATAACACGTTATGGAGATTCACAATGACGTGTCCTTGTCAACTGTCACTTGTGGGTCGGTTTGCCTACCACATATCGCCCTGTGCACATTGACAGAACAGACGCTACCCATTCGTATACTGAGCTTTTCCTTCTGTGTTAACCATGCGCAAATGTGGCTAGAGTCAGCGCCGAATTTAACATTGTGGCAGCCCCTGAGCAGTGATTCTTGATAGATATCACTCCTTCCTACCTTCTACAATTAGGACGTCTAATAATGTTTCAACTCCAAAGAAATTACCCAAAAAGGATTTTATGGAGGTCCCATAACAATTATATTATAGGGGCCCATAGGCTATTATCTCGTCTGCCTTGCTCTAAATCCGGCATTGACTAGAGTACTGTCGAGTCAGAAATTCCCTACGTTCCTCTTCGGAACTGCTTCTTGACATCTGCATCAGGCGTAGGTAACACGAGGGTAGTGTGGCAGGGGTATGAACCTCCCGTTTTCTACCTTCTTGTCACCAATCGTTTTTGAGAGTTCTCCTCCCACCTTCAGTCAATCTCACTTCCCATCTTTCGCACCTTTTGAGGCCAACCTCCCACCAATATTTTCGAACAATATCCCTCTTCCTTTCACACCACTGTCATCAATTACCATCGCTACATTCCTACGCTCCTGTCATGACAGGAAACAGACACTTGTTACATTTATAATAATAGTAATTCATGTTGTTAGCACTAGTAATTTATGTTTTTTTATAACAATGCGTTTTCATGTATCTCTAGTAATTGTTTATTCACGAGTTGCATAATAGCCTGTGTTATATGCGGCAGTCGATGTCGGATCTAAGCAGAGAAACAATGAACGGTAACGAATCATCCCCACGCAAACGCCGACAACACTGGTAATGTGCAAGATGACATTTGAAGAAAGTCGACTGTTAACCCCCTGCAAAGGTGCTGCAATTAAAACGCAATCCTTTAAAAGGAAACCCTTCTGTTTTCAAAGTATCGATGTGGCCGAAGACATGCCGATTGAACACGTACAAGTAATGGAAACGCAAAATGTAGATAATTACAAGTCAATTATCCTTCTCTGTTTGCATTGACGTCATGGTGGTCATTACTGTCAAATGAGATTAACACACTGCGTCTGACATTTGGAATGACATTTCATGTCTCGACTCAGTGATCTCTTCAGCTTCTTCGTTTTCTTTAGTCCCTGGTCGGATGAGCGCCACATCACTTGACCTGTTCCGTTCTCTCGACGAGTCGGTTCCATCTATCGTGATCAACTCTCCCACTCTCGGCTATCTCTCCTGACGCAATCTCTCCTTCTTAATTGCGATCTCCTCCAACCGCCCTCTTCTGTTTTCCATGGTCTCTTTTTAAATTTCCCCTTACTCAATCTGTGTGTGTGTGTGTGTGTGTGTGTGTGTGTGTGTGTGTGTGTGTGTGTGTGTGTGTGTGTGTGTGTGTGTGTGTGTGTGTGTGTGTGTGTGTGTGTGTCTTTGTGTGTGTGTGTGTGTGTGTGTGCGTGCGTGTGTGTGTGCGTGTGTGTGTCCCACCCATTACAGTCTGCTCCAAGTATTTTCTTGTGTTTCTTCATTACTTCATTAGTCTCTCTTAAATCCTCAGCTTCCTTCTGTCTTCTCGTGTCTCTACGTATTCATCGAATGAAGCATTCTCTCGTGATGCTATATTCGCTTTTATCAATCCCCTTATCCTCGCAATAGAGTCGGTTATACAATACTTTTGTACATTTATCAAGCGCGATCGCATGATCTATTTAGCTGAATGTGCCACATATACGCTTTTCTTAATTTTTGGGATAACCTTACGATCTATCGCTTTAGTGACGAAATGTAACGCCAGATCGATATTTCACGGCTTAATAACATTATTATTCGTTTTGAATCTAGCTATACTGCTCAAACAACATTTCACGTAGCAAATGTACCAACATAAGTATATAGGCCTATACACTACAATTGAGCAATTATCCGGCCATGGAATGTTCCATTTTCTGCACGCTTCTGACTTAGCGGACCTGAAGCAGGAATGCTATGAGATGTCAGAAATCTATTTCTATTATACGTATGTGACCGTGCATGTGTATCTCGCCAGGAGGCCCACCTAGTTGTGTAGCTTTTAAAAAATTACCTACATTTTGCGTTTCCAATACTTGCACTTTTACGGCGAATCTGTGCATTTGTCCTAACTATTACCGCAACGTCGATCCGTAGACGCTTTCACTGTTCTCTGTTCTGTTCTAGGTACGTGCATTAAGAAGAAGGTTAGTCAACTATACACAGTGACCGGTTACTTAGAGGTGGTTTCATATGTTCTCAAGATCCCAAAAGCCGTTCAGTGTTTAGTATTGGTTCAAACTACCACTTAATACATAGAATAGGGTGACGTCACAATACTAGTAAGACATTACCCACAAAATCTGTTCTGTTCTGATATCCATGCGGAATTTCGTTAATGTGACTTAATGCCAATTTTACTCGTTAAACGGCGCCATTAGAGTAATTTGTTTTCAAAATATGGTGAAGACGAAACGACCATCCACTAATACATAATACTATGTGTGTTGGCACTTCGCTAACTTAAGCGATCACCACATGCTTGCGTATATGAGATGTATAAAACACAGGGATACGAAAAACACACGGTACAACAATATGTGGACATGACAACAGAAGAAAACACTGTTATGGAGCTGACAATATTCACATCCATGTTTTCAAACAAACTGTGGTTGAGATATAGTGTTATAAGAGTGAAGCACTTAGCATCGGCATCAAGAGTAACATACCGGACCAATCGATGCAGCTGTTGCTAACATTGTGATGTAAAAAGTTAATAAGTTCCTTCTTGTGTCACATGTAACGTAAGAAATAAATAAGCCGATGACACAACATTTACAGTTTTGTTGGCTAAGGGGATAAACAACACAGCGTATGGCACAGAGAAATATAGTTTGATAAAACGGTGTTTTATTGAAGTTCTTATAAATGTTGGCCAGACTGGTCACGATACGCAGGGACATGCCTTAAACGAGACAGTCTCATCGTCAAGTTGTTATGGTTCGCAGATAATTACCGTAAATACTGGGCCGTATCGTCATGATGTTTTTTTGTGATACGCATGAAAACACCTTACTACAAGGTCGCTCCGTCATCATGTTGTTATGATACGCCGAGAAGCATGTTCTGTATTGGGTCCAGTTGTACCTATCTTTTTGTTTAGGGTCCTGCGACATCGCTCAAAGGTAATTCATGATACACCACATATGAACCGACCTATCTATCACTTGTTAGCTAAGGAAATCCATCTGATCATCAGCAGTAACCTCTCAAACTTGACTAATCCATCACGACATATTCATCATTTGCCTATGCGCCAGTTTCTAACTAGAATATGGATGTTATTATTTGTACATACTTGCGTGATTTCGAATGTTTGGAATTCACGAATCTGTTCAAATTTATGATGGTCATGAATCGACCGCTGTCATACCTAAACATATCAAGAAAGAAATATGCCGCTGCGTCGAAAGTTATTTCTGATCGATTCCTTAGCGAGACCGCGTTTTTTATCGCCAAGCTGCTGGAAGGTGGATGCAGCCATGAGCCCTGCCAAAACGTGTTAGCGCACCGACGCCGGATCAATATGGCTGCCGCTGGCCCGTTGTAAACGACCATCCCGCGAAGTGCCGAAAATCTGTAAATGACATTGGGCAATCACCCGGCAGATGTCCAGGGAATCGCATTTATACCTGAGTGACCAGGACACGAGATGAGTTGGCGGACCGATGGAAATGTAGACCGCGCATTTACAGCCGCCACGTGCGCCTGACACCTCCGGCCATGTGCAGATAGTCATTTAAAGACGACACGTCATGACCGAACGTCGTAATTATTGTCACCAAGGGAAGTAATAAATATCGCAAATCGAGCAGCGCAAAACGACGCTGGGAACCGAAGAGCAACAGACGAATTAAATGGAGACGACCTACGACAGCGCATCGGCAACAGCAGGATGGTAGATATCGCGTTGACCTTTAGCGGAATACATGAATGTAAATTAAGTTCTTAGAGTCATGGATGTACTTAGAGTTTTAACGGTATTGCCAGTGTTATGTACAACGGACGAGACGCGGTGTTGATGAAGTGCATCCGTCGCGATTTGTTAGAGGTCACCGAATTGTAATATGTATCGCGTCAACGTTTAATTGGCAAACCAATTTGGTTGGTGTATGTTTGGCATAACTCGTTGTCGTGGTGGACAATTATATTAATGGCACGTGTTTTCTTTGTGTCGTTGCAAATAGGATGGAGAGGGACGAGAGAGAGAGAGGGGGAGAGAGAGAGAGAGAGAGAGAGAGAGAGAGAGAGAGAGAGAGAGAGAGAGAGAGAGAGAGAGAGAGAGAGAGAGAGAGAGAGAGAGAGCAAGATTACATTCTGGTCTCCCACTGCACTGCTCCCTTGAAACACCGTCTTTAATCGCATAACACGTCATTGTTATCTCACACGTAATCTGCCGGAATTGTCCAATGCACCACACGCATCTTCTCCGAAGACGGTAACGGGTAACGTCAACATCACCGCGCCCGTCCCGTCTGACAGCAGGAGGCGGCTACTCTATCTTGTCGGACGGAAGCTTCGGCTAGGCGCCTGCCCAGTTAATCCTCGGCCGTAACGCGCTAAGCGACTCGCGAAGCTGGAGGCCTTGACTGAAGCGGGCAGATCGGCACGGGCTGAGTGTCACACGAGTCTGCCTCTGACAGCGCTGTCAACGCGACTTAATGAGCACATATCGAACTGGGCTACCTTCACGACCCGAGGCCATAGTGCTCGGAATACCGCCGAAGGAACAAAGACGCCGCTAATCGTTGGCCTACGGGATACGTAAAATAATTCTGCGACACTCAATGCGGGGACGGTGTTCGTGCCTTTGATCGTACATTACGTTTTAATTATGCACACACGTGTGCCTTTTTAGCATTCTGTTTGACCCTTGGCATTTCCGAATTCAGTCTTGTAATCGGATTTGTCTTGCCGGGATTTTGCACGTTTTTCTTTCTCTGTCTCTCTTTTCCTTTGTGTCGGTGTCCGCATTGTCTGACTGTCTATTTAGCCGTTAGGCCTTGTTTAGACTCTTGTTAAATATTGATATACGTCAGTCTGTATGCGCGTACGTTCGTACGTTCGTACGTTCGTACGTACGAGTTCATCTATGTTATGTTTACAGGCTTTCTTAAAACCCGTTCTTTATTCCCTCTGTCTCACTCTCATGTTTAGTTGTTATGCGAATCCGTTCTGTTGTGTATACGAGTTACAATATCCTGCACCCGGCCCATGCCGTAGTATTATTATCATAATCATCGTCATCATCGTCGTCGTCATCGTCGCCGTTGTCATGTTCATCGTCGTAGGTGCATGTTACGCAGAAGAGTGGTAATGTTTTCCTCAAAGACGGTTTTTATCTTGGGCGCCAACCGTTTAGGGATTAGTCCTTCGGAAGAAAATGATTACTTCATTGTTTGCAAAACTCCCCGTACGTTAAAGATTCTTGTCGCTTTTGGGTTCATACCGGGTGTTAGACAGACAGACAGACAGACAGACAGACAGACAGACAGACAGACAGACAGACAGACAGACAGTCAGACAGACAAACGTACATATATTTTTTATTTTAACCAAATAAACATGTGAATGTATGAGTATTAATAGTAATAATGACTTAAATGTAAAACAAATCTCAAAATAAGGGGCTAAAGCTGCCGTTCTCACAGGAGCCTCGCTATGTGTATAGTTTAGTATAAACCAATGATTAACTACAAATAATTACATATATAACGATGTATGGACTTTTTTTATTAAACATATAGGCTATACACAAGAGAGGAAAATAG
>CM034531.1:47744318-47935090 GCA_020002185.1 Paraescarpia echinospica
GAGCTTATATTAGGGCACAGGCTCTTTCCTCTGAGCGCACATGAGACAGCGACATTGATACTCTCATCAGGTAAATGCCAGGTGGCGTTGATAAAGGCAAGAGTGTGTGGATAGTTTCGTCAAAAAGACACCGACTGTTAGTTGCTGCAAGACATTACGGTCATGTATTTAGTGTAGCTGATTAGGTTGTGATGCCCTTTAGGATGCTTGACATTCCATGGACTTATTACTCTGCTCTTTAGTATTCCCCAATCGAACACTCATCAGACAATGTGCCCTGTCCGGTGAAAATTAGATATGATCGAAGAAGACAGGAAACTGTCGCCTATCTTGCTTGAGGCATATATAATATATATATATACATTGTATATATATATATATATATACATATACATTGTTTTTATTCATATATATTTATATATATACATTGTTTTTTATTCATATATATATATATATATATACAGTTTACATTAAAGAAAGACGTTCTTAGTGTGAAGGCAATGGCATAAATAGATATAACTGACCGTTGAAAGTTAAATATGATCGAAGAAGACAGGAAACTATCGCTTATCTTACCTGGGGCCGTGCGAACAATTCTTGAAATATACCTATAATGTAATTAATTATTGATCAAAGAGGAAGTAATATCTGCAGGAAAAATATACAATATATGCGGGGCAGATTATATATAGTGAAGTTTAGCAAGAGTCATCGTAGTTATGTAGTTCACAGAATAACGTACAATCGGACGCGGCGGCACAGTTGCTAATCTGTTGAATTTGAAGACGATGTTTGAATTATTTTGTTGCCGTTTCAAACACACGACAATTAATTAGCTGCTCATAGTTTTATAATACATACAGTTTATTTCCTGTGTTTCGCAAGTTGAATGTCTGCACCAGGATAGTCCAAGCTGGAGGATAACTACTCTGCATCACCTGAGGTCCTACTTAATTTGAATGTTCTGATTGGCGTTTTAGCAAGAGTTACATTTTTGCAAAATAAATGTAAACACGATATGCGGGGCATCGTGACAGATGAAACATAAAAGAATTGAATTGGATTAACGAAACCATTTTCACCACAGAACGAAGTCAAGGCAACGGACAAAGAAAGAGGCAGCATGCAGACACTTGAATAGAAAGCGTAGATCGGCTGATTAGTCAGGGAGATGGCCTTCAATACAAAGATCGTCTCCCGTGACTCTCGTGTTCCGTAGATTGGCTGTCCCAGATCAACATTTCCATCAGATGCTACGCACGTAAAAGACACGACTTTTCTGTACATCACTGGAGGGCGTGTTTGAGTGATTTCCCACTGGGGAAAACATTTCAAAACGGCTCTTTTTTCCCCAAAACGGGTACAGCTGAGAGAAAAAGTGGAATATACGAGTACATGATGCCCAGAAATCAGCCACATAAGCATGAATGCTATACTGGTGGGTCATACGTGTATGTTAGCAAAAACCCGCACAGGTTCACAATTAATAATGATGCGTGTAGAGGATGTTTAGAAGTGTGTCCTGGATTTTCCCGAAAGATGCGAAATATGCGTAATGTGGAAGAATTAGATAGTGAGGCACCCAGTATTTGAAGCACACATCTATACGTAATGGACTTCGAGGCTATATTTGGCGGAGATAGATCGTAGAAATTGGTGGTGCAGAAAAGTTGATAAACAAGTGGAATTACAGATTGATAAGTATTATTCTTGCCTTAATATCATTCATAAAGTTGCAATAAACACATATTGAGTAGCAGCTGTGCGTAAAGTTAGTTAGTTAAAGTATTTTAGAACACCTTAGTATAGTGAGTGATAATAGGGTAACTCACTTAGCCTTCGGTAAGTTGTAAACAAGATTTAACAAACCTGATTATGTGGTAGAATATATAGGAGATAAAGTAATAACCATCAAACTTCTTACCTAAGATAATATCTGTGTAAGCCAGCACTTGCTAGATGTTTTGATTAGGTAGCATTGTTGTTAAAACTAAGCAAGGGCGATAGTCGGGCGGCGTAACGTAACGTAATTGATTGTATTTAAATTAGGTCACTACCGGTAATGTTAGCGTTCGTGACAGGATAAATAGTCGGCTGTGTTACTGAAATTTGTAACCTAAAGTGTGCTGTAATACACAGGAAACAGTCTTTATAAAGACTAAGTTAGTTAAGTTATTAAATAAATTCTGATCGGGATATGGCGCCTTGCAAACGGCAAGTGAAGGCAAAGCGACACTTGGTGTGTGATCACTGCCACAGCTGGGTAGATTTTGCATTGTCCGGCTGTGGGAAGTCATGGGCAGAAACCATGGAGGAAGGATTCACCTTTCAGTGCATTGGGTGTTGGAAGGTGGAGTGTCTGCAGAAGGAGATAGTTAGGTTGACAGATATTGTGAAGGGAATGGAGATGGGAATTAGCAAGGAGGCAGGTCGAATGGAGAGAGACGACAGGGAGAGAGGTGAGAATACTGCAAGACTGAAGGAGAATAGCAGTGGCAAGAAAACTGATGAAAGGAGATTGAGAGGAGGGAAGGTGATTGGAGGGGAAGAAATTGGAAAATCGACAACAGAAAACGTGACAAGCGTGAAGGTGACAGGGAAGAAAGTGACCGTAGAGAAGGAGGGAGGGAAGATGGGACGGGAGAGGAAAGAAGAAAATGAGATGGGACGAAAGATGAAGGGACGAAAGGAAGTGAGAGCAAATGTCATAGAAAAGAAGTCGATAAAAGGGACGCTGACAGGGGAAAAGACAACAACCAGACAGATGCAAACCGAAGAAGGAGCTATTCTAAGGCAGTGATTGAGGGGGCAATGAGGAAAGAGAGGGTGTTTATGAGCGACTCCATTATGAGAAAGACGGACAAGACATTGAGCGAGGGGAAAGACGTCGTTGTTTGTCTACCGGGGGCTAGAATTGAACAGGTCACCGACAGGGTAGAGAAGGTATTGGGACATGGCAAGGGGGGGTCTATACTGGTACATGTAGGAATAAATAATGCAGACAGGGAGGGAACAACTGCGATAGTACAGAAGTATAGACAGTTAGTGAGGAAGCTAAAGAAGACAAGAGTTGAACAGGTTATTCTGTCAGGAATTTTGCCAGTAATGGGAGGAAGGGGGGCAACGTATAGAAACTGCAAGAGGATGGCGATCAACGCACTAATTCAGCAGATGTGTGAAGAAGAGGGGGTGGGATTCACAGATTTATGGGGATACTTTGTTGGGAGGGAAGATATGTACATGAGAGATGGCCTCCATCTTAGTGGAAAGGGGCAGCAGTTTTCTCAGAGAACCTGCTACGATCTGCTGACAGTGGGACAGGTTGCATCTATTTAAACTAGATTCGCAGGGGGGACTCACAGAAAAGCCAGAAAATGAAGGCATACATAAAGACAGCACAAATAAATCAGCAAATAACAGTCTGGAAAACTCTTCTGAAGCTGGATATAAATGTGAGTGTTTAAATGCAAGGAGTATAGTAAACAAAAGAAATGAACTAAACATTATGGTAGAAGATACTGACCCTCATATAATAGGTATAACCGAATCCTGGACCACCACCGATATATCAGATGCCGAATTGGGACTGACAGGTTATGTAATGTTTAGAAAAGATAGAATAGGAAGAAAGGGAGGTGGAGTTATTATATATATTAAAGAATCTATCCAGGCTTATGAAATAAAATTAGAAAGAGAAGCAGATTGCGAAGAAGCTGTTTGGTGTAACATAGTTATAGGTAACTCAACGCTAACAGTTGGGTTAGTTTATCAAAGTCCAAACATAAGCATAGAAGAGAATGAAAAAATACAAAACGCTATAAGGGAAGTAAGCAACCGGAACTGTATTATTATGGGGGATTTTAACCACGAGCATATACAATGGAAATCTCTTCAGAGTATGGGGAGTGAGGACCACAAGTTTTTAGTGTTAGTTCAAGATACTTTCCTTTCTCAACATGTGCTAGAACCAACCAGGGGTGAGAATGTGTTAGACATAGTTTTGTCCTCACAGAAAGAATTAGTTGACAATGTCAATATAATATTAAGGGATTCTTAATGGCAGAAGACCTGAATTAGTACTTTAGTTCAGTGTTTACCAGAGAAGATATTAGTTCACTGCCAGTACCAGAGGCTAAGTTGAAGGGGGCAGATTCAGACTATTTAGGACAATTAATTGTAACCCCCGGAAAATAAGGGCTATGAAGGATAATAAATCATCTGGTGTGGATGGGATTCCGCCCAAACTACTATTGGAAATTGAAGAACAAATTAGCGTACCGCTTGCAACAGTTTTCAATTTGTCATTAGAAGAGGGAGTGGTTCCTTTAGAATGGAAAGCGGCAACCATTATACCGTTATTTAAAAAAGGTTCGAGAAACAAGTCAGAGAACTATAGACCAGTGAATTTAACATCAGTGATTTGCAAATTATTACAAAGATTAATTAAAGATCACATGGTGGATTTTCTTGTTAAACAAAACTTGATCAACCCAAGTGGGTAGATGAGGGATCACCAGTAGATATCGTCTACTTAGATTTTCGAAAAGCTTTCGACAAAGTACCACATCAAAGATTACTGCTGAAACTAAAGGCCCATGGCATAGGAAATGGTATAATAAACTGGATGGAACAATGGCTGATTGACAGAAGACAACGTGTAGTAGTTGATGTGGTGGCTTCAAACTGGAAACTTTAGAATGGAAAGAGGCAACCATTATACCGTTATTTAAAAAAGGTTCGAGAAACAAGTCAGAGAACTATAGACCAGTGAATTTAACATCAGTGATTTGCAAATTATTACAAAGATTAATTAAAGATCACATGGTGGATTTTCTTGTTAAACAAAACTTGATCAACCCAAGTGGGTAGATGAAGGATCACCAGTAGATATCGTCTACTTAGATTTTCGAAAAGCTTTCGACAAAGTACCACATCAAAGATTACTGCTGAAACTAAAGGCCCATGGCATAGGAAATGGTATAATAAACTGGATGGAACAATGGCTGATTGACAGAAGACAACGTGTAGTAGTTGATGTGGTGGCTTCAAACTGGAAATCGGTATTGAGTGGGGTACCACAGGGATCAGTATTAGGACCTATATTATTCTTAATATATATCAACGATTTGGATGATGAAATAACAAGCAAGGTGTTGAAATTTGCGGATGATACAAAATTGTTTAGAAGGATTAAAAGTGATGGAGATAGACAGCATTTACAAGATAATCTTGACAGGTTGATCAACTGGTCTGAAAAGTGGCAGATGCTGTTCAATTTTGGGAAATGTAAATGCCTCCACACAGGACATGGGAACGAAGAAGTAGAATATACAATGGGGGGGGGGTACTGTACTAAGTACTACTGTAAAATAAAAGGACTTAGGGTTAACCATTAGTGCTGATATGAAGGTTTCAGAGCAGTGCGGAATTGCAGCTTCAAAGGGAAATCAAATCCTTGGATTAATTAGGCGAAACATAACGTATAAGGAAAAAGAGCTAATAATACCGCTGTACAAAACAATAGTTAGGCCTCATTTAGAATATTGTATTCAAGCGTGGAGGCCATATCGCAGGAAGGACATAGATATGCTAGAAAGAGTGCAGAGGAGAGCAACTAAAATGATACCAAAACTGAGGGATCTTAGTTACGAAATACGCCTAACAAAATGCGGTTTAACAACACTAGAGACGAGGAGATTGAGAGGAGATCAGATAGAAGTGTTTAAAATATTGAATGGTTATGAAAATATTGATAGAAATATATTTTTTTCAATTAAGAAAGATAGAAGGACTAGAGGACATGAAGTTACATTAGCAAAGGAGCATAGTAGATTAGATATAAGAAAGTTTTCATTTTCACAAAGGACTGTAAATGAATGGAACAGATTATCTGCTGATTGTGTGGGTGCTAGTAGCGTGAATATGTTTAAAAATAAAATCGACACATACCTCAGACGGGCGGGATACACATAGATAAAAGGGTCGGACTCTCGATAAGCCAAAGGGCTTCCTTGTCCACCTGCCACCTAGAGTTAATTCTCTGGGTGGCAATCTTGTTAAATCTTGTTAAATCTTGTAATATACATAGTAAAACTTACTACAATTAGGATACGCTCAAAAGATTTACATGACTCTTGATCAAGGAAGTTATTTGGTAGTTTCAGAAATGACTTCACGATACATTTCACTTCACCAGATGTTCATCCGACATAAGCTCGCTTATGAAAGTTATGAATCTCATTCGAAGATCATTAGCATTAGGTAGACGTCCTTCTAATGTATAGCCTCACCTTTCCAATGGGGCCGTTTGGGAAACAATTTGTTTAAGACAAATTTGTATTGAGTTTTTTCTCCTGGATAACACTTTTGGTGAAACGGACTCAGGAACAAATGCTGTCCTTTTTGCTTGCAAATTAAGTGACCCATAAAATGCTTCGTTGCTTGAAATGGTGTGCAGAAGGACGTAGGGTTGATGTTCACTAGAACGAACCATTAATCTTGTCCGTTCATCCTCCCTGCTCCCTGTAAAGGGGTGAGGTCAGGTATTGCTCCACTCGTCCTGTTCGTTCATCCTCCCTGCTCCCTGTAAAGGGGTGAGGTCAGGTATTACTCCACTCGTCCTGTTCGTTCATCCTGCCTGCTCCCTGTAAAGGGGTGAGGTCACGTATTGCTCCACTCGTCCTGTTCGTTCATCCTCCCTGCTCCCTGTAAAGGGGTGAGGTCATGTATTGCTCCACTCGTCCTGTCCGTTCATCCTCCCTGCTCCCTGTAAAGGGGTGAAGTCAGGTATTGCTCCATTCGTCCTGTCCGTTCATCCTCCCTGCTCCCTGTAAAGGGGTGAGGTCAGGTATTGCTCCACTCGTCCTGTCCATTCATCCTCCCTGCTCCCTGTAAAAGGGTGAAGTCAGGTATTGCTCCACTCGTCCTGTCCGTTCATCCTCCCTGCTCCCTGTAAAGGGGTGAAGTCAGGTATTGCTCCACTCGTCCTGTTCGTTCTACTGTCAGCAGCTTCCTCTCTCCATCTTATGTTGCATTGTTATTGCTTTCCTGCTTCATTGTTAGAAGTGAACGCCAATTTCATGGACACTGTTGGTCTGATTCCAACGAAATTGTCTTTTAAGGATCATGCACCCAGTGAAAGGTTATTACAAGGCTCTACCAGTAGAAACAGTATAATAGGACGAACGCAGAAGACTGGGAGTCACGGTTTGTGGTAATTTGGTGAAACTGATGGACAAACGAAAGGATTGATGTGACAATGTCGCCGCAGCGTATGTTGTACAATGACCAACACTACAGGAGGTTGTCCACTCGCGGTGACATTGGTTTACATTCGTTCGTCATACTTCATAATTTCCTTGCCGACGTTTGCTGAACGTTTTCAATCAATGCTGTACTTCCCGCGTCTCGCATAACAAGTCTCCCTGTATTTCCATCTAGAAAAATTGAGACATTCACAGCATCTTAACTAGGCGAATTCGAAGTCAGACTTCTCCGAATTCGCTTGTCTCAGCAACGATGCCCCCATGTTATATGCGCAATACGTCTTCACTTTGCTATTATCCGGATTCATAACACAGCCACGTTCAACGAAACTAAAATAGCCGAACAATGAACCGAACTAGTTCTGCGAACAATATTAATAGCCCGATGGATGGCGGTAGAGCCGCACCATCCCAAGACGGCGCGTCGCCAACACTTGATTCCTCCGCGAGAGCAGCCGGTTCCCTCTTCGCTGCGAAGATGCACTTTATTAAATACAGTCGGACTCAGTTCATCACGTAAACCTGACACATGAAGCTTCAAATATTAATATTCTCATTATGCGGCGGAGGATATGAGGAGTCGTCTCGCAGAGCGTCACTCCCTGTGTGTATACCAGGCGTGTCCAGACATAGTGCGTAGAAGCGGTATTATAATAGGTCTACTGCTGTCAGTGCTGGTGATATTGGTAAGGAGCAAAGGCCTACCGGGAAAACATCTGTAAATGGTTAGGTATATATTTTCGTAATTTATGTAGTCATCTTCCTTTTTCTGATATCGTATTCCTTCCCTGGATCTTGGGACAGTTTTACTATTTTCTGTTTTTTTTACACTTGTGTCTATGACCGTTGCAACTCAAAATGAGGTCTTCAATACGTTCCCAGACTACCAATCAAAATGAGTGTAGCAGTTGACAACACTAAATATAGCGTGGAAACTATATTTTGAATCAAAATAGGTACACTATTGAATTAATATCACTATATCGTGATTTAACATACACTTTTAGTTGGAATGCAGGAGTTCTTTGATGTCTGAAATGTTGAAGAAAACATGTTAGTTGAATCATCAAGGAGGTAGCTTAGTTTGGGCACTTCTGAGTTCACATTATGCCAGCGATATGTGCTTCCTGGGTTTGTGACAGATTGAGTGATGTTGCAAATGCATAACCGGTATGCTGCAAGATAATTATATGCGGTGTCGCGTAGAAAAGTTAGGTTTTTAGTGATGACATTTAAACTGTATTTGTGGAATGATGTTTTGTCTTCCAAACCTCAAATATTACACACATGCAAACGCACACACACACACACACACACACACACACACACACACACACACACACACACACACACACACACACACACACACACACACACACACACACACACACACACACACACACACGCTGTTCGCTCTATTTTTGTTTTTTCTTCTTTTTATCACCTGGCAAGTTACTATCAAATCTGTAGGTCACACTGCGTTGGCATACGCTGTGCAATTGATGTCTTGGTTCCTAACATGGTTTACCAGCCGAGGAGCGCAGCGTTGCAGCAAAATTAATTTAGAAAGCATTCGGTTGGAAGTAACTGCATCACGGCAACTCTGCCGGGACATTCTGCTTAATGGCAAACATCCATGGTTGGAAGTCTAACCTTATTGTTAATACCCAGCTATTTGCACTGTCGCCCACAAAGAAGCATCATCAAATGGCAGTGTTAAAGAAAGCATACGTGCGTGTATGTACAAAATGGGTGTGGTTTCGTGAGTGTGTATATGTGTGTGTGTGTGTGTGTGTGTGTGTGTGTGTGTGTGTGTGTGTGTGTGTGTGTGTGTGTGTGTGTGTGTGTGTGTGTGTGTGTGTGTGTGTGTGTGTGTGTGTGTGTGTGTGTGTGTGTGGAGTGTGTGTGTGTGTGTGTGTGTGTGTGTGTGTGTGTGTGTGTGTGTGTGTGTGTGTGTGTGTGTGTGTGTGTGTGTGTGTATGTGTGTGTGTGTGTAGTATCGTGTGATGTGGATTAGAGCTTGGGAGGTAGAGAATGATAAAGGACTGAACGGTCGGCGGTGAGAAGGGGAGGATAGAGGGGAGGGTTGGCAACTGTGGGGATTTACATTTAGGTACTGTTCACGAACAGCTGGGATGTGAAAATATTGTAATACTATTTTCTTTATATAAAAAAACGCATATTGTCCTAACGCGACTGTGTCGTGTTAAACAAACAGCTCGTTTCCGCGTGTATCGAACACAACTCGCGTGATACGACGATCAGATGGACGCAGGATTATCGTCCCAGGCACGAGAGCCCGGCTGATCAATCACGACGTTGCTGTCAATAAAGCACCCTTTTACAGCACATCAATCTCTCTGTGACACATATTAGTACTAAGGCGACATAATGTGGGATTGTGTTCTTGACAAGACCGACACACACGCCTATTAAGTGTGACCGCTCACGTGTGTGACGTAGGCGCACGTAAACAAATAACATCTCATAGCGCAGTCCACTCTGGTTAAAGAGATTAGCCTATTTCGAACAGGGGACTGCTTAGTATGAACAGTCTGTTATGCCGATTTGCGTCTGACATCAAGTAGTTTACGTGGTTTATTTATTGGCTTACAAAAGGTAGAGCTTATCGCTCATTCATATGTAAATGAGAATAAATATGGTAAGCATATAAAGAATATGAAAGCCTTCGACATTTTATGTAATAAAAACAAAACGACCGACCGAGTGACTGAGCGAAACGAATGATCGTTATTGTCCGGCTGTTGTCTACCTTGCACTACGATAATGAAAATTCATTCGACTGGAGATATAATTAAGCATTGTGCAACGATTCATGTCTAATTCGCCAATGTTTTTGCCAACATAAATTCTCACATTCTATCGTGTGATGCCGCAGAACGACCCGTCTGGGGCGAAGAGGCGAAAAAAACCCGCCTCTAGTGGAGTCGACAGTGACACGTCTTAATGAACAAATTACATGCCAGCAACTTGGGAGCAATATATTGCGAGGATTGTGCCGTTTCAGTTGTTCTGTGCGTCTCACGTGGGAAATCTATCGCTTTACACTTCCTTTATTACCCTGTGCAATCGCAGATAATATCTTTCGCACGTCAAGCACGTGTTTCTTCAAATTAGGTCAAATTTATCTATGTACAACGATTGCAGCACGTACGACCCCGGTTGGGTGTCTTGCTCGTATGCGCTGCCTCACTGCAAAAAGAAAAATACTGCAAATGCCAACGGCAGTTCAACTTATCACATTATTAAGAGTTTTTCTTTGCAATAACCGAATAAATACTTGGTTGGTTTTGCCGACAGACAAACTAATGATTCATCTGACCTCTCGGTGGCGGTGACAATACATATTGTGTCAGCGACCGATTCGTTGTCGCCACATGCTAGATAGTCAACGAGCCTCGACTTCGGATATTGAAGTTGAGTTTCTCTTTCGAGGACTAATTCCCACTATGATATTCGTTTACACTAATGTGTGAAGTATCTGAAAATGCGTAACTTAATGCCTTTTCGGCCGCTAAACATTAAGATGATGGCAAGTTTCAAGCATAATGCATGCTCTTCAAATCTGATATCACTCCAACGCTAATCTAGTGGTTGGATCTTAAAGTTGTACTAAGAAAAGTAGTTCTTCATAAACTTCAGAGTATGTCATATTCATCTAAACAATGTTGATACATGTTTGTAAAGCATACAGAGGAATAGGTCATATTGTATTTATTAACTTTTGGTTTGTAGGTCGGCAATTATAGAAGCTTATTTTCACTTTTTACAAGGCACGTATGGCAATCGAATAGGAGATTCAGGTGGGATTTTTTCCTGCACCTGAGCGAACTTTCCAATCGCAGATAGTATCTAACAATCACGACGTCCAGCAATATGGAAACCCACACGGACTAGTCTGTGACAAGATACTTTTACTCTTCAGGGTACGAAAAACAGCGAAATAACCGCAGGTAGCAACCTCTTGTACTCGAATGACCACGTAGAAGCATACGCTAACTGCATTTAAAGATAATTGGAGTGCTACGTCACATATTATTAGCATAAATAAAAATATTAAATTGGTAAATTACACAGCAAAAATAACATTTAATTCAGCGTTTCAAACTTCACCACATTTGATCAGATTAATTATGCGTAGGTATATTTTGTTATGTAACAATGCAACAATACTGAGATTTACGTTACAAACACAACGGAAACGACAAGACAGACACAGCCAGACAGACAGACAGAAAGAAAGACAGACATACAGACAGACAGACAGACAGACAGACAGACAGACAGACAGACAGACAGACAGACAGACAGACAGACAGACAGACAGACAGACAGACATTCTTTATTTTGACCCATATCACTCAATAAGTGAGTATGTAAAACATAAATATAGTAATCAGAAATAGTATACAAATTATACCATGTGGGTCAGGGAGATTTAAACAGCCGATCTCGTGAGAGCAACCCAAGACGTGCGTGCCACACGCGGTATTACAAATGCGCAAATACGATGCGCGCCGGCAAGAGGAGCGACTATCTTTAATCTTACTCTTCTGCTAACATAGAATACGGTCACATTGTCTGCCGTTTTAAGGCTCGAATAACAAATAAATTGATGTTTGACCAAATGTAGACAGAAAGACCTCAGCCGTTCGGTGTGGCGTGATTTACGGACTCGAGTTCATCAATAATGCAGCGGTAATGACAAACCGACGAACCTGCATCTGTAACGCGAGGCCATCCCCCGGAAAACAAACACAAACCTGGTTAGCCGAGTCTCGGGTGTCAGCAGGTGTCCCGAGCCGCTCGCTAGACACTGACAGTTGAATTACATAAAACCTTTAAAACACGGCGATTTGTGTGTGACGAGAGTGCCGACAAAGATGATCGCGGTGAGATAATGATGCCATTTCGTTGACACTAATAGCTCGAGTCGTTGGGTTGGCTTTAATCTGCGCATCGAGGGATCTGGGAGCAATACGATGCTTTGCAAGAAATATGTGCGACGTTGCACTCGTACTCTGTAGCTCCGCATCCACAAACTATCTAAGCCTTCTGTTGCTTTCTGGTGTTTCCTACCTATTTCGCTTATTGTTTCTGTGCGGCCATAAATAGCCTATTGTTTTCCTCTGGTCGGACAAGTACTAGTAGCATCAGCGGCAGCAGGCGGAATAGCATCACCATCTTTATTATCATCAGAAACAACAGTTACACAGCAGCAACAGAAGCAGCTGCCGGAACATCATCATCTTCATCATCATCTACATCATCATCTTCATTTTCATCATTAGCAGGAACATCATCATCGTCATCAGAAACAGCAGCAAAACAGCAGCAGCAGCAGCTGGAACATCATCATCATCATCAGCAGCAGCAGCAGCAGCAGGTAGATGGGAACAATGGTTCAATTGTTCCCACCTCCTTGCCGTTCCCTGGCAACGCGGGCGCCAGGTTCATTATGCGTTCTCTAGGGAACTGATCCTGTCGGCGTCACGTGCAGGATGAATAACAATATAACCTAATTAGGTAATACAAAACAAGAATATAGAACGTTCATACCAACAATATCCATACTATTATTAATCTTTTCGCATTTTCTCATATTTATTTTGCATTAGTTATTTTCTATTAGTTAGTTTGTTATTATTGCTGGTCAAGATCAGCATTAGATTCAGTTTATTATTAGAAAAAACACAAGACGTCCGTTGTAAAACACAATACATTATATTAAAACAATTATTACACATTTTGTACATTGTAAAAGTACTGCAATTGCACTAAAATTGCACACAACACACACACACACACACACACACACACACACACACACACACACACACACACACACACACACACACACACATATACACACACACACACACACATACATTACAACATACACATACACATACACATATATATAACACAAATATAACACATAAATACATACATACATACATATATACTCACAAATATTACATAAAATACACATACACACATACATACATACACATACATACATACACATATATACTACAAAATATTAAATATACATATAAATGGATATAAACACACACTTACATGCACGCACACACACGCACGCACACACAAGCACACAAACGCACGCACACACACACGCACACACACACACACACACATTATTGGCGACTGAGGTAGCGGACCAATTCCCGTCGCTCACCAAAACGTTGATTATCATAATAAATGGATCAATTCGTGCGTCAAAGTTTCCCAAGTGAACGAATGCGATGTTATGCACGTGTGAGGAAGTTGGCCGCATTTGTAATAAAAGTGCTCCCGATGACGCACGTAAATTCATATGTTAAGAATCATTTTCTTCATTTATTATTTATATTTCACGCCTCATCGGATGCATATAATATAAATGGCATTGCTCTATCCGGACGCAGCGTATTACTGCTATGTAATTGAACTATGACAATCTCGGTGAAATGGCGCGTTACTAACCGGCGCTCGAAGTAGCATGACTAATATGGGTTAACCATAGGATGATTTGTGTGAAATTCAGCGTTATCTTTGAGTAATGGCAAGACACACATGAATACGCACGCACACGCACACACGCACGCACTTATTCACTCATTCACTCACTCACCCACTCGTCCACTCGCTCATTCGTTCACTCGCTCTCTAACTCACTCACCCCTCTGCCCTCACCACACCTCACTCACTCTCACCCCACTCACTCACCCACCACCCACCTCACCCACTCACCTCACCTGCACTCACCTCACCACCCACCCACCACCGCCACCCACCTCACCACTCATCACTCCTCACTCACTCACTCACTCACCCACTCACTCACTCACTCCTCACTCACTGATGATGATGATGATGATGATGATGATGATGATGATGATGATGATGATGATGATGATGATGATGATGGCTTTACTGGATGATGATGATGATGATGATGATGATGATGATGATGATGATGATGATGATGATGATGACGATGATGATGATGATGATGATGATGATGATGATGATGATGATGATGATGATGATGATGATGATGATGACGATGATGATTTATTTGATGATGATTTATTTATTTTATTTTCTACGATTTATTACGATGATTTTATTTTAATTCTGATTTATTTACTTTATCGATCTGATTTACTTTTGACGACGTGACGATCGATTTGATTTGATTTCACCACCTCACTCACTCACTCACTCACCCACCCACTCACCCACCCACTCGCTCACTCACTCGCTCACTCACACACACACACACACACACACACACACACGCAAACGCACTCACACAGGCACACGCACACGCATACACACACACGTAATAAAATAAGACAACAAACTCTTGTTTCCGTGCACTTGAAGTTTATTGTAATGTACGTTTCTTTTTGAAATGGCGAATAATTCTATATTGACAGTTTCTACCATTACGCCATGTTTACTGTAGTATCGTGAAGCACAGCGAAACCTCATGTTTAAGGTCATCCTTCGAAATGGTCTAAAGTGACCTGAAAGGCGATGTGATTGTATCAGTGGGGCTGATTTCCCATAACTTACTACTACGGACATATTCCGGGACTGTTCCGGAGTGAACTTAATTGTGAGCAGGCCGTATTGTCCAGGTGACCGTAGAACGAAGTTCGACTGTAACTTTATTTTAGCTCTACACATTTGGGATTTATGGATATTGTTATTTACTTGATTAGTTTTGTTTTTCCGTACAACCCTCTGTGGTGATGACATTATGCTTTCCATCACCAATTTCATTGGTTACTGAGCATGCTTGTACTGGACCGATTCGCTAAATGGATTCCTATTAGGGCTCATCTTAGAACCTCGAAATCCGATATCAGACGAAATTACGTTCGTTTGGGGAAGGGGGACCAGATACAGTTTCGTGTGCGTAGGACATCGATATTTTACGTATCGGACCGATAGAGTTAATATATTAATATTAGCATATCAATGTTTACAAACTTTCTCCTGAGGGGGTGGGGCCTAAGGGGGTGGGGGCCTAAGGGGGTGGAGGCCTGAGGGGGTGGGGGCCTGAGCGGGTGGGGGCCTGAGGGGGTGGGGGCTTGAGGGGTGGGGCCTGAGGGGGTGGGGGCCCAAGGCCAGATGAACATAATTTCGTCTCATATCGGATATCGACATTCTGAGTTGATTCCTTACTCGCCAAAAACCGCTATCACCAAAATGCTAGTTTGTGATAGTGTAGAAAATTATCTCCACATTGTATGCGGTTAAATACATTTGTAAGGAGGGACAACACTGCCTGCTACACGATGAAAGCCCCCAAGTCTCGGGTCGCTGCCGGCATAGGATGTGCTCGAACGGCTTTCACAATGTCCACGGCAACGCTAGTTGCTGTGGTAGCGCCCTGATTGCGGACGCTATATTCACCTAGCGTCTAACATTTATAAGATTTCAGTAGACTGACGTCGCTGTGAATCCATCAAATCAAATATTTGTTTGCATTATTCAAAACAGTTTTAGTGCGAAGAAAGCCGCGGTAATAGAGTCAATTCTCAACTAAGGTCACCCTACGACAGTCCCAAGTCATTTACATATCAATGAAGTATAGGATTGTAGTCTCGCTAATATGGTTACCTCGCTATTCGGGTCAGCATTGGTCAGTACCGAAGGTGACCTTAATAGTTCCAAGTTAAGTTCCACCGTATCCTAGTCGTGGATAGGATTTTGGGAAGGGTTGTGCTGTATGGATGCATACACTGGCTAAACACTATCGAAATTGTTTCAGGGAAGAAACTGTAGCGTAGGCAAACATTTCACTAATCAGTGCACCATCCACGCCAGTTTTTATGTGATGTATGAATTTGTTTCGAGCACTTTTACATGGGATGTGTTGGTACAGTGAATATTAAATGTAGTTCTGCGTTAGAACCTTCACGGCGTAGCAACAACACACACACACACGTAGTCGCTCGCTTATTCGAACGGTGAGTATTTTACAGAACGCACCAATATTTCAAAATCCGTTACCAGATTGGGAAAAAATTTGGAGTATAAGGTGTGGAAGGATTTGTCTGAAAAAAAACGAGTTGTGTTGTTTTCACGAATTTGACACACGAAGTCAGTTAATTATAGTTTCATTCACTAAGAAAGTTTAAAAGAAAATCTATAAATACATTAATCATCCAGCACAGAATATGTTATAATGGCCGCCTTCATAAATTATATTGTGGTCTTACCCCCAGAAGAAATCCCTCGGTGTGTAACCATAGTAGGCCACAAAGATTTCGCACCACAAACACGTATTAGTAAAACATGTCACTACCCTTGCCAGTGTACAGAAACCGTCTAGATATACGGCGCTGGGAAATCAGGCTAAATATGATTGCCTGTATTAAAAATAGATGCCTGCGCCAAAAATCAAGGTGCGCAGGGCCTCACGCACAAGCACCGGCACAATCAACAGGTGCCAGGTAGATTGGTTATGACGCCATGGACTATTCTTAGGCAGGGGACGTTTCGCTAACCATCAGAGATAGCCTCATAAATATCTACCACTAATACATGTGACTATCATCTATCTATATATTAATACCAGGCTTGTTAACAAATGCATGTCAACGCATTTGAATGCAAATGTTTCACTTGATTTAAATGTAAATGCAAATGTCATTTTCCAAGAACGCAATCAAATGCAAATACAAATGTTTTCGGGTGGCATTCAAATTCAAATGTTTTGGTTACACATTTTCAAATGCATTTGAATTAATTTCAAATGTGTTGGCTTTATAGTAACGTTTTGTTTTATTTGGAGAAACAACATAAAGTATACAAACACTTTATTAATATATTTAATAAATACAGTAGTACATGATCACTGTAACCACTAAGTTCCGCTACCTAATGCAGAAGGTGGTGCTCTCTTTTATGAAAAATTCTAAATGTCCCATACATAACACCATCTTAATTAATATGACTAAAGCTTCCTGGCAAAATGTAATCACGCTTTCTTGTTGCGCTATGGCATAGCAATGGCACACAAGTCCCAACATTATTGCAATTTTTGTATAAGGTATGACTAACAAATAGTGAAAATCCACTGTTCCTTACATAGCGCACAGTTCACGCCTCTCGGGAGATGGGCGTTGCACTTCACAAACATCAGTTGCTCAGACAATGATTCCATAATCTGCTGAGAATACTGCTCACCACAAAGCACTTTTTCAGTGGCATGCTGTCGACTTGTGAACTTGTGAAAGTGAATCTAACAATAATAATTATTCAAAGAATTTTGCATGCATGTGATTCGCATTTGATTGTGCATTTGACAAATCAAATGTTTGTGGGTCGCATTCAAATGCAAGTGTTTAAGGTTTGCATTCAAATGCAAATGCATTTACAACTTCACGGAGGCATTTGATTGCGCATTCAAATGCTCAACATTCAAATGCGCCATAAAATGCGTTTGCATTTGTTAACAAGCCTGATTACTACGCTACATTTGGGTGCGTGTGTGGCATTATCGCGTGGTGTCTAGGTTCGTGTGGTTCTTATTATTTTTATTCGCTTCCTTGGCATATTGAACTCTGGTCTACCGACCTTACGATGCATATGTAGTTATTTACTTATGTACCCGATATGCGTTTCACCATTCGGAAAAAGATGGAACCAGTGGGCTACTGTCCAACCAAAGGGCGCCATTGTAAACGAGGTTACTATCAAAATAGCGCAATGCTGACGACCTTAGTTTGTGCGCACGTTGCTGTTTTTTGCCCTTGACCGAAAAAACAAGTGGTAGTTATGTATATCATAACAAATAGTGATGGTTAATAGTAACTGGTAATGGTAACATGATATCAGTTATGAGAAATAAGATGTAGGAGAGGTGCTATACACAAATGCCTATTGTAAATTAACATTTCTGTTCTTCCAATAATATTATGCATGGCTCTATGTAGCATTGCAGGACGCGTTTTCTCACTTCAAATTATATATTTGTGTTTGTTAAAATGTTTTTCATTTTGTGAAATTTCATTTTTGGCAATTCGTATTTTCATATCATCGTTGCATCGACCGTCTGATGTTATTAGTGATCCCAGATAATTAAACGCATTTTAATGCCCGTATACATGTAGTGCGATTGTAATCAACTATACACGTATGCACATACTTACTTATATATACCATTTGCTCGCACTTTTGTAGTGTCGGTCACTGGACCCGAACAAATACACGGAATCATTCTCCAAGCGAGACGCTTCGGAACTACCTCCATCGTTGGAGCGTTCGTGGCACCACAGGGCGGCACCCATACATACCACAACTGCGATGGCGTCAACGACACGATAATTACGTGGACTGGAAAGGTGACGACCAATGTTACATACTTGTGGCGTCCGTCGAACGACATGACAGGAACGATCCATTTTGTGTAAGTAGCCCAAGTTACAACTACCTGGCTGTAAACAGTGGTGGATATTTGCGTACGAATACGATATCGCGCTATAATAAGAATTAGCATTTGTTATGACTCTAAACACATTTAACATAGGATCATTTGTATTAAGGGTTTTCCTTTAGATCTATAAAACCAAATAAAAGCATAGCATTTAGTTAACACGAAATTAAATTGGATAATATGTCAAACCATTTATTATGCGCAAAGTTTGCCTTCTGTATTCAAAGTTCCTTCTCAGTTCAATTTAGATCGCTCGTCTCATTTCAAATTCATTTTGTGAAAATGAATGGAAACTGATGAAATAATTCAAGGAATTCTCAAAATTTGAATCTTCTTGTGAATGCGCGATACGAGTATTTCTGTGTTTCTGAGTTCATGTTGTCGATTTTCTTTGCCCTCTAAGTTAGAAGATGTCCACGGTGATATACGACTGTAGATGTTATTTCAACTATTCACACTGGACGTGAAAGAGCCGGATACATACCCGGGCTAAACCATCAAGGAAACAGCTTATCCCCAACAAACAAATCGAAGAACCTTCGCGATATACACAAAATCAGTAGATATTTAATGTATATATATATATATATACATTAAATGTATACTGATTTTATATATATATATATAATATGTATATATATATATATATGTATATATATATATATACATATATATATATGTGTGTGTGTGTTGCATGTATACATGTTGCGTCATTGAATGGCAGTATTGCAAACGAATGGATGGCAACAGTCGAGTTGAGCGAGTAAATGTAGTGCGACGTCCAGTCGAGTCATACGACTTACGGCGGCCGTTTCTCTGAGACACCGCGCTCATAAGAAAAATGCTTCATTAAACATTATCCGTTGTTAAATGGAAGAAGTTTTTAAACCGCCAGCGAAAGTGTCTTGGCGCGCCGTGGTTTTGACAAGTTTTAGTATATAGGCACGATAATAACATTATTGTTGATGAGCAAAATCTATTTTAAAGAGCAAAGTCGGCTTATGAGCTCATAAGACCGTTTGTAAAACGGTCCTCTGTTGACAGTCCAACCAATCCAGTCTGTTGTTCTGGATTGTTCAGTTCGGCCTTTGTTAGCTTTGTTGAAGTCTATATCATGCTTCTTCTTTTCCGCTTCCCTTCGCCGATTCAACTTAATATTCATTGCCTTTTCCAACTGTCGCCTTCTATTGAACCCAAGAAGTACAAGAGCTTCTGTTTTGAGATTCTAAATAAGCCACTGCAAACCATGCAGTCACAGTTTTAATAGCCTTATTAATTAGTAAGTCTTAGACACATTGTAAGCATCACTAAAGAGTGTCTTACGCTGGAAATTATTGTCTAAATAAAGTTTATTATTATTGTTTTATGAAACATTACTCTGCAACTTAAACAGAAAATCATTGGACTTCAAAAGGTATTGCAACTAACACAAACCGATTCGGCGGTGTTGCCTTGTTTTTAAACTGGATGATTTATTTACCATTTGAACATTTTCCGGGGTCGTACCTGCCAAATTGCGGATGTTTTTACGGGCCTACTAAACGCAAATTGTCTGGCAATATACCCTCAGTATAGTTATTATAGCCTAAAGAACATTGTATTAAATAATAAATGAAAAACAGGGAACAGACGGTCTCCTTTTTATGTTTGATTCCGAAACACGACTGCGCTCCACGGGTAGACATCGCAGACAACATCCATCAAAATCTCGACAATACAGAACTAGATTAATAGATGTTCTCTCCGCGAGCAGCGTATACGTAGTGTATGTGGCAGCACGCTGGTCGCTTGCGAGACGTCATGCATAATACAAATGTCGTCTTCAGTGTTGAGAGCATTGCCGGCAGGGTGCAATGCCGGATCTCGCAAGAGCGTGCCACACAGCTGTGATTGATTAGTCCTTGTTCAGCGGTGTCCTGTCTTGTATACACCGCCAGTGTCGTTACCATGTAGATGACCAAGCTGTCGGTATTACAGCAACGGTTATTTATCTAGACGTTTACAAGACTTGAATGTGTTGAACAAACACGAACGTGTTGGTGCATACTCCAGTGACGAATGTGTTGAACAAACACGAACGTGTTGGTGCATACTCCAGTGACGAATGTGAAAAACAAACACAAACGATTCGGTGTGTATCCCGGTAGTGAAGGTGTTGAACAAACGTTATGTTCATTGACAACCATACCAAATGCTCTAATCGACTTTTTGGTTTTGACGTCATATCCACTCTAAGCTTAACACTGCGGCAATTCAACCTGGCAGTTCCTTATGTTGGCCTTTTAAGAACATCGAGTAAACATTTGTTAATTTCAGTTATTAAATTACCATCATTCTTTGAACTACATGTCAGCGCTTGCAGCTACATTTGAATCGACGTGAGGATTGACGTAATAACATTTGGCGCTCCAAGGCTATTTTTCGTGACACAAACGTAGAGTGTGTCGCAATAACAAATAGTGATCCAAGGCTACTATTCGTGACACAAACGTAACGTGTGTCGCAATAACAAATAGTGATCCAAGGCTATTGTTCCTGACACAAACGTAGCGTGTGTCGCAATAACAAATAGTGATCCAAGGCTACTGTTCGTGACGCAAACGTAGCGTGTGTAGCAATAACAAATAGTGATCCAAGGCTACTGTTCGTGACACAAACGTAGAGTGTGTCGCAATAACAAATAGTAATCAAAGGCTACTGTTCGTGACACAAACGTAGAGTGTGTCGCAATAACAAATAGTGATCCAAGGCTACTGTTCGTGACACAAACGTAGTGTGTCGCAATAACAAATAGTGATGCAAGACTACTGTTCGTGACACAAACGTAGCGTGTGTCGCAATAACAAATAGTGATTCAATGCTACTGTTCGTGACACAAACGTAGCGTGTGTCGCAATAACAAATAGTGATCCAAGGCTACTGTTCGTGACACAAACGTAGCGTGTGTCGCAATAACAAATAGTGATCCAAGGCTATTGTTCGTGACACAAACGTAGCGTGTGTCGCAATAACAAATAGTGATCCAAGGCTACTGTTCGTGACACAAACGTAGATTGTGTCGCAATAACAAATAGTGATCCAAGGCTATTGTTCGTAACACAAACGTAGAGCGTGTCGCAATAACAAATAGTGATCCAAGGCTACTGTTCGTGACACAAACGTAGCGTGTGTCGCAATAACAAATAGTGCTCCAAGGCTACTGTTCGTGACACAAACGGCGTACGGTCCTGATGTCGTCAGACATATCTTGTAAGATTGATTGGCTTTGAATACAAACATTGGTTAGATGTCAGCTTTGGTTGGTTACGGTTCAACATTAATCGTTGTGGTCCTTGAAACTGCATCAATAGTAAACCATCAGCAAAACAGTTCTTATCATCAACTGCACCAGTATAGTATATTCACAGAATTACCGAGCTGCGGTAGATTAAACAATTTACCACGCAAAATTTTGTATTACGAAAGAGGATATCCTTTTCGATTAAATGTTATTTTATGTCCAAATTATACCACAAAGTATATGCGTGCAACAACTAGCTACAGGGCACGTTTTCATAAAAATGTCTGCGCGACTGACGTGCAAATTAATGTGCCCATTGCAACTGCATTGGTATGCACCAGTCTCGAGCATGTACATGACGTGACATCGTTGAAAAGGCCAAACACAGGCGACAGACACGACATCAGTATACGCAGGTGAGGCCGAAGACGTAACTAGGTCACCACAAGCCAAGCCCGCGGGTCGCATTCTGATGTCGAACCAGATGCGATCAAAAGTATCAAAAAAGTCATTTCAGACATGCAATGGATTTTCTATGTTCAATGTGTATTTTATGGGGAGAATACGGCTGAGTTCAGTGTTACTACGGATTTCCTTCAAATGGGGAAATTGTGTAGTTGTACATTTTTGTTGTATCATCGAATATCAAACTCGTATAGGTTGAAGATACTTATAAGAGAGAAAGAGAGGGTATATAATGGAGCAGGGAAGAGAGAAAGGGGGAGAGAAAGAGAGAGAGAGAGAGAGAGAGAGAGAGAGAGAGAGAGAGAGAGAGAGAGAGAGAGAGAGAGAGAGAGAGAGAGAGAGAGAGAGAGAGAGAGCGCGAGCGACAAGGGGATTAGCGAGAAGAGGAATGGGAAGGGAAAGAGAGTGAGCGGAGAGAAGAGATAAGAGAGATTAGAGAGGAGAAAGGAGAGAGAAAGAGCGGATAGAGTGAGATGAGAGATGTGAGAGAGGAAAGAAGAGAGAGGACTGAGGAAAGAGGAGAGGAAGATAACAAGAACGAATGAATGGAAGGAAAGGGAGAGCACGCGAAATAATCGGTGATGCAGCTAATATGTTTGATGACGACAGCATTCGGTGGGTCACGACCGCTCTTATGTATTCCTTCATATGAAGTGGCATTCTTGTTGAACATAAATGTCACCCCAGGGATGCGATCGCTTATCTGTGCTTATTTGAAGTGACATTGATGCGGGACATGAAAGGTCCCGAGAGTATAATTGGTGTTGCGCTGCATATAAATGTCACAAATCACGGCAGAGAAAAAATGTGTCGTTTCTACAGAGGAAGTCAACATGACTATTTTACTGCGTCAGAATGAGCGTATTTTAATGACCGTGTCTGTTTCCTTGCAGGGCGATGGTCTTCACGGACGATGATGTTTACTGGGAAAACATTACGTCAAGAAGAATTAGGAAAGGTACTATCAAACATCGCACAAACGCTCTCGTAATGAGTATGCAGTTGCTACAACGTAGCAACTGCATACTCGTTGACGTAAATGTAACTAAGACATTTAATAAATACGTGTTTAATTTTGGGCAATGTGGTTAACCATAGGTCGCCAAATAAAACGTGTCTTAATTGTAATTAAACTGCGATGGCCCTATTATAATAATTATTAACATAACTATAAATATAAATGTATATTTTCATTTTTATTCGACAGCGCCATTAACATGAAAATGTGGTGATCCCAATAGCTACGCATATCGCATACAAAATGTAGATACAAGAGAGATAGCTCAGGAGGTAACTTTGCTGTTGTCTCAAAATAGCTGCATTTTTGTCAGTTGGATACGGACTATTGACCTACAAATAAGGTCGCGAAGCTTACAAAATGTTGGCCCCAAATGTATTTGCGACAAAAACATGGTGGCTAAGTTGTTTACGCGGGAAATGTCTGAGGGAAAGTTTGCTAAGTAGCGCACACGCGTATATATATTGTTAGTAAGGCCAAAGATCGCTCAGGTCAAGCGCATAACTTTCATTGTGGCGCTAGTTACTGGATTCGGCAATTCCTAACGTCTTTTTGAACAAAATCTGATTTACGAATCAGTTTTAAAGAGCATGTATTTTAGCACAAAATCAAACCTATCTAGTATACACTAGGCCACGGCAGTGTGTTCGTGCACATGTATTAATTCATGTTCTCGAAATTATCGGAAAACAATTTAGTTACACTGTACCAAGTATTTAATAAAAAATTAGTTATTTAATTTAGACCGGGCCGAGCAAATATGGGCAAAAGTGGCGTACGCGTCACTAATGGCATACGTGTGTGTGTTTGCCAGTGAGTGCATGTTTATACACACACGCGCGCAACCACACACGGACGCACGCATATACATATGGACTCACTCACTTTATCCAACCCCCTCTCTCTCTCTCACTCATTCTCACACTCACTCACTCACTCACTCACTCTCTCACGCACGCATGCACGCATATATATATATATATATTATGCAGACATCTGGTATCGATTGAGTGTGGAACTGCGATGTTTTGTGCGATTCATTACGTGTTCGGCATACGGGCCATCTGATTCCTGACTTATGAAGTGTCACACAAACCTGACAAATCATGTCATGCATACAAATTAAAGGCCTCAGCCGAAAGCACAATTAGTCATCTTTGTACTGAATATGATGTTGCCTTATTTTTAGGATTCACCTCCATAGACCTGAGCCAGTGTGGAAAAGAAAAGGGCTGTTTCCGGTGAGTGGCTGCTTCTGACGTCATAGACGCATATCAGGATTGCAAAAAGGCACCGTCAAATGAACTGTGATGCAAACAATCGCTGGCGTCACTTCGTCCACAAAAGATATTATTTAATTGATGTATCCAGTGCGTAAGTCACAGTCAAAATTTTGCGCACCTCCGTAAAGCTTTATCTTTGTCAGCAATAATGATAACGGATATATATATATATATTTCTGTATACGTGATATACAGTGCTATTGCTGCAATGCCAACGTACGCTTGTGTAAGAGCAATGAACGTAGTGAGTGTACATTAGTATAATACTGACTACACAATAAGTAAATAGTCGTTGCACAGAACATACATTTTGGAAGATGGATAACCCAATCACACACGCACACGCACACACACGCGCGCGCACACACACACACACACACACACACACACACACACATATATATATATATATATGTATATATATATATATATATATGTCAGTTCGCTGTTAAAACGGGAATACTGCGTATAGAGGGATGCAAGAAAGAGAGAAGGCACGGACTTATTTTCATACAGCCACTTTGACACAATTGTCCCTTCACGCTTCCGGTTATGCGCATGGTCCATGTGTCCCCGATGATTTATATTAGGCCTTAAGCCAGGACCCAAAATTTGGGCAAACGGTACATTTTTAGGGACGAATGCTCATAGTGATTGTTGGCTAGGCCTTTATCCCTAAAGATGGAAAATAGGTGTTAGCATTGCAGCACTCCCAGCTTTCTGTGAGAAATCATTGTTTTCACACTATCCCCATACCCACGACAACAAGTTTTATATCAAATTGCTAATGGAGAGCCCATACGCAAACTACTATTGAATATTTACTACATATCGCAATAAAATGAAAATTGGATTCCATGTGGTTTAGATGTCATGCTTTCCATACATATCTAAATTACTTTAATTTCTGGAGAATTGTGGATGTTGTGGTATTTTATCTACCACATCTCAAAATGCAATTCACGACATTCAAGTTTTCAATATAAAATCACTTAACATTCTGGCTAATAACCACATGTATCTTCATTCGAGGTTATTATTGCAATAATGTTGGCTTACATCCCTAGATATGGAAACTATGTGATAGCATTGCAATACATACATTCATTTGTTTAAAATTACTCTTTTTAATCTTTTCCCCATTTCCGCGAAAACTATTTTTCAATGGAAATTGCTGAAGGGGTGGTCACGCACAAACAATTTTACAATAGTTATTATACATCTAATGGGTATGATAATTGTACATGATATGCCCACCACGTCTCAACAAGCAATCCGCACCATTCAGGCATTCAGCAAAATAAATCACTTAAAGGTCTGGCTAGTAACCTCATGTATCCACATTCAAGGTTCTTGTTGCAACAGAATGGTCACTGGACTTCAGGTTTTATTATGTAGGCACATTCTGTACATTTTATTGCAGTTATATATATTATCATGACATTGAAATTTGCAGTTGTTGTCATTGAGATAAAAATAAATTTTCTTATGTTAGCCACCTAAAGTTCTGACTGTAACACTAACCTACATACAATAGACTTGTTGTAGACATTCAAATTATACAGGTACACAGTATTGACTTGTGGCGGTAGTAATGCACACTATGCACTGTGAACATTTCACATGCTTAATTCACTGTGTCCTTAGTTGAGGTTGGAGACAGTGTTTAGTAATCACAGCCATCATCCTCAGCTACACTTTCATCATTGTCAGCACTAGACACCTGATTGTCACAGTTTTGGAGTCTTCACATATCAGTACATCTGAGTCCATTTGACAAGCAGACACACATTGGCAGGTCACACTTCCTGGGACAACTGCATGCCAGTAGATTCAACACGGCCTCGGGTGGTGACAGCCATACTATGCACAATTATCAAACCCATAAGGTGTATAATAACAATTGTATAATGGTTTGTGTGTGACCACCCCTTCAGAAATTTCCATAGAAAAATAGTTTTCGTAGATATGAGCAATATATTAAATAGACTGATTTCACACAAATGCTGTCACATATTTTCTATATCTAGGGATGTAAGCCAATATTCTGGTGCAATAAGAACTTCGAATGAGGATACATGTGGTTATTAACCAGAATTTTAAGTCATCTTTTGTTGAAAACTTGAATGTCGTGGATTGCATTTTGAGATGTGGTAGGTAAAATACCACAACATCCACAATTCTCAAGGAATGAAAGTAATTTAGATATGTATGGAAAGCATGACATCTAAACCAGATGGAATCCAATTTTCATTTTATTGCGACGTGTAGTAAATATTCAATAGTAGTTTGCGTATGGGCCCTCCAATAGCAATTTGATATAAAACTTGTTGTCGTGGATATGGTGATAGTGTGAAAAAAGTGATTTTTTACAGAAAGCTGGGAGCGCTGCAATGCTATCACCTATTTTCTATCTCTAGGGATGAAGGCATAGCCAACAATCACTATGAGCATTCGTCCCTAAAAATGTACCAACAAAACCTCTGGCTCATGGCCTATATGCAGCCTAGATCAATCGATCTGCCAAACGTTCCACATTGCGCCGTCAACTCGCAAACGCTTCATTTTTTTCGCAGAACATTTTTATAGTTGCAATACCGTATACTTAAAAGTGAATACAGCTACACAAGCCAACTTGTGAGGAATGAAATATAGTGCGAGTCATATATTTAGTAGGATCTAGAACAACGGCGAATAAAGGCCTAGCGTAGGGCTCGACCCTACATCCAGCAGTGGACGGCAGAACATACGTGAAAGAGCAACGGTGACAGTGCATCGCTATACCTCGACCTAGTTGGACACGTGAATAACGTGACAGACAAAATCCACAAGAGATCCACGACAATTATCGCACACCTTACACGTGTCAGATATAAACCGTTGTTAACGCGCTCTCATAGTATGGAATAGCATGTGACTATAGTATTTAATTTATTCCATGGATTTAACAAGATTTAACAAGATTGTCATCCAGAGAATTAACTCTAGATGGCAGGTGGACAAGGAAGCCCTTTGGCTTATCGAGAGTCCAACCCTTTTATCTACATATATCCAGCTCTTCTGAGGTATGTGTCGCTTTTATTTTTAAACATATTCACACTACTAGCACCAACACAATCATCAGATAATCTGTTCCATTCATTCACAGTCCTTTGTGAAAATGAGAACTTTCTTACGTCTAATCTACACTGCTCCTTTACTAATGTAACTTCATGTCCTCTGGTCTTTCTATCTTTCTTAACTGAAAAAAAAATATATTTCTATCAATATTTTCATAACCATTCAATATTTTAAACACTTCTATCTGATCTCCTCTCAATCTCCTAGTCTCTAGTATTGTTAAACCACATGCTTTTAGGCGTTTTTCATAACTAAGATCCCTCAGTTTTTGTATCATTTTAGTCGCTCTCCTCTGTACTCTTTCTAGCATATCTATGTCCTTCTTGCGGTATGGCCTCCACGCTTTTATACAATATTCTAAATGAGGCGTAACTATTGTTTTGTACAGCGGTATTATTAGTTTTTTTTTTATATGCTATATTTCGCCTAATCAATCCAAGGATTTTATTTTCTTTTAAAGCTGCAATTCCACACTGCTCTGAAACCTTCATGTCAGCACTAATTGTCAGCCCTAAGTCTTTTTCTTTTACAATAGTACTTAGTACAGTTCCCCCCATTGTATATTCTACATATTCGTTCCCATGTCCTGTGTGAAGGCATTTACATTTCCCAAAATTGAACAACATTTGCCACTTTTCAGACCATTTGATCAACCTGTCAAGATCATCTTGTAAACGCTGTCTATCTCCATCACTTTTAATCCTTCTAAACACTTTTGTATCATCTGCAAATGTCAACACCTTGCTAGCTATATAATCGTCCAAATCGTTTCTATATATTAAGAATATTATAGGTCCCAGTACTGATCCCTGTGGAACCCCACTCAAAACTGATTTCCAGTTTGAACCTCTCCGTCAACAACTACCCGTTGTCTGTTGTCAACAGCCATTTTTCTATCCAGTTAATTATGCCATTTCCTAAGCCATGGGCCTTTAGTTTAAGCAGTAATCTTTGATGTGGCACCTTGTCGAAAGCTTTTGGAAAATCTAAGTAGATGATATCTACTGGTGATCCATCATCTACCCACTTAGTGATATCTTCCAAAAAACATAACATATTTGTTAAGCATGACGTCGCTTTTAGAAACCCATGTTGAGATGGGTTTATCAAGTTATGTTTAACAAGAAAATCCACCATGTGATCTTTAATTAGTCTTTCTAATAATTTACAAATCACTGATGTTAAACTAACTGGTCTACAATTATTTGACTTGTTTCTCGAACCTTTTTTAAATAACGGTATAATGTTTGCTTCTTTCCATTCTAAAGGAACCACTCCCTCTTCTAATGACAAGTTGAAAACTGTTGCAAGCGGTATGCTAATTTGTTCTACAATTTCCAATAGTAGTTTGGGTGGAATACCATCCACTCCAGGTGATTTATTATCCTTCATAACCCTAATTTTCTTAGCTACCATTTCTGAGGTTACAATTAACTGTCTTAAATAGTCTGATTCTGCCCCCTTGAACTTAGCCTCTGGTACTGGCAGTGAACTAGTGTCTTCTCTGGTAAACACTGAACTAAAATGCTCATTCAGGTCTTCTGCCATTAAGAATCCTTCTGATATTATATTTCCAGCACTATCTTCTAGAGGACCGACCTTATCCTGAACTTTCTGTTTGCTTCGAACATACGCATAAAAACTCTTGCTGTCATGTTTTATATTACAAGCTAATTTATGTTCATAGCTTCTCTTTGAATTTATAATTTCAACTGTAGCTTGGTTTAGTGCTTCTTTATAAATGTTGTAGTCTTCAACATTTCCAGTACGTCTATATGACTTCCACATCATTTGTTTATACTTAATTTTCCTAATGGCTTCTTTCGATAAGTATTTCTTTCTGGTCCGTTTCCCTTGTTTTTTGAAGGGAACAAATTTATCTACGATGCACTCTATTTCATTCTTTAAGATATTCCAGCATTCTGTTGCTGTCTTATTCTTCAGTGTGTTATTCCAGTCTATCTTTGCTAAATATTTCCTCATTTCCTTATATCTTCCTTTGTGGAAATTTCTCCTGAACTGCTTTTTATTATTTCTTTCTGATTTTACTTTGATGGTAAAATGTATCTGGTTGTGATCACTACTTCCCAGAGGCTCACATAATTTAATATTGTCAACTAATTCATTCTGTGAGGACAAAACTAAGTCTAACACATTCTCTCCCCTGGTTGGTTCTAGCACATGTTGTGAAAGGAACTATCTTGTACTAAAACTAAAAATTTGTGGTCCCCACTACCCATACTCTGTAGAGATTTCCATTTTATATGCCCATGGTTAAAATCCCCCATAATAACACAGTCCCGTTTGCTCACTTCCCTTATAGCGTTTTGTATTTTTCATTCTCTTCTATGCTTATGTTTGGACTTCGATACACTAATCCAACCGTTAACGTTGAGTTTCCTGTAACTGTGTTACACCAAACACCTTCTTCGCAATCTGCTTCTTTATCTAATGTTACATCATAAGCCTGGATAGATTCTTTAATATATAAAATAACTCCACCTCCCCTTCTTCATATTCTATCTTTCCTAAACATTACATGTTCGGCATCTGATATATCGGTGGTTGCCCATGATTCGGTTATACCTATTATGTGAGGGTCAATATCTTCTACCATAATGTTTAGTTCATTTCTTTTGTTTATTATACTCCTTGCATTTAAACAAACACATTTATACCCAGCTTCAGAACAGTTTTCCAGACTGTTCTTTGCTGAATTATTTTTGCTGTCTTTATCTATGCCTCCAGTTTCAGGCTTCTCTGCGAGTCCCCCCCCCTGCGAATTTAGTTTAAATAGATGCAACCTGTCCCACTGTCAACATATCGCAGCAGATTCTCTGAGAATACTGCTGCCCCCTTTCCACTTAGATGGAGGCCATCTCTCGTGTACATATCTTCTCTCCCAACAAAGTACCCCCATAAATCTATGAATCCCACGCCCTCTTCCTCACACATCTGCTCAACTAATGCGTTGATCGCCATTCTCTTACAGTTTCTGTATCTTGCTCCCATTACTGGCAAAATTCCTGAGAGAATAACCTGTTCCATTCTTGTCTTCTTTAGCTTCCTCACTAGATGTCTGTACTTCTGAACTATCCCAGTTGTTCCCTCCTTGTCTGCATTGTTTGTCCCTACGTGTACTAGTATAGACCCTCCCTTGCCATGCCCCAATACCTTCTCTACCCTTTCGGTCACATGCTCTATCCTAGCCCCCGGTAGACATACAACAACGTCCTTCCCCTCGCATATAGTCTTGTCTGTTTTTCTCAGAATTGAATCGCTCTCTCTTTTCTCTTTGCCTCAATCACTGCCTCGGAGTAGCTCCTCCAGTTTGCATATGTCTGGTTGTTGTCTTTTCCTCTTGCCGTCTTCTCTCCTGTCACATTCTCTTCCATTCCCTTCTTTCCTGTCGCATTTTCTCTTGTCCCCTTTCCTCCTTTCATCTTCTCTTCTAGCACATTTACTCTCACTTCCTTTCGTCCCTTCTTCTTTCCTCCCATCACATTTTCTTCTCTCCTCTCCCGTCCCGTTTCCCTGGCTACCTCCTTCACTACGGTCACTTACTCCCCTGTCACCTTCACGCCTGTCATGTTTTCTGTTTTTTGCTGAACACTCTGTCTTATTCCATCAGACTTCTGTCTCACATTCTTACCAACTGCCTCTGTGGTATCTACCTCTTCACCACCTGTATCGCTGTCGCGTCTCTCCTCGTTCTCTACAGTCTGACTACCTGTTGATCTATCCCCACTGACCCGTTTTCTTTTCCTCTGCCGAACACTTTTCCTCCGTCCCTCTGTTTTCTCAATGTCTTGTTCCTTCACACAGGTCACCTTCCCTCCTCTCAGTCTCCTTTCTTCAGTCTCCGTGTCACAACTCTGCTCCTTCTGTGTTGTAGAATTCTCAACTCTCTCCGCGTCATCCCTCTCTGCTCCATCTATTTCTATGTTGAGTCTCGCCTCCATCTCCTTCACTATATCCGTAAACTTACACACCTCCTTCATTACACATTCCACCCTCAAACACGCCATACACCGAAAGGTGAATCCGTCATCTTTGGTCTCTGCCCATGATTTTGGACAGCCAGACAACGCAAAATCCACCCAGCTCTGGCAGTCGTTGCAAACTAAGTGTCTTTTTGTCCTGAGTTACCGCTTGCAAGGTGCCATATCAGAATTAATTTATGTTCAAAATAGTTTTTGTATAGTCTTTGAGAAGACTTTTCTGCGTACAATTTACACCAGATTGTTTAGGTTATAGTTAGTTATATTTGTTAACACACAGTGACACACCGTGCCTTACCTAGTTACGATGTCGATGACAATGTATTCAAGTTAGGCTTAGATACAAGGTAGTCTTTACAAATATTGTTTCCTGTGTACTAATATACACTTTAAAAGATTGTTATTTCAGGTTTTAATTACTCATCTAACTACACCGATTATCTCAAATAACGCTATTCTATTGTCGTTCACGTTACGCTAACTTCGCCAGTGACCTACTTTGTAAACAACGTTCCGATTACATTAACGTACCCAATTATCGCTCGCAAATCGCCTACTTTTAATCTACCCTAGATTATTCCCTCTAGCTAACTTTAAAAAAAAAAATTTGCTTAAAATATATCTATAATTACGTTATGTATGCTATACACTCAATAATATCACTTATCTTGATCAAATATCCTTATATTTTCGCAAGTTTGCTGCACCAAATTCAAACCAATTCACCACCGGAAGTTCCCCTGCAATATATATGGATCGAATACAATTCATTGTCATATCCAATAGGTTCATGTGTGCGGAGACAGACGTCGGTATGAGAAGGATGTCATTCTTAACAATTTGTTAGTGAAAGTATGTTCTTATATAGCGCAGTATCCAATCATTAAATAAAACCCTTTATTGGACGTTGTTGCCATGAGGCAACGTACTAATTTTATACTTTATATCTATTGCCATTTTTGAAAAAAATCAATGCAAAATCAGTGTTGCCATATCAAGTTAGTGTATATAAATACTTATTTCATATATTTTTCTGTGTATGGTTTGTTGGATACAACATCATAACATAGGTGGTGAAGGATGTGTCTATTTGGAAAAGTTGAAATAATTCATCCAATAAATAGTTAAAATTAAGACGGCCCATCGCTCTTTGCAGTTCACTCCATGGCTGTTCAATAGAATTCCACCTCGATTTATTTGGGAAGGATTCAGCCACGGTGCAATTACTGCACGAAAACAGTTTAATCCACAAGTATCCACAATTGTCCATAACTGAGTGGACAGGAACAATGAAAAAGAGATTGGACTTCTCCAAGATTCGAAACGACAGGAAGGGGATTCCAACCTGGAATTACTGGATATAGAGTTAGACACTCTCCCCACCCTGCCACAGCGGTGGCGTAGTGCATTTGTGCATGTCAGACACTGCAATGAAAGCAAATTGCTTGAGAAATACTGCATAATAATAAAATAATAATAATAATAAATAATACTAATATAATACTTATTTTGTGCCAATATCCTCGAAAATCGAGCTCAGTGGTGCTGCAAAACCAATGGATTTCGCGATCTCATTATCCTGCGCAATGTGAAAGTCGTCAACTGATGAATGGAAATGCAAAGAGGCTAAGGATAATAGGCAATATTAAAAATATATTTTTAGATGACGGCGAAATTAATTCCACAGAGAAAGCTCGAGTTCCAGCATTCGTTCTGGAAACAAAGAGTAGATTAAAAAACTGGACGATGTCTGGGCTTTCTTGCTAGTGTGGGCATGGAATGTAGATGAGCAGGTTGTTTGGATGAAAGGGCTTGAAAGGCAATTGTTGCAATCTTGAAAATGATGCTTAATCGAACAGGGAACCTATGCAGTGATTTTAGAAGTGGCACTAAGCGAAATTAGGAGGTCGTGCAAGTACCCTTGCCATATAATGATTACCCAATATCTGTTTCATCTTGGCAGGTACATAAGCGGGGCGAAAGACTGCGACCCGAACACATGCGAGTACCTGCTGACGTACGAAATAGAGGGGAACATGGCCACCTTCGAGCTGAGTGCCAAGGCGGACTGGGTGGCAGTCGGGTTCTCTTCCGATGACAGAATGGTACATCTAATCTATATTATATAACAATACAGCCCTCTGTCTGTCTGTCTGTCTGTCTGTCTGTCTATCTGTCTGTATGTATGTTTGTCTGTCTGTCTGTGGATCCATATCTCCGTTAGTTTTGTATTTTTGCGGCTGAAATTTTGTATATGATCTATCGGGCCTATTGGGGTGGTTCGTATATTTAGATGTTTTGCGAAATTCTTCTGGGGGATGGGGATGTTGCAGGTGTCATAATCTTAAAACGGCACTTATATCCGTCAGGTCAGCCTATATGGGGATGAAATATTGTAGGCGATCTAGATCTAGCAAACACGTAGATTCGTAGATTTTGATTTGTTTCGAAATGTGTTCGGGGGTGGGGATCTCGGGGGTCACATACATATGCCTGCCTTTCCCCGGGTAACGCAGGATAACTCGGCTAGTTATATATATATATATATATTTGCTGTTTATTGCTGAATCTAATAATTTTGATTCGGTGATCGGTCGGGTGAATCTGTCGGCGGTAAGCCGGCCAATCACGGTGCATAATTTGATCAAGTACATCTCCCTACAAAGCACAATGGCGCATTGGCATAACTATGAAACTGAAATTGAGTTAGTACAGAAAAAGCGAGAGAGAGAGAGAGAGAGAGAGAGAGAGAGAGAGAGAGAGAGAGAGAGAGAGAGAGAGAGAGAGAGAGAGAGAGAGAGAGAGAGAGAGAGAGCGAGCGAGAGAGGGAGAGCACATTTCTCCTACCTTATTTACTAAATTACAAAAACCCAATAGAAAAATTACATTTTACTTTAGCTGGTGAAAAACATACTTTACCTCGCTATTCGCCACCAGCGAGATCTGTCTTGAATACAAAAACTTAGATGGGGATTGCCTTGAGGCATATACTGATGACAGCATCTTGGGATTCCAAAGTGTCAGTTTGTATAAATAGCCACTGATTGACTATTCCCCTTGATCCACTGTGTCCCGGTCTCCCCTACAGGTTTGATAAAATGGATGAAAAATATTGGCGAGAGTTAAGAGAATGGATGAGCAAAGACTGGAGGAACTGAGGGAGGAGGTGGCTTGAAATGATGTGCCTAGAAGAAGCTGGTGAGGAGTCGGCTAAAGTGGACTGGACACATGAATAGAATGGAAGAAGAACGGTTAGCGAAGAAAGCAGATGCCCGGAAATTGGAAGATGAAAGGAGAAAAGGACGATGAAGACTGAGCCGGGATGAATGTGTGAAGAGAGATTTGGAGGAATTGTGGAAGTGGAGAATGAGAGCGAAAGAATGAGCCGAGTGAAGACGGTTGGTGGAGACACCAGTGCACGAACAGTGATGGGGAAAAGTAGAACTTAAACCAATATCGAGGCCAATCTCGCCCCGGACATTCAAGGAAAAGAAAATGAGAACAACAGATGATGTAGCAAAGAAGAAAGGATTATTAACATTGATCACATCACCCGGGCTACTTTCTTTAGTCGACAACGACAATGAAATGTCGCCTCCCATCTGATACATTCATAACCTCAACATGCCATCTGGCATGCAAATTCGTAAGAATTACCCGTATGTATGCGGAGATTTTTGTAAATCGCAAGGTCTACGATGGTATTTTGCATTTAAATACTGAATAGCTTCAGATTTACGGAAAATTCATCGACTATTATATTTCCGGTGAAAACTAGCGGATTTAGTGTGATGCCGGTATAGTTCGTAGTCTGGTAGATGGCGACACTGACGCGAACTATGCCTCATATCTAGGCTGATTAACTCGCACACTAAGCGTATATGAATTTATTCTAATAGCTGTAATATATTTAACAGCATTTAAACAATTACAAATGTTCAAGCGAATAAAGAGGTTAGACTTTCAGAAAAGCATGTTATATAATAAATTATACGGTTTGCCCGTCAACTTAATCGATTGTCAACCAATAGTTTGTGTTGTTTTCACAGGGAGGCGACGACGTCCTGATGTGCATGCGCACACGTCGTGATGCGGTAGTGCGTCATTACTTCACCAACTACAACCACGTGCCGCCGAATTTGATGTCCAGCGACCCGCTAGTTAATAAACAGGTTCAAACATTACGTAACATAAGACAGAATGCATTAATTATTATGTCCGTCGTGTCAACAAGCGTTCGCATCACGTTTAATCTATTCTGCTGTCAACCGTGTGTTGTTATAAACACCATCCATCCATCCATCCATCCATCCGTAGATACATTCATTCATACATTCGTCCATCCATCAATCCATCCGTCCATCCGTCCGTCCGTCCGTCCGTCCGTCCGTCCGTCCGTCCGTCCGTCCGACCGTCCGTCCGTCCATCCATTCGTTTGTTGCGTTCATACGTTTGTGTCAAACCTTGAAACGAACCTTGCCCTTCTGCAGGTGGAGGTGACAGACGACGGGCGGGTGTCCTGTCGCTTCAGTCGACCTATGAAGGTTGACAACGACCAGTTCAGTGTCGACTTGAACAACGACTGGTGGCAGTTCTACGCCTGGGGCCCCCTGTCGTCCGGTAGGTGTCACCTGCGTCCAGCTCACGCACACTGTCCAATGCTAGTGGAACAGTAACCAAAGAAATGTGTAGTAGGTTGATTGTTTAATTATGTATAAAGAAGCAAACATAATTATGCTTTTGAGAATGTCCTATCACTCATGTGTGGGATTCCACGTTGTAGTCAAGGTAATTAGGCATACCAACTACACATTACGCACAGAAATACACTCACAGAAATACACGCATTTATACACAGACAGACAGACAGACAGACAGACAGACAGACAGACAGACAGACAGACAGACAGACAGACAGACAGACAGACAGACAGACAGACAGACAGACAGGCAGGCAGGCAGGCAGGCAGGCAGGCAGGCAGGCAGGCAGGCAGGCAGGCAGGCAGGCAGGCAGGCAGGCAGGCAGACAGGCAGGCAGGCAGGCAGGCAGGCAGGCAGGCAGGCAGGCAGGCAGGCAGGCAGGCAGGCAGGCAGGCAGGCAGGCAGGCAGGCAGGCAGGCAGGCAGGCAGGCAGGCAGGCAGGCAGGCAGGCAGGCAGGCATGCAGGCAGGCAGGCAGGCAGGCAGGCAGGCAGGCAGGCAGGCAGGCAGGCAGGCAGGCAGGCAGGCAGGCAGGCAGGCAGGCAGGCAGGCAGGCAGGCAGGCAGGCAGGCAGGCAGACAGGCAGGCAGGCAGGCAGACAGACAGACAGACAGACACACAGACAGACGGACATACGGACGGACGGACAGACAGACAGACAGATAGACTGACCGGCAGACAGACAGACAGACAGACAGACAGACAGACAGACAGACAGACAGACAGACAGACAGATAGCTCAGCTAAAGATAAACCATCGAGAGAAACCGCAAACTCATATGTACGGAATGATCATATACATAACAAAGAGAAAGACAGACGATAAAAAGACATACGATATAGTATATTATGTTTTCCGATATTACTAGAAACGTGTTATTGTTTATCGCTTTGTGCAGGAGGCGTAATAATGCGTCACACAATGGAGTCGCCGCCAGCTTCCGAGTTCAAGATCACACTGTCTCACCGACGTAATGTCATCGGCGCTGCCAGCGACCACAGCCCCCTCTGGTCCACCTACCAGACAGTGTGCGTCTTCCACATTATGATCGGTGCGTTGTACACGGGAGCAAATTATCCTACGTGATTCGAATTGAGTGACGTCATCAGCGGCACCCGTCTCGACGTAGATAGTTCCATTGCCTGATGCAATTTAGGAATGTTATCTGCAAAGACAATAAACGCACGCAAAAGGTGTCCATTTCAAATCCGGCTCGAAACAGAAGAGTAGTCATGCGTAACTGGTTCTGTTGCGTCATAGAGTACGACAGTATTTTCGGCATGTGCTTGTTTGATTTCCTTTAATGCTTAGGCGTATGCGCTGATTGTTCTCATCTCTACGAGTGCCTAAATGTGTCTATGTGTGGGTGTATTCGCGTACAGATATAAGACGTTAAGCGAGCCAATTACGTCCTGGTGCACGAAGGACATACGCGTGTCAAACATTGTATAACGTCACATTCTGTAAGTTTATATAATTGTTAGCGCCTATCTACCGCGCGTTCTGTGTACACTGCAACATATAAGGACATACGGGAAAGAGCATAACAAGTTGATACGCCACCACCACAATTTAATAAAGGCGCACACATACACATGCATACGCACGCACGCACGCACGCACACACTCACATATGCATGCACACACTCACTCACTCACACACACACACACACACACACACACACACACACACACACACACACACACACGCGCGCGCACACAAGGACGCGCGCCGAAACACGTCGTGGTCGCCGTGGATATTTCAAGAGTGTAGACGGAAGTCTTATTGCTGGTCGATGTCGGCTGTTCATCCTTGGATAAACCGTCTTGTAGCGTCCCGTATCAATAGTTGTATCGTGCCAAGCTTACATGCTAGCGTAGTTTGTTTGTGTTTGCTAACAAACCAGGTCTTAACATTTATGACCTTTGTACTATATGTGTTTGTTGTCTTTGAAAGTATTATCTACATACATCTGAACTATACGTGTATTGATATTATAATGTATGGCATGTATATTAATGTTCTAAATGTATGTGACATTGTTAAGATGTGCGAACTGAGGTGCGGGTTATGGGATTGCGGGGTGGTACCGCGGGGAATCATTGAAGGAGCAAAAGAGGGAACACGTTTGATGGGTGAGAGTAAATTGCCGTGGCTGATAGGGATGCGGGGGGATTAAAAAGTGAGATGGACATTTAGGAAGGATGGACGAGCATTCCTGGAGGATGGGAGCATGTTCCACTGCGTTGTTAATAATTCGCTGGTTTCGTATCAACGTAAGAACTAATTAACGTCAGTCAAAACTTACAGCAGCCGAATCGCGTCTCAGTGTGCACTCAGTGTGTATATGGTGCACGTCACTCTAAGCGCCATATGCTGTCCCTGCATATTCAACTGACTGGGGCAACGAATGTACAACCGAATACGCAGTAAAGGTTTTGTACGACCCACCATGCTAAATATTCAATTTTCAACCTCAAACAAATATCACTGTTTTGATGTACAGATAAATGTGTTTTCAAGTACCTTTAATAGAGTTCATATTATATTCTAAGGGACATTAGCGCTACGAAACATATTTGTAGCTCTCAGAATGCACACCATTTCACTGTACATATGGTCTATCGGAGGACCATTCCTAATTGGTCCATCGTACACATGCGCCATATTTTAGACGTTCGTTAAATTCGTAATTTGTCGAAAGTATAATTATATAAATCTGTTTTGCCACATCTTAGAATTGTTTAAGATATTGGCATTAACGACTATAATATGATTTACAACGATGTATGTATGACTTTTAATTATGTACGGACTCGTAATAAATGAAAATTTTCATTACAATGTAGTATTCTAGTGTTCATCGTCGATAAAATGAAAAGCTTGCAAGTCTGTTACGAGTAAGTAAAGGTAGTTTCGTATATAGCGCAGTACACAGTCCTTCGAATTGGTCAAAGCGTACTACACTTTAGTCCCTCGCAGACCTGTTCAACTTGTAAGGGAAGCATTCAGCCACGCTGTAATTAACTAACCATATACATCCATATACAACTATCCGCCACTAGATATGACTAGGTACTCATTCATATAGCTGAGTGCACTGGAGCAACGCAGAGTGAAAGAACTTGCCCAAGGTTCGACACGGCAGCACCCGTGTTCGCTCGCTTGAGAGTCCGAACATCTAGGCACTGCTGCATCGCTGCTCTGTAAAACGTACACTATAAAGTCACGCTCAATCAGAACGACCAAATTTCATCATCCAAATACGAAGATAACGTCGCTGACGTAGCCGCACAAATACGTACCAGTAGGCCAATTGTCGACGGACAGCGGCGACCGCAATGTACGCAGATGAAAGTCTTCTGAGGTCAACGCGATACGGGCCCGCGGGCTCGCTTCGTGACGTCGGGCTAGGTGCACTCCGCTCTTCGCTTTAATATCAATACGCTAACTTGTGGAAGGTATGGCAGATCTTCTCCTAGATGCCGAGGTCCATTTCGTTGGACCATTGGCCTCTAGTTTTCCAAAAGATGTTGTATTAACAAAGTACTTATTTGCAGTTATTTACTTACGTCATTGCGATGAGCTTTTCTAACTGTTGGAGAAACGTGGACACAGTAATGTGGAGCCATTCGCTTGGGGGCGCCACTGTTGGGTTACGTTAACTTTACGTTGCCGTAATTGGCGCTTACATTTATCCGGGTGTTAAATTTAATCTGGGTGATGTTTATGTGCATACGTAAGGCATAATTTTTTACACCAGTAGATCACATAGTGATAAATAACATCCAGTAGTTAAATATGTTTCATCCATGCGTAGTACGCCTTCTGAGATGTTTGCCCATTTCGTTTAAAAAAGTGTCGTTGCTATTAGATACACAATCAGTACCGAATGTGCTCCAGCAATTTATGCTACTCAATAAAACGACTATTTTCTGTTAATATTGTTATCACTAACGTGGATATTCGTATTCTTATATTTGACACATTTGCACAAACATACATTCACCGGCCACGGAGACTGGTACGAACGCAGGAGACAGATGAGTGTCTGATATTGGTGCGATTGAGGTAATAGTGAAGAATTGTACATCTCCAAAACACGATGAATTATCTTTCCCAAACAAACATGTCTTTATGTTTGTTTGTTTGTTTGTTTGTGTGTTATTTACATACAATGACAATACATTGGGAAAATAACGTGTGCATCCGAACATGGTCGTAGGTCGACACCTAGCCAATTTCAGAAATATTCTCAAATCTGTGATCATCCGTTTCATAACAACGTTTTTCCTAAACCTAAGCATACCATTGGCAAACCTGCTTTCTCTGTAGATGCACACAAAATCTGGAATCAACTATCTATCACTTCAAAATCATCTGAAACTATAGCTAGCTTTCGTACAAAACTCAATACTTATTTATTTGAAATTGGATTCCCACCCTAACCTTTGGTGGTGCCTTGCTTTTATGATGACTATTGTTCGTCCCTGTTCACGATTTTGCCTAATGATTCTTGTATATTGCGCCTCTTAGCTGAGATTCCTCGGGCTATAGGAGCTATAGAAGTTGTTTATTATTATTATAATTAAACGGACAGTATAACGGTGGCTTGGTCCAGGACTAAATATAAATTGATAACCAACTATATGTGATTGCGATAATGCTGAACTTAAGAGCCATGTTATTTTGGAATAGAGAGAGAGAGAGAGAGAGAGAGAGAGAGAGAGAGAGAGAGAGAGAGAGAGAGAGAGAGAGAGAGAGAGAGAGAGAGAGAGAGAGAGAGAGAGAGAGAGAGAGAGAGAGAGAGAGAGAGAGAGAGAGAGAGAGAAAGTGCACGTCATACTGGTGATAATATGGAGGCGGACAATCTACTGAACGATCATATAAAATTATCTGAACATGCTGATGAAAACTATATTTGTTTGTGAACGTATACGGTTTTGAAGCCCTGTGCGTGTATGCATACAACCTTTTGCTTACATTATTCGTCTTGCCTACATCTGGAAAGTAATGTTTGGATAGTCAGTGGATAGTCTTGGTGACCCAATAACATAGCTAGGCGACCCAATTTAGGGTCGCGACCCAGGGGTGTTAATTCTGCATTTCAATGGGCTCGTGTATATCGTGAATACGACTTTGTAAGGCTTACTTGACCTAGTTGCATAAATTTACCAGTGGTAAACTCGGGCCGCTCGTAAATAATCATGTTCGCCAGTCGTATTTATATTATAAACGATCCCTTTGAAACGCAGCATAAAAACCTAACCTGCCTACGTAAGAACACAAACCTGTAACAAATTCACGTATGTAGTTGTATTATTACCGTTTATTGTGTTAGTTTCCATCTTCACATATTCTTTTGATATTTCAATAATAAGTATGATATGTACAATAGTTATTTTCTAAATGCAAATGCTGACGTGATTAGTTACCAGCGCACTTCTTTATTACTATATTGTATTTGTTCCTTCACCAGTTTGAGAAGCTCATGTACTTGGGTGAATAAATCATTGTCATCATTATTAATTATTTTTACGCTACGTTAACTTATTCCACCATGCTGGAGTCCATCTCGTGATTGCTCATATGCAAACTATCGTCCGTTGGGGTGGTAGCATCATCATATACCGGAGCCACCGATCGGTGTTGTCTGGCGACATCCACGGTGATGCAAAACGACTGCGTTGCGACTGTCCACGCGAACTGCACAAAGGACACAATGGTCACCCAAAGAACGCGGATTCCGACGTTCCCTAAGAACGTCACCACCGTTGTCAAGTGGGTCAGAACAGCTGCACCAATCGTCGAGAAGGATTCGACGAAGGTGATCCCGGTGGCCGAGACGACCTTTCGTAGCGTTAAGTTCAACAACGCGATCTCGCCAGACGAGTACGATTGCAACACTCCGGAGAACGTCCTCAGCAAGAACGAGATAATCGCATCAACCGCATACGCCACTGACATGGCGGTATTTCCTATATATATATCGAAGCGGATTCTGCAATCATAGACACGAATCTGAACAACGTGAACAACAACCAGAGTATGGGAACGAAAACCGACGTTTTGATGATGAAAACAACATTGGACAAACCACCAGTTTGCGTCGGAGTCTTCTGTGCCTCACTTCCGTACCGGGGGAAACTGTTGGCCAGCGTCGTCCATGGATACGGGCTACACGATACGTACACGTTCGTGTCGTCAGTGTCCGATGTCCGGTCGCCGTACGAGTTCACGGGCATATCCTGTGGCCATAAAGTGTGGTCACCTTGAGATGATATCAGGTCGGAGCGGATGTCTTCGTCGCGTTCAACAGTCCACGGTATGCGGCCAGAATAGCGTCTTTCGAGTTGCGACGAAGCCGGAGGTGTTGTTTTTGTGACGCGTCTTCTGGTTGTAGCGTATTCGCGGCGTCCAACGCCGGATGTTTAGACAGCGGCATTGCAGATAGTATATGTAAGTCCGAACTGTTGTTTTCATCAACGCTACTAGAAACCTTTGTAGTCAAAGAATTTTTTCTTGAACTCGAATGTTTCACCTGGATTTGGCTCTTTGGTAGACGTAGACAGGAAGGTAGAATCGAATTGCATCAAGCCGCTGCCATTTTTAGATGTTACCTTTCGCTGCGCATCCGCCAAATTACGCAAGTCAGCGTTTTACGTAACAACAATGGCGTGACCAAGGAGTCTATATTTAGACAGTAAGCATCACTAAGCGAGATCATGGCAGTCTACAAGGAGAGTTTGTGTCCGCCATTTGGGAGGCTAGCATCTGTTCTGGGTTGGAGTGCCTCCAGAATGGCGGGCTAACCATTCCATTTACGTCCTTTTTTGAACAATGGGAATAGCGCATGCTGGACTGTCTTCCGTTGATACACGGTCTTTGGGCGTGACTTTGTTTGGGCGTAGCTTTTGCTATCGTTTAATAATAAAAGTTACGTGTAGGCCACTATGTCATAAGAGATGCTTCCGTGCATTATTTTTGTTAAAAGCAAACTTTCTCTTGATTTTATATCTTTAGGTACGAAAGGTGTACACATTGACAATACCAATTTATATTAATACACGTGCGTCTTAGATACACTTAGATACCTCCACTCCTTGCTATTCTCAAAGTTAACTCGGATCATTTTGTATTATCATGTTCTTTCATCACATTCGCATAGCTTGATATACACGCATACTTTCATATTTTAGCCCTATGAACAGCTCTCTTTCTCTTCGCCTTATCGACCAGAAAGGTTGTCTTATTTAATATAATGTTCTTAACTCTACAATAAAACTGTTGAAGGGTACAGTGACCACCACATTACTTTTAGGAAGCCCGATACGTTGTTCGATATTTGAGTAAATAAAACCGATTGCAAATATCCATAACGTGTAAAACAAATACCCATCCTCCAATTTGAATAACCTGATAGTTCGTGCAGAGTCCTAGTTGATCTATGCTTACGGTAGAAACCAAGCAGTCCATTTCTTTGTTCAATCGTATGTGACAGGCGGTGCAACAAAGAAAAGTAGCCGTAGTCGCCGAAACCATGGGACTTGAGAGGTGGAGCTCCTCAATATTTTGATGTGGGCCTGGAGATAGGATTAGCACTCACAATATACAGGGAAGGAGCGTACATTTTCGGCTGGAATTGTTTTGGTAGGGGGTTGAAGATAGGATTAACCCTCAATATTTAGGAAAGGGGTGCGTTTGTGGGTGCAATCTGATGGTTTGGGTGAACCGGCGCCAGTGGTATTAGAAGACAGTTTCACGAAGTATTCGTACAAGTAGTATATTGCATAACTTTTAACAATTTTTCACAACGCTACGCATGCTTCTACCCTGGTTCCGTTTCCCCACACTTGTAAGGCTGTATTGTCTGTAGTGAGTTCACATTTTCTCGTGGACCAAGTAAAGCTGCACTTTTAACTGGATGTTGTGAACGCACGCTAATCCCGAGTCTCTGCACTCAAGCGCCTTTAAGATACCAGCGTCAGGAAATTGACAACGAGAACTCACACAGCAAATAAACGTTTCTGATAAGGGAAACAGATATAGATACCGTACACACGCTCGATGTATAATCGTGTATTATGACCCCGTCAAGCAAACAGACACTGATTGAGCAACGGGATAGCGTTGTTACAACTATATTTCGTTCGCAGACCAGTCATGGGTGATGTGCGACAGGATAGGGTTGTTAAGATTGTCAGAAGACGTTACGAACATACTGCGAGTAATATGCAGATCCTTAGACAGATGCTTTCACAAACGAAATCATTCGTTTACGTTGTATTTTTTCATCTCAAAATCGCATTAAAAATGGATACAGGCGCACCAATTCGTTATCTTGCATGAATGCTTGTTGTCTAATGTAGTGTCCTATAATGTCATGATTGCTGAGTATGAATGTGACTGCCGTAACGCTGTTGTTGTTAATTTACACTGTTAGTAAGATTTATTTTTCATGCCTAAATCAACCCAACGTGAATGCATATAATTCAGACACATATAAAACCAAATGAAACACCAATTCCTATTGCATGTTTTGCAAAAGGAAATGAAACCCGTCGACCGGGTTTAATCAGTCATGGTGATTATACAGTTTCACGTTGGACTGTCGAAAAGACTATGGCTTCCATGCCCACTTGCGATTTGGGGTTTCTCCTTTGCATGGCAATCTTGCTAAATCTTTTTAAATGTCCCCTGTCCTACAATCTTCTCGTTGCATACGGCCATTCGCGTTCATCACCTCGCGAACCACCGAGTGCCACCGCCTTGACGAGAAAACCGAGAGTACATTTTCGACACGTCAAATCTTTGGCGAATGAGAATCATGGACACGATGATGACACATGTCGCCGTGACTCCGAACGCGATACCAACCGCCGCTCCAGGCGACACTTTGTTTGTGTTTGCCACCCCTGTCAAACACGTTCAAATGTGGAATTACTTGGTAGTTGATAAGGCATGGTATCGCATTCAATTCAATCCTATTCAATTCTTTATTTTTAACTGCACAAAGAACAAATTAAATGTATATAACGTATGTAATTATGATACATTTCTGAAGTTTATATGAAAAAGAAGAAAGTAGAAACATATTGCTTATTAGCACTTACCCCCAAACATTACCAGAACATGTGCATTATATTAGCAGTAAAAATAAATGTGTAATATAATGTTAGTAACTAAAGAATATACACGAATTGCAAACGTTAAATCAACTCCACTTTCCGTGTCAATAACTAATTACATTACACAAATAGTACTCCTCATGATTTGTATATCCTCACATAACGTACATCCTACACCGCAAACAACAGATCTCTGTTGGTATGGTGTAAGAAAGCACTCCTGGACTGTAACGTTAAATATTTACCTGAATGCGGTCTTGTTGGCTTTGGCACTACCATACGTGTCGTGGCGGATGGAGTAACTACGCTAATTGGTTTCGTTTTCTCGGGAGCTGTGGAAATAGAACCGTAATGAAGGCTTTTCTATCTACGGTACTCTGAGCTTGTCGTTAAGCAAGCGAGCGTGTGCGTGCATGCAAGTGAGGACATAAGATAAACTGCGAGTAACGTTTATCATTTGCTCATACGTAACATGTGCACTGGTGCATGCACAGAAACCTGCAAACACTTACATATTGTAATCAATATGATATACTGCGCCGATATTACCTTACCTTAAGAAACCTTAAGATGGTTCTGATCGCAAGATCCTCTCGGTTCCTCGTTGATCATATCTTCAGATTCAGAATCAAATGATACTAACTCATAATTACCGGTTCCAATATTTATTGTTAGTGGTGCTTCATAGTCATAAAAAATCGCCTGGGTAGACCAGAATTTGTCTATACGATTTTTGAAAGAGTTTAATGTTCTAGCTTGTATTGCTGTTTCTGGGAGACTATTCCATGGTTCTGCCACTCTAAGTGGGAATGCATTTTTTAGGTTTAACTTCGCTCTTTGCGTAAATAATTTGAGAGATTGTCCTCTATTACCTGATCTCTGTGACACTTCGTCCCATTTCAGGAGGTTTGGTGCAAATGCACTATCATACCGATTGTGCATTATTTTGTACAATTCTATCATGTCTCCTCTTAGTCTTCGGTATGGTAGTGTGGGTAGTTTTAGTAATTTTAGTCTTTCTAGATACGATAGGATTTCTTACCGGGTAGTTCTTTTGTAGTTCTTCTCTGGATATTGTCTATGGTTATTTCATGTCTCGTCTTGTATGATAATACTGGCATTGGTAAGACGCTCATGGCGCTTGCTCCGTTACCAGAGCACGTGAGGACGCGACATGGTTTTCCAAGTCTTTCTTTACTCACCTCTTCAGTCTCCCCTTTTCTTTATTCTTATCTTCCTCTACCCTCTCACTCACTCCCTTTGTCTCCCCTCTCTCTCCCTCTCCCTCTCACACCCCTCTCCCTCCATCTCCCAGTATCTTCCTCGACACCCTTTCTCCCATTTCTCCCACTTCTTCTCCCACTTCTAATCCTCGCTCCATCCCTCCTTCTTTAACTTCTTCTCTGTCTCTCTGTTTCTCTGTCTCTCTGTCTCTCTGTCTCTCTCTGTCGCTCGGTCTCTATGTCTCTCTGTCTCTCTGTCTCTCTGTCTCTCTGTCTCTCTGTCTCTCTGTCTCTCTCTCTCTCTCTGTCTCTCTGTCTCTCTGTCTCTCTGTCTCTCTGTCTCTCTGTCTCTCTGTCTCTCTGTCTCTCTGTCTCTCTGTCTCTCTGTCTCTCTGTCTCTCTGTCTCTCTCTCTCTCTCTGTCTCTCTGTCTCTCTGTCTCTCTGTCTCTCTGTCTCTCTGTCTCTCTGTCTCTCTGTCTCTCTGTCTCTCTGTCTCTCTGTCTCTCTGTCTCTCTGTCTCTCTGTCTCTGTGTGTCTCTGTCTCTCTGTCTCTCTGTCTCTCTGTCTCTCTCTGTCTCTCTGTCTCTCTGTCTCTCTGTCTCTCTGTCTCTCTGTCTCTCTGTCTCTCTGTCTCTCTGTCTCTCTGTCTCTCTGTCTCTGTCTCTCTCTCTCTCTCTCTCTCTCTCTCTCTCTCTCTCTCTCTCTCTCTCTCTACCCCCTCTCCCCTCTCCTTCCCTCTCTCCTCCCTTCCTTTTCTCCCTTCCTTCCTTCCTTCCTTCCTTCCTTCCTTCCTTCCTTCCTTCCTTCCTTCCCCCTCTCTCCCTCCCTCCAACCCTCCACCTCTCTCTCTCGTCTTTATCAGGATTTCTTTTCATTTCTCACTTTCATTTTTTTTTTTTATTCCATGGACACCCCCGTTCAAGTGCCAGATTAATCAATTAAATGATTTTGGGCATCTACGGCAAAAACAATAAGAAGACGGCGTTGCAGATATTCCACACCGTACGGATTTCCCGGATACAATAGGGATTTTTGGGTTGGGGGAATACACATCGGCGCTGGAAGATGCTAAATATCGGGGGAGGGAGGGGGGCTGATACTTAACAAAAACCTCAAACTGCACCCCCTCGCCGCTAACAAGAAACCTCTAACGTGCCAACTTGTGATGTATTTAAGAAAATACAAAGATAGTTATTTTGTGTTATTTACTTGCTCTTATTTTCGTGTTTTTGATATAATAATATCTTCTTTTCTTACGTGAGAAAACTGCCTGGTAATGAAGACGCCAGGTGGCGCCTGGGTACGGTTTAAGGTCATAATATTTTAATGGTGATAATTGATGGTGTGTTGCACCGTACATTGGTGTAACTTAGTCTACATATTAATAAGCTAACTTAGAGGCACGTTAAGTATATCTCCTACCAGGTGTCAATGTCCATTCGCGGTCTTTGACCATTGGTGATGTATTTAAAAATATACGTATTTAGAGTTATTTCCTTTTTTTCAGTTAAATAAGTTCTTTTCAGTCATTCCTCAGGTAACGTCATTGTGGAGTAATGAAAATGTTCACTACTGCATCCAATGCGGTAATTGGCGATAGCAAAAATTAAGTTGTTATGGGAACGAGTTTAAGTTAAAAATACTATAATGGTGATAACGTTAATCAATGAAAACTGTTAAACGGATTTATGCAGAATATCACATCAAAATACAATTCAAACAAAAAATGTGGCTGGTCTGGGGACATACACTCTGTATATACATTAAGGTAATAACTCCCCCATTAAACATAATCCAGTATTAAATGTAAGGAGCTTTTTTTCAAAATGACAAATGCCGCCACCGTTTCACCGGGCTGGTTCTTCGAAAGCAACTGGCCCATGTTATGACCGAGTACACGTCAGAGAAAGGATGGGTGGTAGCCAGGGATCGGGAGTCCAAGGACGCGCGGGAGAGGATGGTGGGAAATATCGAGTTGGTTGGAGGTCGTTCCGAGAACTCAACGCACAGGTGGGAGTAGCGGATCGAAATGAAGAGAATGTTGTCCGGATACTGGGTTCGTAGAAATGAAAGCGAAGGTAGTGGAGATTGTTAATGTTGCGAAGATGTAAGAGGAATGCATGATATGGAGAATGATAAAATGCTGTTGAGGCACGTAAGATGGAATGAATTATACATGGAATGATTAAGTTACTTTTGAGACACATTGCCTGATATTGATGAAGGGATTTTGGAAGTGAATGCACGAAAGGCAGTGAAACAGGAGGTTGGCAGGTGTTCAAGGGACGACGGATGAGGCGTTTGCGCTGAACCATCTGGAGGATAGACGCAAGTGAATCCGACAGAAAGTGGTGCCGGGTTTCTTGTGACACATGAAGACAATGACGTGAATGTCAGAAACAGATGCGAAGATGGGGAAGAATGTTGGAGTAGTGGTTTGGGGAAGGGGCGTTGTTTAACGCGGCGACGTTAATCAGCAGGGGGTAGATCTCTGCCAAAGATATCTTGAATGTATAATCTTAGTAAAGTTCAATGCAGACGATCTGGACAATATCGCGGGGTGCATAATTGCATGTGCAGGGGCTGAAGCGATGGGATGGCTTAGTAGCACAATCCTCTACGCAATACATACGCAACCATTTAGTGGAGACATTTAATATATAATTATACCAGATATATATATATATATATATATATATATATATATGTATCTTACCTAGTTGTAGCACATACTACGCTCTCTCTAGGTAAACGTGTCGCCAGATTTAACGTCAGCTCGTCCTTTCGCCGTATTAGTCGCCCTTTCCTGGAGGCGTTAGTGACGTAATTTGTTGTCCGAATCGGCGGAGATGTTTAATGCGTTATAATACAACGTAATATTTGCCTTGTGTACTACAGTATAATATGACAACACCATCAATCGATGTATTAGCTGTTATACTGGTTCCCGGGTTTACACAGCCATATGGTCCGGAAACCAGGCTTGGTTTATGAAGTGACGTCACGCTTGTTTGATGGTCACGTCATCGAAAACTGTGTAGTTACGTGGCTTACCGTTATAGATATCTCCTTCTGTGTCTCTCACTCCCTCTCTCCCTCTCCCCCCTCTCCCTCTCTCCCTCCCTCCCTCCCTCTCTCCCTCTCTCCCTATCTCCCTCTCTCCCTCTCTCCCTCCCTCTCTCTCCATCCCCCTGTCTCCTCTCTCGCTCTCTCTCCCTCCCCCCTCTTTCTCTTCTCTCTCTCTCTCTCTCTCTCTCTCTCTCTCTCTCTCTCTCTCTCTCTCTCTCTATATATATATATATATCTCCATCTCTCCTCTATCTCTCTCCCTCTCTCTTTCTCTCCATCCCCCTTTCTCTTCTCTCTCGCTCTCTCTTCCTCCCCCTCTTTCTGTTCTCTCTCTCTCTCTCTCTCTCTCTCTCTCTCTCTCTCTCTCTCTCTCTCTCTCTCTCTGTCTCTCTCTCTCTCTCTCTCTCTCTCTCTGTCTTTCTTTCTCTCTTTCTCTTTCTCTCTCACTTTCTCTCTCTCTCTATCTGTCTCTCTATCCCTGCCCTCACCCCCTTCTCTCTAACATTAGTGCACTCCGGAAATAAAGGGATGAAGTAAAGTGAAATGCTTTCCAGAGGCTAAAGCTAGGCGCACACCAATCAATTTTCGGCGCACACCAACCTTACTCAGCCGATTAACGCCGATTCGAATTTTAAATCGGCGGTCGGCGCAAATCGGCCGTCGGTGTTAGATAAGCAGGTATCCGGTGATGGTCATATCCGTGACAAGTCGGCTGGTGAGTGCAGGCTTTTTGTCATAACACGACGGTCGGTAACTTGGCCTATAAGAAATCTTAACGCGATCATGTGATAGGCATCGACATAAGCTCGGCGTCTTTTTTTAGTTTTCAAGCCAATTCGGGCCACACGTTTTTTGTACTTTCACGTCTCAACGTTTCAGATATTGGTAGGTCGTTTTTATTATATTGCAATAGACCATCATCGCTTTTATCGCTTGTCCTTAAAACCGGCACCACAAATAAATATAATTTCCATCAGACTTTGTTTCTCGCTTCCGAGAGAAATCGCTATCTTGTCTTGTGAAAAACGCTACCGCTGGTGGCGCCGCTAACGGGTGCATATATAAGCATTAAAATCCGCAAAGCGGCGCTAGGGGTGAAAAACTTTTTTGAGGAATTCGTTGGGTGCGACTGATTTAGGCTTCAACATATTGTTTACTGGACCCGTTAAATATAAGGTTCTTTGTACTGATATAAAACATAGCTCGACGCTACGCGTTTCTTTGTTGGAGGATTTGCTAATTGATCAAGCCATATCGTCGTGAAGGCTGACGACGAGGTTCCGACTACGTAGCAAGTTTCGTTTTCCTGGTTTGGCCTACTTTTTACAAATGTTTCATGTGTTTATTGTAGGCGTATCGAAACACCTTGTTAAATCCGTAGTCGTTGTCAACGCCCCATGCTCCTCTCGCGCCGATACGTGTGGACACATCCACACATTCGTTGATTTTGTCTGTAGTCGACGACGACGACGGCGGCGACGACATCGCATTATGGCAACTGCTGCTACAGCCAACCCCAAAATTATCAGACCTTTATCGGACAAAGGCGCCATTCTCGGGTATAAATTCTCGAGTAACACAAAAGGGGCAAATACGCGTATTTATAGTGGACTTATTTTCCACAAGGATCACGCCGAGCGCCGACGGTAGGGTCAAGTCGGTAGGTATGTGGTGGTTCGTGTGCGCGGGCAGAAGTCGGCGCTAGTCGGCGGAACTAATTGGCGTTTAGCCCTGTCTGCTTTTTACGCCGACTGCCCCCCCAGTCAGCGTTAGTCGGGTGGTGTGTGCTTAGCATTAGGACGCTGGCTGATCATTATCAAGTTATTATTAGGCAACGGATAATGATTCATGGGATATTCACTAATTTGAACTCCAACTCATACCATAATAATGTGCACTTGAAAATGTGCACTTAACAGCTAGATTTTCGACAGGTAACAAAAATCAAGAAGGGGTAAAGGGGTATAACACTCAACGATTCAACACAAGTTAATTATAGTAATGTTTAGATGAAAACAACGATGTATTTTGTAACCCGTGGTACCCTCCTTCATTTCACAAACATTAGATAATTAGTTACTACAGTTAGTGAAATAACCCGAGATTAAACCTTCCTGTGGGAACAGTTTCGTCGTTAAGCTAACGGTAGGGTAAAGCGTTCCTGTAACTATTATATTATTCGTTTGAAATTTATTTGCGTAATACTACTCATGTAAACACCTACGCAACATAGATGGCGCTTTTGTCTGCCTGCAGGCCGTAACTGTCTGCCTGCAGGCCGTAACTGTCTGCCTGCAGGCCGTATCTGTCTGCATACAGGCCGTAACTCTCTGCCTACAGGCCGTAACTGTCTGCCTACAGGCCGTAACTGTCTGCATACAAGCCGTAACTGTCTGCCTACAGGCCGTAACTGTCTACCTACAAGCCGTAACTGTCTGCCTACAAGCCGTAACTGTCTGCTTACAGGCCGTAACTGTCTGCCAACAGGCCGTAACTGTATGCCTACAGGCCGTAACTGTCTGCCTGCATGCCGTAACTGTCTGCCTACAGGCCGTAACTGTCTGCCTGCAGGCCGTAACTGTCTGCCTATAGGCCGTAACTGTCTGCCTGCAGGCCGTAACTGTCTGCCTACAGGCCGTAACCGTCTGCCTACAGACCGTAACTGTCTTCCAGCAGGCCGTAACTGTATTACAAGTTTATATGATCGTTCACACACATTAAACTACTTCGTAATCTAAAAAGTAAACCCAAAATCATTTAGAACGCACGTTGTATCGACGATGTACGGACAAACTGTTTAGCTTTAAAAATTGGCTATGAAACAAAATTAATTGTATTTCCCTTGCGTCTTTTTAAATAAAGAAATGTGTGCAAAATAGGGGTGAATGACCAAAACTCATTATTCAAAGCAATCGATCCTCTTGCTCAAGGGCATCGATTTCGCGCATTTCAAATATTGAGTGTGACGCGCGTGCCTTGCCATTTTCGTTTTGCTTATAACGTGATCCGCAACATTATAAACGTTATTTCATGTTGTAGTATCTCCAATTAATTAGTCTGATGAAATCTCATGTCACCTATATATAGGGATCGATCTATAATATTATAAATCAGATTTATAACGTGATGAAATGTCAGCTTTACCCGAACGTTAGTAGGGACGGATTTAGGATTTGACCAATGGGGGAAGGGGGCGCAGGTCCACAATAAACGTCCAACTGCAATTTCTCTTGATGCTTACCATTAACTTCCAAATGCACCATCCTTGAGGCTAAAAATCCCCAACAGCAGTCCCCGAAACCAAAACCGGTGGCGTGCATCACACGCACCCCTCAATCCACAAGATACATCCAACTAAACCTCCATTAACGCTCGTTCAATCACCGTCGGCACACGTCCCACGCCTGTGTAGAACTAAAAGGATTGATTGTTTTAAAAGGAGCCAGTCTGTTCCCAGTTTTTCATTAATTAATTAATATAAATGTTCTTAAGACTATACTAACTATGTTGGAGGTATACTGCCTGCCAAATTGTGTTTAGCAAGTCCGTAACAACGTTCGTAATTTAGAAGATACGACCCCGCAGCATATTAAAAAATTATTAGAAAAAAACATCCAGTTTTATTGGCAATATTATAAATCAGAGTTGACCGCAATACCGTTTGGCGTTCAACGGTTTCCCTTTTCCTACGTTCACCACAGCTGACTTCCTGTTACAAATTTCTACGCCCGCTAATTCCGGATAGAGGAACAAGTTGCCTCCCTTTAAAACAGCCCGTAACTTCTGCCCAACCATCTCATCATGTTTTAGTTACACATTTGTCTCACAGATGGCGAAGAAATGCTACTAACTCCGCGATGAGGCGCCACCGTTTGTCGTAAACCCGAAAATCCGGAACTGGCAGCTGATAAATTATCAAATTCAATTCAATTCAATAACTTTATTCCGGAATATTACATCCATATAAAAAACTAGACTATAATATATAATGACTGGAAACTATAAATATATAGCATATTTCTCCAGTGACGACAGAGCGGTGAAGTGTATAATGCATCACTTCATAATACTTTGTAATAATGCATTGCCCGACTTAGCTATACACGTAAAAAAACTATTCACATTTTTCTTGATCAACATTTTGCAGGAGGGCAAACCCCGTGACACAAACATATAACTAACACTACGATTCCTTGGTTCATTGCACAATAATATGAACACATTATTGGTACACATAATTGTCAAACTGATTACACCATAACTGACATATGTATATAATGAAGTACAGTATGATTTGAACAAAGTACTTGTCACATCTTCAGTACACATATATAATTTTCGAATCAAGGAATTACTCTGAGCATAATTTTTCTTATACTGCCTAGCCATATCATCATCATCACTGAGATCTTCAGTGTAACATGTCCAAGATATTTACATTTATTAACTATGGATAATATTTTATCATTTAGCACAAAGGTTGGGATGTGTATATCCTTGAACTTTTTACACCAAAATATACCGACAGCAGCATAGATAAGCCCATAGATGAGGGAGCCAAGAGCACTAGATCATCAGAACACATCAACTGATTAATTACTGTGTAGGCGCTCGTCGAACCTGTAAGCGCGTGGCTTGTGGAACGATGCGTGCGTCGACATGGGTTCGCGTACAGTGACGTGAAGGCGCGTAGTCGGTTGATTGTTTGAAAGAACACGTTCGCGTGTGTGCGCGTGCATGATGCGTAATCGAATTAATTTCGACAGGACAAGTATCGTCAGTTGTGTGTTTAGCTGTTGGACTGTACACAGTGGTCAGAGGTAGTGGGTGGGAAATTGTAGGTTTTAAGTTAGATAATTCTGTAGTTATAATATTGTTTTATTTGTTAGGTTAGTGCGTTACTATACTAGTCATGTATCTATTTGATTTGGAATTTTAAATAAATAAACGTTTGGAACACATATTGTTTATTTTATTTCGTAACTGTTGGCTATTATAAGGACACCGGTTAGCGAGTGTACATTTTGGTACCAGAAGTGGGGTGCCGTTACTGAAATTCCAAGTTTAAAGAATTTTAGACTATTCTAAATTACTTACTAAGTTATGGATAAGGATCAACCCGTTGACCACTGGAACAGCATGGCATAAGAATTGGAAGAGTTGCATAGACAACTAAGCGAATTGAATGCGCACACCACGGTACCACATCCAGTGACCGTCGTCGTTCGGAGGGAACGTTGTCGGCGCAGTTTCGACGGGAAGGGTGTCGATGAAGTGGCAGACTGGTGTAAAGATGCAGAAGCGGCGCTGCGGGCACAGAATTCAACCGATTACGTGTGGTGTCACCTTGAGAGTCTTGCAAAAAGAGAAACGGGGTGCCACACGGTGGATGAACGACGCGGTGTGCAAGCAACATTGGCGATTCTGTGAGACACGTTTAGTGAGCGCGCCAGTGTCACTCAACTACAGCGTTCCTACTACGAACGAAAACAACGAGACGTGGAAAGTATAACTGAGTATTCACACGAACTGGCGGCTCTCATGGATTGACTGGAGAACGTCAGTCCGAGACACGTGACACATCGAGATCACATGCTCCGGGACCAACTAGTGGAGAACGTTCGTGAACCGCTACTTCGCTGGGAGTTTTAAAAAAAAACCAGGCAGACATGCATCCGAGTGCTACATTTATCGACATTCGGGTCCTGGCCATCAAGTGATCAACGGAGACAGACGGGGGCAGTAGGAGACGTGCATCTATTGCCTCACAGGAAATCAGCACGGCACGAGAAGATGGTGTGCTGTCTATGCTCACGATCATTTCTGCGCAGCAACAACAACTACTCAGAGCGCTGGCGGGGCCACTATTGAACACCGAGAGGACCACCCGCATCAACGAGGGAAACTGCTTTCAGTGTGGTCGACCGGGTCACTACGCTTGAGAATGTCGGTCAAGAGAGCCGGCGGATCATTGTGTGATTTCTGTGGGCACAAGGGACCCGTAAGCAGGAGTGTCACGCATATGCCATGGCTAAGAATCAGATCAGAAACCAAACCGAAATTTTAAACTAAAGAGTTTCTCTGCTATGAGTCGAACAGAAGAGATATCAGTAAAAGACCCCACGTCATGTTATCAATTGATAGGAAACTCGCCTACTCTAGAGGCGAAGGTTGAAGATATCGTTACTCGTTTCCTGGTATATACGGGCAGTCAGGTCACCACCATCACTGAGTCGTTCTACCGGCCTCACCTCATCACGTTAGGTAATGATATGTATGAACCGAATAAATGGCTGACCATCAGGGCGGTAAATGGACTGAGTGTGCCATATGTCGGCTTTGTTGAGATGGACACCGAGGTGGGTGGTGTCGTCGTTCCAAAGCGAGGCATATTAATTATCAAGGACAATGAACACAGAAATTCTGCCGATGTGTTGGCGCGTCTGGATTTGTCAGGATTGGAGACACAAACATACATGGAAAAGGCAAGAGTAATATTTTCAAAGCGCAGAAAGGTATTTGCCTCTTCCAAAATTGATCTTGGATGCACAGATGCGGACAAACACAGCATAGTAACGACTGACGATCGACCCGTGTCACAACCGTATCGACGGATTCCTCTCACTCAGCTGGACGAAGTAAAAGAACATCTTGAGATATTATTACGGACGAGTGTCATTGTGCCGAGTCACAGTGATCATGCAAGTCCCATCGTTCTTGTACGAAATAAGTCGGGAGCATTACGCATGTGTGTGAACTACCGTGCATTGAACACGAAGACCGTGAAAGACGCGTACGCGTTACCTCATATAGCAGAGTCTATGGACGCGATGACCGGCTCTAGGTGGTTTTCGACCTTAAATTTACAATCTGCTTACAATCAAGTACAGATGGAGTCAGATGATCAGAGGAAAACGGCATTTACGATACCGTTCGGGTTGTACGGATACACACGCATGCCATTCGGACTATATAATGCGCTCGCCACTTTTCAGAGACTCGTGCAGACTGCATTTCATGCGAAAATGTTCTGCTAGTATACCTCGATGATATTGTGGTATACTCGACTACATTGGATGAACATTTGGTTAAACTTGACACCGTATTCACTCGTTTGGGAATGTATGGTCTCAAGTTGGAGATAAAAAAGTGCAGTTTCTTCAAGAAAAGGGTCACCTGTCTTGGCCATATGGTGAGTGGTGAAGGCGTGGCGACCGACCCTGAGAAAATCGCTGCCGTACGAGAGTGGACAGTACCACAGACTCTACGAGAACTTCGTTCGTTCATTGGGTTTGCGTCGTACTATCGTCGGTATGTACCAAAGTTCACACAATTAGCGACACCGCTCCATCGATTAGTGACCGAAGCCTGTAAAGACGAAAAAGGAAGACGACGGATGAGTACAAGGCGCCGCATCACAGATGACTGAACAGATGATTGTCAGCAGGCGTTTGATGCATTGAAATTAGCGCTGACAACAGCACCTGTTCTCGGTTTTGCGGACTATCGACTGCCTTTTATCGTAGAGACCGATGCTAGCGACAGCGGTCTTGGCGCAGTCTTGACTCAAAAACAAGATGGTCGTCTTCGAATAATTGCATATGCTAGTCGTGGGCTGAGAGGTGCAGAGCGGAATGACGTAAACTACTCATCGATGAAATTAGAAACACTCGCTCTTAAATGGGCCATTACTGAAAGGTTGCGGGATTATCTTATTGGCGGGACATTTACGGTGTACACGGACATGGGACGTCTCATGGCGACACAACCGTTGGGGTTGTGGCGGTTGACTTCACGGTTTTAGAACCGTCATCGGATGGCCGTGAAAATGTCCTTGTTATAACTGACGTTTTCACGAAATTCACGATTGCCGTTGCCACGCGCAATCAGAAAGCAGAGACGGTGGCTAAAGTGCTCGTGACTGAATGGTTCACACGGTATGGTGTACCCCAACGGATTCACAGCGATAATGGAAGAAACTTTGAGTCTTCGATTGTATAACAAGTGTCGAAGTTATATGGGATCAAACGATCACATACCACGCCGTATCACCCGGCTGGAAACGCGCAATGTGAACGTTTCAACATAACTTTACATGACTTGCTGCAAACACTGGGCTGAATATCTCAAGGAAGTGGTACATGCGTATAATATGACGCCACACGCCAGCACCGGCTATTCGCCATTCTACCTGATGTTTGGGAGACATGGGAGGCAGCCAGTCGACTTATTATTGGGCACTAGCGAACCAGACGACATTCGGGATGATTGGGTATCTGAGCATCCCCGTCGTTTGAACGAAGCATTCGAACTGGCTCGCAATCAGTTGGAGAAGGAGGCAGGTCATGTCGTAACACGATAAATATGCCATGCTTACGATAATTGACCCAAAATGGTAACACATACTTGTATACAGATGACCTGGCGATGTTCTATCTCTCCAACGTAAGTCCGAGGGAGTTGTTATTAGTTTGTGAAACTGTTGTGGTTATTAAATTAAATTTAACTATGACAGAAGCATGATAGTGATAAGTAGAGGAAGGTAAACTTATGAAGAATGTTTGCCCTTTAGCATCTAAGCTAAATGGGAGGAACTTAAATAAGTTGGTAGTATCAAATACCTGGGTCATATTATATGTCCCATTTTTAGTTTAATTATATAATATGCTTTCTAATATGAATATCAGCTTGTTAACTGTTACATGTCTATGAATATATGGACCAATATATGTATCGCCATGTGTATTTTGGTCTGAAGTGAATTAAATATAAGTCTAAATAAGTAATAACACATGAGATTCCATCTTTTGTTTGAAACATTTACATTTCCATTTCACCATTAAATATTTACCTGTTTAATTGACAATTAATATTGTGATTGTTTTCTTTTTCTGTGCACGGACAAACCGCTACATCCACGACAATATCGTGTACTCTAGTCGCCAGGCTTCGTTCTGATAATGTTACAAATAACAACCAGTACAATACTATAACAACCAGTACAATACTATAACAACCAGTACAATACTATAACAACCAGTACAATACTATAACAACCAGTACAATACTATAACAACCAGTACAATACTATAATGCATAGTCGTCGACTAGGACAGACATATAGCATAACAACTAGATGTATACAGGTTAATAATTATGTGTTTAGAAGATAGCTAAACAATACGCATTATGGTGTGCAACATAAATTAATTTACAATAAATCACTTAAGTCGCCCTTAAATTACATTAGAGATCCATCATCAAAACTTTATAAATATTAATTAGTACAAAAAGTGTGTCCACGGAATGTTTAACTAATATTGAGATTTCTTCCAACTGTAGTAGTACTAGCATTGATATTATGCACTATAACAAATACAAAATAATTGTTAAAGAGTACTATCGTTCAATACACGACAAAATTAAATGGGCACGACACAAGCGACAGACGCGCCCTGCCCCTAGTAACCAATCACGAGCGCGCTGGGCGTGGCTTGAAAGCTGCTAGTTACACGTGGACGGTTCTTTTGCCGTGACTAGCTCCAACTGGCTGGATTTATGCATTTCTATTATATTATATGACCCAGTATACCTGACTGACATAGGAAACATGTCTATTTGCATCATTTCTATGGGCATTTGAAACACTGTACTGCCCTGGCAAGTGGGCTTACGTTTTGTTTAGTTTGGCATGCACACTGTTTTCTTATTATAGTTATTTTTATTATTATTATTACTAGCAAATATGCCCGTCCCCTAAGAGGATGCTTTGGTAGTTGACGGTCGTGTAGCAATATTTACCAAATGTTAGAAACCACACAGCATCGTTACACGAACACCATAACGCGCTCGCAGATACTCGTTGTATGTTCAAAATTACGATGGTCGGTCGGGAGAATTTGAAATTCACGTCCATCGATAGGCCCTAGTTGTGGTAGTGTAGAATTATCAAGTAATATTCGGACTGCTATACAATTGGGGAGAGAAGGGGGACGGGGGAGATACATGTCGAAAGTAAGAGAGAGATGGTGGAGAGAGAGAGAGAGAGAGAGAGAGAGAGAGAGAGAGAGAGAGAGAGAGAGAGAGAGAGAGAGAGAGAGAGAGAGAGAGAGAGAATGAATGCGAGAGAGGGAGATACTGAGATGGGGAGAAAGAGAGGGAGAGCGAGAGAGGGAAAGAGGGGAAATGAGAGAGAGGGAAAGAGATGTGTGTTTGAGTGTTGATATTTTCGAACGTGATAGATAAATACAGAGAGGGACGGGGGGGGTAGTGAGGAATGAAAAGCGGGGAGGAGGAGTGAAGGAGGGGTGAAGGGAGAGATAGGGAATGAATGAGAAAGAAAAAAAACGAGGGCGGAGAGAGAGTGGGAAAAGGGGACATGGCTAGATTGAGAGAGAGAGAGAGAGAGAGAGAGAGAGGGGGGGGGAGACAGGGAGGGAGTGCTAGAGTAGGAGCAAGGGAAAATGAGGGAGAGGGAAAGAGATGTGTGTTTGAGTGTTAGTCGATCTTTTACATTCTGACTTAACCACGAAAACGAACTAGAACCGTGAAACGTTACCTCATCTATACGTCATGCATATACACAAAGTCATGTTATATAATAACAAATACTTAAAAAGGTAAACATGCGTCAGCGTTACGAACGTCGAGCGAGGCTTCGAATCTTAGCCCCGAATGGCGACGCCACAATAATTGTGCTAAATTAAATATTGACCGTAAGTAATTAACTTAATAGGGCCCACTGTTGGTCTAACTTTTGTTTTATCATCATCATAGATACTATGGAAAACGTCAACTTGCACATTAGTTATCTGCCTACCTCCAATGACAGAGAAGTAATTATAATAACTTTACCCTGTGTTTTTGTGTGACCTTCGTCGGCATTATCGGCGTAATGCAAACATACGTCTCCTTTTTATTTTGATGGCTATAAGAACATTTGTATATGTTTGGTAATTTATTTATGTACGGAAGATGCATGAGAAGTTTTGCAGCTCTAGGTGGTCGTTTTCGTGATAAGGTCAGGGCGCAAAGATCGCCGCTCCTACGCTTCACCACGGCAAAATATCCATGAGCGTCCCGTAAACAAGACGCACGAGGCGCGCTGCGGTAAACACGCCTACTGCGCGCGCAGCTCCACGACGGGGATGAATCGAAATAGTCTGTCAAATAACGCCAGTCGGCGTTTGTAAATACGAACGGAGGGAAGGTGTTTTCGGGGCTGTCAGCGGGATAACAAAAGCTAATTAGTTGCACATGATCATTAAGCGATCGCCCGACTATACCTGCGATTACCCAAATATCAAGTGAAACGAGTGTCGTCAAAGATGAATAACGCACGTATCTTCCAGCGCGCTTTGCGACCGGCGATAAGGAATCTGTCGACAACTGGGCGCGCCGATGCGTCGCTCGTGTGGAAGCTGTCAGCTCAACACCAGCGGCTAGTCAACCTCATAGCGGCAAGTCATTTCGTTTTTCCGTATCAAGTCGACGGGGAATCATCAGAATATTGTTTGATTCATAATTATCTGTATAATAATATAAGTTATGTATTGCTCATTGTAACTTAATAATAACATGGCTGCCGAGCTAGATTGACGTGTTTCGCGCGACAGGCGGGCGCCATCCGGCGTGATTTGTTGGTAAATGAATTGATTGCAGGTTCTTGCGGTGGGATGTTCGTTAAGGGCGGCGGATGTTTCGGCCCAAAACGTGTTCGGACCATGGGCCGAACCATCCGTTTTAGGAATCGGTGAAGCGTGACTCGCTTGGGCCGAATCAACCGTTTGTGTAACCGGTGCAATCGGTTCTGTGTGGGCCGAACCGTCCTTCTTGACTCTTGTTTCCATTGTGAAATCTGACTTGCGATATGCGTATTGTGCGTTATTCTGTCTTATTCTTACCGCGGACTTGTAAAGTTCTATTTCGAATTGCGTCTTACGTATATTCTAACTAGAAAAATAGTTGTCATAATAACAACCTATCCCAGATTACCAGAAACCACCAAACAGTTGTCCCGTTTGCAGAACAAACAATCACCGTGTTTGTTCAGCTTACCGCTATGATGCTTTGCAGCAAAGAAACAAACAAATATCACACATACAAGCAATCTAGGTAAGAGTGTGAGTTCAAACCAACAAACACAATAAAGTCATGGTAGCTAATTTATTGTGAAACACCCTAAACAATCTTCAAACGCAACGGGCCGAATCAAACGCAGTGGGCTGAGTTGACCACTGTTTTGATAATTATTCGTGGGCCGAAACATCCGACACCGCACAGCGAGTTTTGGTGAAGTGGGCCGAACCATCCGTCGGCGTGGGCCGAAACATCTGGGCTGATCCGTCTGCGTGGGCCGAACACGTCACGGGCTGAACCATCTGGGACCTTTCGTTAAAGCGGATGCAAGTCAGTGGTTGGTGCCTGTGGTGAGTTTTGAGGGACCTGAAATTAGAAATGACTCACTTGCACAGTATAATAGATGTCAAATACAAGGTTATCGGTGAACTGCAGGACAGGGTCGGTAGGCTCGAAACAAGCGTCGATGCTACAATACTGAGCAGTACAATCGCAAAGCAAATCTACGAGTCCAGGGGATTGTGGAGTCAGGCACTGGCAAAGATGCCTGTGTCATAGTGCAGGATGTTATAAATACCAAGATGAACGTGCGCCCAACCCCAAAGGATGTAGACATAGAGTGCTGCCATCGACTCGGGCACCAGATAGACTCGGCCCGTCCCAGGACAATGGTTATACGCTTCAAATCTGAAAGACTACGCGACTCTGTCTACAGCGCTCAGGGGCAACTGAAGACCTACAACAAAAGAACTAAATACCAACAACAAAACTACAGAGCCAGAACAATGAATCTTCGTCAACGAAGACATAACACACCGATGCTCACTGATGGCGTTCCAAACTTGGAAACTACGAGTGGACTAGAAGATAGCTGACTGTTTGACGCAGAACGGCCACATAGTCATTAAAGACAACAATAACACTATCAAGAGAATCAATTCGCCGCAAGAACTCAATGTGTTTTAACTGGTTTGACGCATGCGAATAAACGCTGGATATGTGTGTGTCGCATATACAGGTTATATGTCATATCAATGGTACATATGTACATGCGGTACGACGCACAGTCTGCTAAAAGTGTTACAACCTTGATGAGCATTATTATTTGTTACAACCTTGATGGTGAACATTATTACATGATAAACCCATGATGACTACTACTATATAAGTATATACAACCTGCATGTGATTTAATTTGTTACATACGAAGTACATGTATGTTATACTGTGATGATAGTTTTTCTACATCGTAGTCAGCCATATATGTTTTGTTTCAGGGGTCTCTATGCTCGGTCCGCTCTTGTTTATCTTATACATAAATGACCTTCCTTTTTGTGTAAAAAAGTGCAAAACTATATTATTTGCTGATGACAATACTATATATATATATATATACAAGATTGGAAAACAAATAAATAATATTTTTAATAATGTCTAATAAAATAATTCAGCATATCAACCTTCCCACACAGAACCCACCAACATCTCAAACTAACACAAGTCACAGGAGGAATAAACCAACAAAGAAACTCAAAGTAATGATTACAAACTGCAGGAGCGTGCACAGCAACAGCAAGAAAACTCAATTCCAAAGCACTGTCGATACCGACAAACGTCATTATAGGAACTGGAGATGTCATACCGGACCAGGGTTTGGGTTCAGATCACCGGCTTGCACAAGTACGAGTGGCAAAGCATGTTGAATGTTTCTGATTTATCGATGTTAGTTGGCAGAAGTTCTTGTATTTCCATTCTGCTATGATGTTCGAGGATGCTGAGAAATATTTGTAATCAAAGTTTGGGGTCATGAGTAGGTTATATAATAAGGCACACATGTATGTCTTTCGATCAGGTCAGTAAACTTTTGGTTTTGGCTGTGACATAAGTCAGCTACTACAAAAGACGATAGTAGCTAAGACGTACCCAAATACTTTGTTTATTTAAGCGTGATATAATATTGTCATTTCAATGAGCTAGGATTGGTCAGGGGCCCACTAAAGATCAAATAAAACATTGATAGGACTAATCCCAGGACAACTTTAAGTACATTGTAATTCACGCCTGATTGTTTTCTTCACTCAAACACTAACTCAACTTCTCACGTGGAAGCATTCAGCCATGCTTCATTTATTGCATAAAACCATTGTCTATGGTCAGATACTGTCAATCCCATGGTAATTTATATGTAACTAAACTGAACGATGAAACTAAATTGCTCAAACTTTGAGACAATCACACACTTTTAAACGGCTTGACCTCCTCATACCCAGAGCTTGATTGACAGCTCACGAAACAGGGCTCTACAGAACTTAAGGCATTTTTATAGCACATATAGTCAAGGGCATATATCATAGTTACTGACCCACGATTGCTCATTTATAAATGACATACTGGCAATGGAATCAGAGCAACGCTTTCATACATATGTTAATAACGTCGAGTGACTGCAAAAAAGATGTGCATTTAAGAGGAGGGATTTGAATGCAGTGTACACAAGGACTCGTTGTAGTTACCGGTACTACATGTAAAATCAGGCAAAACTGGGAAACCGTCAAATAGAAATACCACTGCATTGTTATGTCCTGGCCAATCGGACTGTTTTGAGCAAAGTCATACATGTGAAAACCTGCGGCGCTTACATTATTTCATTAAGTACTGGCATTATGTCTGAAGATATTTTGTCATTACTGTGCAGCACAAGGTCAACTAGATGTTTTTCAAAAATAATAACAAGTATGCTATATGCACAATCATTCAAATTTGTATTCAAAATTAAATACATGAATACATCTGAAAATATTATTTGTCTTTTTTGTGGGGTACAGTCCCGTGTTTTTTAGTAAGACGTCAAATTGAATTTGTGCTTAATTTGTGACTGTCTCTCCTTAGGCATCCCAATAGGTGGCAGCTATTTGTTTTTAAAATAATAATTGATATTAAAAATGGTTTATTAGATTTAGTGTCATATAAGGAAACACAAACTTTGGCTGATGTTGAAACAAATGGAGGAATTAATTAAATATTTGTTATTTTGCCATACAACAATATGATGCAGTTTATAAATTTATTATTATTTTGTAATTATTATAATAGTTGCTCATTCGCCGAGTACCAGCCAAATACTGGCCTAATTTAATTTGGCAGAAAACACGATTAGGCCACTGTTATATTATAACATTGTGTCTTATTATTTGTATGGATGACGATGAACCCATTCAGTGTGTACATTCCTCCTATGTTGCTTCATTTTCTTTAGCATCAGTTTGCTGATAGTAAGTAGGCAAGATGGCCGACTCCTTGTATTTGCTATGAAGGCTTCAGAATCATGACATCATAATTCAACTGGGAGCACTGTAATTAGGATGTCCACAGTCCTATGGGTCTAAGGTCATGACCCTCACTGGAGTCTGGTTTGGATAACAGCATGTTTTGGTCAAAGAGGTAATAGGATTCATCACCCACAGGCCAAGTCCAATGTGAAGTGTTGATTATCGTTTAAATGTGATATTTCTAGCACCACTTTGTTGATTAAATAAGTCAATTGAATGTGTTTTGAGTAAATTAGGAGGACTTTCAAATGATGTCAGTAAACAGATTCTGATCAAAAGTTTATGTAACAACAGTTAGTACCAAGATATACACATGGTGTTTATTAGAATAAATATTGGAACTTAGAAAATAAATCAGTGTGTGTGTGTTGGTGTGTGTATGCGTGTGTGCATGTGGTGGGGTGGGGTGGGTGGGTGGGTGGGTGTGTATGTGATCAATGTGCTGGAAAAGATTATTTGTGACTAGACGTCAAGGACATGGCTGTAACAGTCAACAGAACAGAACATTGTCAATTCGTTCCATCTTACCCAGGATTAGATGTTCACATTGTGTAAAACCTTGATCTTAGTCCCTTATATTCTAAAGTTGCAGATTAACATAAATGGTCTGGTACTGGAATCGTAGGCTACCTGTAGGTCTACACTTTATAATTTTATTTGGACACTACACAATCTTTCACCAGTTTATGAATTGCCAGGGAGTGAGAACACCAAATGAGATCATTATATTTATTATTAAGGTAAATTATGTAAAATGTGGTCACATGATAATATTAATATCATTACGATGCTTTTTAGAAAAGTTGACATGATGTTAGATTGTTTGGGTCTGCCATAGGGTGTTGACATGTATTTAATGCGCTTTGAAGACTGGATACCATGCCGTATATGAACTTACCTAAAGTCACGTACAGGTCTAAACCTAATGTATGACCCATAGTTCAGGTGTCACCATGTTGTTTACTGTCAATCTAAATACAATTGTGTTTACCGTTGTACAGTGACATCTTCAGGTTGGGGTTACATAATGACTTATATGACCGAGTGTTAAATTATGTAATTCACATGTTTACTATAAACTGGTATTTTGATTTGACTCATCATCTAATCCAGCTGCCACAACCAAGTCAAATGAAGCCAGGTTAATACTGATAATACTAATAATGACAAACTTCTACAGTGCCTAAATCCCCAGGAATCTGAGCTCAGAGGCGCAACATACAAGAATCGTTGGGCAAAATCGTTAACAGGGACAAGCTAGAGTCGTCATTAGAGCAAGGGGCCGCCGAAGGTTAGGGTGGGAATGCAATTTCAAATAAATAAGACTTCAGTTTTTTACGAAAGGTATTTATAGTCTGAGAAACGATAGGGAGTTGATTCCAGATTTTGGGTGCAGCTACAGAAAAAGCACGTTTGCTGATATTAAGCTTGGTTTTCGGAACAAAAAGTAGTTGTGAAACAGATGATCTGAGATTCCTGGGGATATCGGAAAAACTGGAAGCCGATGTAACTGTCTAAGTAGGGGCAGAGATGGTAAGAAACGAGGTGCTTTTAGTACTACACGTGCTAAAGAATTCTCTACACGTGTACATATTCATAATACCTGTATAAGTAAAAAGTTTTGAATGCATAGAGAAGGTCTTTTTAGTTGTTAGTTGATGGAGTTAATGAGAGACACAAAGGTTAAGTGTTCTGCAGGTGTATAATTGCTCTAGCTTTAGGAAAAGAAGGGAGAAAACTAGTGCAAACATTCCAGCACTACTGAGCACAATTCACTTGCTGTCGTACAGTCGTTCACGCCTGAATACTACGCCAATGGGTATACTGATACCTTAAACGAACACACAAATGAAACTGTACTCATGTAACACAATGCTAATCTTTTACAGGACCAAACAACTGGCATTCCTACACAGTAGCTTTCTACGATTCGATCTATCCAGGCACGGTTAATAGATAAACTCATCTTGTATACCAGTACTTGTTGGCAAAATTACGCAGGTTTTTATGATAATTGAAGGCGCTGTCCCAAACATTCACTAGTTGTGGTTCTGGTACAATATTTATGAAGCTTATGAAGAGGTAATATGCATTTAATCACAAAAACCACAGGAATGTCCATAACATACACGTACTAACTTACAAACACACCAATTTTTCTTGCCGTGTTGGAGGGTTTCTGAAAATGAAATGACATGTCGTTTCCGTCTCTTTGTCAACCAGTCTGCTGTCTTGCTTTGGCAGACAAAGACTATACTATTAACCAGTGGTATCTGTGACCACCTGGATTTTTTATCCAGGCTCCACCGCTACCTCTGAATTCAATAAACACCTCTCCCACCCCCTTCCCTCACTTTCTACACACCCCCTCACTAAATCACACTACTAGATCTCCTCTCTCTTTCCTCTTGCCAAAGGTTACCTCTCAAAATGACAATATCTTCAACAAACTGAAGGTGGTTATCAAACAGAAGAAGACGAATGGGAACGAATGAACAGAAAGAAGAAGTCTGGCAGAGAACAAAAATCCGCGACAGTCTACCTGTATGACTAGGAAAGAACGTACGCAGTGCCAGAACTGCGACATGACACCTGTGTTAGCGTAACATGGAGGGCTTGATTGACTACACCTGCACTGGACATAAACTACACCTGTGCAGATTTATACAATGTGCCGAATCCATTTGCGGAGACAGTAATTTATCTAAGGTTCTGCTGCAACCCTCCAGCCATGACTGAAGACTGGTATGCTGACAGATTGGGGTCATATCTACCTACAGAATGTTGATGCACCAATGTAACCAAAACAGCCACGGGAAAATGTGATATGGAAAAAGTTAGAGTTAAAAGTGTACTTATTATTATAAAATTTAATGTTTATCATAATTTTTTTGAATATAAAAAAATGTATCTAGATAGATATAGGGCTCAGTAGTGTGGCCTTAAACCTGGCTATAATTAATTAAATCTTATTACATAAGTAGTCAGATACAGTGTTGTGTAACCAGCTAGTCATGTGCGTTGTAGTAATTTGCTGAACTTTTATACTTATTATAATAATATTATAATAATAATGGTATAGTATATTTCGATATATTAATTTATGCATTTTATGTAAAGAAAGTTTAGATTTCAAGAAAATTGTGCTATCTAAAAATAAGTAACTAGTGTTATTTACGAGGTAATCCACTATCTGTACTTGCTTGGTAATGTAGGTCACCCCGACGTTTCTCTCATCTGATTGTTAATATCCAGCATTTGGGACAGATTTATTCAGTCCGGTCGGTGGTGTATACCTTTCTTTGTGTTGCAATGTTTATGGAAATAGCCTCTTCACGTAGAGGTCACAACAAACATTTGAGTGAAACACGGAATTATGTTAATCAAATAATACTGATACTGTTCTCATTACAAAGCCACAACATAGTAACCGGTTGTAATCCAAAATTAGAAATAAATTTTCATCTGCAGAACTTGGGTATGAATGTTCTATTCTTATACGATCTTGCTACAGATGGGGACCGATCATTAATTTACTTCCATGTTTACCAGAATTTTAACATACAAAAAATGTGCCAGATATTTTCAAGGACTTTGCACTCATTTAAGAGTATAATTTTAGACAGGGTAGTGGCTATATTTGGGCGTTACAAATGTTATGCTGAGGTGTACATTACTGTTGATAGTCTAGCTGACAGTGGGCAGAAGGATCCTCTGTATGTAGATAAAAACTTGTTTTTGGTAACATCTGACAGGTAGAAACTTGTAGGACTTTATGACATGAATTGCAATTGCAATTATTATGTACAATTAGTTGACATTACTAAACAAATCCAGTGATTTTCTTTAAACTTTCACAGCACCAATTAACTGATCTGTGAAATTCATGAAAATGGGCAAATTGAGGTTTGCTTACCAAAAAATAGTCAAAGCTGAAGGTGGACTGTTGCATATCACTCGTTATATGACACTGATTGAATTTGTGTAGTTCTGTTATCACTCAAGACTGCAGTTGGTCCTGCATTTGGTCTTGCTTTTGGTCCTATCATGGTGGTCCTATCATTGGTTCTTTTGTCAGTTTTGTGGTCAGCATCTGGCATCAATGTCCTAATCACTACCCTCCCACAAAGACATAGCTCTCAAAGCATTTATTAATAACCAAGCTTTCTACTGGCTCTGAGATCAATATAGCCACACATTAGGTCGAACCCGGATAAAGATTTCTGTAGTATCTTGTTACCAGCTGTCCAAGAATCAGTTCATGTCACCTTGCTACTTCAAGTAACCGAGTCAGTATAGAATTGGATTACGTTAAGCAGAATACCCACTTTACCCAATCTATTAAGAATGTATTACTAGAAAGGTTGTATTTCACATTAATGACGTGTGTTCACTTCCAGAACAACACTCCAGTGTTGACAGTGCATGGCTAGAGTTCAGAGGAAAACATTTCAAGGTGTTACATAACGCTGACCCAACATTCTCCCTCTTCCTAATCCTATTTCCCTGCGACTGCAGCAGTCTTATCCCCTTGTTTACTACACTGTCCCTTCCCATGCTCCCTGGGAAGATCCCATTCCCTCTGTGGTCATCCAAGGGTCAGGGAGGGGTAGATGTCAGCAATATATTGACCAGTCAGTCAACTGGTTGGCATAAAAAGCTTAGCAACTACACAATTGAGCTATTAACCTTGACCCTGTCCTGTCATCTGGGGTGTGACCATTGGTGTTGTTGTGTTTGGCCAGTGGTTACTTAATGGTCACTGCCAATGTCATGTTGTGTCCTGATAGTGGACATATTCAAATAGTCAGTTCATTGTTGCAGAGGTTACTTTTGTATATCTAGTATATCTAAATTAAGAGGTCCTCGGTGTTGTACAGTAATGACTAGGTATTTGGCCACCTAAAAATAATTATATTCTTCGCTGTCCGAAAACTTACAGTACAAAAAGTAATTCTTGTGTAGATTTTTAGGATGTCCAAAATCATAGTGTCTGAAGAAAAGGTATTTCAATGTGCCAGTCCCTTACCACTGCATTCATAAAATGAAGTCCTTTATAAATAAATAAAACATCACCAGTTATTCACCACATCATAAAAATATAAAAAGACCCTCGTAAACAGTTTTGTTTACACATTTCTGTATGCATATGGAAAGAGATGAGTCTTCAGATGGAACTTAAATATATTGTCAGTGTTAGAGCATCACAGAGAGAAAGTGTTATATTTAATTATACTTAATTATTTCTGTTTATCTTATTTATATGTGTATGCTATACCAGGTTATTAGCATTAAATAAAGGTATTCATTTGTGAAAAGAGATTGCTAGACGTTGTTGTTTGTGTCAAGTTCAGTCGAGGTGGTCTGTTCCGTTACCTGGTTTCATTGCAGCTGTTGGTAATAATTATTTGCACGACGTTTGCTAAATCAACTGTACTTCATCCGACTTTGTGGTCAGGAGAACTTCAAAGGCACTTCTGGGTTGGGACATTGGAATACGGGCCAATAACACCTGTTTACAATTTGAATGTTTTGTGTACAGCTTGAACATTGTGTGGGTGTGACATTAAAATTGCAGGCACAGTTTTAGGCATAATAAATGCAATTTCTTGGACAGTAAACATTCAAGTTAATTATCATTCTTGTTAATGTTATATTAAAATTTAAGAACAGACAAGGTCGATTTAAGACAATATGATGTCAAACCTGCCGTGGATATGATTTTCTCATATCGTTTGAACAAACGTTTGGGTGACGTCTTTGCAAAAAACCTATTACCCTCAAATGTTTACCTACCACTGAGGAAAGTAACAGACAACATCTGTTCTACCTAGTTTGAGTGCATGGAACAGGTAGTTAATATAAATATTATTCTGATGGTAGACGGAGGCAGTCCTTTCCATTACACGGAATTAGTCAGTGTAACAAATTATTTGTAACAGGAAGTCTGCTGTGTAGAAGGTCATGTGGGGAAAAGGGAAAAAATGGAATTGTTGAACATCAAAGGATACTGCAGTTAACTCGGTCCTTCTTGGCCATATTGCCAATAAAGCTTGTTTTGAAACTGGATGTTTTGTTTACTATTTGAACATGCTGCAGGGTGGACATTTTCAAATTTTGCCCATTTTTTTCAAAACCTCATCAGTAACCTTTTCTCTGATTTTGGATAGACATTCCATGTGGTAGTACCACTATACACAAGAAATCTGTATTTGATTGAATCATTCTAAGGGCAATTTTCCTACTATTTCCCTACTGCTGTAAGCCTCCTGCACTGATCTCTATTTATATCTGGATGACTGCTCTATCTCTGATCACTGGGGTGGCTGAGTGAACCGGCCTGGGTGTCAGAGATTGTGCTGTAAACCTGTGTATTGGACTAGTCTCCACTCACTGCCTGCCATTGTCCCAGTGTCAAACAGAATGCCTCCATGTGGGCTGTAACTATAATGTGTAATGGGAATCTATACTGCACTGGCAGAACCTGAGAAACTTTAAAACAGCAACATACATAATTATCAATGCAATATAAAGATATGATCTAGAATTAAAATAAAATAACTTAGGTATAAAATTATATATATAAAATAAAGTAACTTAGGTATACTCGAAAAGGTTAAAGCATATTTAGCCAAAATGATAAGGAATATTATTAAGATGTTTTATTATACGTGTTGCAGCTATTACTTCACCCCAATTCAATCAGTATTATGTCATTAATTGCTACTGTTTTAAAGTCAAAATGCATGGTATGTATATGTACCTTGTAAATAAATAAAGTTTTATCATAGTTCATCTCTTTCTTCTTTCCATTGTGGGGGAGGGTGGTAGGGACAAAATGAGAACAGAAAATGTGTGCACATTTTCTTAAACAACCTTTAACTGTGCTACATGCAAGATTGCAGCTCACCAACTCTCCTGCAAAGTTTCTACAACCACTGGAAATTGGCCTAAATAGCAGAATATCGGGATAAAATTCTACAATATTTTTAATAACACATTAACTAATATATGTATACAATCTTCACGAACCGGTCTACACGAATATTTTATTTCCACATGTATCTTCACTGGCATGCATATAGTCTCCACTAAACATGTCAACATTTTACTTCCATCATAACCCTTAATGATCTGTAACTATGATTCACCAACAAACATTTAATTAGTAATTACAAGCTCATAGTATAGTCCAAAGGACTATATTGTGAACTTGTAAATTTGTATTAAACTTGTGATGGATCAGTAACTCTGCGTTGTGTGTGTTTTAGGTGCTGCCCTGTCGATCCATATCAGGCACTGGGCGGCCAGTTGATGTTGACAAGGAAGTGGAAGGTCACATTGAGAAACTGAAAGAGATGAAGGGCGGTGTCATCAAGAACCCTTGTAAATTCAAATACAGTCACTTCAGGTACACATGAGAATGGGGGTGTCACTTCACACTCAGAGGGGTGTCACTTCAGGTAGAGGGCAGATGGGGGTGTCACTTCAAATATATGGTAGATTGAGCGTGTCTCTCCAAGTAGAGGGTTTATAGGAGGTGTCACTTCAGGTAGAGAGTAGATAGGGAGTATTACTTTAGGTAGAGGGGAGACAACAGGGTGACAGTTCAGGCAGAAGGTAGACGGGGGTGTCACTTCATATAAATGGCAGGCCGGAGGTGTCACTTTAGGCAGAGACAGTCAGGCAACCAGAAATTATCTTCAGAATTTTGCTCCACTCCAAAATAATACACAAAAAATCTTAACTAAACCCCTATTCAGACATTCCGTAACATTCAATAACTACCCTCATGGCAAAGCCAAACAGAAAGGTGGATGTCAGGCACTGTATGAACTGATCTATCATTACTAGCGCCCAGTGATTAATTGCATGCGCGTTGAGCACAAGGCATGCGCGTTGAGCACAATGCATGCATTATCATTCAGTCACGTTTTCTGCAGTAAATGAACTTAGAACTCTGAAAAAATGTTTTACTCATTTCTGTAACGATAACAAATAATGCTTTCAGCTTGAGAAATGAACTGTATATTTCAGTGGTGGTGTTCATTAGACAAGATGGTACAGATCTATTCTTTTTTACTTTGCAGTTAGTTTACCTTTTTCTTGTGACATTTTGATTGCAATCAGCAAACTTCACCAGACAACATCCTCTAGATGGCGACACAATAGTAATTCACTCGGGGTCCATATGGGGCTTTGAATCATTGAAAATCCTGAATTACACCAAGCCAAATTCAAGGCCTTGATATCCGTGAATTCTGGGTAGTAGCCTTGAAAAGCCTTGATTATGAACAGCCTCTGGTCTTTGTTCACTGGTCAATAGTGCCTTCCCTGCTTGGCTACATTTGCCCACTGACCCTGGTAGCCTTTGCTCATTAGTACCTCTCATCTGGCTAGGGAGGTGATTCAGCTGAGGAGCACATCAGCTTATCTACTGATATTGCACAACAGTTGTCCATGGACCCCTTTCCTGATGTAGGGCTTCCTGTTCATTCAACTTGATTGTCATAGATCAATCACTTATTTATGGTGTTACATACTTATATTTAACAGGGCATGCATCTATGGTGCAATTCACATCTGTAGATGCATGAGGTAGAAATAAAGTCACATAAATTAAGTCACACATTTTGCTAGGAAAATAAATCACAGAACTTCATTAATATAGCAAATGACAGCACAAGTGAGATTTATCAATGACATTTTATCAAACTTATGAACTGGATTTGTTGTTATATTGAAGTTAATTTTGAATATTAAAATAAATGTTCACCTGAATTTATTTTATATTTCTACTTATAAATACTTTAAATACAAAGAACTCAAAATTTGAAGTGATTTTGTTCGTGTGATTTTATTTCCTGTGACTTTTCCGTGACTTTTTTCCTGTGACTTTATTTCCTACATTCGCCAAAGCATTCCACCCAGATCTGTTATGTGTTGGCATTTTGATGTCACTCCATCTTTTGTTGACCGGCTGTAGGATGCCTGAATGGTCTGGTGCCAGTTCATTCTCCGTTAAATAACCTTGAATTTTCCTTTCATTATCCTTGAAATAGCCTTGAATCTGGTGTCATTGTGTATGGACCCGTGCATTCTGCACAATGCTATCATTCACTTGTCTCTTCAGGTTGCAGTTAAGTGGTAGTTTTCTGGTGAAATTCGCTGATAGCGATCAAAACGTCACCTGTAGAAAAACCAGGTAAATTGACAGCAAAATAATGGTGTTACATAACAGTATTCTACACACCCATTCACTTGGGATGCGCCATAACATTTTGGCATACCCTCCACCCTATGATGGTGTGTAATTTGTGATGACCCCTGAGCAGGGCCTCACTTAGAGACCCGTCCACCCGTCATTTGGACGGGTAAAATAAAAAAAGCGCGTTTGTGGACGGGTTAAAATTGATTGTGGACGGGTCCGCCGGGCTGGCCCTGCCATATATGTCCATGCCGTACTTTTGGTTTGGCTAGCTCGTCCATGCCATTTTTACGACGTCGTTGAAACTGCTGTGAAGCCAGTTACAAAATATTGGTTTTGAAAATCGACCACCCGGATCGCCTGGCCAGCTGCCCAACACACAACGGAAACTAATTAAGGCCTTGACTTGCTAGGGTAATTTTTGTCACCTAACCCCTAGCGCTGGTTACTTGAAAAGCAGGCAACACTTGCTTAGACCAAATAATCAGGGCAGGGAGGTACATTAAGCACTCGCTGATTACGACGAGACTCGATTGGATGGTAATTATTAGTGCCTGGGAGGAACCCTCTCTTTCTGTTCCCAAACTATTTCCTAGACCTAATTGTAACCGCATCAAAGGCACCAGCGACCACTAACAAGACAACAGTGACTATCATCATAACTAACTAGCATTACCACAGCGGCCACTGCTGCTGTTGGATCTGGCCAGATCTGGTGCAAAACTATAATAAACTACTGGTCACGCAGCCCTTACATCGTTCAATTCGCAATAAATAATACATATTTAATTAATTGGAACGACAACATAACATTCTTTACAATGGTATAAAGTTTTAGAAGTATTCCTTTATCTGACGAACTTGTCGTCCGTGATTTAGTGAAAATGCACGCTAAGAATTTCACGCCGACGGCACGTCGCGAAGGTACGGTTATCGCAAACACAGGTCGCGGAAAATCAAAACCCCACACTTGTAATCATATTTGGATCGTATGGTTTTAAATCAACCAGTGAGGAGATGTGTTGGTGTTCACTGTTGTCTGTTGATGTTAAATCAACCAGTGAGGAGATGTGTTGGTGTTCACTGTTGTCTGTTGATGTTAAATCAACCAGTGAGGAGATGTGTTGGTGTTCACTGTTGTCTGTTGATGTTAAATCAGCCAGTGAGGAGATGTGTTGGTGTTCACTGTTGTCTGTTGATGTTACACGAAATTGACGCCGTCAGGGAAACAAAAGTTACGATCAGTTGAAGTGTAAACATGTCATGCTAGATTTAATTACGTCTGCGCTATTTTTTAGCGCGTTGCCATGGCGAGTCCCGCTCGTCGCGCATTGTTTGGTCGCCCGTTGGGTGGTCTAAGACTAAGGCACGGAGCAACGCTTCCTAATTAAATTAATTAATGTTTGACTGATTTGTAGTTTAACAATTGAAACATTCACAGCAACATGAATACATAATGTTTTAATTAATAACTGTAACTTCAATACGTTTTTTGATTGCACGTCCAATTGCATGCCCGACTGCGCTTTGTAGCGTGTCGGAAAAAATGTGGACTGGCAGAAATTTGATCCTGGGTGAGCCCCTGCCCCTGAGGCCTCTAAGGGGGTGCCACTGGTCTGCTACAGCCCCTTTTGGTGCCCAGCCTAACAATAGTCTGTCACACCAAAGTAATGACTCTGCTGGTGTAGGGGATAGCTGTCCCCAAACATATCTGAGCTATTCCTGATTACCATGATCCATCAATCTGACTTGATGGAGTTCTACAGATCAAACTTGATTCAGGATTTATATGTGCATGCTCTCTCTCCCCCCCTCTCTCTCTCTCTCTCTCTCTCTCTCTCTCTCTCTCTCACTCTCTCTCTCTCTCCGTCTTGCCCCCCCTCTCTCTCTCCCCCCCTGTCCCCCTCTCCATCCACCCTTCTCTCCATGACTGGCATGTGCTACAAAACACAACACCTACTTATTCTTGTTATGGTGCCATAGTTCTTTTTGTCACATGTTTGTGTGTGTCAATTTCATGGCCACTGTAAAGCAGTGTTGCATAAAGTGTGAAGCATGCCCCACCAGTTTGGCATGTCTACGGCAGCAGCTGTTTCACGTAGGATATTAAATTATTCCAGATCTTATTTTACAACATAGCCTGCTGTGACGTGAAAGCAGGTTTGCCTAAACTGATCTTTCTCCGTTTACCAAAAGCCACAGCTTGGTAAATATGTTCTTCATCCCTCATACTTGTCCAGCCCATTTGGAGACAATGCCCTATTTTTCACATCGAATGCATAATCTATACATTACAAACAACTCTTTATCTGGGCTAGGTCTGATGAATTCTGACAAAAACGGTCATGGTTGCCAGATAATTGCGTAGTGATATTGCCTGTAGTGATGTCGCGGCGTAATGATCCAGGGTGATGTCTCTGTGCTTTGGTAGTTATTACATAATATTCCAATGTTGTTTACAAGAAACCCACCCCTTCCATCAATTTTTTTTCACCAAGCTGTTACGAGCACGCCAATAATTAGAGTTCTGGTGCCCTGCGGTGTGTGCTGGGATGGATCATTAATTCAGATCGGATTGGATCATTAACCGTGTTAACTGTTTTCAGTATCTATGGCACGACAAAGTATGTGTCTTATACCAAGCAACAACGTATGTGCACCAGACATTGCGATAACATATGCGCACTAAACAGCGCAACTAGACGAAGACGAAGTTCTAGACGAAGCAACAACATTGTGCCCTAGACGAAGCAACAACAGCTATGTGCTGGTTAAAGCGACAACACGACGAAAGAAACACACGTTCAGCTGTTATGAAATCTGAGTGCATCGCTAGTAGTTCTCGTACGATTGTTTTCTAATAATAATGCAATATTACGACATGTCTAGTGTAATGCATACATCTCCCTATACTACTGCAGCACTGCTGTTGTCTGTCGGCTGGCACATCATCATCAAATATACAGCCCGCTGTTGAGTACTGCTACAGGGTGTAACTGAGAGGAGGACCACAGGCTTCAGCGTCACAAGCACGTGTGTGTGTGTGTGTGTGTGTGTGTGTGTGTGTGTGTGTGTGTGTGTTTGTGTGTGTGTGTGTGTGTGTGTGTGTGTGATTTTCCTTAAATGTGTGAATTGACCTAACTGACCCTTAACACAACAGACTCTCGGTTTAACTGACTTTAGGCTCAACTTTGATGTCTCCAGTAGAACCGCCTGACCCACTGCTAAATCTGTCATAGCTTTGTTTCGTTGTTTTTCTGTAGTAGTGGCCATCAGCATTCTCCTAAAGGTAAACAAAATGAACACATTTGTATTTACATGATTTTGATTTTTAACGATAGAGCAAATCGGAACATACCGCCAACGGTCGACCACTTTCTTGATCCCATCATGATTGGCGTGGAGGGTACGCAACTCATCCATGGCACCGACATTCCACCAGTATGGTAGGTGTATTTGTCATTTTACAACGAGGAAGTTTTGAAATGTCCACCTTGTTTGGGGAAAGTTAACCTAAAATAAAGGCAGTGGGATGGTCTCATAGATATGTAAAGTCCAAAAACGTGTAGTGTTTTGCATTGGTTGAAACCACCTCCCCCGACCAATAAAGATAAGTTCTTATGTAGTGCTGTATCCTTAGGACTGCTCAAAGCGCTTCACACTTTACTCCCTGGTAGACCTGTTCAGTCGAACACCATCACAAATATCCACCAGTATCTGTAGCCAGGTACTCATTCATACAGGTGAGTGAACTGGAGCAACATAGAGCGAACAAACTTGCTCAAAGTTTGACACTGCAGCACAGGATTCGAACCCGGGTTCTCTCAGTCGAGAAACTGAAGCTCTAACCACTGCCCCACAGCACTCCAATACATTGGGTGGGACTTATACTTACTGAAGTTAGTTTCTGATCTTTCTGTAAATCATGTAACATACAAAAGCATCTTGACATGTTTAGTTAAACCCGTGTTCACACCGAGTTAAACAGGTTTACCCAAGCAGTTTAATGTCACATGTATGACAGTTACGTTGCTTGGAACATTTGTAGAATGGATGTTTGGCATTGCGAACAATTGTACATCATAAACCGGTTTAAAGTTAAGTCAGTAAATTTTTCTGTGTAAACATGGCATAAATCACTCAACATGTTTCTTATATCAGGATGAAAGCTTGTTGTTTTAGGAAAGATAAATAAACCATCACCAGTGTCACTTGAGATAACATCTATAGGAGGCAGAATGTAATTTTATTGTCTCCTTTCAGGAGTGATGATGAACTGTTGAAAGTTCGAGTCACACATAAGAATCCGAATTCGTTTGTGGAGAAGGTGAGTGATTCCTGTGAATTAGCCTTCATAGGGATAAATCCACAGTTAGAGAACTTACTGGCAATGTTTGTCTCCAGGAAAGTTAGGCCAGTCTTTTCTCTGTGGTATGTAGACAATGAATTAATCTAGGATGGTTGAGATTTAACCCTCAAGTGTGTCATATCACCTATTAAACTTTTTGTGGAATGTTAATTTGCTGACTATCTGCCCGGCAGATCTCCTTCGCAATTTAAGGAATTTAGCTGAACCAAACTAGTAATTGATTTTGCCTGTCGCGACTGTACCAGCCATGAGCATGGTTCAGACACCCGCCAACCTATGCTCCAATTCAAAGATGAAGCCAGCGACTTTGTCCCAAAATAATTGTCCATTCGACCATTCTCATGATCGGCTGCATGGTATTGTGTAGTCAAATAATTATTTCTGCTCCCCAACATTACATGTGACAAGTTTTGGCTGAAAAAACAAACAAACTGAACACTCTTAGTCTTACAGACCATGTTAATTATTGGCTGAACTTAAGCATTTCGCAAAGCGATCTGCCGGGGGGGGGGGGTGGGTGGGTAATGAGGTTGATGTAACTTTGTAAAATTGTATTAAGTTTAGACTACTTTTGTGCACACATGCACGCACGCACACATGTACACACGCACACATGCACACACACACGCACGCACGCACACATGCATGCGTGCACAAACATTGAAATGATCTCTAAAGAAAACCCATCTAATGGAGACTCATGTAATTGCAGCCATTGTATGTAAAGCACACGACAATCCAAGGCTACCTGAGTCATGATAAAGGTTCCAACTTATGAATTCTGCTTACCACAAGAGTGTTGTCCTGTATCATGGGTCACTGGGCAATGTCCACCCATTATAAGGTTCACTGAACAGGACTTGTTTGAACAAACTGGGAGAGAATATTTATAGAGAACTTACTTGCTCAAAATTGGTATTTAATTAATTGCTTTCAAATGCAAGCATGGCAGATAGTGTCTGCGTTAATTTGATTTACGATTGCATATATTGCTTTTATGACACGCCATAGATCAACACCTTTCTGTTATAACCAGAATATAGGATTGAATGTATGTATGTATGTACAGTCGCGCCTCGTTATAACGCGGTAGTCGGGGTCCACGAAATGAATCCGCGGTATAAGCGGGGTGCGATAACGGATATCTTAATATTCAAGTTGGAATATTATTTTTCAGTTTTAACTTGTATTTGGAACTAGTATTTTATCTTATAATATATATATATATATATTCTTATGAATTCATTTATACACAAATTAAAGCAATGTTTTATAATGTTTAAAATGTAATAATGCATGAATTGTAGTAAATTAATATAAAAGAATAAAAAACATTTTAAACATTGCTTTAATTTGTGTATAAATGAATTCATCCAGACAGCACACAGACTTGATTTAAAGTAACAAGCACATTTAAAAAGTAGAGCCTTAAAGTGCTTATTGAGTGTATTGTGGTAGTCTGTAGCATGCTAGGCAAGGGTAGGGTCATTCCACAGAGGCAGTACAGCAGGTGACAAAGCTTTGTCTCCTGGAAAGGCTGAATAACCTTAATAAGGTGTCTCAACCTATGTCATGGTGACATGGAGGTGACCTAGATACTAGGTCATGTACGACCAAGGTGTCCCAAGGTCAACTACCTCCAGTGGTGCCCCAGTGATGTATGTGGCATGTCGTCTTCCTGTGGGAATGCCATTGCTGTGTTGTTGGCACCTACCATGCACTCACGTTTACGACGTGTATGTGGTCTGCTTGCTCTCGTGATTGGTTTTTATTGAGTGTCTTCTCTAGCTTATTGGTTAGTATCTTTGTGAGTAATTTGTAAATGTTTGATAACAGACATCAGTCTGTAGTTCTTTAAGTCTTTCTTATTTCCCTTCTTGAAGATTATCACCATCCATGCGGAGGGTATTTGTCTTTCTGATAAGCATTTAGTATACAGCTTAGCCAGTGTCTTCGAGATGGTATCTTCTCCTGCTTTTAATGTTTCAATGTTTACATGGCCGTTGCCTGATGTCTTCCCAGTCTTCATATCTCTTAGCACTGCTTCCACCTCCCATGGTGTTATCTCTGGTACATCTTTCTGGTCAGTGTGAATTATGGTATTCTGTTCACTGTTGTATAGCTCAGTGCAGAATTCCTCTGTTCGTTCCATGATCATATCTTGGTCTTGTATTTCTCTACCCTGCTTGTCTGCCGAGGCCTAGAGCCTGTGTTCTTCTGGCTTTCTTCAGGGTCTTTGATGCCATAACCGTTTATCGTATGATCTCTTGTTTGTACTTCCTGATGTCCTCCTTCGCTTTCTTTTTGATGGTCTTGCATATTTCTGCATACTCTATTTGTTTTTTACGGTCTTCGTTATCCACCATTTCTCATCTTTTCTTCATTAGTACTCATGTCGGTGACGATATTCTCGTCACTACATGCCTGTTGATTGCTTTGGCTACACTTGTCGCACTTAGTTGGATCATCTTAGTGATGTTTTCTGACATAATTATTTATTGATGTATCACACTTTGTGCATTGTTCTTATGTTGAAAAATAAACACAATTATTATTATTATATTATTACGTTTTCACTCATGGTGTCGATGTCGTCTAGTTCCTGTAGTGTCTCGAATCGATTTCACAGTTCGAGTTGGAATTCAGTCTTTTTTCTTCCGATTTGTATGGTATCTACACTTGGTGGTCTCTCGTTTATCTACTTCTTCCTTTCAGCCTTGACGTCCAGTTTGATGTTGCTCATTACCATTCTGTGGTCACTTCCAATGTTGACTTGGTTGATGACAGTTACGTCAGTGACCATGTCTGGCCTGTTTGTCAGGATGTAGTCAGTTACGTTCTTCGCTTCTTCATTTGGGCTTTTCCGTGTTCATCTTTTCGCTGCTTTATTCTGGAACATGGTATTCATGATTTTCTATATAATATACACCCTGTATATATATATATATATATATATATATATATAGTTAAAAACTATTCAAAGTGCTATATAATTTAATAAAAAATATAAATAAATAATAATAAGTAAATAAAAAATAAATAAATAATGTAATTTTTTTAACATAAAAAACATCAAAGTTATCTTTCAATTATAACCATGTGATATAAACACTCAAAACTATTTTTAAAAGTCTTAATTTTGCACCTAAAAGTCATTATAGCAGTTAACGTATTGGTTACAACAGATTGTTCTTAAATGCTTAAAACACCTGATTCAGTGAACTTCCTGGTGAGTGGTAATAATTATGAATTATTGAAATGATTAGGTAATTTGTATATCCCTGACTGACGTTGCTATGTTTATGGATGCTATCTAATCCGACACCAATACCTACACTATTTTGTTATTCTCAAATCACCTTTTGACAAGATTATTTTGTAACACCAATAACCCTGTTGACTTATTCTGTTGGCTGTTGTTACAGTCTAGTTCAGTATATTATCTATGACAACAACCGGTAGTTTGACTTACTATTAATACGCGTCACGTAAACTATCTTGATGTGTTGACAGTTCAGTGTGCTAACAAATATTCCTACCATCCAGTTGGCTTTGTGAACAATCGATTAACATCTGGTGTGAACCCTGACACTGGTAAAAACCCTTACGTTTGGCACCAGAGATGGAAAACATTAACACTGACACGCACGCACGCACGCACTCATGCATGCATGCATGCGCAGTTGCACACACACACACACACACACACACACATGCACTAGCTCGATTATAGTTAAATTGCCACATGCCTAGTCAACATATTAGTAACAAAAGGTTAACAAGCAATGACTTAACAAAGGATATTGAATACTTTGTCGGCTCTGAGGAAATGCACTCAATAATTTAATGACCTGGGGCAGGTCAACAACGGAAATTACTAGAATGATAATTGAATGGGGGATATTGTAAACTACGGCTGACTATGTCTATTTGAATTGAAAGTAATTGTCAAATTTCTTCAACATTAATTAGTGGTCGAATGTGTGCAAATTAGAAACATGGTATATATTTGGCAGGTGTTAGATAGGTATAGATGTATGTGATAGCTGTTAGAAATGTATAATAATTATACAACATTCCTAACAGCTACCGTTATGTATATTATATCTGTGAATGGTAGCATATTCCTGTGGTAGGTTTCAGAAAGGTGGTATATAACTTTGTTAGGTGTTAGAAAGGTGATATATAACTTTGTAAGGTGTTAGAAATTAAGGTGGTATATAACTGTATGAGTTGTTAGAACAGTGGCGTATATACCTGTTGCAGGTATTAGAACGATAGTGTATACCAATGGCAGGTGTTAGACTGGTGGATAATATTGTTGTGATTGGGAGGAATGGACAGGTTTGTCAGCAGGTGATGTGTAAAACACTACACAACACTGGGAAGATAGCGTTCAGTGCCCAGACATGTCAAGTTGTGCAGGTGTTATAAAAGAGGTATACACCTGTGGCAGGTGTTAGAAAGGTGGTATATACACATAGCAGGCAGGTGTTAGGAGGGTTACCTGATGCAGCGGGATGTTAGAAAGGTGATGTATATCTTGTTAGTTGTTAGAATGGCAGTGTGTACGAGGTATTAGAAGGGTTGTATATTTATCTGAAGTGTTAGTGGGTGGTATGTGCCAGTGGCAGGTGTTAGAAAGGTGGTTTATGTACTTGTGATTGGTGTTGGCTGGGTAAAGGACAACTAACATCGGTGCTGCCATCTAGTGATCAACGTAAACTTAACATGGCCATTGTTACACTGTTCACTTCCCCTGCACAACTTGACGTGTTTGAGCAATATCTCACGTCATCTGTTGTTCTTCTAAGGACGTTGTCTTCTGTTCTGTGGTTGCAGTTTGCCTTCCGTGTTGTCAAAACTTTGAAATTCCTGGTAGATACGATGACAGGATTCAACAGGAAAGTGCGCACAGAGAAGATGTGGATAGAGTGAGTGATGGTCAGCAGGTGTCAGCACTGTGCAGTGATTTGTTGATGAATTTGAGAAAAGATTGTTCTACAGAGAAACTGACATGCTAGACATAACAATAAAGGAAAAGATAGCCAATTTTCCAAAGTATGTGATAATGACAAAGTGATCGTATATGCAACGAGATAATATATACCATTAACTGATAACAATTGTTTTGTGGTGTTTGAATTAATTGATAAATAACTGCCAGTTATTGTATTGTTCAACGTTATGTTGAATTGAATTGTTCAATATTTTGTTTGTTGATTTTTTTGTTTATGATTGAGTGGTTGAGCAGAGTGATTCAACATTTGTATTTTAGTTGAATGGTGCTAAATTTCTGTATATTAATGTGGTAACTTGGAGGCACTGTAAATGTAGCTCCACCCAGGTGGAAATGTCCATGCACCTTTTTCTTGGTTCATTCGCATCCCCGGACCATTAGCCTCTGATCTGACAATTGGTGATGCATTAAAAAACACACAGGTTGTTATTTATTTAGAGTTATTTACTTTTTTAAAGAATAGATTGAGTAGTCAGCTATTCTCCAGGTGGCACCACTGTGGAGTTATGTTTAATTTGTCTGGAAATAATGATTAACTGCTGCATGCGATGCCATAACTGGTAACAATACAGATTAGAGATTGAGTGGTCGCGGGAACAAGTCTAAGTTAAAAAATACTGTAATGGTGGTAATTGCAGCCCTTGGCTTGTTGCTCCGTGGGTGGGTGTATTGGTGGTAATTGCAGCCTTTGGCTTATTGCTCCGTGGGTAAAAGTAAAGGTAAGTTCTTATATAGCGCAGTATCCAGTCCACAGGACTGCTCAAAGCACTTTACACTTTACTCCCTGGCATACCTGTTCAATCGAACACCATCTCGACTTCTCTGGGGAGCATACAGGCATGATTCAATTAATGCACAAAGACTATTCATACATAAATGTTCACCACTATCTATAGCCCGTACTCATTCATACAGCTGAGTGAACTGACGCAATGTAGAGTAAACGAAATTGCCCAAGGTTCGACACCGTCGCACAGGATTCGTACCCGACCCGCGTTCTCTGAGTCGAGAGTCCGGAGGTCTTACCGCTGCGCTACTGCGCTCGACGGTGGGTGCAATGGTGGTAATTGCAGCCCTTGGCTTGTTGCTCCGTGGGTGGGTGTAATGGTGGTAATTGCAGCCCTTGGCTTGTTGTTCCGTGGGTGGGTGTTATGGTTGTAATTGCAGCCCTTGACTCCGAAGGTGGGTGTAATGGTGGTAATTGCAGATCTTGGCTTGTTGCTCCATGGGTGGGTGTAATGGTGGTAATTGCAGATCTTGGCTTATTGCTCCATGGGTGGGTGTAATGGTTGTAATTGCAGCCCTTGACTCCGAAGGTGGGTGTAATGGTGGTAATTGCAGATCTTGGCTTGTTGCTCCATGGGTGGGTGTAATGGTGGTAATTGCAGCCCTTGGCTTGTTGCTCCGTGGGTGGGTGTAATGGTGGTAATTGCAGCCCTTGGCTTGTTGTTCCGTGGGTGGGTGTAATGGTTGTAATTGCAGCCCTTGACTCCGAAGGTGGGTGTAATGGTGGTAATTGCAGATCTTGGCTTGTTGCTCCATGGGTGGGTGTAATGGTGGTAATTGCAGATCTTGGCTTATTGCTCCATGGGTGGGTGTAATGGTTGTAATTGCAGCCCTTGACTCCGAAGGTGGGTGTAATGGTGGTAATTGCAGATCTTGGCTTGTTGCTCCATGGGTGGGTGTAATGGTGGTAATTGCAGCCCTTGGCTTGTTGCTCCGTGGGTGGGTGTAATGGTGGTAATTGCAGCCCTTGGCTTGTTGTTCCGTGGGTGGGTGTTATGGTTGTAATTGCAGCCCTTGACTCCGAAGGTGGGTGTAATGGTGGTAATTGCAGATCTTGGCTTGTTGCTCCATGGGTGGGTGTAATGGTGGTAATTGCAGATCTTGGCTTGTTGCTCCATGGGTGGGTGTAATGGTGGTAATTGCAGCCCTTGGCTTGTTGCTCCGTGGGTGGGTGTAATGGTGGTAATTGCAGATCTTGGCTTGTCGCTCCATGGGTGGGTGTAATGGTTGTAATTGGAGCCCTTGGCTTGTCGCTCCATGGGTGGGTGTAATGGTGGTAATTGCAGATCTTGGCTTGTCGCTCCATGGGTGGGTGTAATGGTGGTAATTGCAGATCTTGGCTTGTCGCTCCATGGGTGGGTGTAATGGTGGTAATTGGAGTCCTTGGCTTGTTGCTCTGTGGGTGGGTGTAATGGTTGTAATTGGAGCCCTTGGCTTGTTGCTCCGTGGGTGGGTGTAATGGTAGTAATTGCAGCCCTTGGCTTGTTGCTCTGTGGGTGGGTGTAATGGTTGTAATTGGAGCCCTTGGCTTGTTGCTTCGTGGGTGGGTGTAATGGTAGTAATTGCAGCCCTTGGCTTGTTGCTCTGTGGGTGGGTGTAATGGTAGTAATTGGAGCCCTTGGCTTGTTGCTCCGTGGGTGGGTGTAATGGTAGTAATTGCAGCCCTTGGCTTGTCGCTCCGTGGATGGGTGTAATGGTTGTAATTGGAGTCCTTGGCTTGTTGCTCTGTGGGTGGGTGTAATGGTTGTAATTGGAGCCCTTGGCTTGTTGCTCCATGGGTGGGTGTAATGGTTGTAATTGGAGCCCTTGGCTTGTTGCTCCGTGGGTGGGTGTAATGGTAGTAATTGCAGCCCTTGGCTTGTCGCTCCGTGGATGGGTGTAATGGTTGTAATTGCAGCCCTTGACTTGTCGCTCCGTGGGTGGGTGGGTGTACGCTATTTGTGATGACTAATTTTTATAGTTTAACATTTGTATTTAACAGTTCAACATTTTTATTGAGTTACCATGTCCTGCTTGATGAGTTCAAGTGATAAATGTACAAGTATGTTTTTCATATCAAATGTTTCAAATGTTAACCGTTGTTGAGAAATGGAGTTTATTTATGAACTTCTTTGTCGGTCTGTTACAGTCGGATCTGCTTCCTTGAATCCATTGCTGTTGTTCCGCCCATGATGGGTGCCATGACACACCACATCAGCAGTCTCCGCAAGATGGACTCAGACCACGGATGGGTCAAAACACTACTCGGTAGGACCATTTCAAAGTGATCGGCCTGTCCATCATTTAATGACTCTTAATGTTAGAGCTGTCTGCCCTTATGAAATTATATCTTGTTATATAATGGAAAAGCAAGGTAAACTGTGGATTACCATGCTCTACCATAGAATTTTGCCATGGTTTACCTGTTTCAAAGCAACATGGTATTTACTGTGGTATACCATGGTTTACCTGTTACAATACACCATGGTGCACCATTTGTTACCATGGTAAACCATGTTATATTTTCATAAGGATGGAACATTGTGTTAATGCTTTCTTGCTATGACTTACCTGCTGATTGTGTCAATTCTAGCTGTCTGAATGTTTAAAAAACAACTTAATTGGCATTATATCTCGGAAGGGCTGCTCAATTTCACAAATATGAAAAATTGTTGGACTCTTGCCGACCTTGTCTGTTCTGTTACCTGAAATCATCTACTCAAGCCAGGGTGGTAATCATTACCTGGAAGTTCACTGAATAAGTTGTACTTTGTTCCACTTGCAGTCTTGTTTAGCGAAACCAGGAACTTGCGATTAGCCCTACCTGCCTCCACTACAGCTGTGTTTACTGTTTTGTTCCTACTTTGTATACAATTTGAATGTCTCATGAACACAACACTCAAACTACAAGCACTGTTTCAAGCCTATTAAATGTGATTTGATCAACATACTTACTACTCTTGTATTAATACCATTATTATTAATAACTATTATTAACAGACATGGTCAAGTTAAAGTTGTTGTTGGGTAGAGGAATGGACAGGTTTGTCAGCAGGTGATGTGTAAAACACTACACAACACTGGGAAGATAGCGTTCAGTGCCCAGACATCAAGTCGTGCATGAGATGCTAATTGTGTAACAATGACCAAGTTAAGGTCATGTTGATCACTAGAGGGCAACACTTATGTCTGTTTTATCCTTCAAACTGGGAGGGAGCTTCCTACATTTGGGTACCTCTCTTGCTGTGCTACCCCTCCAGGTACAAATCCCCTTTAATGGTCGGTCTGACGTGCAAAAATGGTTGGGTTTAGGGTTAGATTTAGGTAGGGTTAGGCTGAGGATTAGAGTTATGGCTAGAGTTAGGGTGAAGTTTCTTTTGACAAGATTGACATCACGTGTTTACGCCTTTGTAAGTGGAGGGGAGGGAAATACCTGTTACCACCTTTCTAACATGTGGCGTTGTGTTAGAGTTGACCTTTGACCTGTGTTTCAGAGGAGGCCGAGAATGAACGGATGCACCTGATGGTGGGAATGAGTCTGAAGCAGCCATCTTTCCTCTTCCGAAACTTTGTCACTTTTGCTCAAGGTCAGCTTAAGCCGAGTTATAGGGAGGTCATCTTTATGTTTTTATTGTAAAATCATGTCACATGGTATAAACCATATGTATCATGACATACCAACTGCTCAAAGGTGTTTTAATTAATAAACCATTTTTTGTTGTTGAAATGTACCTGCTTCAAGAAAGAACAGTTTGTTTACATAACTTAGGTCTGACAACCAATGAGATGGATATGTGCACCACGCGATCAGAAACCTGTCAAATTTTCCTAGGTCGCTATTTGGGTGACAGCGCTGCGATCTTTGTTAACATTGAACTGTTGTTTCTGCTTTGTTAAAACATAACTGGGCAATAAATGTGTTAGGATACATATAGTTTATACTGTATAATATAATTTTAGAATAAAAATGAACAGACTGCCTCCCTTTAAAGGAATCTACAATGGTTTTCATTAGTTGACAGATGGTGAATTTCACGTAATTAACATACCCAAGTTCTCGTAATGTTTTGATCTGACACAATCTAAATTAACAATGTTTAACGTTCTACACTGTACATCAGGGGCGGACCCAGAGAAGGTAGTCTGGGGAAGACAAAAACCGATGCAAATTCATATTCAATGGTCTGAGCTGGACCTTCAGCATGACTCCGCTGTCGTTGGGTTATGACATCGGAAGATGGGGGGAGGGTGTTGTTGAAATTTGTTTAACCTAAACTGGAGCACATTCCAAAAAGTATAGGGGGCATGGTCACGGGGCCCCATTCAAAAAGGTCTATGACCACGCCAAATTCCAAAGGTGTAGGGGGGCATGTGGCCCCAGTCCCCCTGGATCTGCCTATGTACATATTATAATAAAATAATAAATTTCTATAGCACCATAATCACGAGGACCTGACAATAGTTTAAACATTAATAATAATAATTTGAATAATAATAATATATATTTGCAGCTAAAACTATACATATAATAAAATACATAAATAAAAAAAACATTGCAAAAAATTACGGCTTATAAAAAAATCACTGTTACATGTATTTGCTTTGCTTACCTTTCCATAAAAAATAGTATAAAAAGAGAATTTTATAAGTTGACAAATAAATTCTCCATGTTTCAGTGAACTTTGCCCTGGGTTGGCTGTTGGCTTACATCATCAGTTCGAGATTCTGCAATCACTTTGTGGGTTATTTGGAGGAGGAAGCGGTCTTCACCTACACCAAGTGCCTCTGGGTGAGTGGTGCATTGTGGGAAAGTTGCACTGCATGCTGCGACACTTGCCTTTTTGTGTTTTCGTTTTTAAGTTCCATGTGTATAAATAATAAGTTTTCTTTTGTGCGTATTAAATATAGAAAATATAATAATTTAGGAAGATCATATTGAAACAAACTTATTAAACATGATTGATGTTACCTTTAGCTATGTCTTTTTTGTTACAATTTAGATTTATTTTATCATCATAATTATTACCTGCAGTAAGCATTTTGTTTCAACCATTGTGATAGCTTTCTTCCACCATAGTCTAACAAACAAAATAAGCCTATCATTTTGTTCCACTGACTTATTTTCATAATCCTCTGTTAAAATTGGAACATATACACCACGTGACCAAACACAGCACTTCTAAGCAGTCTACTCTGATCAAGTTTGTCATCTTTTCGAAACATTTGCCACTGACCTCCCCCAACTATTTTCTCTTCTTCTCAGTTTTCTTTTCCCTTGGGGGTTTCCATTTCAAGGCCTCTTTTTCTGGAGATTGTGTCCTAACTAAGACCACTTCCTGGTGTTTGGTCTTTCCTAATGTTCTCAGTTTGTGATCTTGTTTGCCTTATTTCATTTTGAAGATGTAGCCGATACATTTACGCAGTACAACTACCCGGGTGGTAGGTAGGACCCATCAGTACAACTAGGTAGGACCCATCAGTACAACTAGGTAGGACCCATCAGTACAACTAGGTAGGACCCATCAGTACAACTAGGTAGGACCCATCAGTACAACTAGGTAGGACCCATCAGTACAACTAGGTAGGACCCATCAGTACAACTAGGTAGGACCCATCAGTACAACTAGGTAGGACCCATCAACACAAGCCAGATATTCACAACTTCACAAGTAGTCATTTGTTTCTACTAACCTGATGTCATGACGAAATCATTTTCCCAACAAATTTAACATGTGTACTGTAAAGGAATATTATAAACACTATCAAGACAGTATTTGGTTAACTATATTTGTGGTTAACGTTTAATATTTATCTCTTAATTATGGCAATTCAATAGCTGATGTAATAAATATTATACAGATGTTACATTGTTTTCAGGACATTGAACATGGACAGTTGCAGCACTGGCAAACAATGGCTGCTCCCAAGCTTGCCGTTGAATACTGGCAGCTACCGGTGAGTGCCTCAATTCGTTATTAGGATCAAAGATTGTCCATAATTGTGGACAATCTTTGTAAGACTAACCCCAATTTAAGATCATCACTGCAACTTGCTGCTAAGGTCAATGGTTGGACCATTTCCTTCATGACACAAAATCATTCTTAAGACTGTGTCCACGTCTTTACAAAGACTAATTCTCTTTTAAGAAATTTGCTAGTAGTTCCTTGTTAAGGCCATTTTGTGATAACATTTAGGAACATGTGCTTGGTAGGACCAACTCCAGCTAAAACTGACACCTGTTAAGATCAACTAGAACAAACTCCTCATCAGGACCAACTCCTTGTTAAGATCAAAAACAGGCCAAATCCTCAATAGGACCAACTCCTTGTTACGACAAACTCCTTGTTAGGAGTAGCACCTTGTTAGGACCAACTCCTTGTTAAGATCAAAAACAAGCCAACTCCTTGTTACGACAAACTCCTTGTTAGGACCAACTCCTTGTTAGGACCAACTCCTTGTTAGGACCAACTCCTTGTTAAGATCAAAAACAGGCCAACTCCTCAATAGGACCAACTCCTTGTTATGACAAACTCCTTGTTAGGAGCAGCACCTTGTTAGGACCAACTCCTTGTTAGGACAAAATCCTTTTGAGGCCCACCTGCTTATAAAGACCAACTCCTTGTTAAGACCCAAACAGACCAACTCCACGTTCTTGGCCAAAACCATCTTCCCGTCTATCTTGTACAATACAACAAAACCCCTATATGCTCAGCTCGCATCGATTAATACCCGACTCTTCAGTGAATGGTTCATTTGTCTGCCACCAGGACGAAGCTACAATGAAGGACGTCATTTTCCACATCCGTGCCGATGAAGACCATCACCGTATCGTGAACCACACGCTAGGTATGCTGAAGAAGGGAAACATTAAAATCACACCGGATGAACCCCAGAAGTAATGGGGAAGACATTTTCAGGAGGAGAGTGACCCAGCATATGGTGTGGATATTATTACGGAGAGCTGTATATAAATAATTATGATGCAATGATGAATGAAATGGTGATCTTTCGCAGGACTGTATGGATGTGTTGGCGCTGGCAAGAAAACAGGACTCGGGATGATAGCTTGGCCAGTGAATATAGTGTGTTATGTCGTTCGTATGATGGAGAATAGCTTTGTATCTACAGAGTTCTTGTTAGTCGAACTGTACTCGGCTGCATGCATACAAGTGATTGCATGAAACGATGGGTACGCTCACCTAAGGTACATAGTCTGATTGTCTGAGGCATTCTAAAATCATGTTATGTAAATTAGGTTTATTCTATCACCTTGTTCGCGTAAATGTGTTTTAAGAACCGCATTAAAAAGAATTTGACATGTCCATAATTGAAGGTCAGTATTGTCATTCAGTACATTGGCAAACAGTATTGACAATTTACAATACATGTTGATAATGTCTACATGAAAATGTTGTTATGAGATGGGCATGTCATTAAGACATACTATTACATTCTCTTTGTAATGTTGTCATGAGATGGGCATGTCATTAAGACATACTATTACATTCTCTTTGTAATGTTGTCATGAGATGGGCATGTCATTAAGACATACTATTACATTCTCTTTGTAATGTCATGAGATGGGCATGTCATTAAGACATACTATTACATTCTCTTTGTAATGTCATGAGATGGGCATGTCAGTAAGACATACTATTACATTCTCTTTGTATGCAGTGTAATCATCATATTTGGCTCAAGACATAGAATTATGTAGATAATGGGCATTTATTTTAAAAAGTGGTTCGATAAAACATATTTAAGTGATCAAGGTATCAGATTAAATGTATTTTATGATAAAACCAATTGCCCTATACATGTACTGTTAGTCAGGAAGAAATGTAGTTCTATGGTGTTTTGAAGGGTAAATTATGGCATTTCCATTATGCAGAAGCTGTATAAGAAATGTGCTATAAAAACCACATAGCTCGTGTATTATAGAGCGTATTGTCTTGCTACCCCTATATCACCCACATTTCAAGACCAAGTTGTTCATATGAGACTTATCCAGTTTTGTTTCAGTGGTTATTGCGACAGAACTAAAACTGTAGACTATATACAAACCTTACCTTAATATCCGGTAAGTATAAAGACAGAATGATTATATATGTATATATATATATTGATATTCATAAATCTCATTTAATACACATTATGTATGTTGGATGCATTTGTTGGATATGAGTAAGTTGCGTTGTGCTATCCTCAGATTTGTAGATTGTGCACCTGTTTGCAAAATGTGCTGAAAAATTTGACCATTTCGGCTGTCTGCTAAACCTTTCATATTTTTGTGTTTTCATTAAATTGGTTGCATCATTTTAGGCAAATCGTTGCTTTGCAATGTTGCCTCAAATAGACGCACACAAAATAATTTGTGAATCCACATATTGCGCTGCACAATCTGCAGATTGCGCAGATCCAGCAAACGCACCCAACAGTATATATCGTGTGGATATGACATTAGTTACTGGTTTGACCTTGAGATTATAATATCCCAGAATGCCGAAGTTAAAAACGCACTCAATTGGGTGATGTACCCTTAATTACCGATAAAAGTAACTGTATCCCAGAAATATAAAAACACCGAAAATAAACTACATAAACCACAGCTGACTTGCACTTTATTAATTCTTCTCCCTATTTACACGTACAAGAACAGTATCATCTTCAGAACAAACCATCGTTTTACTGCATATCCGAGATATAAGTCACAGAATATGTTTATATGTAAAGCTAGGTTTATATCATATCGTTTTGTCACCACGATGACAAAGGCGATGGGTATGACAAAGGTCAAGGCTATGTCATATCGCAGGTGGTAGCATTTCAAAATAGGATAAGTTTGTTTTCATGTGGGAACTAAGTAATGCGAAGTAGTAATATGCTGTGATAAATTTACATGCTGCCTGTTGCAACCTGGTTGCAAGCATCAGTGACGATACCACCTCACGTAAACTCACTTTTACAAACATCGTTGTACAGCGTCTGTGCATTAGAATACTAGATGTAGACTTCTCATCTACAAAATCAAGAGTGCAGTTTTGAAAGAACTTAAGTTAGAGTTGTAGTAAACTGGTATTTAAACAAGAAAATTATAATATGCATGATGGCATACGGTGAAAACTATGCCATACCCTTATCTGTAGTTACCAAAGAATGTTGGTTTTGAATGAATATATATATGTAACTTTGTTCCATTTATATTAGGAAGTGTATTCATAACCAACTGCGATCACATCATGACAGTACAGACACAGTAGAACTCAATGATTTGTTACACATTTAAGCACTGCTATCAGTATCTGTAATAAATAATATAAAATTGAAGATATGAACAAACGGTCAGGCTCTGCAAGAAATTATGAAACTCAGTTTGCCTCAGCCTTGAACTAAACGTTTACAAGCACAGGATTGACAGGATTACTCTCGAGTATGGTGGTTTTGACATTAATAGCCGAGTAACGTAATCAGAGATCTCATCGAAACAAACAGCGTTCAAGCGTCATAAATAAAATTACTAGACAACAAGATGGGCGAGTCGAACATAAAGGACAGAGTTAACAGATCCTCTTAGTAAATCGATACCCTTCACATATATCGAACTAATAAGCCATACATGTGTGAGTGAAGAGCTTCATCAGACTAGATCTTTGAAAATGTTATTTTTAAGTCTTAGTCGGTTTACCTTTTTCTCAAAAGATTTCATTTCGCTAACTCCTTACACTGGGAGGGGGGCCACATTTGTAGACAGGGAGTTAGACTGGAGAACACAAGACATAAACAAAACCACAGATATGGAAAACCAAAGACTACACAAATCAAGCTGGTACTGTCCCTTACATGTCTATAATGATCTACTGAAGAGCCACCCAGGCCGCGGCCAGAGTCCCCACCACTGACTGCACTGTGCAGAACTACTGCATCGCCATCTAGTGGGAGTTGTCTGCGGAAGGTCGCTCATAGCAAAACAAGCCATAATGAGAAAAAAGTTAGCCGAAGTAAATGAAAAACAACCTAACATACAATGTATTTGTCAGTTGTTGGGCTGATCAATAATATTACGCATTGACATTTTCAATTTTGCGGCCTGCATGCGGGCACTTGCTTGTTACCCAACATGCCGTGTCTCCCCCCCCCCGAACAACGACAGACATTGTTCTTTGAATTCGAGCGGTTTCTGGAATCACAGCATGGAGACAGCAAGCGGGTTGAAGTACAAATGATTCGCGCAAACTGTGTGGGATAAATGCCAGGTAGTTGTACCACACCTGGCTTGTGACGATAGATTAACGGACCACATTTGTTCACGTTGCTCCGCGTTGCTGCTTTTTCTCACCAGAGGTGCTTAGACAACCTGGCAGGAACCAACAAGTTCACACCATAGTCCCACCGAGCTTGTATCACCAAGTTGTTTGTGTACTGATGATAGTGAATAAGTCAATACAAAAGCCACCACCTTCCCTGCGGCATTCTAAACAAAGTTTTGTTTTCCTTCATGTCTTCAGTTTGTATGAATCGAGTCGTCCAATCACTGTGCTGGAATCTGTGGGAGGCCAAACTCATCGACAGGAACGCCGTCCTGCAAACAGCATCACTCGTATTAGAACACAAAAGTTTACGAGAGAGAAAAATGCAATAAATAATAGCTCGGTGAAATTGTTTACTTTGGCCCTTGCTGTCCGTCACTAATAAAATTAACGTCCTGTACAAACTGTAAACTAATAGGGAATTTAGAACAAATAAAAACGCTAAGGATCTTTCACAGAAGAATCCCTGAAAGTTTGACATCTGAGATGGAAAGCGTCTAGGAGTACTTTCATAAGTTAATCATAACATACACACACCTACATGTGCAAGCTCAATCATAGCTATATATATAGTTTTTTTTGGACTACATTTCAGCGCAACAATTGTTAGTATGATTTTTAATTCATTTTTGGCTGCATCTATACAAAGCGCCTAAGCACAATCTTGCAATTTCCCAATATCTAAACATTTCTTATAGTTATCACACCCCACCCCCCGACTCACCTGACTGGCCTCTGAGGCTGCCCCAGGAACCCCAGTGGGGGCGCTGGGGGCCTTTGCTGCCTCGTCTAGATACGACACGTCTTCATCAAGCGCCATCTCATCGCCGAGAGCATCGAGTTCGGCTTCAAGATCATCCTCATCGACCTCCGGCATGCCGTAGCTCCGTCCCATGATCTCCTGGATCTCGCCGGCCTGTTCCGTCATGTCTTCAAGCTCGTCCTGGAGATCCTGCGCAACCAAATCACTCCAGAATGGTCTCAGTCCGTATATAGGTTGTTTATGGATGCAGCAGTGTTTTGTTGTTAAATGTTTTCATTTTATAGTTATAAATTGTTATTTACAATGGAAGCTACTGAATGAGAATTTATTTTAATAAAGTGATGGTTATTAATGTTATATATACATTTCAACGTATAAGTAATATTAAGTATGTACATTGATATAGGACCCAGTGGGTCCAATGATACACTGTCTACACTGCCTGGTCGGCATCTTTCACACGCCCGACTGGGAAGCAACTCTGGCCGCGTGGAGCGAGATCCAGTGGGTTAGAGACAGAGACCACCACTCTGTGAGATAGAGACCACCACTCTGTGAGACAGGTTACACATTTACCCCGTGTGGGATCTTTTCCTTCCCCTGGCATAGACACCAGATAGAAGCCATCAACGGCTTTTTAGTGTCTCTCTCGAAAGACACAGGAGGTGAACGAAATTGCCCAAGTTTTGAAATGATGACGTATAAATAAATAAAATTTATCGTGCAGAAGCTGCATAATCGAATTGGCCCAAGAATGGTTTCAATCCACTCATGATGAAATTACTGAAGAGCACATATTGCCTGCATGTGTAATAGACTTCTATTAAACGGACTGGCAATAATCATGAACAATGATTAGACCATTCCCACATTACAACAAACACAATGGCAGGGGGGCAAATGATTAGAGGAGCGTTTGGAAAATGAAAACATTATACTTCAGTTTGATTGCAAAGAACCGAGTTTACAAACTCTGTCTCAAGCCATAGATTTTGATATCTCTTCTTAACTATGAATGATAAGATGCCGCGTCTGTATACCTCGATTTGATCGATGTCCACGTGTTTGTATTCTCTCTTGAACTCCTTCACTCCTGTCTTCATGGCATCCACCTGTCAGGAGAACAACATGTGACTTACACAACAGTATACCATTTAATATACATGCTTTTATAAATAGCAAAGCTGGAGTTTTAAGCACTCGTTTACTATTATTCTGGGCAGTAAACTCAGTACAGTTAGTTTTCTCAAAAGTCATACAACAGACAATTGCAACAATAATAGTTTATCATTAAAAGGACATTGCATGAATGATTCAAATCTATCTGAAATTCAAGGAATTATCACATATTGATTTATTCATTATAAAAAAGTGAAAGTGTAAATAAAATGTGTAAAATACAGAGAACAATATATAAACACACACTAATTACTTTAATGTACTTTAATAATAAACTAACCTTATTATATACTCATGTCCTTCACTTAATGTGGTGACATGTCTAACAATTAGCACACACCAGTAGGTAAATAACTAGCTGCAAGACTTGAGGTGCACTACAAACAGAAGGAACCATCAGGACATCCATTAATCATAAACTAACCTAACAATTACCAAACATCAGTAGGTAACTTAGCAGCTACGAGACTTGCAGTGCAATATAAATAGATAAATCCATTAAAACGTTCACCAAATGACTGGCCAACATCAGTAGTTAAACAAATAGCTACTTGACGTGCATTGCAATACACATAGATAAAACTATTAGAGCAAAACAGTGTCACATTTTCATACATCCCAGATGAAAATCATTTCGGACATTTGTCAGACTGCGTATGGGGGAATTAAGATATCAGAACAAAGAAACACCTAAAAATGAAGGTAGTTCGGAGGAGACTTAGATGGGCAGGACATGTACAGAGAATGTAATCCAGCTCTATGAGGAATATGGTGAGATCAACAAAGACTGCACAGAGAGTAGAATAGAAGAGGGTGGCAGAAGGAAAAGAGGAAGACCAAAATCACGATGGTTTGTGCTTCAAAAAAGAACAAAAGTAAAGGTAAGTTCTTATATAGCGCAGTATCCAGTCCTCAGGACTGCTCAAAGCGCTTTACTCCCTGGCAGACCTGTTCAACCGAACACCATCTCGACTGGAAGCATTCAGCCACGCGCAAAGATTATCCACCATTGTCTATAGCCAGGTACTTATTCATACAGCTGAGTGAACTGAAGCAAAGTAGAGTAAAATAACCTGCCCAAGGTTCGACACCACCGCATAGGATTCGAATCCCGGGTTCTCTCAGTTGAGAGTCCGGAGATCTTACCACTGCGCTACTGCGCTCCAAAAGACCTTGAAAGGGCATAGGTGAACTGCTGACAGAAATGCAGTAAATCAAGACAGCGGAACAGACAAAAGTGTTGTAGCCTGAAAGGGATGAAGAAGTATATACCAGAGAGTATACAGCTGTACTATGGAAAGTTACAGTAATTTACAAACCTCTATTCACTGCCTCGGTTTTGTGCCACAGTTTGCAGCAGTTTTGGTTCACTCACCGTTGTTTTCGTGTCCTTCATCATCTGAATCGAGAAGTTTGACTGCTCGAGGTTGAATGACTGTTGATTCAACTGGTCCCTCTGTTGTTCATACCTGGAAACACAATTGCATGAAATATGATTCTACATTCCGCTGTCTTTATTTACTATATATTTGACTATTATAAGTTGACAAAGTTCAACTAAATTTGAATTTAGTGAACGATTTGGCAATGTACTTGTGACACTCCCTTTTATGAACTACTGAGCACTCCCTTTTATGAACTACTGAGCACTCCCTGTCTTTCAGATTTCATGTAGAGTAGCAGCACTTGGCATAGCGTTTAGAGTGTTAGACTTTCAATTGAGAGAATATTTGCGTATCTTCATGCATTAACTGCAGCATGGCTGAATGCTTTCCATAGAAGTTGAAGATCGATTGAATAGATCTGCCAGAGAGTAAAGAATAAAGTGTTAAGGACTGAATTTTGCACTACATATGAACGTACCTTTTTTTACATGTTTTGTTACAACTTAGAATGAACCAATTCTGTCCTTTGCTACTGCAAAGTCTTATACTTACATCCTCTTTTGTTTCAACACCCGTAGCGCCTTTTGTTTTACCATGTTCTACAACAAATATATTGTCAACTTCAAATGTTATAAATACTGATTTGAAAAAGCATGTTTGCAAAAGTATTATAGTTGCACAATCATACAAGAGCCCTGCTGATTTGCTTTGCTAACTATCAATGAAAATGTACTATGGATAGTTCCCTGTATTACAGACAGTAACCGTTCACAGTTAAATTTACTATCAGTAGTATTACATTGTGAAGTCAGCTATTGGTTGCATCGATCGGTGTATTGTTACATGATTACATTACCACTGGTGAGTACAAGTACTTAACATAAATTCACAATATTTTAAAACAAAATATCACTTGCACAGCAAAATAAGATTTCTTAATTTATCTAGACCATACCTTCGATGGACCATCCCGCATTTTCTTCATCTGATCTTTGTATTTGTTGAGTTCTTGGTCAAGACGTGAAATCTTCTTATCAATTGACTCACCACGACTGTCAATCTACAACATAATATAAACATGTAAATTGCAGTGATTGGTAAAAATTGTTTTATGGCATAACGATAATCATGCCATAGGCTCATGTTGGCAATCTTTTAGAATTTCAATTATGTACCAACTTTGGATATGGCTGTTGTTTACACTTAAGGTTTAGTGGCTAGTTACAAGCTGGGCTTGATTTATCCCATATCTGTCCTTTCCTTTGACTTTCCAATATTGATCGAATCTGTCCTTAAAGGCATTGGTTGTTGTGGCAGTTATAACATAATTTGATGTCATTCCAGTGTTTAACCACTCTTTGGCTGAAGAAACGTTGCCTGACTTGTAGCCTAGATCTTGATTTGAAGAGTTTTAGTTTCCCCGGAGTGAAGTAGTTTCTGCTATCTTGGAAGTATTGTCCATATTGAATATGTTCCTTCCCTGTTAGAAGTTTGTGGCATTCAATCAAACCTCTCAGGTGTCTCTGCTTTTTGGAATACAGCTTAAGTCTTTGAAGTCGTTCTTCATATGGCATGTGTTTAGTGCTTGGTACCAGCTGGGTGGTTTGCCTCTGTACTTTTTTGACTTGTATATCTTTAACAAGGTAGAGACTCCAGGCTTGTATACAGTATTCGGGGTGTGGCCGGACATATGCCTTATACAATAGACCAAAATTTTCAGCATCCAGATAGTAAAAACTCCTTTTGATGGATCTAAGCACAAACATCGATGTAGCTGCTGCTTTTGAGCATCGTAGAGATGGTTTCATACTGTTGGATGTCCACACACCTAGGTCTTTCTCCTTCTTGTCTTGTCTTGTCTTGGTTGAGTACTGGCCAACACTCCTTAGAAGTCATACGGTCAGGGTTGGGTGCGCATGCTGGTTGGATTATTAGTCATGTATCAAGGCGTGTCTGAATTTCTGTGGTTCTGTAATGTTGACTATTGCATCTGGTAGGGAATTCAAATTTTTTATGATTCGTATTGTTTCTATAGGAACATTTATAACAGTTCTTGCTGGTGTGAATAAAGTTGAATGCTTTGCTATTTAGATGCTGTGATATGCATCGTATAGGCTGGAGGAGGTTTTCGATAGGCAAGGATAGGTGACCATAGATGGCTTTGTGGAATATGGCGAGGCGTCTGTTTGTTTGTCTGGTTGCTAGTTGTTCTAGGTTTATTTTTTAACATTTCTGATATGCATCCAGTTTCTCTGGATGTATAATCGTTAGGACAAAAGCGAGCTGCCATTTCTATTTTGTTGATAAGGACCTGGGTGTGGGGGTCCCACACGGATGATGAATATTCTAGGAGTGGTCGGACAAGGGTTGTGTAGGCAGTTGTTTTGATGTTTTGGGGGCACGAGTAGCAATTCGCTTATTTATCCACAGTGTTTGGTTATGCTTTGATATTATTTTTCTTGGCATGTGAGAGTTCATTATTGAGTCAAGGACAGTTTGGAATTCTGCATACATTTCATCAACTGTGTTCATGGATGTATCCCTTGATACAAACTCGTTGCTCCATTTGAGAGCATGCCTGTTAGCTTTGTGGTACATGTATATTTTGGGTAGTTTTCCTTGATGACCATGGGCTTGCAGCTGTTTATAATTTTTGGGATGCCGTCGTGATCGCTTATTCCTGGTACTACTATAGATCTTTCAACAAGGTATTACTGTAGATCTTTCAACAAGGTATTACTGTAGATCTTTCAACAAAGTATTACTATAGATCTTTCAACAAGGGTGGGGTTAGTTGTGAAGATTACTAGGATGTCTCCATGATTGCTTATTCCTGGTACTACTATAGATCTTTCAACAAGGGTGGGGTTAGTTGTGAAGAACAAGTCCAAAGTGTTGTTTATTGCTAGTACTACTGTAGATCTTTCAACAAGGGTGGGGTTAGTTGTGAAGATTACTAGGATGTCTCCATGATTGCTTATTCCTGGTACTACTATAGATCTTTCAACAAGGGTGGGGTTAGTTGTGAAGATTACTAGGATGTCTCCATGATTGCTTATTCCTGGTACTACTATAGATCTTTCAACAAGGGTGGGGTTAGTTGTCAAGTCCAAAGTGTTGTTTATTGCTAGTACTACTGTAGATCTTTCAACAAGGGTGGGGTTAGTTGTGAAGATTACTAGGATGTCTCCATGATTGCTTATTCCTGGTACTACTATAGATCTTTCAACAAGGGTGGGGTTAGTTGTGAAGATTACTGGGATGTCTCCATGATTGCTTATTCCTGGTACTACTGTAGATCTTTCAACAAGGGTGGGGTTAGTTGTGAAGAACAAGTCCAAAGTGTTGTTTATTGCTAGTACTACTGTAGATCTTTCAACAAGGGTGGGGTTAGTTGTGAAGATTACTAGGATGTCTCCATGATTGCTTATTCCTGGTACTACTATAGATCTTTCAACAAGGGTGGGGTTAGTTGTGAAGAACAAGTCCAAAGTGTTGTTTATTGCTAGTACTACTATAGATCTTTCAACAAGGGTGGGGTTAGTTGTGAAGATTACTAGGATGTCTCCATGATTGCTTATTCCTGGTACTACTATAGATCTTTCAACAAGGGTGGGGTTAGTTGTAAAGAACAAGTCCAAAGTGTTGTTTATTGCTAGTACTACTGTAGATCTTTCAACAAGGGTGGGGTTAGTTGTGAAGATTACTAGGATGTCTCCATGATTGCTTATTCCTGGTACTACTATAGATCTTTCAACAAGGGTGGGGTTAGTTGTGAAGATTACTGGGATGTCTCCATGATTGCTTATTCCTGGTACTACTGTAGATCTTTCAACAAGGGTGGGGTTAGTTGTGAAGATTACTAGGATGTCTCCATGATTGCTTATTCCTGGTACTACTATAGATCTTTCAACAAGGGTGGGGTTAGTTGTGAAGTTGTGACTTAGTACTACATAGATCTTTCAACAAGGGTGGGGTTAGTTGTGAAGATTACTAGGATGTCTCCATGATTGCTTATTCCTGGTACTACTATAGATCTTTCAACAAGGGTGGGGTTAGTTGTGAAGAACAAGTCCAAAGTGTTGTTTATTGCTAGTACTACTATAGATCTTTCAACAAGGGTGGGGTTAGTTGTGAAGATTACTAGGATGTCTCCATGATTGCTTATTCCTGGTACTACTATAGATCTTTCAACAAGGGTGGGGTTAGTTGTAAAGAACAAGTCCAAAGTGTTGTTTATTGCTAGTACTACTGTAGATCTTTCAACAAGGGTGGGGTTAGTTGTGAAGATTACTAGGATGTCTCCATGATTGCTTATTCCTGGTACTACTATAGATCTTTCAACAAGGGTGGGGTTAGTTGTGAAGATTACTGGGATGTCTCCATGATTGCTTATTCCTGGTACTACTGTAGATCTTTCAACAAGGGTGGGGTTAGTTGTGAAGATTACTAGGATGTCTCCATGATCACTTATTCCTGGTACTACTATAGATCTTTCAACAAGGGTGGGGTTAGTTGTGAAGAACAAGTCCAAAGTGTTGTTTATTGCTAGTACTACTGTAGATCTTTCAACAAGGGTGGGGTTAGTTGTGAAGATTACTAGGATGTCTCCATGATTGCTTATTCCTGGTACTACTATAGATCTTTCAACAAGGGTGGGGTTAGTTGTGAAGATTACTGGGATGTCTCCATGATTGCTTATTCCTGGTACTACTGTAGATCTTTCAACAAGGGTGGGGTTAGTTGTGAAGAACAAGTCCAAAGTGTTGTTTATTGCTAGTACTACTGTAGATCTTTCAACAAGGGTGGGGTTAGTTGTGAAGATTACTAGGATGTCTCCATGATTGCTTATTCCTGGTACTACTATAGATCTTTCAACAAGGGTGGGGTTAGTTGTGAAGAACAAGTCCAAAGTGTTGTTTATTGCTAGTACTACTATAGATCTTTCAACACTAGGATGGATTGGGTACTACTATAGATCTTTCAACAAGGGTGGGGTTAGTTGTAAAGAACAAGTCCAAAGTGTTGTTTATTGCTAGTACTACTGTAGATCTTTCAACAAGGGTGGGGTGTGAAGTAGGATGTCTCCATGATTGCTTATTCCTGGTACTACTATAGATCTTTCAACAAGGGTGGGGTTAGTTGTGAAGATTACTGGGATGTCTCCGTGATTGCTTATTCCTGGTACTACTGTAGATCTTTCAACAAGGGTGGGGTTAGTTGTGAAGATTACTAGGATGTCTCCATGATCACTTATTCCTGGTACTACTATAGATCTTTCAACAAGGGTGGGGTTAGTTGTGAAGAACAAGTCCAAAGTGTTGTTTATTGCTAGTACTACTGTAGATCTTTCAACAAGGGTGGGGTTAGTTGTGAAGAACAAGTCCAAAGTGTTGTTTATTGCTAGTACTACTGTAGATCTTTCAACAAGGGTGGGGTTAGTTGTGAAGAACAAGTCTAAAGTGTTGTTTATTGCTAGTACTACTGTAGATCTTTCAACAAGGGTGGGGTTAGTTGTGAAGAACAAGTCCAAAGTGTTGTTTATTGCTAGTACTACTGTAGATCTTTCAACAAGGGTGGGGTTAGTTGTGAAGAACAAGTCCAAAGTGTTGTTTATTCCTGGTACTACTATAGATCTTTCAACAAGGGTGGGGTTAGTTGTGAAGAACAAGTCCAAAGTGTTGTTTATTCCTGGTACTACTATAGATCTTTCAACAAGGGTGGGGTTAGTTGTGAAGAACAAGTCTAAAGTGTTGCTTATTGCTAGTACTACTGTAGATCTTTCAACAAGGGTGGGGTTAGTTGTGAAGAACAAGTCCAAAGTCTTGTTTATTCTGGTGGGTTCGCGTACAATTTGCTCAGTCATTGGTAATTTCAAGTAGCATTTTGGATAAGCCGGGAGCAGCTCGACGTATCTGGCTTTGTCCTGAGTAGGTCCCAATCTATGTCAGGAAGGTTAATGTCTCCGCCTAGCCATATATGTTCTTTGTTTGAGCATTACATTTTTTCATGGATTCTCGTAGTTCATGCATTTATTTGTTTGTGTTACCAAATTGGGGTGATCTGTAGAATGCTCCTATTGTGATATCTTTCGATCCTTAAATTTTGATGGTGACCCAGATTATTTCACAATTGCTATCGAGGTATGTTCTGTGTGTTCCTATGAGGTCAGTCTTTAGAGCTATAGCTAGGTAGGACTTCTCCTTTTAAGCTGTCAAAGTCTCTGTCTTGTTGAATGATTGAATCATTGGAGGGGGACAGCTCACTGCTGTAAACTGAGCTGTCTAGGTGTGTTTCAGTGCATATAATTATGTCAGGGTTTTCAGGGATTGTCTCTTAGTAGGTGTTTCCTGAGTGTTTTTCTTAGTTCTACTTGTTTTACTTGGTCTAGTACTATTCGAGTTACTGCTTATGTTATTATTCCTTTGTTTGTATGGAGAAGAAGTGGCCAGAAGTGAGTTTAGTGGTTCACTGCAATCAGATGTGGACATGTCCGACAAGATATGTCCGACAAGATAGAGAATCTGTTTGTTAGCTCTATGGTTGAGTTTGAAAAAAGTGAACTTGCAAAATTAGGAAAACCACACTGGCGGCAAATCCAAGAGACTTGGCCGTTTTGGAGGGCATTATATGCAAATGTCGACATTCCCATGCAATCTACATGGTACCAAGTCCATGAATAGCAATAATCACAGCATGTCACTCGCTGGTCCCATCTTGCTGCTTTTCTGCAGATAGCACAAGGGAATTTTGGCTTGTATGGACCTGGGTTTGCGTTAAGATCACCAACTTGCATGAGGATTAAGATGGCAGCAAAGCATATTGGATGTTTTTGGTTTAAGGATGCTACCTTGTAAAAGTTTTTTTACTTCCATCCAGTTATGGTATTTGTGGATGCTGGGAAGTCCTTGTAATCAAAGTCTGGGGACATAAGTAGAGATAGCTAAGGATTGGCAGTTCTAGTCAAACTTTCACCATGGTTTTTCTCAGTTCTTCAGTTCTATCCTACATGTTAGTCCATGTGCATAGTAGCAGTATACAGATGGAACAACAGTTCATCTTGGATTTGAGCGTGGTAATCACAATATGTATAAAATCTCAATATTAAAGTATAAAATCACAGTAATTATTATTATATAATCACAGTCGATATAGTCAGTGGTCTTCAATGAAAAATTGCAGTAAATGTAAATAAGTTTTTATCAATATAAAGCTGCTGTAAAATATTACATAAAAATCAAGTTGGTACAATACGTCAAAGTAATAAAAATAATAATTGCTCTAATAAAAGTTGAGTATCTGTGTTTTTTTGTAGGCTGCAGTATTTTTAAATCTAACAGCCTAAAGGAGAGTGTGATTTTGTTATTTCTCCTCTGTACATTCGACAAGTATTGTCTCTTCATTATTACTAGTCATTGTGTACTTGTAGTTGGGTTATTACTAGTTATTGTGTACTTGTAGTGTGGGTTATTACTAGTCATCGTGTACTTGTAGTGTGGGTTATTACTAGTCATTGTGTACTTGTAGTGCGGATTATTACTATCCAAATGCATACACTCCTTTTCACAACGCATCTTCATAGACTGGAACAACCTTTCTCAGCAAACAGTGAACGCTGAAAACATCCTCTCCTTCAAAACAAAACTCGACAAAGAATTGAAGATGGACAGGTTTAAATTTTAATAAAAGCACAAAATAACAAGACAAGCCACGTTCTCAATATCAAAATACGATGCATAAAGGCGGGTGTACACAAGGCTGTAGCCTTACTTTAAAACCCGAGGCGAAGATCCAGGCAAGTTATCCAGGCAAGTTATTATATATTCGATATGTTTACAGTAGCAGAGACAAACAAGTCATGATAGCCATACAGACAGACAGGCAGTCATTATTAACAATGTTGTGACTTGTGAAGTTGTGTTTTGACAGAAATCAGGGTAAAACGAAATCAGACGGTTTCTGTGATTGAATTCCTCAAACAATTGTCTTAAACATACTTACGCCTGCAATACAATCAGTAAGATTCGGTGCAGGTCCCTTCGGCTTGCCTTTTCCGAAGAGTCGGTTCATTGTGGCTAAGCGTATTCCTAAAAACGACAAACTTACTAAATCCGAAACAATTTTAGTAGTGAGTAATACGAATAACGGCAGTGCGTAAATAGTCATGTGATTACTATTTATGTCGTAAACATACAAACAAAAGTGTGAAGCCTATTCAAATAAATATATTATCGTAATATGATTCCGACAAGTAGATATGATGATTTTTATTGATAGCTGTACTTAATTTGCTTTTAAATCTATGCTTACAATTTCGTTAGATTAATCGTAAACATAACCCGATTTTTGGTATATATTTTGTACCTTGTATAACGCAAACGGGCACATTTTGTTTTATTAAGACTGGGCAAACTAAATATTCCCTGAACATATACCAGCTTATTTATATCGTCATATAAATATGCATTGCAATAATGTGTTACAACACCAACATTGAGATACATTTCATATAATACAAAGTTTAGATACCCTGTTTAGTTTTATGTCGCTGAATTATTACTCATGTGACACCGGATATTACGGCGAAGCTCGTAATATGGACGCCAAATTTAATCGTGCAACTAGTCCTGTCTATAATTTGTAATATTTGGTGTGCCATTAATTCCATGATGGATTTCAAAGTATGTGCTGTTTTGCCAGCTGCGGGTTGTGGTCAAAGAATGGGTACAAACACACCTAAACAGTTTTCTTATTTGCTGGGTCGGCCCTTGATCAGTTATTGTTTGGAATCTTTTGAAAGGTACGCTTATCGGTAGACCTCAGTCTCGGATGATAGATACCATCCTCGCAAGCCAGGGTTGTTTGCTATGCTACACAAGCCCTCGCTGATCCCATACGCGAAGTGCCGAAGTTAGCTGAGTCAAACTAATAATTGACTTCACTCGTGAGAACAGCGCAAATACCCGCCCCAATTTGTCAGACGAGTAAACGATTTCTGCGAATCCCAATATATAATGACCAGTTCGCCCATTAACACGAGCAGCTGAGCGGTATTGTGTATTCGTATAATTGCTTCTACATCCTAAACATTGCATGTAACACGAGCCACGGTTGGTTGAAATTAGTTTTATTATGACCACCTGACCTGCCGCCAACCACTGATATAGTGAGCGATTTCATAGACTGAGCTTAAATTCAGAGTTTCGCAAAGCGATCAGCCAGGGGATACTGCTGGCTGGCACTGACGTAATCAGCAGCAGCGACCCCTGGCGAGCGAGGATGATAGATACTAGATAGGTCCGTAATGGCATAAAGGACCACATATCCTCTTCTGGCTTCTAGGCTGTGCTGCCTCTTACGCCAGCTCTAACATTTGTCGTCAGACTGTATGGTGGGCATACGTCTGACGAGTTGTTCCATGATAAGAGTGGGGCTGTGTAATATAGCTTAATAGGGTGGTTATTCCATAACTAGTCTAATTTTCTCTCAAAAGACTGCACTGAGACTGAGTGATGGAGCCTCAACCACAGACAGTGGGAGGCTATTCCATATGTCTGTGCATCAGTGTATAAATATTTTTTTTATGTATAGCCAACATTGTCCTTTAAATGTTTTTAGATGGTGCCCTCTCGTATATGATTCATTATCCCTCAAACTTATAAACTTTGATGACACTGCTGTGTCATATTTCTTTTAAATCTTAGATTTTTGCCTAGCACACAAGTACGAGAATGCTTTTAATCCTTTGGTTTTGTTGCGCCAATGAGCTTGGATTGTTTGAGGATATTGACGCTTAAGAAGTAATTTATTAATTATTATTATACATTTCAATCATGCCTCCTCCGAGGCGACGGTATGCCAGAGTTGGTAATTTCAGTCTTTGTAGAAGTTCATTATATTCAAGATCTTTGAAACCAGGAATTAATTCGTTTGCTGTACGCTGAAAATTTTCAAGAGCTGTATTATTTTTAATTAAGGACGGAGTCCATACTTGATTTGCATATTCAATATGTGGATGGACGAGAAATTTAAAACTCACTGAACAAGCAATGTTTTAATGTGTAATATTTTGGACTCAAAGACAACAATGGCTTCATCAAGTTCATGGTTTTTTGTGATGCTACCTCACATCACATGTAAACTGGAATTAGTGGTTTAAGTCAACAGCCAATCGTTTAAAAGTATAAGTGTTTTGTAAGACTTATGTCCAGCTCTACCGAGAACACTGGGCATTCTTTAGGTGTATACATAATACATATACCTGCCAACTTCTGACTTTAAAAAATCCTGTAGAATCAAGATTTATTGTGAATCTCGGCTTCATTGGACTTTGGAGGATGCAGAGGGGGGAGGTGCTGTTGGAGATATTTGTTTTTGTGAATCTCAACAGTTCAGTTCTGTCGGAACAGACATCGGAAGACCGGGTGCTGTTGGGGGTCTGAAGTAAAAATCAGACATTTAGTTTTCTTGACAACCCGGGCAACTTTCATCTTCTTGAGATTTTATTCGTTTCTGGGAGTCTGGGAGATTCACAACAAATCCAGGAAACTCCCGGGAAATCCGAAAGGGTTGGCACATATATATATATGTATATATATATACATCCCAAGACAGTGTAATATTTTATATATGTATGTGGGGTGTCATTAACTGTCTTGTTGCCATGGTTGCAGGGTTGCGTGGATAAGCGACATAGTCGTGACCGTCTCGCCAGAGAGTGTAGAGTCGATGCAGGATATTGTTTCCCGCTTCAATCACAAGAGGGTGATACTGGTCCCTGGGGCGTCTGTCAGACACAGATCCATCTACAATGGAGTTAAAGCCCTCAAGAAAGGTACCAGTAGTAATCTGAATAGCATGTAATATTTTTTAGTTCAACGCTGATTCCACAATCCAATGCCAATTAGATTTGTTGATGTCAAAATCTCTAGTGTATGAATAGTTTAGGTACTTAATATGTGTTGTCTGTTTCATAATAAAACCTATTCATCGTATTTTGTGTGAGCGATCCTCTTGCCCCTATTTCTCGCATTAATCCAACATTAAGGATGCATGGCACATTTGCCTGTTTTTTTTTCAAACAAGAAGCACTATAGATGAGTACACTTAATTAAAAAATCGTAATTTACTTTACTTGGATAACATGTGATTGTGAAAAGTTTCGAAGAGATCACAAAAATTTTTCTGTCGCCTTTTTATATAAATTTTTAATTCCGCTGAATCAAAATTAATTTATTACTTTGCCCAAAGTTTTCTTCAGATTAAAATAACAAACAGGTGTAAATTAACTACCATGATATAGTCAGTATTAAGTTTGTTTTTTTGCGAAATGAGGCAAGCAAAAAATGGAATCGCAAATGTCGCCTGAAGCAAGTATTTGTTATGGAAATCGTAAAGATAATACTGGGTTAAAAATAGACTGCATGCTCAATTAAAAAATATATCAAAAAGTTGTTTATGTAAAACTATTCAGTGCAGCTGAGATATAAAGTACTGTATGTTTAGTGTCTCCAGATGTTGTCATCATCCATGATGCCGTGCGACCATTTGTGGACGAAGATACGTTAAGAGAGGTAGTTCTGGCTGCACGAGAATACGGGGTGAGTGGTTGGAGGGGCAAAACTTTATCTTGAGACCCGTCCACCCGTCATTTGGATGGGTAAATTTTGATTTTGGATGGGTTGAAATTTTAATTTGGATGGAAATTTGAGGAGCAAAAAAACTTATTCGTTATTGCCTGTCACTGTTATTTCTCTCCATTATGCATTAAAAATGGATTGTATGTGTACGCGGAGATGTGCGTATCTACCGGGACATTTTTAGACTGGTAAAAATGTGATCCTGCATAAAGGCATGTGGGGGGTATGTCAGGATCACATTGGTTTCTCGAAATGTGATCTCGTGAAGAATTGAACATAAATTATATAATCATGCTTCCTTGCATAGGTTGCAGTATTTCTGTGTTTCTTTGATTTCTGCCTTGCCCGTTGTTGGAGTTATCTTGTGTGACTTAACGTCTTTTTATTTCAGAGTTCCGGGGCTGTCAGACCTCTTGTCTCCACAGTGATAGCGACAGATCTGGATGGTTTCCTAGACCATTCCCTTGACCGGTCAAAGTATCGGTCAAGTGAGATGCCCCAAGCATTCTGCTACAACGTTCTGTGTGAAGCTTATCAGAAGGTAATGCACAAGCATAATTCTAGTTATATTAAAAGGTTGTTTACAATTACAAATATTTACCTACTCATACTAAGGGGGAGAGAGTCAAAGCCTGCATACTGTGTTGGCAGCAGGTGAATTGCAAAGCTGTACAGGTTGCAGAGACCGCTGTAAATGTTTGTTAATATTATTGTGAAAGTTAAATTTTATATGTCCTTTGCATGTCGAAAGACTGGTGCATACATATGACTGTCAGTTTGGAAAAGTATTGACATTTTAAGTACTGTTATTCGGGAGAGAGGGAGGATTAGTCTGCTCTCTACAAATATAGGTAAATATCGACATTTTTAGCCGACACCGAATGTCATTGGCGTAACATCACCGTTGATCAATTCATGATTTGGTATATTTTGGCTAATCATCACTTGCAAAACTTTGACAGCCCAACATTTAACTTGTTTCTGCGATGTTTTACCTGGTTGTGTAAGTATTAATTTTGTATCTCTTTTGCAGGCCACTGATTATGACTTTGACTACGGGACAGAGTGTTTACATCTCGTCAACAAATACACCGAAGCCCGGACCAGGCTTATTGAAGGCCCTGAACACTTGTGGAAGGTAATCATCTTAGAAAATGATGCTCACAGGAAGAGAGTTTCCTGCAATTTCTCCATGTACAAATAGTTGGCTTGATGTGCAAAAGGGGTTATATTTATGGTTATAATTAGGGTTTGGTTGAAGGTTAGAGTTAGGTTGAAGGTACTTTTGACAACATTTACACCAGGTGTTTATAGGCATCTGTACACAGAGGGGCTGCACAAAACACTCTCCTGTCCATAGTGGGTACATGGCACAAACTCTGATACAGAAAATCAAATTCAGACGTCAACTGTCTCATTCCTCCAGCAATGTTCATGTCGACTTCTCTATACAGTCACATCAAATTATCAATGAAAACATTGTTGTTGTTATTTACTTTTTTCAGTGGTTGAATTTAGTAGTCAGGCATTCCCTAGGTGGCACCACAAGTTCCAAATACTGTAAAGGACTAAAAGTGATAACTGCGGCCCTTGATTTGTTGCTTCGTGGGATGGTATAAGCTCGTTATTATTTGAATTTTGTAGCATTCTAGTTATTTAAGATCCTGTTTGTCATTTGAATTGGTGTTTGTCACAAAAAGACTCCTTCTGTACGTCAGGTGACATACAAGAAGGACATGTTTGCTCTGGAGGGATTACTCAAAGGTTAGTCGCTTATTACTTTTAGTGATCAGTATGTAACTATTGACAGTTATTATTATAATTTGTTTATAATTTATGTGTTTTTAACTATGAACGGCACTTTATATTTTATAGGTTCTCTCTGTGTGTTGTAGTTTGTCTTGCTAATTAGTCAAATCGTAACAATGTTAACTGTTTTTATTAGTCACAGTAATCAGTATTACATTATGAGGGTATCTCTGGACTAAATCTGCATGGAAAGTCTTATCATTGATGTCAAGTGTAAAGACCCCTGAGTATATTCTTATGGTGAATATGAATTTTTTACTAAAGTTTATTATTTTAAAATTTGTACTCTGCTGCAGATCTGTGGCAACATTACAACTAAAAAATTTTGTCTTCTGCAAACATCCATCCAAAGTCGTAGTAAGTTGAATATGAAGGTTTTCTTGTTTCAGAGCAGGAAAACTCTGTCGGCATATCCTCTGCGATCCCAGTTGATTTAAGGGACTGTATCATGACAGCAGTGTCAGCTCGGTGCATTAAGGTAAAACAGATTAAAGGGCCTAGTACACGTGTTCAGTGTTCTGTAAACCTCAACGGAAAGTGAGAAAATAAAAATCTAATTGGAATAACACAGGGTCATACACAAATACGGCGGTAATCAGCCGAGCTGTAAAACTGATACTATCGAGAATCCAAACAAAAGCGATTTTCAAAAGTTTAATGGATGGTAAATTTACTCAATGACCAATCAGCACTGTAGTCTGTAAATTTGCACATGTACCGAGATAGGGATGTCAGTGAAAATTTGTAATTGCAGATTCATTGTTTTATATTTTCTGTTTTTAAAACTTGGCTTAATTTGAGCTTCCACAAAGTGTTCATGTGACTGGGAACGTTTCACAATTTGCATATACTGCGCTACGTGTAGTAGCAAACTACCGCCGGAATACTGCCTTCCATCGAGGTTTACCATTACTGATGACATGTATACTTGGGTCTTTACTCTGTGGAATATTGGAAACTATAATCACTCTGATTTATGCAAAACCCTGCAACCAAGGACTGGTTTATAACACTTATAACTTAAAACTCTACCATTATGATTAACACTAGTACAAATAGAGTGTCATTTAATTCCATGTATAACTTTTATTACGTGCTTTGCTAGAAGCATAGCTGAATACTTCCCTGATGAATTTTATTGTAACGTAAATTTCACAGGGACATTCATTATTACGCCTGATGGTCACATTACTGCATACAAAAAACAATAAGATAAAACTATAGAAACCGATAAATCATATAATGAACTTATTTGGCAACAGATTGAGAGAGAGTGGTTGTGTTGAAACAATACTATAACTTGTAAATGAATTACTTTCACCTACCACAAGCGCAAGATCATGTTCTGTGTGTAAACCACACTACCACATTTCATGCATCGATGTCGTGTGACAGAAACAAACATAAAATGTTTTCTCTCAGGTGTGCACAGTTGAAGACATCGCAAGCGCACCAAAGGAAATAAACAACTTTGTGTTTGCAACAACATCCGACTGCATTGAATCCTGCCGGAGCTTCTTTGATGCAACGCTACAGAAACTGATCAAACTGAACCGAGGAGGAGCACTTGTGTGTGTTCTCAGTCACAGTGAAGCATCTGTCGAAGGAGGCAACTGTAACGTAGAGTTTCCGAGAATTGTGATGTCAACGTCGAGAGAGGCAAGGCCACATGGCGTTTGTGTCAATGGGATAGTTTGTCAGGCAAGTTTGCGTGATGCACATATCATTGTCAGTGTTATGTCTGTCAGAATAATATTTGTTTCTTTTTATATAACCTCATGTTTGGATGGGTAGTTAGGACAGATTTTAATTTTTATTGTATTCCTGCAGGTTTAATATTTTAAGCTATGTGGACATATGCCATCTCCAAATATGTACTGTACACTTAATAATATATCAAAGTATCGATGTATTGTGATAGTAGATGCCACAAGTTCAATCAATAGTAAGTTTAACTATTGACAGTTCTCATAAAAAATGATGTGTACTTTTGGTAGTAACAATAGCTGCCAAAACAAATCACCATGGTTACTTGTGCCACACAAATAATAAACATGTTTTCTTTTTAATTTAATTTTATAAGTTTACTTTTTACTGACCTCAACTTCAACAAACTTTGACCATAGCCACATCATTCAGCGATTCATCATTTAGAATCTACTTCCACCAACTCCATATGATGGTGACACCCATAAATTATGGTTTGGAACTCGTTTATCTGGGTATTTACTATTCACAGATACCATCGCAATAGTATCACAATAGTTATGGCACTATCGCAATAGTAATAAAGCTATTGCAATACCGTCGCAATAGTAAAACTATCCCCTAAAGTCAACACTACGAGATACAGTGTTTTGTTGGTAAATGTCTAACAATTTATACTCTGTTTACAGGATGGAGATCATCGACAGGAAGCGAGTGAGATCATAGCGAGTTTGGTGTTTGACAGAAACTTTGTCTTCAGTGGGCAAGTGCTGGTTGTATGATGAGATTATTAAAGCTGTATTGCCTAGGTGAAGAGACAGACATGTCAACAAAACACACTACAAAGTAGGCTTAATATATACTGTCTTATTCACATGTATAGGAAATACTTAGAAAAAGTGAACAATTTTACAGTGCAAATAGTTTTACAGAACTAGGGTAATTTTAACTGCATGGTTGGAAAAGAACAGTTGCCGAGTAGCATTCCAGCCTTTTTGCTGTTTGTGAAGATATTGTATACTGCACGTTTTTTATACATATGTGTCTTAAGTCTAATGTAAGATTAGCATTTATAATAATGAATGTGTCAATTGTGACCTTTTATAGCTGTCTCAACATCGTGACATTTACATAATATTATAAGTACTTTAAAATAATTTGTTTTACACTATACAGTTGTTATTGTTAACTGATGTTGCTTTTAAAACGATATTGTCAGTGTCAATACACAGAAATCATCCTGTCTCTACAGCCGTTTGCTGAATTATTTGTACTTTGTCCCACTTGCTATCTTCGTCAGTTTTTATTATAGGAACCAGTTGCACCCACCCAACATCAAAGTTGAGTTCCATAAACTTTCAGTTAGCCCGTCTGCCTCAGCCACTAACCGTTGTTTACTTTTTGAACGTTTTATATATTATTTGAAAATTTCATTTACACAACAATTCAAAATGGGAGCAATGTATCCGGCTTGTTAAAAGCAATTTGTCAGGCAGTCTACCTTCAACATATTTATTCAGGTATTAAAAACATTATATATTAATAAACACAAATAAATGTGAAACAGATAAGGTTGTTTTAAATTGGCTTTGAATTAGGTAACATAAATGAGATGGTGACATACAATAAACCTTGCTATGCCTTTAACTTTGTAACAAATTTCCCGTTACAAAGTTAAAGGCCTTCTCAAAGTATTGAAAGTTATGACACCTCAAAACATCAATAGTTGACACTACTGACAGCTGTTTAAAAACCTGGGCAATTCATTCACCACATTTTGCCTGTGTCTTTCAGAATAGATACTATAAACTATGGGTCCCTTCTCTCTGGTGTTTACGCTAGGTGAGGTAATATGTATCATTTGGGGAAATGTAAAACACCTGTCGTGTACTAACAGATCCAACTGTCTCAAGCTACAAAAACTCAGCGCCTTCTAGGCAAATACTGGCACTATATAAGATCACAATATTATTACTGCACAGAATCAACGTCATTCAACCTCAGAATCCCTTCTCGCCTACATGAAACTGGGCTACATTGACCTGTCCTCGTCAGCTAAATCCCACAAGACATCTTTGAAAAATACACATGGAATCATTTACACATTTTTATTTGCTTTCAGCTAAAAAAAAGGGTTACATTCCATGCTAAGCAAAACCACGGCAAGATAATTTAGTTCAATGTAACTGGCAGTTTAGACAATGTTCATAATAACATAATGAAACAACAAGTGAAATGGACATAACACATTTTAATGAAAAGTTCATCTCTTGCATATTATTGTCTCTACCAGTTATAAATTAATATCAGTCATTGCCGTAGGATGTCCACCACTCTTGAATCGTCATCACTCTTTAATTAAGATTATCTCCATCACTCATGAATCATCATCACTCTTTAATTAAGATTATCTCCATCACTCATGAATCATGATCTATCCACTCTTGAATACTGCTTTGGGATACACATATTATATGTCGACTTTTATTTGAAACATTTGGCATTTACAAAATTGCAGTTTTGCAATATAATACAGTTATGGCACATAAACAATAATAACGCAAAACAAACACCAATAAAAGCATTTTTACATTCATCAATCATAATATGACCGTCTCATGAACCATGATCTGTCCATATCTCATGAATCATGATCTGTCCATCTCTCGTGAATCATGATCTGTCCATATCTGATGAATCATGATCTGTCATCTCACGAATGGTGATCTGTCCATATCTCGTCAACCATGATCAGTCCATCTCTAATGAAACACGACTTGTCCACCAATGTTGAATCATGTCCATTGCTCTTGACCTGTGATCAGTAAAAAGGCGCATTGTCCGTGTTGACCGTTGTTTAGTCGACCTCCTCAATGGTCGGGCCACTGCTAGACCCGCCGCCAGGGGCAGCACCCTCTGCTCCGGGCATACCCCCCGGCATACTGCCTGTAGATTGGTACAAATTGGTGACGATTGGCATGCAGACTTTCTCGAGTTCCTTTTGTTGGTGTTCAAACTCGTCTTTCTCCGCCGTCTGTAAGAAGTGAACGTAATATTTTAGGACAATATCAACTATTTGTTTGAAATAACTTCAATTATTGTACCACATTAAAGGAATGAGATTACTTTGACTATGTACGAGCGGTGTGGGTTAACATTTAACACCTCCGTGTCTACATTCAATCAGTAGATCAGAACAAGCAGGGCCTGGCGTCAGACGTTGGATTGCAGCTACGCAATTCCAATGAGACCCAATAGTTCCGCACCCTCAACCATGCAGCGTCAACGAGGCTGTTTTAATATAGGCGAAACATAATTTGCAACCCGCACATTCTTATCAGACACACTTAGATAACACAGTTAAGATTTTTTTATAGCTATCACACCAAAGTAATAGCCCCTAGTTCAAGACGCATATTGTAGTGGAACACGTTTTTATGACTTCCATCTAGACCACGTACATAGAACCGTCATTGTTCTACAGCGGATGTCTTACCTGGTTGCTGTCGAGCCAAGAGATTACTTCGTTGCACTTGTCGGTGATCTTCTTACGGTCCTCCTCACTCAGCTTATCCTTCAACTTGTCGTCCTCGACAGTCGACTTCATGTTGTAGGCGTAGCTCTCGAGCGCGTTCTTCGCCAGGATGCGTTCGCGTTGTTGCTCGTCATCGTTCTTGTACTTCTCCGCGTCCTGCACCATGCGCTCGATGTCGTCCTTGCTCAGACGACCCTTGTCGTTGGTGATGGTGATCTTGTTCTCGCGTCCGGTGCTCTTGTCTGTCGCCGTCACATTCAGGATGCCGTTGGCGTCGATGTCGAAGGTGACCTCGATCTGCGGAACTCCGCGGGGCGCCGGGGGGATGTTGGACAGCTCAAACTTGCCGAGCAAGTTGTTGTCCTTGGTCATGGCTCGCTCGCCCTCGTACACCTGGATGAGCACGCCGGGCTGGTTGTCCGAGTAGGTCGTGAACGTCTGCGTCTGTTTGGTCGGGATCGTCGTGTTGCGCTTGATGAGACTCGTCATCACACCGCCGGCCGTCTCGATGCCGAGGGACAGCGGCGACACGTCGAGCAGCAGCAGGTCTTGGACGGCCTCCGACTTGTCGCCGTGCAGAATCGCTGCCTGCACAGCAGCTCCGTACGCGACGGCCTCGTCAGGGTTGATGGACTTGTTGAGTTCTTTGCCGTTGAAGAAGTCTTGCAGAAGTTTCTGGATCTTCGGGATACGGGTCGATCCGCCAACCAGAACAATCTCGTTGATGCTAGCCTTGTCGAGCTTCGAATCTCTCAGGGCCTTTTCCACCGGCTCCAAAGTGCCGCGGAACAAATCTGCGTTGAGCTCTTCGAAACGGGCTCGGGTGATCGTTGTGTAGAAGTCAATACCTTCGTACAGCGAGTCGATCTCGATGCTGGCCTGCGTGCTGCTTGACAGTGTGCGTTTTGCACGTTCGCACGCCGTCCGCAGACGTCGCACAGCACGCTTGTTGTCGGTAATGTCCTTCTTGTTCTTTCGCCGGAACTCCTGCACGAAGTGGTTGACGAGACGCGAGTCGAAGTCTTCGCCTCCCAAGTGAGTGTCACCAGCCGTCGACTTTACCTCAAAGATGCCGTCCTCGATGGTCAGGATGGACACGTCGAATGTGCCGCCGCCCAAGTCAAAGATGAGCACGTTGCGCTCACCGCCGACCTTCTTGTCAAGGCCGTACGCGATGGCTGCAGCCGTCGGCTCGTTGATGATTCGTAGGACGTTGATGCCTGAGATGGTGCCGGCGTCCTTCGTCGCCTGGCGCTGTGAGTCGTTGAAGTAGGCAGGCACTGTCACTACCGCGTCGGTTACCGTCTGCAATACAAACAACATACACATCTATGTCAACTGAACAACAGTAAATGTTCTCCCTGTATGACGCGGTTACGGTTACTGAAACCAAAAAGTGCAGATAAATTCATATCTACCAGTCTGACTGTACCAATATCTAGTTATGCTTAGACTAATTGTAAAACTTCTTTGACAATGTGTTATTTATCTGTCAGACCTAAGAGTTTATACATTGCAGGAACATATCTTTGTGGGTAATACAAGGGATTCTGGTTTCGTTTTCAATTTTGAAACTATTTGTTTTGTGTAGATACGGTGGCAATTAACTGCGCACAGAACGCGGTGTACAACATAAAGCAACTGTTGGTAACACACTTACCATGCCAAGGTAGGCTTCAACTGTTGGTAACACACCTACCATGCCAAGGTAACACACCTACCATGCCAATGTAGGCTTCAACTGTTGGTAACACACCTACCATGCCAAGGTAGGCTTCAACTGTTGGTAACACACCTACCACGCCAAGGTAGGCTTCAACTGTTGGTAACACACCTACCATGCCAAGGTAGGTTTCAACTGTTGGTAACACACTTACCACGCCAAGGTAGGCTTCGGCTGTTTCCTTCATCTTGTTGAGAACCATGGAAGAGATTTCCTCAGGGAAGAACAATTTCTTCTCACCCTTGTATTCTACACGGATCTTCGGCTTGCTGCTCTCGTTAGCAACTTCAAACGGCCAGTGTTTGATGTCTGACTGGACGGCGTGTTCGTCGAAGCGCCGCCCGATCAGTCGCTTGGCATCAAACACTGTGTTGCTGGGATTCATGGCCACTTGGTTCTTGGCTGCGTCTCCAATGAGGCGCTCCGAGTCCGTGAACGCCACATAACTGGGCGTCGTGCGGTTGCCCTGGTCGTTGGCGATGATTTCCACCTTGCCGTGCTGGAAGACGCCCACACACGAGTAGGTGGTGCCGAGATCAATACCGATTGCTGGTGCTTTAGGCATTCTGAGTCTGGAAACAGATCATATGGTAATGAACTAAGCATCACCTGGTTAGTCTATAATCTATATAATTATACAATTTATAGTACAGCTGTTATGGCAAGGCAAAAACACTGAACACGGAGGTACTGTGTACATAGTAGAGAGTGTCTGCAAGCATACCGATCTCGGTTCCCTTCCCTATCCCTAACGCGCTGTACGTACTGCGTCATCGCTTGTTGTGTTTATGCGATCGGTTAAGTGTCGATCGGATAGGTAAATCAGGGGTGATCGGTAAGCGCAATCCCTATCCATTTTACGTTCAAATAATGGATGTATCAAAGTAAACAATATGACAGCATTGTACATACAACTGTTTTTGACTGATTAGCCGCCTCGTTTTAATTGCAGTTGTGTTTAATGCATCAGAAAAAAAAGATTTGTTAAGACCTGTCTCAGCATGGAATACATAACGGTAGGGGCACAAATCGTGCGTGCAATCGTTTTTGTTGTTTTCACAAAACATTATCAAATTCTTCCGTAAGATATCTATGTGCTAAATCTCTCACACATATTCCGTTAAATTTGTGCAAACTTACGAAAATCAAAATCTTGTAAAAGGCGCTAAAACCGCGCATCCTATCTTCGCTGTGATGTGCTTTTGTACATAATTCCAAAATGATTTAGATGCATTATTTATGGTCTGTCTATTTGAGCTTGTGATTAGGACCACATATCCAGCTGAAAAAGGCATAAATGTACGATACGTTGGCGAGTGAAACGCCGTGATGCAGACACTCCTGACTGTTACCTATCTCCAACAATCGACACCGATTGCGGAACGCGTTAGGGATAGGAAAGGGAATCGAGATCGGTATGCTTGCAATGCAGACACTCTAATACTGGGTTGAAGACCCGCACGAGGGACGTCAGCGTACGTTTTCAGTAAAACTTGGCTCTCAACATTCGGGATTGTGTTGTGGGACCAGATTCTAAAAAATTAACAAGATTTGATATGGTTTTTGCCATGTACAGCAGAAACCAATTTAACACATATATAAATTTATATAAGTGCATGCCTAGCTATAACGTACAGTGCAAGAAACAGCTATACTTTATGAGCATACTAACATACCATTTAGGATGTCTGAGACCATTTTAACGCATGCATTTTATGTTGTTTCTTGCATAGTCTTGGTTGTGGGCCCGAAGGCATTGCATTACCATATTAAGCACTACCAGCAGGCCGGCAACTATAAATTATAGTCCCTACAGGGCCTATGCTGCCTAGGCCTATATTTATCTAGACCGACGTCCACCGATGTCGACTGCATATATCTCACAGGCTACACGAGTACACGATAGAGAATAATTAATTGAAACCGTGAATATTATTACGGCCTTACTAATATTGCACAGTAACATATAGATGTATACGAAATATCATTAATTTTACTATACCTGTTTGTTGTGTAATGTTCTACACCCCCTAGACGAATACGTTGACGTTTCCTTTACCCCCACTGCGTTGGATCTCTACTGCTTACTGACACCGGCAGCAGAGCGGTGCTTATATACCAGCGCCGCGGTAACATACGATCATAGCTTCGCGAACGTTCCACAGGCCATGTAGACTAACATGAATCAGCCAGTTACTATTTATAAACGACTGGTGCTCGTCTGGTATGTTCTACCAACATCCCGTCGAACTCGCTGCTGTGTCATAATATATGGATTGGGTAATTGCGGCTAAATTGGCCATTTAAATATTATTGATATGTCAATTAAGTGTGGTCGGGAATGCTAAAAAGACTGGAGAGTATATATAGGCTGTCGACCTTCGTGAATTCGATGTGAACCTCGCGGTGAATACATTTTGTGATTGTTACCGACGTCAGGGGGCACCACTGATTTCTTTCCATCCCCCCGTCTCCCGCTCCCCGTCCGACTCCCCGTTATCCATGCCATTCTCCCCTCCTTATGCCCCCCTCTCCCCGTCCCCTCCCTCGTCCTCCCCCGCTGCTCCCTGTCACTCTCCACTCCTAATCCCTCGTCTTAGCACTCCCTTCACCACCTCTACCTTTCATCGCCGTCCCTTTATTCCTTCTCCCATCTTCCCTTCCCCTCTATCTCTCCCCTTCATATCCCCACCCCTAACCTCCCCACGCCCTCTTATTATAATCATGAACTGTTCTCAACTGAAACTGTCTAGTAGGCCCTACATGTATATGTGCCTAATATATAACTTAAAATATAAATTTTAATTAAATTAAAACACGATGTGGTAGGAGGTATCCTCTCCCTTCTGGGAATATCAGTGAACCAAAATATCGACAAAGTATATTCGATATTAGATCAAGACCCAGAATAAGACGTTATGTCATGTGGCCGGTTGTTTCAATTGTTCAGTCTTAAACAAGACAACGTGTAGGGGAAGGCAGTGTTAGCTGAACCATTTTGCTTTATTTTTAATACCTACTGCAAAATTATATTCATAAGTCAAAACTGTGCTTACTCACCATAAACTATGATTACTTGTAGATCTTTAGCGACAAATAAACGGTGTCTAATATAATAGTTAACAAGATGTAGCTAATTCAAAGAGGGCTGGTCAGGTGGCTCAACTAGCACTATGAGTGGGGTAAGTTGAGCCACAGTGGGCAAATGCAACAATCGCTGACAAACTCAATATGCGTAATTAATAAGTCAACACACTTATTTAAGATACCATTAAAGGCCCTTAAACGATGTCCCGATTTACCAATTTTTACGAACACATGAACTCGATCTATGATGTACTTTCCAGTAAAGCAACACACATCTTCTTTCCTTAACATACTTAACTACACCCCCCTCGTATGGCTCAACTAGCCCCATTTCGACATTAAGTTTATTATAATGAATTTCTCATTAATACATGAATCAAAGAAAAATAAATTGCTTACTAATGCATAGGTATATACAACGGCAAGAACAATGAAGTATGGTGACGTGCTTTGATTATTTACACACAAGATATTAATCACAATCATAAAAGTTTCGTTAAACATAAACAAATGTACGGTTAGCTCTTATTTTCGAACTATTGTGACAAATGTCACATAGTGCATGTCAACCATGGTCTAATAACATGTTCTATCATTACGTGGAACCAAACAAATGCCGCCGCTGTAGTTTTCTGAGACACCTGGGTGGCTCAACTAACCCAGTGGCTCAACTAATACTACCTTCCCCTTCCTACAGAATTTTTGAACACAGTGAATCAGTCATCAACCGATGCGTAGCGTAATCATAATTAACATATATATATATATATTCCCTGAACCATATTCGTCCAATGCAAAGAACACATCTGCATTGTGTTGTCGAGCGTTAACAATGCAAGCAGTAGGGTCTATTGGCCCTACGGACCTACAGATTAATGAAGCCGTACGAAGAACATGAGAGACCGGAGGTCGGGCTACATTCTGTGTCCGTCTAGCGATTAATGTTGTCAGTTGACACCAAAGGTTAGACCCGACATGCATGATCAGTCCAAGTAAGCGCACGGAGCGAACAGAAGGTTTCAGGAGCGACGATTATATGCCACAGCCACGCTACTTGTAAGTGAACAGGCCTAGCTTCACCGCCAGATATTTAATAAGATGTAACACGATTGCCACCCAGAGAATTAACTCTAGGTGGCAGGTGGACAAGGAAGCCCTTTGGCTTATCGAGAGTCCGACCCTTTATCTATGTGTATCCCGCCCTTCTGAGGTATGTGTCGATTTTATTTTTAAACATATTCACGCTACTAGCACCCACACAATTAGCAGATAATCTGTTCCATTCATTTACAGTCCTTTGTGAAAATGAGAACTTTCTTATATCTAATCTCCTTTGCTAATGTAACTTCATGTCCTATAGTCCTTCTATCTTTAACTGAAAAAAAATATTTCTATCAATATTTTCATAACCATTCATTATTTTAAACACTTCTATCTGATCTCCTCTCAATCTCCTGGTCTCTAGTGTTGTTAAACCACATTCTTTTAGGCGAAGTTCACAACTAAGATCCCTCAGTGTTGGTATCATTTTAGTCGCCCTCTGTACTCTTTCTAGCATATATGTCCTTCCTGCGATATGGCCTCCACGCTTGTATAAAATATTGTAAATGAGACCTCACTATTGTTTTGTACAGCGGTATTATTAGCTCTTTTTCCTTATACGTTAGGTTTCGCCTAATTAATCCAAGGATTTTATTTCCCTTTGAAGCTGCAATTCCGCACTGCTCTGAAACCTTCATATTAGCACTAATGGTTAACCCTGTCATTTTCTTTTACAGTAGTACTTAGTACAGTACCCCCCATTGTATACTCTACCTCTTCGTTCCCATGTCCTGCGTGGAGGCATTTACATTTCCCAAAATTGAACAGCATTTGTCACTTTTCAGACCATTTGATCAATTTGTCAAAATCATCTTGTGAATGCTGTCTATCTCCATCACTTTTAATCCTTCTAAACACTTTTGTATCATCCGCAAATTTCAACACATTGCTATATATTTCTTAAGCAGTAATCTTTGATGTGGTACTTTGTCGAAAGCTTTTTGAAAATCTAAGTAGACGATATCTACTGATAATCCCTCATCTACCCACTTACTGATGTCTTCCAAAAAACATAACATATTTGTTAAGCATGATCTCACTTTAAAAAAACCATGTTGAGATGGGTTTATCAAGTTATGTTTAACAAGAAAATCCACCATGTGATCTTTAATTAAAGTCTTTCTAATAATTTGCAAATCACTGATGTTAAACTCACTGGTCTATAGTTCTCCGACTTGTTTCTCGAACTTTTCTTTAATAACGGTATAATGTTTGCCTCTTTCCATTCTAAAGGAACCACTCCCTCTTCTAATGACAAATTGAAAACTGTTGCAAGCGGTACGCTAATTTGTTCTACAATTTCCAATAGTAGTTTGGGCGGAATCCCATCCACTCCAGGTGATTTATTATCCTTCATAGCCCTTATTTTCTTAGCTACCATTTCCGGGGTTACAATTAATTGTCCTAAATAGTCTGAATCTGCCCCCTTGAACTTAGCCTCTGGTACTGGCAGTGAACTAATATCTTCTGTGGTAAACACTGAACTAAAGTACTCATTCAGGTGTTCTGCCATTAAGAATCCCTCTGATATTATAGGCGTACTGCTCAAGTATTAAGGGAACCACAGACACACTGCTATAAAAAATTGTAAAAGATAAGTATAGTTGACATAAAGTGTGCATAATATAAATTTGTGCATTTTCAGAATAAAAAATCATCCCTAACAATCCCACTGCGTGTCTGCTGCACTTGTGATTTTAGTCACGAACAATAAATCGGTTGTTTTTCTCTAAAAAATCAATGACTGGTGAATAAATTATCATAATCTGTGCATTGCTTTTGCCAGCGCCTAGAGCTTCTTTGACCCTGACGACGCTGTGACGCAACGAATGACCATTTTCTTGTATAAGAATTTGGCAGTTCATGATAGTATGTTGGTTTCTCATATTCCCTTGTTACACTTGTAGCAACAGTTAGACTGCTATACAGTACACCATGCGAACGTCAACAGTTTAGTAGTTACTGCGCCAAAACAAATTCGGCGACACAAACTAGTGTAATACCAATATTTTCAGTTTGGCGACAGGCAAATTGGGAAGAATAAGCTTTGGTGACATCAGCCGTTCCAATTTAAATGCTTGCTAATGGTCGTTTTATTAACTCTTGGATACATAAAATTGTACCCAAACAGGTCTTCGATTCCCTTTAATCTTGGACAATTTCCATTAAAAAACTGTCCACATTGAACCTTTAAATTAATTATGGCTATAAACTAGTGTAACCACCACATTAATCAGATGAAAAAGCCAAAGCACACTTGATCCCTTTATTCACTTCATGCCAACAGGCAATACCTCGACTTTGGTAACAATACATGAGATTCCATAAATCACAAACCAACAAGTTCCGTATAACAAACATTTCTTTCAACACTGTTTTTCTAACAGCCTTTTCAATCATGATCTGTAAATGTTGCATCACTCGCAATCAGCATTTTAATTTAATTCACCTTCAGTGGTGGGCTAACCAAAGTCTACCACAACCACTGCTGCCAGTGGACTATTCAATATTTAAGTTACTTTTAAATATATAAATAAAAAACTTTTCGCATCGGGCAAATACAGTGAAAGAACAGGTGAAAAACTAACAATTAGTTGAAGGACTCATCGAAGATCCTGCCAACCCTGATAATTATTAGAGTATGCCAAGTGCTGGAAGAAGAACAAAGTTGATATTGTTTCGTCCCACGATCTGTCCAATGTAGAACCATGACCTGTGGTCACTCAAAGGAGCACTGACCCTGCTGGCAGACAGCAGGCCATAGTTTAGTCGACCTCCTCGATGGTTGGGCCACCGGCAGACCCGTCAGCAGGAGCGGCACCATCTCCTCCAGGCATGCCGCCTGGCATGCCGCCCGGCATACCACCTGGCATGCCACCCGGCATACCACCTGTAGACTGGTACAAGTTGGTGATGATCGGCATGCAGACTTTCTCGAGTTCCTTCTGGTGATGTTCAAACTCTTCTTTCTCGGCCGTCTGTAAAGTAAAGTAAATTTATTTCCTCACTCAGCCAGATGATATAGAATATAATTCAAGAGTAATATAAAGATTATACAGTGCATTCAATTACAATAGCTTCAGGTTGATGACTTCCGTAAATTAAATTGTACCAATATAAGAGAATTCACAAGTCAATATCTTACAATGTATAATTGGATTTAAACCCTAATTAATGTCAATTATAAAGCAGTAAACATTAGTTACACACAAAAAGCAAATAAACATGATAAGCACAGACACAATGGCAGATGTTTGCAGTCATTGCATACATAACATTATTTTCTATGAAACAAATATTGTTGTTCCAGTCAGATCAGCAACTCTGGTGATTATATATAATTATTATTCTGATCATGAAAGGTATACATGCATCCTTTATCAATGTTTGACTTACAGTAACCGCCTGCTATAGAAATTGTATAATTAATACTTGAAGTTCTGCAAATTAGTTTTGTAGTAATGAAAGTGGTTCCCATATTAACCACACTAACTGAAAGGGAGTCACCTTCACATTTACACACATAAATGTTTCAGTTTGTAAAATGACTAGCTATGATCTCAAAACCACTTGACGCAAGACATATTTACCCACTCGCTAACAAAAAAGAACTAATCTTACAGTGACTGCTTCACCACATCATCATATCCCAAGAAAATAACACAGCAGCAGTCTATGTAATTACCTGGTTGTTGTCGAGCCAAGAGATGACCTCGTTGCATTTGTCGGTGATCTTCTTACGGTCCTCCTCACTCAGCTTATCCTTCAACTTGTCGTCCTCGGCAGTCGACTTCATGTTGTAGGCGTAGCTCTCGAGCGCATTCTTCGCCTGGATGCGTTCGCGTTGTTGCTCGTCATCGTTCTTGTACTTCTCCGCATCCTGCACCATGCGCTCGATGTCGTCCTTGCTTAGGCGACCTGCATGTCACAAACATTAAACAGTTGTCAAAGATGCATGATATCAGTCGGTATCACATATAATGTTATACTATTTTCAGGCAGTGGACACTACCATTAGGCAATATAAAATTTATTGTTGGTTTCTCATCAGTATGTTTTTTGAAATAAATGTGGGTGCATATTTTGGTAAAATTGCTGTTATCGACTATTAAAATGTGGCTATTCTCATCAATCAACAACATACGGTGTGCGCCGAGGATTATCTGCAAGTGGCAAATTCACAAATACATTTGGCCTCTGACAAATCTATTGTGTTGCGCCGGAAGATATATTTACGTATTTGAACATTCTACGAAAAAATACAATAAAATGAAAAGTTCGGAATATGTTTGAGTCTAGTTTTCATTACCACGTAGCTGAAATGTATAGCTACATTTGTCACACTGCATGCATGAATATACAACCGCTCAATAATGATTTTGTCACTGGGCAAACTTCGGTTTCTACTTTACCCTGTGATCTGACGTTCATGAAGAATAGTCTAATATATATACTCCATAATTTTGTCTGTACTCATTAGGCTATATACATGGCTACATTTCTCTAATTGGACATTGATGCATACAACCACTCAGAAATTAGCTAGTAGTAGGGTGAACAAAATTAGTTATTTGCATTTACTTTTAATAAATTTTAAAGTTATATGTTCATGATTATTTGATGTTATGCAAATATAATCACTGCATAATAATAACAGGTCTTTTTGCTAACAAAATGATAGTTCAAACATATTTCTACGATTAGTATTAGCAAAGTTGTGATTTTTTAAAAGCACCCCTACAAATAACTCCAAATAGTGTACACTGTGGAAGTTTACTATTGGTCACCTGTAGGGTTAAAAAAGCATTAATTCTGCCCTGGTAACTATTACTGAATGCCAAGAATCATAGCAAAATCAATGTTCTGAAACGGCGGTTCAGTCCAAGGAAGGCAACCATCATGAAACCACATATGGCTTTATGACAAGCAAACCATAAAGGCATTCATCATAACCACCAGCTGTTTAACTATCAACACAATCGACGTACCCTTGTCGTTGGTGATGGTGATCTTGTTCTCGCGTCCGGTGCTCTTGTCTGTCGCCGTCACATTCAGGATGCCGTTGGCGTCGATGTCGAAGGTGACCTCGATCTGTGGCACTCCGCGGGGCGCCGGGGGGATGTTGGACAGCTCAAACTTGCCGAGCAGGTTGTTGTCCTTGGTCATGGCTCGCTCGCCCTCGTACACCTGGATAAGCACGCCGGGCTGGTTGTCCGAGTAGGTTGTGAACGTCTGCGTCTGTTTGGTCGGGATCGTCGTGTTGCGCTTGATGAGACTCGTCATCACACCGCCGGCTGTCTCGATGCCAAGGGACAGCGGTGTCACGTCGAGCAGCAGCAGGTCTTGGACGGCCTCAGACTTGTCGCCATGCAGAATCGCTGCCTGCACACCTGCACGAACAAACACAGATGTATAATAACAATTTCACTGCTTTTCTCTGCACCATAAATCCGGCAATTATTACGATTAATAAAAACATACTCGTTCAAATAAAGTTGTTAAGTAAATCAGTTTAATATCTGTTTCTGCAAGTTTTCAAAAATATAATTTAGTAAAGGCGTTTTCAAAAATATTTGTCAACAAGTGTGGTTACTGTCATGTAAGTTATAATTTATAATAGAGCAATCCTATAGTACTTACAAGCTCCGTACGCGACGGCCTCGTCAGGGTTGATGGACTTGTTGAGTTCTTTGCCGTTGAAGAAGTCTTGCAGAAGTTTCTGGATCTTGGGGATACGGGTCGATCCACCAACCAGAACAATCTCGTTGATGCTTGCCTTGTCGAGCTTCGAATCTCTCAAGGCCTTTTCCACCGGCTCCAAAGTGCCACGGAACAGATCCGCGTTGAGCTCCTCAAAGCGGGCACGGGTGATTGTCGTGTAGAAATCAACACCCTCGTACAGGGAGTCGATCTCGATGCTTGCCTGCGTGCTGCTTGACAGTGTGCGTTTTGCACGTTCGCATGCTGTGCGCAGACGTCGCACGGCACGCTTGTTGTCGGTAATGTCTTTCTTGTTCTTTCGCTTGAACTCCTGCACGAAGTGGTTGACGAGACGCGAGTCGAAGTCTTCGCCTCCCAAGTGAGTGTCGCCAGCCGTCGACTTTACCTCAAAGATGCCGTCCTCGATGGTCAGGATGGACACGTCAAATGTGCCGCCACCTAAGTCAAAGATAAGCACGTTGCGCTCACCACCGACCTTCTTGTCAAGGCCGTACGCGATGGCTGCAGCCGTCGGCTCATTGATGATTCGTAGGACGTTGAGGCCTGAGATGGTGCCGGCGTCTTTCGTTGCCTGGCGCTGAGAGTCGTTGAAGTAGGCAGGCACTGTGACAACTGCACTGATGACAGTCTGGAAGAGTCACAAGACAACGTCTTAGAACAACCCTAAGTAAGCCAAGTGCTGTAGGTCATAGAACCATTCCAATGCACTGACCGCTGTTGCCAAGTACACAAACCCTCATTGACATGTTTATTTCGGAGGAAATCTTGTCATTTCCCCATTATGTGTAGTATGACAACCATCATATAAATTACTTTGGTTAACATTTCCTTAAAATCTTTTAGGTCTTGCATACAAATTTCTGGAAATATTGCCGCAGTGATTGTGTGAATTATTGTATTGCCATACTTTGCAAACAGAATGAGAAATAAAGTTATTTTGTATATATTTTAGGTAAATAATGCATAGCTCGAAATACCTGGAATTTAAAGAAAAATTATATCATGGAAATTGTGCTAGTGGTAAAATGTGAGATGTATATTTTTCACTCAACAACATTACTTATTTGTTGCTCGTTAGAATAGCGTAAAAATGTCAAAGGTACTCAAATTATGAATTTGCAAAAATTACTGTGTGACTGTTTATATTCTGAACATGCAGTCCATCTTATCACCAGCAGTGATAGAAATATGCCAGAATATATACTAGTCCGCTGGACAAGTAAGTTTTGAAATCTACTTGTCCGCCAAAATTTTAACTTGTCCGAGTGGTTGTCAAGCAGAATCGAAGCTTCGGAAAAAAACGTAAGAAAGTCAGTCTTATTTTTATGACAACACAATGTTCCTGCTGTTTCGTTGCATGTACATCTGAGTGACTTGTGATCAAAAACACAATTTTATTTAATATTTTGCAGTCCATTATCATTCATTCAATATTGAAAGTAGCTACATTACATGATTTATACCAATATTTTAGTGATGCTGATATGAATGCCTTTATTAATAACAAATAATTATTACGATGATAGGAATGAGACAATTGTTTTCATTGCTATTTGTTATAATGTTGCAAATACTTTTTACGCTTATAATGTATGTATACAGTATATATTAATATAACACTGCTGTAAATTTTTGGCACCAGTTTGTTATTGAAGATGCCACTCAACCATCAGGAACACGACCAATGCAAAGCCAGGAAATGTCTCAAAAAAGTATAATAAACTATATAATCTGATATTATTTTGTTAAACCTCTACGAACTTCAGTATTAAAAAAATCCTGTATTTAACAAACGAAGATAATATTCAATTGATCATCAGCAAACAAACGCATATTTTTCCTAAATGTTATATTACCATTTCAATGATAAAAAAGTTTTAACGGTGACCGAATTACATTTACAGATTTAGCTACGTTCCAACGTTGCTGCTGCACGCAGACCGCCATAGTTGGCGGAAGCCGACATGACAACGGCAGTTGGCACCCCGTCCCCAGTGTGTCTTGCATAATTCGGCTTCGAAAACTCACAATTCATGGTTAAAATAAACGTTACATACACTTTTGAAATTTCATTAATATTCCATTTATCAACAACCACCATAGATTTACCGGAGCCAGTTTCGAAAATTGTCACCAATCTGGATTGGCTAACGTTTGATGACTTGGAACACTGCCGAGCGCGCATGGGTTAGGCGTAATAATAGTTAAAACTATAATTATTGAAATAACAGGTAGCGATACAAATTCTACTATTTCCAAAGTTCATCAAATATGATCCGTGAGTGAAAGCAAGCTGTACTTCGGCCAAACTGAACGATTTTATGAAATATAGCCTCGATCAATGATGGCTGATGTGGAGTCTGTCCTACGCGTAGAACAGAGCTAGGTCGGTGCCAGACCTGGGGCGGAAGTACTCGAGTACATTTTTGAAGTACTCGTACTCGTAAAATTTATGGGTCATGTACTCGTACTCATTGTACTCAGATTTTACGAGTACATTGCGAGTACATCTGAGTACTTTCTCAATATATACTGGGAACAATTAATTTATTTGCAGCTATAAAATCAAACTTTCCTGAAATATTTAAATGCTCAACTATTTTTTTAAATACTTCGTTATTTCACATAGAATGCCACCTTGCCATCCCTACACATAGTACATCCTCATTCTCTGATAGCCATGAGTCCATGACTATGATACCCTAACATGGCAACAGGCAGAATCTTTCCCCAGTCAGAAACACCCTGTTAAGCAAACAATAATTGTAGGCTATCAGTTCAGGCCATAAAACAGTTTAATCAAGCCACCAGGATGTCCATAAAGAGCCAACTACTAGTAGCAGTTAACCCACCTGTTAGACGGGGAATGCATTTAATGTAGTCTGGAGACCATGCCACTTGGCACTGGCAGACAGTGCTAACTGCTAAGAACAAGAACTGCCAGTCTTCCTCTGCAGAAGTAAGGTGGCTCAAGTCAGATGTCACCCTACACTAATATAATCGATGCCAACTTAGTGTGACACCAGTGAAGCCATGTGGCATGATAGTCTAGGTCAGAGAGAACACACACTGAGGGAGCAGAGATAAGAGAAATGCTAAACAAAGACATGTAGCCAGTGGGATGCCAGGTAACAAATCCTCCTGTTGGTTGCTTTGTTTTACATGTTTAACCTGGAGACAACCAGCAAAGTTCAAATGATTGGCTGGGGGTATCCACTAGTCAGTCTCTTTTACCCACTCATTTGTGATCATTAAAGACAGATATCAACTTGATTGGCTAAGTTTTTTCTCTCAAATGTCAATCGTACTTTATGATTGGTTTACGTGTGCCTAGTTGGTCGGTGACTCAATATTGCCCCTAGATATATCATGACAGTGATACCACATGCCTACATTGCAGAGATCCACTAAATTGTCGATTTTATGATACGTTATTATTTTATATTTACAAAAATGTACTTGTACTCGTGAGAATGTACTCGTACTCAGCTTTTAGCAATGTACTCGTCCATCGTCAAAGTACTCGTACTCATAAAAATGTACTCGGGCCCCAGGTCTGGTCGGTGCGCTCAGCGGATGGCCCTGTTAACACAGACACTAAACTCAGTCGAACCCTGACCAGTATACATACCATGCCAAGGTAGGCTTCGGCTGTTTCCTTCATCTTGTTGAGAATCATGGAAGAAACTTCCTCAGGGAAGAACAATTTCTTCTCACCCTTGTATTCTACACGGATCTTCGGCTTGCCGTTATCATTGGCCACTTCAAACGGCCAGTGTTTGATGTCTGACTGGACGGCGTGTTCGTCGAAGCGCCGCCCGATCAGTCGCTTGGCATCAAACACTGTGTTGCTGGGATTCATGGCCACTTGGTTCTTGGCTGCGTCTCCAATGAGGCGCTCCGAGTCCGTGAACGCCACATAACTGGGCGTCGTGCGGTTGCCCTGATCGTTGGCGATGATTTCCACCTTGCCGTGCTGGAAGACGCCCACACACGAGTAGGTGGTGCCGAGATCAATACCGATTGCTGGTGCTTTCGCCATTTTGAACCTAGAAGTAAGATGATGTGAATTTTAATTAAGATTATTTGGGACATGAGCAATGCTACAAATTCAGCATTTTGTTGATAATCCTCAAATCAATACATGTTAAACAACTGGATGAGATTTAGGGGAGAGCCAATTCTTTAGTGTTGAGAAGAAATTTTGATGTATGTAAACCTAATCAGTGCAGCAAGGTTATCAGTGACTTAATGGTGAATTGAAAATAGAACATAAAATCAATTTAAGTCAAACTGTAACTGAAAATGATCAGTCAGGGGAAGTGTCAGAGGAATTTTTGCAAACATTTGGCAGCCAATAGCATTGTTTTTCTCCTGTGATTTCTAGAAAAAAAACGTGGTCGGCATGCAGTTATGTAAAGCGTAACTCTACGATAGCTTGGTGATTCAATGTCTATCTCTATCCTAGGACTGTCTAGACCTACATTCGAATTATGCGAATAGCTTTAAGTTGGAAAGAAACACTGCTAAAATGCAGTCATTTTAGAATAAACACATTTCGTTCATGACTCATGGCAATTTCTGAACAGTCTATTGTTGGTATATTCACTAGCTAGTAGCTACTGCGAGAAGTATTATCCTAGCATATTTGGGAGGAATTACCATTCGTGATTATGGAATTGGACCGATTTCAATACTCAACATGGCCGCATCATTCATGAAGATGGCGATATAAATATTATACGAGCCAACTTTTTAAAATCCACGTTTTCTTCTGGCATACCATATAATATATAAAATTACCAATTATATAAAAACTGGTTCAAATGATACCTAGAATTGTTTTAATGTGTGAAGTGTATTGCGCAATAGATTGTCTGAAACGAAGCCATGCGAGGCCAATTCAGTTCTTTGTTCACGGGGGCCGCGTGGTCAGGTGAATTGCCAATTGGCATCGCCATTAAATGATTGATTGATCGGGCGTCGCCGTCGGTCGGAATTTTACAATTACCGTCTCAAGTCAATTGCACTTTACCACGCCCCAGTCTGTGTGCTTTAAAACCTAGATCAATGTTCGTAAATATAATGTACATAATACATATGTTACCTTTCTCAATTTCTGTCTCCCACTGGCCGCTTTTACCGAACCTTCCTGCTTCTCGACCCCGGCGTAAAAGGCAGATTTATAAGGCTTGATGTGGGTGGAGTCTGAAAGCCGGACCTGGCCTCGGACTGTCATCTTTTCGGGAATGGTTTGTCTATTGTCATGTTGTCATGTTTCTCTTATGGTATTACTGTTAGACGCATTCTAACCATATTTATTAAGTACGCTGTGCCATTACATTAACGTGCGACTTTATTTAAATTTTATGACCACCATGCACACTTTCCATTGATAAATAAAAGTAATACAATCATTGCAATTGTGAAAATTGATCCACTGTCACTTCGGACAGGGGAGACTCATTCTCTGAATACAGATCGAGTCTTGCCTGGTGGTTCAGTTATGTATAAGTAACTTGTCCTAAACACAGGTGTTCCCCCAGGGGTGTGCTTTGTCCCATCTTCTTTTTTCAGTGTACACAAATGAGATAATGTGTAATGATAATGTTCTAAAGCTTATAAACTATGCTGATGACATGGCACTTACTGCATGACATAAAGATGAGTATTCACTCTCACAGTATTACCAGTATGTTGAACTGCTTGTATCATGGTTTGGTAACAGTTTTCTTGAGCTCAATGCCCAGAAAACACAGGATATGTGTTTAGGACATGGTCGATTTAAAGTAGCATCGCATCCTCTGTCTCGAGCACTGGTGATCAATTAAAGAGCAAACAGTGGAAAGAGTGTCCACTTTTAAATATCTTGGTACTGTTGTTGATGACAATCTTACTTTCTCTAACAATGTAGACTACATACACAAAAAGGCACATCAACGCATGGTTTAATTTGCCACGGAAACTAAGGAGCTTTAGTGTCAGCGCAGAGATTCTGCAGATGGTATACATGTCATTAATTGAAAATGTGCTCTCTTTTAACATAGTGTCATGGTATGGAACTTTAACTGCCAAGGACAAAACAAAACTGGCTCGGGTGGTCAACAATGTGATATTTATCTGCAGATTTTAAGAAGGAAATAAATATTTTGTTCCTTAATTCGGCCATAAACATACTTAATTCTAAGCCTGAACCTGCGGTTATATTCCACGTCATTGTCTAATATGCAATTGTGTGTGTGTGTGTGTGTGCGTGCGTGCGCGCGCGCGCGCGCGTGTATGCATGGGGAGTTTGAAACTTAATGTACTGTACTTCCAAACATATGTAATGTGTATATAATGTTTATATGTGTATATGTCCTAAAACAGTGTGAGCCCAAGCAATCGTCTAGTGAAAGATTGACATTTAGAAACAAAATGACACACAAATTAATCAGTAAGGTCGGTGTAATAGATTTTAGCAAGAGCGCCTAGTAGTAAATTAATTATTGGCTTCCTGGACAATATCGCATACTATTTAAGATCTGTACCATTACATATCAGGCACTGACCATTTATAGCAACCATTTTATTTGCATTCATTGCTTACTCCTGTAAGAAAACCTATCCAGCTTCGATCATCTAGTTCTGACCTACTTTTTGTTCCTAGAGTCAACATTAACATTGGAACTAGAGCTTTTTTTTGCTGCACCAACTCTTTAGAATATGCTCCCTCTTAGTGTTAGATCAGTTGAAAAAATTACACAATTCCGTCGTCATTTAAAAACTTATCTTTACAACCTTGCTTATCCATCGTAGCTCCCTAGCACCTTGACTCATTTATTGACAACTGGAAAACTACTTATGGATTTTGAAATTGACCAATCCTTTTGAGCTTGGTTTCCAAGGATTTAGGCGCAATAGAAGTTATCTTATTATTATTATTAGTTCTCCCCGCCAGTAAAATAAAATATAGACGTTCTATGTCGTCTAGGGACAATGCAATATACACAATTTGGGTAATGATTCCTTAATAATAAGGACACCTGCATTAAAATAAGTGTCCTAGCCAATGAATACAACTTAGGCGTATATCTCATCATTATTAATATATTTGTGTTATATTTTACACTATAATACTATATTATAGAGAGGCATAGCAATAGGATCTCCGGATCCATCTCCGGTATATTTCTCAACGATCTTGGTTGACCAATCAGTGCGAGCGTGCGAGGGTGGGTACCAGGATGTTCCAGAAGATCTTCTAGAATGTTCGAACGGCTCGTTGCTACCCACAACCGCCGTTCTGAATCACAAGATCACGCGAAAATGATGTAGAAGGCGTGAATGAACTTGACGTCATGCTTCCGGTTTTCAAATCACCACGTGGGCGACGTTGTCGTTGTCGTTACTAAACGAAAAAGGGAACGAAACTCGTTTGGTCTTTTGAATATGATGAATGTGTACCACAAACAATTGCAGTCTTAGGCTTAGCCAAACTACTAACTAAGCGTGATCCCGGACGTCACTTGAAAACGGGAGGTGTGTGTGTGTGTGTTTGTGTGTGTGTGTGTGTGTGTGTGTGTGTGTGTGTGTGTGTGCGTGCGTGCGGGGGCAATTTCTCTGCGCGGCAGACATGGTTCTGCCCCCCACATTAAATGTGAGCGTGAATGGCGAGTGGAAATGTAAATTTTATGAGACAATGTGTATTTTTGTTGACTGGGAAACATTATCCAAAGCACCCCATCCCATCTTCAGATGTCATAATTTCAGCAGAGACAGCGAAGAGAAGCTGGAGATGGTAAATTGACAGGAGCGTCGCCATGTAAAAATACAAATTTTCAACAGCACTGTTTGTCATGAGTTCACAGCCGAGACAGCAGTGGAGAAGCTGAAGTTACAGCGGCGCAGCGGCGAAACAATTTCAACAGCACTCGCCCCCGTCTTCCGATGTCACAGTCGAGCCAACCGAGACAGGGCAGCCACAAGGAAGATGTGAAGCTATGCGAAAATAACATTTTTCAGTGGTGCTGAAGCTCCGTTAGCCCCTCCCAATATGAATTTCGTTCCCGCGTCACTGCGCCAGACATAACATCGGAATAGGGGTGCTGTTGAAACATTTCTGCGCGGCAGACATGGTTCTGCCCCCCACATTAAATGTGAGCGTGAATGGCGAGTGGAAATGTAAATTTTATGAGACAATGTGTATTTTTGTTGACTGTAAAATGTATGTGCAATTGAAGACATGGTTCTGCCCCCCACATTAAATGTGAGCGTGAATGGCGAGTGGAAATGTAAATTTTATGAGACAATGTGTATTTTTGTTGACTGTAAAATGTATGTGCAGTTGAATACATGGTTCTGCCCCCCACATTAAATGTGAGCGTGAATGGCGAGTGGAAATGTAAATTTTATGAGACAATGTGTATTTTTGTTGACTGTAAAATGTATGTGCAATTGAAGGGTAGACATCGTTTTCTGCCCCCCTCCAGTAATAGGCGGCGTGGTTGGGAAACATTATCCAAAGCACCCCATCCCATCTTCAGATGTCATAATTTCAGCAGAGACAGCGAAGAGAAGCTGGAGATGGTAAATTGACAGGAGCGTCGCCATGTAAAAATACAAATTTTCAACAGCACTGTCCCCCCGTGTTTGTCATGAGTTCACAGCCGAGACAGCAGTGGAGAAGCTGAAGTTACAGCGGCGCAGCGGCGAAACAATTTCAACAGCACTCGCCCCCCCCCCCCCCCCGTCTTCCGATGTCACAGTCGAGCCAACCGAGACAGGGCAGCCACAAGGAAGATGTGAAGCTATGCAAAAATAACATTTTTCAGTGGTGCTGAAGCTCCGTTAGCCCCTCCCAATATGAATTTCGTTCCCGCGTCACTGCGCCAGACATAACATCGGAATAGGGGTGCTGTTGAAACATTTCTGCGATTATGTTGTCCGCGTGTTTTTATGCCTGTCGTTGCAACTGCTGTCTCGACTACTCGAGCAGACTGGTTAGACAAAAACGTACGTGTCTTCGGTTTCCTTTGTGTGATCGCTGAATGCAGCGACAGCTAGGCTGCAAAGTGCACCGCCCCGTCATACACACGCGAACTGTCTGTCACATGTTAGAGGATGGTACGTTAGGCCAGCCTGTTCTACCATACATGGCAGTGCTTTACGTAACGTGGTTCAGCACAGCAGCCTGCACGTGAAGTGTTTGCAGTTTACCATGTTTCGGAACGCACCTTTCATTGTGTTATTATTGGTCGTGAATATATATATAGGGCTATTACTAAGTTCTCATTATAAATTAATTATAAGTAACACATAGTGGCATATTTCCTCTCATAGCCTATTTCGTATGCTGACACGTCAAAGGCGTGTATTAAAATAATACACGCCTACGACAACAAGATGAACTACACCCGGAGGTACCGTCATATCGACTCATTGACTCGTCTGGACTCGTTTTTCCGTGTTATTTATTACAGTAAGACCCACACAATGACCTGGCGCCAGCGTGTGGGTGACGCCAGCGTGTTTATAGCCATTGGCAGTTGGCGACCCATTGGCAGTCAGCAAGTACAGGCGAGTTTTCTATAACGTTCGTGTTGGAGGTTTCGTTATCGTTAGGGACTCAGACATGCCAACTTTTTGGTTGAAACCCGTAATTTTTACTTGGAATTCCAACTAAATTCCTGTAATATTTTATGCGCCTATTCCGATCGAGTCTATCAGGCTACGAAATGTAATTTTATATAAATGTATATATATAGGAATCTCGCTTTGCGATCACCTCGGTAATACGCAATTAAGGTCACTCTAGGATAGTCCAGAAATATGTATGTAACAATAAATAATAAGAAAAAATAATCTTGCTCATATAGTTACGTCACCATTCAGGTTCACTTCTGCCCAGTCCCGAGTGTAACCTTATTAGTAAGCTTCCACTATTATACACAACAAATACGCTGCATTGCATCAAATATATAATTTTCTCCTTGACGGCTAAACCGTTGTCATTCGTTTTATAGTATGTGACGAAGACAAGAACACTCGTACGTTATCATGATATTTCAATTTGACGCAAATCCATATTAAAACAGGATACTTCCGTGTTCCTAACCAAATGCAATACATCCGTATTGTAAATGCATATATGGGAGATCTGTACGTTGTGATAGTTATTTTTCGACAGAGAAAGTTAGTAGCGTTGCAGTAGCCTCAAGGTACTAACTATACTGTTCAACACTGGGTCATCCGAACACAATATCGACTTCTATGGGAAGCATTCAGCCGCGCAGTTACTGTGCGAGGTAACGCCGGGGGCTAGGAACAAGCGTTCGAATAAACGTATTTTATTTTGAGTAGTTACACATCAGTCCAATGAGTTTAGTCATGCTGCGTGCAAAGAGACCCCGATGACGATGAAATGGTTATACATAAATAACCAGTTGGGCTGTCGCGAGTTGACTACAATAATAGCTTGCGTCCGCAAAACATTACATTGAGCACACTGTTTTCTTTGTGGCTTTAGATGCAGACCTTATAAACTAATGAGGGTATATTATAATCTCAAGCATACATACACGTGCATGCCATATAATCGGCTTTGCCTATACCGACAGCTTTACAAGAAACGACGTCACTCAGATCTCTCTCCCCCTCTCTCTCTCTCCCCTCTCTCCCTCAATATGCAGTGTATTTATATATATATATATATATATATACATATATATATTTATTCATACATATATAATATTATATTACACACACATATATATATTATATATATATATAATATATGTACGGATCAATATATTATATATATATATATATATATTGAGATATAATTATATATATATATGTATATATATGTATACCAGTAAAAAGGTGGCTGTATATACTCCCTAACAAATACGAGTCTAGGATTTGATTGATGGGGAGGCAGCCACCCATCATCCCCTTGAGGTTCACCCACAACCTCCAACTGCATACCCTTGATTCCAAAATGGGGGTGGGCGTATACCCTCCACACACACTCTAGATCCATAAAATGCATCCAGCTAAACTCCCATTGAGGCTCGTTCAATCAAAACGGGGGGAGGGGGGCGTTCGGCTCAACGCCCTCTGAATCCTCGCCTACCTGTAGGTAGAAAATCTATCATGTTGTCTGGCGTTCACATACGGGCATACGCATACACATTCATAGGCGTTGGAACCGGCGACTTGGGGGCGCTGATCCCACCAATATCTTGGGTGGGGTATTTGACTCGACTCGGTGACCGCTCACAAACACGCCGATCCTACATGGCGAGTCGCCAGTCGGGAACAAGTACAATTCATTCCTGCTACACACTAAACACAACCGACGCTATGTGATGTAGTCTCCTGCCAGGGAGGACATACATACACTGCGCGGTCACCAATATGTCCGGGCTCGCCGCCTAAATACTGGCGTCATGTTGTGGGTTTGGCACGGCTCACACGCCCGCCCATTCCATAGTTCTTTGGCCCATCCTACCGCCCGTCTCCAGCGCCATCTATTCATGAATTAGGCCCAGTTCTTTACATACGTTATGCCGCAGCACACTGGTGTGGCGTGACATAGCCCCTGGTGTTTCGCGACATTTCTAAAGGCAGAACATTTCTCTGAAGTCCGAGGTGCGATATTTTCACGAATTTCTCACACGAAGTCAGTTAAATAATGCTTCATGTGCTGAGAAAATTTGAAGAAAACGTGGCTAAATTTGGTATCCCGCCCAAGCAATGATGTATTGACCGCCAGTTAAAAAACCCCAGGATGTGTTAAGGCGAAAAACTGTGGCGCCACCTACAAGATCCATTATAACCAGCAGAAGTGTAGTTACATGAATGATTGTAATTTGATTATGGCATGGTGAGGTTATAGAACATTATACTGTAAGCATGATTAAACGCAACCTATCGTGTGTTTCAACATGGTATTAATGTTGGAATGTTTCGCTTTTTAACAATATTACAGTGTTCAGTGTAGTCTGTGTAACGAGTTGAGAGGCAATGACCAATCACAAGGCTATTCTGTCTGTTCAAAGTAGTCCCAGCTGCGAAGTAACTTTTAAAGCACGCAAACTTATTACAAACACATCATGACAATCCTTTTGGGAGCTACTACTGAACCCGCTTGACACAAACGAAATACATCCAACTTGAACTTGTACCCTGTGGCGGATCCAGAGAGGGTAGTCTAGGGGGAGCACAAAAACCTTCACTGACGGCCGAACCAGATGGTGTAGAAAATTTCTCCTTTCACCTTATTCTTATTGTAACCTGAACGGGAGCACATTTCCAAAGGTCTACGGGGGTACGGTCACGTTGGTCCATTCAAAGAAGGTATATGGGCACGCCAAATTCCAATGGTCTAGGGTGCCATGTGCCCCCAGGCCTCCTGGATCCGCCTATGGTACCCCCTTGGTGACCTCTAACGGCACCACCCTGGGAACTGCAACTGCACCCTTTTGACAGCACCCCACGAGGCGCAACAAATAAAACTGTATATAAAACCTACAATGCGGAGGTATTTTTCTTCTTTTTGGAGAGCCCGGGTGTTTCGCAACACACCAGGCAGGCTCCCGGATAATCCAGCTTGGTTGGCACGTATACACATACACTGATCCTTTAAAACTCTACTACCCGTACGTCGAGTCCTCTAGTTCTACTTTTGCTTAGTGTATGAAACACACTTAGTACTATCATAACCATTCAGCATGTTAAACCTCGCATCTTAATCTCGTCGTCTGTAGTGTTGTTAAACAAAATCCCAATACACGTTCTTAAGTGGCTGCATCCTCCTTTTGCAGGTGCATGAACACGTCTGTTGCTGGTTTAACTCTTTCGTCCGATACTAGAGTTGTTTTCTAACACTCGACTTTCGTTTGCCACCCCGCGAGTGTGGCGTTCATTAATTTTATATCATTTATGCACGATGCCCTGTTCTATAACAAGGCCAACTTCGACTGCATTGTGTGTGCGTGTGCGCCTGCGCATGCGCGTGTGTGAACCTGCGGCCCTGTGTAATCGGACGGTTTGATTACGCGACAATATTTCTTGGCTGGTTCAGGTCAACCTGGCAGCAGGTAACTAGTCTATTAAAAAAAATAACAACACATTGTAGCAGACGTGGTTGACCAGTGCTACCAATTCCACAGATTCACGGTTAGCTTCCGATACCAAATTAGAAGGATGGCACGTTCCTTGCCAATCAGTGCTCTAACATGTAATCCTAGGTTGGTGGAATGCCGTCATAAAAACAGCCTGCAGATCGACTAGATCCAGATATAACAAAATGTCGAAGCATAATATATGGGCCAATTAACTTAGAAAGTTAATTAATTAAATTACCATTAACTCAGATGTTTTCTAATTAGGGGAGAGCGAAGAAAACTGGGACAATTTTGACGTCGTGTAATTACAGTGTCATTTATTTTCTATTGCTTTGCACTATCGGCGATCTAAATGCATACATACATATATGCGTACATACACGCATGTACATACGTACGTGTGCATGCACGCTTGTTTACAAACTACATCACGTACATTATATTCGTTTCAGTTTCCATTAAAATTGGTTCACTTCCAACTAGAGTTCATTTTATGTAGCTTTCAAAGTAGTTGTATTGATTTAATCTTGACCATGGATGTTATCAACAGCTTTATGCCACTTCCTTTCGTTTTCAACAACATTTTAAGAAAACCAACCAAAATAACACCACTCTGGTGTAAGACTACTTTTTGATTCGTTCCTTTGTCACTAGTGGAAGGTTTTGAAGGTCAATATTGAACTTATTTTTAAATAATGGGACATAGACGTCAACAATTTTGAATATTGGGGGTTGCATTAGGCTCACCAAAATCCAGCAGCTGTAACCCGCGCCAAATTATGGGGGGGGGAACTAAACATATCTCCAGCTGAGTCCAATACCCCACCCAAGATATTGGTGGGATCAGCGACCCCCAAGTCCCCGGTTCCGACGCCTATGAATTTGAATGCATATGCCTTTATGTGAACGCCAGACAATATGATAGAGCTTCTACCTACAGGCAGGCGCGGATCCAGAGGGCATTGAGCCGAACGCCCCCCTGTTTTGATTGAACGAGCCTCAATGGGAGTTTAGTTGCATGCATTTTGTGGACCTAGAGTGCGTGTGGAGGGTTAAACGCAATAGACTGAATTGAAATATGTATACATGTATTTATATCCTTGGATACGGATCTACAAATAATGCTCATTCAGCGAATATCCAAAGCCCAAAATCAACGGCAAAGACGACACCATCTTTGATACGAGAAGTTGTTCCCTGGCACACTGGATTTGACAAGACCGCTTGGGTCTGATCACGTGCAACGGGGTGTGTATCGGCGACCAAAGGACGAACAGATTTGTTTGCTACCTTTCCACTTTTTCTCAGGAAGCTTCAATATCACCATCATCATCTTCTAGTGCCAAAACCTTTGCCACATAGTAGGCTGGTTTCTGGGTAGACCTACTCTTTTCTTGCTTGAATTCTACTACAACATACGAATCTACTTAAATAAACTGAAATTTACAGATCCCAGTCGAAGTTCGCCAAGGAATTCTTCACCACTTTGTTAAGTGGAGACATCACCAGTGTCTATCATTAGCAGTTCAATATCGTCATAATCAGATAACGAGCTTTGGTCATTTCGTACTACTTCGTCATTTTGGAGAACCTGCTTCTTCAATTCCTTTGCAGACTGCCTGCGTTCCTATTTTGACTTTTTCTGCTGCCGTTCGTCTGCTTCATCCCTGATTCGCTTCAGCTCGGGTGTTGAAGTCGCCACCATTGTCTTGCCACGTTTTCTACCTCGGTTTGACATTTTTCTTTCGGGGAGCTGAAAAAGATCATTAAGATAACATTATTAAATAAAGAAAACAACGTTCACATAAAAATAAATTTCAGCTTAAACATTATTCTGCATATTGAGTTCAAGACAGCACAAGTATATGCCTCAAATAGCTGCCTGAATGAGGTCAAATGGTATTCTAACAAGCAAGTACATGGTATTGAATCTGGTAGACATGTACCCATATTTTTTAACACATATAGCATACCTTCGAATAACTAAGGGTTTTATCAGGCGTGAGGAAGTCGTCATCAGTGGAACCACTTGCCTCAACTTGGTCAGCATCAGCCACCACCTGCGAGGTTTCATCGTTGCCATTTGGTTCTGTTGGGTTGGTTCTGGGCGATCTGTCAGTATTCAGGAATTCATCCTCTATACAAACATGTCGATCAAATGGTCAGATACCCGTCACTTTGAAGCCGGAGTTTATGTTGCTGGGAGTAACTGCCTTCACCCAAGCAGTACTGATGAGTTGCCCCATCTGGTAGATTTTGATTGTCTTGCCAGGATTCCTCATCATCCAGCTGTTGGCTTCAGCATTGAAAAAGGCTTTCAAGGGCCTAAACTCAGATCTGTCAAAGGGCTGGGTCTTGTGACTACTGTGTAAGGGTTAAAGTGTGAATGCCATTGTCCTTAGCATAGTCCAGGGTGCCAACAGACAGATGACTTCATGGTTGTCCATGATCAAGACCGTTTAATTGTCCTTCGATGCATTTGTAGTTTTCACATGTTCCATCACTCTCATAAATAATTCAGTGTTCATCCATCCAGATTCTGCTGCTAATCCAAGCGACCCCTTGGGTGCATCAGTAAGGAAAATGTCCCTGAAGTTCTTCCTAGGAAAAACAAACACTGGTGTCAAAGCTACTCCAGACGCTGAGACAATATCCCACACACAGTAACAAGTTCACCACGTTCTCGTGAAGTCACATACCCCACCTGTTTCATCCCTTTTTGGCTTATCAATTTTGGGACCTTCTGCACCGGTGTTGGTCATGATTATTCGAGATTTGAAAATGCTTGTCCCCGACACATTTGTCATATTGATGGTATCTTCAAGAAGGTTAAATAATTCATCAACAGTGTGCTCATTAAAGGCCGTTGTCAGTGATGTGGCCTCAGGCGTCCGGAGTGACAAAGAAGGATTCCGTTTCAAGAACCTTCTGAGCCATTCCTTCCCTGCAATATTATTTCACTCCATGTGGAAGGCATTGATAGTGAGTTCCTAGCAGCCATTTCAAAGGCAAGTTGCGCCGTCTGGATCGGAGTTAGTCCATGAAACATTTATGTTTGATGCAGTTTTTAGATACTCCATGAGATTGGCCTCCTGTTCCTTGTTAAATATCAGATTGTGCAAATAATTATGAGTCAAGACAATTTTGGAGTCCTTCTTGTACTTGTCAACACAACGTTGAAGAGTGGTCTTCGAAATACCCTTCTGTTTGGCAACGTTTCGGATTCGAAGCCCATGTTCGACAACGTCTTTCACGGCGTCCACTATCGCCGCATGCGGCACAAGACCCGCATCTGGCTTAATTCCTTTGGTGTACCCTAGGTACGGTGGCTTAACTCCTGTAAAAAGGAAAAAGGAACTATTTAAGAATTCTGATTATGAACAAACTTTCTGTACTGCCAACGATGATGAGTGGGAGATGTAGGACTCCTTTGGGGAGAACTGGGACAGATACTGTACACACACTACAGAGTGGCTCAGGTAGTAACACCTTTTAAAAACAATGTAGTATTCTTAGATGTACACATTTAAATTTCAGGCAGTACAGTTCATGGATTAGGCATTATTCAGCCAGTGTACTTCAGCAGCCTAATATAATAATATGAAGGCTAAAAAAGAACATTTTAGGTCAAAAATTGGCATGTGTCGCCAAGGAAGTCCCGTGGCTGGAATTTGGGTCGTAGCCAAAAAGGTTAAGAATCGCTCTTGTACAATAACAAAAAAAACAGTCACTGTTAGCGTGAATGATTTGAGTGGACTCAAAGTACACGACTGTCTCTGTTTGTAGGTGCACCCACATCTTCGTCAGTTTTGTATCGAGCTGAAATGTTGCATGTGATCTAGCGGGCCCATCGCGGAATTTAATGTTTTTCTATATCATCGTAAAGCTAATTATGCCATCTACAAATATGTCGCTGGATATATATATATATATATATATATATATATATGCAGAACTGTTGAATAGTTTTTAAGTTAATGACGTTTGAAAATCCTCAGCGATTAAAATGCACCAGGTCTACCTGTCGTTGGTCACATCCACACTCTTCCAATACAAGTAGCGCACTCAAGTTAGTGTATTATAAAAAAATGAGTGTCAAAAGTTATATTGGATAACTAGGAATACGACATATCTATATTATAAAACAGTTCGTTCTCTGTTTGTTTGTGAACCCACATCTCCGTTAGTTTTGCATGTTGCACGTATGGGGCTGAAATGTAAACATCCGCTATTGCTGGTTACGTCAGTTAGACGGGTCAGCGATTGAGATTGAGATTTCTGGCAAAAAGGTTGTCTTAACAACTAGGCCAGTGACCCATTACCCTTTATTAATGCGGGTAGGCTGGAGACATTTGGGATAGATTTGGGGTGTCAGGTATATATGACTGCCTTTTTCTCCCGGCAACGGGTCCGTGTATATACCGTCTTTTCCTTTTTCGTTTTGAAATTTGCGAACGAAAAAGGAAAAAGCAAACAATGTTTGTTTTTCCTTTTTATATTTGAAGTACGAAAAACGAATACAACTTACTATTCGCGGTATTTCTAATATATGTTAGAATAACAAAATAACGATAAAACAAACCGTTTTTCGTTTTCACTGCATCAAAACGGAAAATTAAATACGACTGCAGCCCCACTCATTTTTGTACTTAGGAAGCTTCGGCAGCCTTACCGCTTCGGCTAGGCGGCAAAAGTTGGTGTAAAGCATCTTTGAATGCAAAGATTAGTATTTTGCGAAACATACTCGAATTAAACGTTGCATTCGCCCATATTTTAAATAAAATAAAACTGTTTAGTGAATCAACATGCCCCATAAAAGAGCATACGCTGTATATCGCTTTCCTAAACTCCATATAGCCTTGTTCACGTACTATGCAATTTTAAGACAAATTAAAGTTAAAATAGATAAATTAATTAAGTTAAATTCACAAAATTTGACCCCTGTGCAAGATGTAATCAGTACCTCATTTCTAGCTGGATAGAATTATTATAAACAATCATGTGCAATTTCGCAAGTAATATATTACCCCTAATTTTTAGCGTTTTCTCTACAAATATTAGCTTCGTTTTTCTAAAATCACTCCTCTAGCATCTAAGTATAATCCAGATGTGTGTGTGTGTGTGTGTGTGTGTGTGTGTGTGTGTGTGTGTGTTCCTTGTCCAACTTCCACACCATCAAAACTTTGATGTAGTAGTTTGGTATATGTTCGTTTGATTTCTGTGTCATTCCACATTATTGTAACCCCACCAGCTGGGTGACCATGTATTATAAGATATAAAATCATTTTTTTTGTAACATTTTACAATACACAGTACAAACAAATAAAGACCACATACACGCGCGCACACATACACGCGCACACAACCCCCCCACATATATATGAAGTATATGTATGAGGCTTGTTACTTCACTGGAAATGTTTATTCGATCTCAGAATGCAACGTCAAGTAGGAGTACATTTGTCAAAACACTAATAAATGCATTCAAGTACACTTTACTATTATTTATATTTTTCAAACACTTTCACATAATAGTGCAATCTAAAATACTAGTTTTATGTAATGTATTTCTGCTAAACATAATAACTTATAAAGTAATTTACCACGGATATTTGAGTATAATAATTTAATAGTCGAAAACTTTCATAAAACAACAGCGCCGAAACTACCAGTATTCCTCTGTCTTGTCGTGTCGGCAACGATACCACTTCGGCGACGATGCAATTTCAGCGAATTTTTCTTCAAAATGCCGCCAGTGCGACCGAATTGTCCTGCCGAAGCCACCAACTTTTGCTGCCTAGCCGAAGCGGTAAGGCAGTCGAAGCTTCCTAAGTGCAAAAACGAAAAACGAGTGGCGCTGCAGCCGTATTCATTTTCGTTTTCCGTTCTGATGCAGTGAAAACGAAAAACGGTTTGTTTTATCGTTATTTTGTTTTTTAACATGGATTAAAAATATCGCGAATAGTAGATTGTATTTTTTTTTCGTACTTCAAATATGAAAACGAAAAACGAACATTGTTAGCTTTTTTCCTTTTTCGTTCGCAAATTTCAAAACGAAAACGGAAACGACGGTATATACACGGACCGCAACGCCGGGTAACTCAGGTAGTAAGTTTATAAATAAGCTACTCGGTAGGTTAAGTTTTAATTCTCATTTGCTATGAAAACACAGCACTAGATCTCCGATGTCTGTCGAAATTCGCACGCAAGGATGGGAAAAGGCGTAAGTTATTGATCTTCGCATGGTACGCAATTTCAATAAGAATAAGGATAAACAAGCTGATGCATTCATTCACGCCGTAAATGTGTTAAACATACCATATTTAATACGCTGCAATATAATTCAATGCAGGATTTAGGAACTGTGCAACAACTTGCACATCGCCATAGTGATATGCATTACTACCAAAGTTTTGATTTCTTTTATTTATTCTGAAATATTTGAATAACTAAATGCAATTTTTGATAATTCACTTGTCAGTAGGTTTAATTGAATATTACAATAGATAAATTCAATGAACATGTATTGAGAAGCGTGTGGTCTCTTCCTTGTTCATTATTTAGGACGATCGCTGTCTTGGTCACAATGGTGTGCGTCGGTATCGTCGCAGCCAACTACATGACAAAATACGAGTTCTGTATTATGCAGTGCGAAAATCTGTTCAACCTCTGCATTAGAGCACAATGCCCGGACAGTCCAGGACCTGTACTTGTTCCCCAGAAATGTCACGACGAACGAGCCAATTGCATTGAATACTGTCAACAGTACAAAGACGTCGATTAATACGCATTGCAGGCATGTTTCCGTCGAACCGGTGCATTTGTTCAAGTGAAATAAGCTCACACCAGCTCGAGTTGTGTACTCGTTTGATCGTGACTGCATTACGATAACACATAGGAAACGAGAATGATGCTTTGGGCAATATAACATTAATATGTCGTTATTGTTTGAGGTAGTTATCCCTGCGTACAAATATGCGTAACTGAAACGTTGAACATTGTTGTTGTTGTTCGAATCTCACAAATCATACATGCTGTAAGGGATTGTTTTATTCCAATTGTATTCTACCCGAATACGCATCTATTAATAATATATATATATACCATTGTATACTACAGAATGCTGGAATATCTTAAGGAGTGAAATTGAGTGCATCGTCGATAACAAGAAAGAAACACTTATCGAAAGAAGCCATTGGAAACATTAAGTACAAACACCTTATATGGAAGTCATATAGACGCACTGGAAATGATGTAGACTACAACAACATCCACCCCTGACCGTATGACTCCTGTTGTGTTGGCCAGTACTCAACCAAATGACCAAGAAGAGCTCGTAATAACAACATGACAGCAAGATTTTTTTTTATATTTTCGGAGCAAACATAAATTTCAGGATAAGGTCGGTCCTCTAGAAAATAATGCTGGACATATAATATCAGAGGGATTCTTAATGGCAGAAGACCTGATTGAGTACGTTAATTCGGTGTTTACCGGGAAGATATTGATTGATTGATTGGTTGTTTATTTCCGAGTGGAAAATGCTTACAAAGAGAACTACACGCAATATACAATGCAAAAACATTTACACATGGAAATGGGGGAAGATAGAAGTGTTGTACTTATTAATCACTTCCCCCAACATGTCCATAACTTGTACAAGTATATTAAACACAACATTGATAACAACATGGAAGTATATTTTTATAAAAGTCTCATTCATTTTTTTCAGTTACATTTATATATATATATATACACACATATATATATATACCTATATATATATATACATATATACATACATACACATATATATACATACATATACACACATACATACATATACGTATATTCAACACTTCCGTTTTACTTTTGTGCATGGTAATTATTAATAAACAAGTGCTTAAGTCTTGTTTTTAGTATTTTAACTGTATCTGAACTAGTTATTTTTTATCATAGGAGTTCCATAATTTAACCCCATATACCGATATACACATATATTTCAAAGTTGTGCGAGCATACACGTGTTTCATTTTTTACTTTGACGTGTCAAATGCATTGAATCATGGTTATTGGCATATTAGTTCACTGCCATCGGAGACTAAATTCAAGGGGGTGGAATCAAACTATTTAGGACAATTAATTGTAACCCCGGATATGGTAGCTAAGAAAATAAGGGCAATGAAGGATAATAAATACCCTCGAGTGGATGAGATTCTACGCAACGTATCCAAACACCACCTGGCTACCAAACTTCACCATTACGAAGTGCGAGGGAAGATGTTGGACTGGGTCAAAAGCTTCCTGAGCAGCCGCACCCAGGAAGTCATTCTGGAAGGCAAAAGATCATCGTCGGCTGCAGTGACCTCAGGCGTCCCACAGGGTTCAGTCCTTGGACCAATCCTCTTCCTTTGCTACATAAATGACCTACCAGACCAAGTGTCCTCTACTGTACGCCTATTTGCCGATGACTGTCTCCTGTACCGAAACATCAACTCACGAGATGATGCAGATAAACTACAAGATGACATTATACAAGCTACAGATGTGGGAAAAAACTGGCTGATGGAGTTTAATCCGGACAAGTGCGAAGTTATCCGAATTACCAACAGAAGGAAGAAGAGAATTGTCAGTGATTACTCTATCCACGGACAACAATTGAAGGACGTCAATGGAGCCAAGTACCTTGGAGTAACCATCGACAGGACATTAACATGGAGCGAACACATCAACAACGTGACAAAGAAGGCTAACAACACCAGAGCTTTCCTACAGCGGAACATCAGCAGATGCCCACAAGCCATCAAAGCAGTATGCTATCAGACGTTCGTTAGACCCATCGTGGAATATGCGTCGACAGCATGGAATCCATCCACAGAGAAGAACATCAAGGCCGTGGAAGATGTACAACGACAAGCTGCTCGCTTCGACGCAGCAGTGTGACAACCATGATCGAAAGTCTGAAATGGGAGACCCTTGCGAGTAGGCGGGCTAATGCTCTACCGCATCAGAAACAAGTTAGTGGACATAACAACGACTTCACTCACCGCCGCTTCAACTCGTACCAGAGGCAACGCATATCGCTACTTCCAGACATTCACCCGCATCGACGCATACAAGCACTCATTCTTTCCAAGCACCATCAAATCATGGAACAAATGCACACAACAGCTAGTTAGCAAACAATCACTGGACTCATTTAGACACCATCTCCTCTCGCCTGCCTAAAGTAATATACGCCCACAAAGACAAAGCTATAGGCACCCCGACTATAGGGTCTTCTGATCTGTCGAAACGTCACAAAATAAGCAATAGACCCAAACCAACGCTACACCACCCGCTACTTGCGACGGCCCACCCAAGCTCGACAATACTCTAGCCACATACATGTGGCTGATACGGAGTTCTGAGCTGTATATAAGAAGAAGAAGAAACTACTATTGGAAATTGTAAAACAAATTAGCATACAGCTTGCAACAGTTTTCAACTTGTCATTAAAAGAGGGAGTGGTTCCTTTAGAATGGCAAGAAGCAAACATTATACCGTTATTTAAAAAAAAAGGTTCGAGAAACAAGTCAGAGAACTACAGACCAGTGAGTATAATATCGGTGATTTGCAAATTATTAGAAACACTAATTAAAGATCACATGGTGGATTTTCTTGTTAAACATAACTTGATAGACCAACATGTGTTTTTAAAAGCGAGGTCATACTTAAAAAATTGTTATGTTTTTTGGAAGACATCACTAAGTGGGTAGACGAGGGATCACAAGTAAATATTATCTACTTAGATTTTCAGAAAGCTTTCGACAAAGTGCCACATCAAAGATTGCTGCTTAAACTAAAAACAACGGGTACTAGTTGGTGGGGAGGCTTGAAACTGGAAATTGGTTTTGAGTGATGTACCACAGGGATCAGTACTGGGACCTATATTATTCTTAATATATATAAACGATTTGGACGATGATATAACAAATAAAGTGTTGAAATTTGTACTAAGTACTACTGTAAACGACAAGGACTTAGGGTTAACAATTAGTGCCGATATTAACGTTTCAGAGCAGTACGGAATTGCAGCTTCAAGGGGAAATAAAATCGTTGGATTAATTAGGTGAAATATAGCGTTAAAGGAAAAATAACTGATAATACTGCTATATAAAACAATACGTAGCCCACATTTAGAATACTGTATACAAGCGTGGAGGCCATATCGCAAGAAATACATAGATATGCTGGAAAGAGTACAGAGGAGAGATTAAATTATAGCAAAACTGAGGGATCATAGTTACGAAATACGCCTAAAAGATTGTGGTTTAACAACACCAGGGACCAGGAGATTGAGAGGAGATCAGATAGAAGTGTTTAAAATATTGAATGGTTATGAAAATATTTGTTGATAGGAATATTTTTTTTCAGTTAAGAACGATAGAAGGACTATAGGACATGAAGTTACATTAGTAAAGAAGCAATGTAGACTAGATATAAGACAGTTATCGTTTTCACAAAACGCTGTAAATGATTGGAACAGAGTATCTGCTGATTGTGTTGGTGTTAGTAGCGTGAATATGATTAAAAATAAAATTGACACGTACCTCAGAAGGGCGGGATGCACGTAGATAAAAAGGGTTGGACTCTTGATAAGCCAAAAGGCTTCCTTGTATGCAATTATTATGAAATAAACACAATTATTGTCGATGTTATGTTTGACTGGTGCTTACTACATTCCTTAGGAGTGGTTTCATAACTTTGCAAAGACTAAAAAAATATTATGCGTTTAGCATTGCTTTAAACCACCTCTACCCACACCCCGATGCCCAACAATTCGCGGCGTGGGACGTGCAATTTTTATGATCCAAAATGGCTATTAGCGTAAATGTGCATTAATTAGCACATTTCACTCGCTATGTGGCGCCACTATATCAATGCTTTCCCCCGCGATTCACGGTGACGTCCAAACACCCCCTAAGTATTGTCTGTGAATTGTGGGGCTTTGTGAACTTATGCCACCATAATAACGTCTCAAACTGGCAACAGAAAAAATTGTATTTACTGTTATGCTAAACATGCAGATTAACATCGAGTGTGGGAACTATGTTTCATCCGACATATCCAAACGATCCCAGGCATCGTCACTAATAGTCATACATCATATATTTGTGTTTGGTCTTATGGGCAACGTAGGGCCTATGTTTGGACCAGCGTATTTGCAGGTTTGTTTAATGTGAGCAGAAACAACGAAGCCGCGGAAAAAAGTCAAGTGCGTGCGCAGCATCCGGTTAATGTAAACATTATATCCGAAGTACCATGTAAGCTTACAGGTGCATTTCTTCACACTACTTGAACAATAAGAATGGATGGGTAAACACTCATCTATGTTGATATAAATCGCCTGTTCGTTATTTTTAATCCATGCGTACACCGTCTAGTATATCTCAACAGGCGTGACCTAATAATGTCCCGCAACCAGAGGAACGGAACCAAGTACAAATTGAAAACTTTAAATTCAACACCAACAAGCAACCGGTTAGCACGTTAGTAAACACATTTGACATGCTGAGATCACGCATGCATGTCATTCATTATAAACAGTTTAAATTGAAACATTGTTTTGGATGTAGAGTGTCTTTAACCGGATTTTCTTAAATGTCATGGTCTTGTGGGTGCAGGAGACATTCCTTTCGTGGCTTCTTGCAGTTTGAACAAGATGTTTCGTGTCATAGGATACGCCTTTGATTTTAAATAGCACAGTTGACCTCTCCATCGTGTGACCTCATAGGCGGATCCCAAGAGGGGGGCTGGGAGGCACGTGCCCCCTAAACCTTAGGAATTTTGCATTGACCGTTTATAATTGGCCAACGGGACCGTGTCCCCCATAGACCCTTTGAAATGTGCCGCCGTTCAGGTTATAATGCTAAAATTATGGCGACGCGGCTGCGAAACACTTTGAGCAGTCCTCCCCCCGTCTTCCCGATGTAACCATTTCAGCCGAGATAGGAGACGGCGTGAGACAGCGAGAGAAAGGTGAAATTGCGGCCGCGTAGCGACTACAATTTTTCAGCACCACCCCCACCCACCGTCTTCCGATGTCACCAGTCCAGCTGAGACAGCGGCTCAGTTACGGCGGGGCGCGGCAGAGACCAAAGTTCTACTACACTATTTGATTCGACCGCCAGTGCAAGACCACATTAAAGATTCGTCCGCCAATACCCACCGAAAGAATGCCCTTGACAATACCGTTTTGGTGTGATGTGTGAATTTTTTTCGAGCCCCTTGACATGTCACATGAATACTGAATGTACTACTGCATTAGATTGTTCACGAGGTAGCAATAAATATACGCTAGTCGCTCGCGTATTCGCACAGTGGCTATTTTGCAGCACACACCAATATTTCAAAATCCGTCACCAGATTGGGGCGAAATTGAGGGGTGTCAGGTTTGGGTGGATTTTTCGACTTTGGAGTTTTCAACAGCACTTGTGTCAATGGAGGGTAAATATGCTGTGAAATTTTCAAGAAAATCGTTTGAGAAATTTGCCAGAAAATTAAGGAAACGTTATAATTTAAGCCGCTTATGTAAAATGTTAATGTGGTCTTACCCCAAATTAGAAATGCGGCCCGTTTTATCACGAAAACCGCCAAAATGTGATTTGAGCGACGGGTGATGGTTTTTCGGCTGCATTTGGAAGCAGATGTAGACCAGAATACAGTGCAGCTATTGCATGCTGTTAGTGTTACATCTAAAAGAGGTTTTAAAAATCATTAGTAAGCCAGTTATTAGGTGATATGCATGGAAAATAAAGTGATAATTTAGGTGGTGTGAAGGTTAAAAACTACATTTCAAGCATGTTCTATGATACTGAGTACCACCAAAATTTGTGTAAAAAGTGCATATGTGTCAGGGCGTGGAGTTTCTTTTAAATCTGCATCAGGGGCGACAATATTGACATATTTCCAGTAATTTCCAGTAAGATGAATTTCGCCTCAATTACATCATTTATATTTTTGTGAGCGACAACTATAAATGCGTGCTTCTTAACTCCAATACTAACGTGAGTGTTTCTCTTGGCACTTGCATATATCATACTTCAATCGCACAATAAGCAATAATGGGCAAGCAGGCAACATTTTGAAGCAGGTTGTCCACACACTTCTACCAATCAGGCATCTAGCACCTGTTTTTTACAGTAACATCCATACACTAACTGAGACAACAAGAACAATTAAGAATCTGCATAAATATACCCCGAATGTGACTGAGAATATCATAGCAGTGTGTGACTCCAAGTATGATCCGAATTTTAGCCATACAAATTAAAACTGGTCACCTAACAGAAGTGCCATATGTTGAAATTGTGTACATGGACTGGCATGCTATCATTGTTGACGGTCATGCACTTTTCAGCTGTAATATAACCGAATTATACCGAAGTTTGCAGAAGGCAAGGCAGCTTAAGCTAATTGTAGGCTTACGTCAACTAGTCTGACAAGAAGCTGTTTTTATCACTGGTATTTTGTACGTTATATCCGTATATTTAACATCGGAAATGTTTTTAGTACCCTTGTAAGAATTTGGTGATGTTTGAATAAAATATGATTAGGACAATGGACTCGTTGATAAACGTGGAGAGATACTGGGTGCCACAACTGTCAGCAACCTTTATGTCGTGTCTTGGATGTCCCTGTCAAACGTTTGTTTCTTTCTGAAATTATAAATTTTGCCAGCTATACCTCTTGTTTCCAATAATGTGTGTACATCAGCGAAATATATAGTGGCCGAGTGATTGACGTGTGACGATGTTTGGACACTCTGTATCAAACAGAGATCTGCGCCTGTGTAAAAGTATGGTTATTTTAAGGGGGGTTAGGACGACAATTTGTGTGACGCAAGATATACGTTCTACTGGGCATCCCATTTTTGGTTTCATAATGTACTAAGTATATACCTCAATTTATACCCTGCGTTTTAGCGCGTTATCTACAATATAATTGTAGTTACCACCAAGAGACGCCTCTGTGCCTTTCAATATTGTGAATATTGTTGAAATGCCTGGCTTGTGCTTTTGATACATACTGGTGTCGTATACGAATGACACACAGTTCATGATTGCATCATATTATTTAGCATAGTTTGTGGGCATTACGTTATAAAAAAATTCGTGAAGATGTGCAACTTGCATGTCCAATAAAATGCTGTTTAAATTAATGATTTTGTGTATTTTGTACCAAAAATTAAACATTTTATAAAAAATGACAACGAATATATTTCTTTAATATTCTATACATTTTACTCCCATGTCGTTAAGACACTGTGTCATCCTGTATGTTTTGCTCAGTACCATTTGTGGCAGGCAAACGTCGTATGTGGTATAAGGTACCGAATAAGCATGTTTAAACCAACTCAAGGCGCTGTTTAGCTTGGAGATGTGCACAGTTTGATGACGCATATTTTAATTGTTATTGAGACAATGTAAATTTCCCTTTGTGGTTAATCTAGTTATATGTATAGCTTGATATAAATCTAACTTTCGTGAAGATTTGCAAGATTCCGGATATCTATTTGGGGTAAGACCACCGAAAGAGTGCCCTTGACAATACCGTTTTGGTGTGATGTGTGAACTCGAGCACTTTGACATGACACATGTTAGTCCAGTGAATATTAAATGTACTACTGCATTAGATTGTTCACGGGGTAACAATAAATATACGCTAGTCGCTCGCGTGTTCGCACAGTGGCTATTTTGCAGCACGCACCAATATTTCAAAATCCGTCACCAGATTGGGGAAAATTTGAGGGGTTCAGGTTTGGGTGGATTTTTCTGAAAAATGAGGTAGGAGAATTTCACGAGTTTTCCACAGCACTTGTGTCAATGGAGGGTAAATATGCTGTGAAAATTTCAAGAAAATCGTAAGACAAATTTGGCAGGAAATTAAGGAAACGTTATAATGGCCGCCTATGTAAAATTTTAATGTGGTCTTACCCCAGGTTTTGTGCCCCCCCAAACTCGCCTTCTGGATCCACCACTGGACCTGCTGCTTAGCAAAAGGTCCGTGAAGCCATCAAAATGGATGCCGAACACGTAAAGCGTTCTTCCCTTCCGTTGTATATGTTGTTGAAATTCTTGCCCCAAATTGTTTTCTTTGTGACAAAAACGTATGGCCAATTTTTGTTAAAGTGACGACTGTATTCAGGAATGTTTGATGTATGAGAGATGTCATGAAAAAATAGTAGTGTAATGTCATGTCTAGGTAAACTGGTTGCGGAATGGCTCCACCTCTATGCATATTATCTTAATTTGTATTGGATATTGGATATATTGATACAATTCTCGTACCATGTGAATTCTATATCATAGTTTAATAATGTTGGTATGTTATTGTTCATACCCATAATGAAATATTTTGTATTGTGATATTTAGGTAGACGGGGCAATGTCTGAAGACCTCTAGTGGCCCACATTTGTTTGTAAATATGTTAAGCTTTCATGTTTCAATCAGGGTATTTGGTTGGCTATGAATGTCAGAAATAAATCCTGGTCATTTTCATTCTATCTGGTGTTGTGGTGGTGCCTTGTGTAAACAACTGTTTTCAACATTGTTGGCAAATGCAAAGCTTGACGGGGGTCACGCTTTTAAAGGGGAACTTAAACACAGCTGTTGTTTACTATATATTTCAATATATATAATCTATGTAAACATTAATGTGCGACTAAATCTGCAAGATAGAGCACTGCGTAACGTCATCTTTGTTATATGCGAGTTGGTTTGAGTTGCTCCTATCGAATCAATGTTAAGTTTCGATTTTTTTTATTTACTTCATTAATTGACATTTCTACACGAAAACAAAAATATGGTGCCCTATTGTACATGATAAACGTTGTGTAGGTCAACAAATTATTTGTATGCGTGTTAAAATAAAAAAAGTTAAATTAAATTAAACCGATTTATAACCAATGAAAGCATTCAAAGGCCCCACTTCTCGGTCGTCATTAATATTCATGAAGCAATGACACCGTAAATTCGCACGCGCTCCGTCGTGCTACGTTGCCAGCCAACTTATGCTAATGTTATTTCTATACAACTATTGTGCCATAGAATTAATATTTTACAAAACTATAAACATTATTATTCATAAAATTGTATTTCAAATTATCAGAAAAATAAAGTGTTCAATGATTAACAAATACATATTAAAGACCAAAATATAGCACATAGAATATTGTTTGCATATTAATTTATTACGTGGCTGAAACCATTAAGTTGACATATTCGGTTAATAATAAGTAAATACAAGTAATGTACAACGATCTGGTACTGACTGCTTGCGCGACAAAACACACATGACCTATTGCTGTAACCATTGCGCATGCGTTCAACTATTTTACCAAACAATATTACTGTAAACGGTAACGAAAAAGGCTGTGAACAATGATCTCTGTTATATTAGAATGTCAGCAATAGGTCAGTCAATAGTAGACAATAACTTCAGCTTACAACATACTTCTACATAGAACTAGTACATGGACAAATCCAGCTTTGTTTGTTGTTATATCCTGATATGAAGCATTGAAGGCACAAGATAAGGCACCTGCCCTATCCATTGAAAATATTTCGAACTGAACAGTTGGTAACATGCAACAAGTTGAGACTTAGATTCTGATGTTTAGCCTAGAACATTTCATTTGTAAATCATGTATATAATTAAATTGTTGGCCAAAAAATCAACTTTATGGCGACAGTACCAACGATTGCGATTGACCCACTATAGAACGTTGGTAGTCTTTGATATGTTTCAGTGCCGATAAAATCTCTCGCCTTCACTGCTTGAGCCGGAAATTGACATATTGTTCCGTAGTGCAATGTAAACATTAGAAGAACTGGTAGTCAACTTATTGTCATGAAGAAAGGATATCTTCTCAGTACCTGTCTTAAAGTCGCCATATTTTGTGGCATACGACTCGTTACACAATAAATAATGACCACTCCTTTACTTATGTAATAACACCTCCATAATAATGTGTCTTAAGGGCCTACGTCACGATTATTCCCAGCTTGCACAACTCATTGGCCCAATGAAGTAACAACGAAACTTGTACAGTGATTATCATTGGCCAAATCATATTTACTAGCTGAGTTTCGCGAATATTCAGTCTACAAAAATAAGCTCGGCTATTTTGGTGGGCAATAGGCACGTGCCTATTGTGCCTACTGGTTAATCCGCCACTGCGTTAACGTACTTTTAGGCTTTGCTTACTTGTGCGATCGCCGTTAACAGCTGTAATGTCAGTGCGAGTCAGTTTTCTCCCAACTGCAAGGTTTTGGTTTATCGGTTTTATCACAGTTCATATGTGTAATGACGTCGAGCGCGTGCGGACTTTTCACTTTGCGCCGACTGTAGTGCTACCTGGCGGATATGAAGTTGCCGACATTGCACACAGGTCGGTGCAATTCAACGTTTCAAGTAGCTGAGGAGGTGCTATGTGAAATAACAACGATCAATTCAAATAATCCTGAATATACAGATACTTGTGCGTGAGCGTATGTGTGTGCATGCGTGTGTGCCTGTGTGCTGTGCATGTATGTTTATGTATGTGTGTACGTGTGTGGTGTGTGTTTGTGTGTGTGTGTGTGTGTGTGTGTGTGTGTGTGTGTGGTGTGTGTGTGTGTGTGTTTGTGTGTGTGCGTGCGTGCGTGCATGCGGGGCTGGGGTTGGGGTGGGGGTGGGGGTGGTGGTGCGTGTGTGCCTCAAATCAGGCAGTGGGATGATTGTTGTTGCTGACCAAGATTTATAATTTATTTTTATTTTACATTAACTGACTTTATAAGAAGCTGTGACACAATAATTTTATTCGAGACACAATTACATAACAGTTGGCATAGTGTATTGTAACAATTTGTTGTTACATGTTTATAAATAATGATTAATTAATTATTTATTATAATAATATATACATGGTTGATGTAGTTGTGTAATTATGACGTACGTTGTAATACATAGTTTAGACAACAATACAACTACAACACTGCCTTTCTGGCGTATCGAAATCGATATTATCAATTCCGTTCTTAGCCACATTTAGTATTGCTATTTCTGTATATAGTTGTACTCTTTGTAAAGCTGGCAATCTTCCGCACACTTGTATCGCTTGTCCATGCATTTCTTAGGGACAGGAAGTGGCCATTTTCGACCACGACAGTTGCTCTTAATGCAGTCGTTGAGCCAGTAGTCACATATCATCATGCAGTATTCGTACATACTGTATTGTTTGTCAGGAACAGGTGAGACGTCGGCGATGCACACAGTCGTAACCAAAAGACCAAACATGGCAAGCTGTAAACGATACAAGGACACAGACTGAACATAACAGTTAAAAAGTTCCGCCGTAATATAATTTAACAAGACAAGATTTAACAAGATTGCCACCCAGAGAATTAACTCTAGGTGGCAGGTGGACAAGGAAGCCCTTTGGCTTATCGAGAGTCCGACCCTTTTATCTATGTGTATCCCGCCCGTCTGAGGTATGTGTCGATTTTATTTTTAAGTGCCGAGAAAATCTCGTGATAATGTGACCCCCTAAGATAAGTTTTAATTAATCGACTCTGTCTCTTACTGATGCCATTCCAAGTGGAACAAGTAGATTGCTAAGTTACGTTCAAATGTTGTTTTCTGTTTAGATAAAACGTTCACATTAATACACGTGTAACCAATACCATTTAGCTATGAATACTCTATGATGTATCAACATGACGTGACAACCGACTTCCCATTTAATACATATTATAACAACTATTTATCACATTAAATCCACTATTGTGCTCTTGTCCTGTTTCCTGTAACCTTACACTTCAAACAATAGCACATGGTACCATACGTCCAGTTTTATACTCCCCTATAGCCGGTAGAACACACACACTGTATATTTGCCCGATTTGCTGATCATGAGTGGAATCGAAAGAGAGATGTTTTACTCTTTAATCAGTAGTTCACCCATCACCGCCAACCCAGTGAGAGGGTACTTGTAAAACGTATTCGCTCTATAACTGAGCAATGAAAACATGATCTGACGATCGTGATAATTCTAACGGTCAAAGTGTTCACAACCGGGTATATAGTGCAGGTGTTGGGCTAGCAGAACCTAACAAACTTACAAGAGCTTCCATGGATGGGCGAGATCGGATGTTCACATTCATCGGCCGGTTCTGTCACGAAGGTTACCTGTACATTACTCGTTCTACGGTTCACGCGAGAGCAAGTATGTACCCCTTTAAAACTGCACCTTCGACTGCCTCAAGAGTTGTCAAGTACGCACATTAACCTCTGAGTGGATTGACGCTATTAAAGCGGCTGATTAATTGTTGATAATGGGCTTCACCTCGCGGTATGAAGAGGAATGCGCGACGTATACATTACATCAGTAGATAGTAAAACTACAATGTAAACGCTGTTGATACATCATTACTTGTTTGAACTACAGGTTGACAGTGGCCGTCTGAGTTTGAGGAAGAAAGGGAAGTCGTTAACATCAACACAGAAACATGTGCATAATTGAATCGTGCATGAATTCATGTGTACATTAAAATTGAAATTGTTTTATTTGTTCGTAGGTAGGCATTGACAAGTTAATATATACTACTAGCTCGTCTGATGACTTTACCAAAACTACATACACATTTGCATAAACAATGTGGCAGTTCGTGCTGTATATCATGACATTTTATTTTGCAAAACTAAAAAGTAAAATTATATTAGGTAAAACAGAATCGAAGAAACACCTTTAAATGACATAACGATGTGTGTGTGTGTGTGTGTGTGACTGTCTATCTGTCTGTCTGCAACGCTGATGTAACTCCTTGCATCCATGATTAATCCTCATTGTGTCCTTGTGCGATTTATCTACCGTACAACGAAGATCACAACAAGGAACATCTCCGCATTGCTACTCCAGCCACATCACAAGTAAGACGATGAACAACACTTACGCCACACCCGCTGTAACAATATTTGCATTCTATATTATGTTCACCAACGTCAGAGAACTTTGTACACGCGATACTTGCATTTAGGTAGCGTCTGGAACATTCGAGGCATTTATATTTTATTATATAATAATACATTAATAATAAAACTTTATTTCGACACCGTCAAATCCGGGACGGCTGCCCCATTCACCAGTGACATATTAAATTCTAAATAGCTTAAAATTGTAATTAGTCCTGATTACTGACTGCTGCTAACGGACTGACAATCTGACCGATGTCAACGTATGAAGCCGAGTGGTTTACTCAGGTGTTTGCTAGTCAAAAGTGACAACTACCGTAGTTTTAGGTGCTTACTGATCTAAACCAGTCGCAAGCTATAACGGCATTCTAGCCACAATATTATGCCAATGTTATGTTATGCTCTGGCTTTAAGAGTAATATGTGTGTGTGTGGAATGTGATGGAACATAAATGAGAACATTAGTTTACCATGCGACCTATTTAATGTCTGGTTTTAAGACACTTTGTTGACGTAATTCCATTTGTTCTGCCTATCGTCGACGTTCGTTGTATTTGTCCATGCAGTCAGCTGTACATTCGGACCGTTTGTCGAGACAAGCTTGAGAAACGGGTACAGGCCCCGTTCGAGTAGGGCATTGCTGTTTGATGCACATCATGAAACGGAAGTGGATCCTCTTCTGGGAAACAGATAGTTCCACGCAGTGTCGAAGTCAACAGGGCCACGACAACGAGCTGTAGAAATATTTGATAAGGTCACATCAATGTTCTCAACTGAAATCGCACCTATGTAGGCCTGGATGCCTTTAGTAAAACGCTATATATAAGTAAATTCTAGCTAACATGGCGCCGCGCAAACGGAAAGTAAAGGCAACGCGACATTTGGTGTGTGTCGCTTGTTGCTGTTTGGTCGACCTTGCTATGTCCGGCTCCGACAAGACGTAGGCTGGGGCTAAGTTGACGGACTTTGAATGTCGGGATTGTTTTCATGTCAGACGTTTAAAGAAGGAAGTAGACGATTTAAAGGATATAGTTAGAGTGTTGGTGGGAAACACAAACGAGGAAAGGAATTCAAGTGATATGACAGTGGAAATGAAGGAGACAGGTGGTATGGTAAGAGGTGTCAAGGAGACCATTGGTGAGATTGTGAAACAGAAGGAACAAGGGAAGAAGAAGAAGACAGAGGGACGGAGGAAAAGTGCTCGGCAGAGGACAGGTAAACAGGGCAGTTGGGACAGATCACTATGTGATCAGACTGTAGAGAATGAGCAGAGAAGCGAAAGCAATACAGGTGATCAAGAGGTAGATACTACAGAGGTTGTGCACCAATGATGCTGAGATGGAAGGTACGACGGCCATTGTTGGCAGGCATAGGAGACTGGTCCGAACATTGAAAGAGGCACGCATTGGACAAATTGTGTTATCGGGTATACTGCCGAAAATAGGTGACAGGGGACAGCATTAAAAGGATCGTAAAAAAATGGCCATTAACACACTGTTACAGAAGTTGTGTATGGAGGAAGGATTCGGCTTTCTATACATGTGGGCAAGTTTTGTAGGGAGGGAAGATCTGTTTATGAGTGATGGGCTACATCTGACAAGAAAAGGAGCAGCAGTTCTAGGGAGCGAGTTCATCAGGTCCACTGATGTAGATACAGGCTCAGATGAGTATTTAAACTAGATGCGCAGGAGGGATACTTAGATTCACTTCAAAGAGATGATACAAGCAAATTTACAAGGAAAGGTATCCATACAAATTAACTTAGATGTGTATGCTTAAATGCCAGGATCGTAGTAAATAAGAGAAGCTATTTAGAAATCATGGTAGCAGATTTTGACTCATATGTAGTAGGCATCACAGAATCATGTTATGTCATGTTTAGAAAGGACAGGGAAGAGAGAAGGGGAGGTGGGGTAATTCCACATACAGTGTATTAAAGAATCTATGCAGGCATATGAAGTACGACTGAAAAGTAAAGTAGATTACGAGGAAGCTATTTGATGCAACATAGTTACCAGAAAGTCAACATTAGCAATAGGACTAGTTTATCGTAGTCCTAGCATACGACAAGAGGATGATGTAAAACTGCACAATGCTATAACGAAGATAAGTAAAGGGGAATGTGTTAAAATGGGTGAATTTAATCACGGACATATTTAGTGGAAATCACTAGAGAGTGCTGGAGGTGAGAAACCAACAGTTTCCGCTTGTAATACAGGACTGTTTTCCAGCTCAACATGTTTTGGAACCAACCAGAGGTGGGAATGTGTTGGATTTACTGTTCTCGTCTCAGAAAGAATTAGTTGATAATGTGAAAGTATGTGAACCCCTGGGATCTAGTAATCATAACCATATTCATTTTAATATAAAAGTACAATCAGAGAATAATGGTAAAAAGCAACGGTGGAGAAACTTCAACACAGGAAAATATAAACAGATAAGAAAATATTTAGCACACATAGATTGGACAACCTTAATGAAGAACAAGACAGCAACACAATGTTGGACCGTTTTGAAAGATGAGATTGAGGGCATTATTGAAAGATTTGTTCCCTCTGAAAAAGCAAGGGAATCGATCCAGAACGAAACGCTTTTCAAAGTAGGCTATACGTAAAATTGCTTACAAACAAATTATGTGGAGAGTTTATAGAAACACAGGAAATATAGAAAGCCACAACAACTACAAAGAGGCCCTTAACATAGCAACAGCCGAAATTAGACAATCTAAACGGACTTCTGAGCAAAAATTGGCGAATGATAAAAAAATGACAGCAATAATTTCTACGTTTATATAAGGAGTAAACAGAAGGTTCATGATATAAAATGGGACCACTTGGAAACAGCACAGGGAACGTAATACCAGATGGGTTTCAGATGGTAGAGGCTTCAGTGTTTACCACAGAAGATACCAGTTCACTGCCAGTACCAGTTACTAAATTTGAGGTGGATGAATCAGATAATTTAGGGTAGTAGTTTGTTACTCCTGAAATTATATCAAGGAAATTAAGAAGATGAAAGAAAACAAATCACATGGATTTGACGGGATACCAACGAAACAGCTAAAGGAAATTGTAGAGCAAATCAGTACACCACTTGCAATATTCTTTAACTTGTCACTTAAAGAGGGAATCGTTCCACTAGAATGGAAAGAAGCAAACATTACGCCATTATTTAAAAAGGGAAATACAGACCAGTTTAACATCAGTTTTACGCAAATTACTAGAAACGCTTATAAGAGACCACATGGCGGAATTCTGTGTAAAAACACAAACTAATCTCAACATGGGTTCTTAAAGGCTAGGTCTTGTCTAACCAATATGTTATGTTTGGAAGAAATTACAAAGTGGGTAGACGACGGGTCACCAGTGGATGTTGTCTACTTAGATTTTCAGAAAGCATTTGTTAAAATGCCACATCAAAGATTGTTGCTTAAACTTAAATCATATGGTATGGGGATGGTGAGATCAGCTGGATAAAAACATGGTTGACAGACAGAAGACAGAGAGTAATAGTAGATGGGGAGATTTCAAACTAGAAACCAGTTTTGAGTGGAGTGCCAACGAGGTCAGCGTTGGGACCTATATTATTCTTGATATATATACATTATTTGGATGTTCTCTTCTCAGAAGGAATTAGTTGATAATGTGAAAGTGAACCTCAAGCAAAGTACTGAAATTCGCAGACGATACAAAGGTGTTCAGAAGAGTTAAAACAGATGCAGATAAACACACATTACAAGATGATCTAGCCAAATTAGTCAAATAGTCAGAAAAATTGCAAATGTTCTAAATGTTTGGAAATGTAAATGCATTCACATAGGACATGGAAATGCTGACAACGAATACATAAACAACTGGAATAACTTATATGATGATTGCTAGCAGTGTGGATATATTCAAAAATAAAATTGACAGCTATCTGGGGAGGGCAGGCTATACATAGTGTAGCGCCGTGGTGCAGCTAGAGCTTTGGATTCTCAACCGAGAGAACCCGGGTTCGAATCCTGTGCGGCGGTGTCGAACCTTGGGCAAGTTCGTTCACTATACGTTGCTTCAGTTCACTCAGCTGTATGAATGAGTACCTGGCTATAGACAGCGGTGGATATTTGTGTACGAACAGTCTTCGCGCATTAATTGCAGCGTGGCTGGATGCTTCGCAGAGAAGTCGAGATGGTGTTCGAGTGAACAGGTCTGCCAGGGAGTAAAGTGTAAAGCGCTATGAGTAGTCCTGAGGACTGGATACTGCACTATATAAGAATTTACCTTTACCTTTATAGTTGGAAAATTGCTGGACTCTCGATAAGCCAAAGGCTTTCTTGTCCACATGCCGTCTGGAGCTTATAGCTCTGGACGGCAATCTTGTTCAATCTTACTAAATAACAACTAGTCGCCTATAGAAGACATAAACATAAAGTTCGGGATTAGTTAAGATAAAAAAAGACACTGTAAGAATTCAATATCAGACGGGTTTCAAACGGCTGAAGACCAATTGGTTCAGCGTTTACCAGAGAACATATTCGTCCATTACAAATAAAGTTATGGGACCTATTATCAATTGAACTGGCTAAATCGAGTTACATAGGACAGTTAATTGCTACAACCAAAATTGTAGCTAAGAAAATACACACGATTAAAGATAATAAATCACCTGGAGTTAATGTGAATCCACGTTAATTACAAGACAATACAATAGCGCCCACGGGACTACTACACGACAAACAAAACTACCGGGTATTAAACTTTCCACTAAATGAAGAAAAGTTGCTTTTAAAAATATGGCTCGAGAAACAATCAGGGAGTGACGAATCAGTGTGTTTGTCATTAGACACTTGAAAGTGAACAGAAAAGCTCATTAGTTGCCATATTTAAATAATACTAAAATAAACTGATAAATCTACATGAACATGACGTTGAGATAGCGATAAAAAGCTAGGCCATACCTAACAAATATCTAATTGTAAACAAATCATTATGTGAATAAATGAGAAATCACCAACAATCTACTTATATTTCCTAAATGGTGTTGGAAAAACAACTCACGAGTATTTTCATCGTTATCTGCCGCTTGACAAAGGTTGTCTGGACAAGGGACACGACATAAACGTGTCTGTGTCGCCTCGCAAGTTTCGAAAGAAAAGGAATGTAGGTTACAAAGAGCGCCAAAAGTGAGAACTAAGCGTGCTTCAAACCAAGAGTTCATTTTGACGACACGTGTTGAAATATACTTGTGTAGTGTAATTCACTCAGAGTGGTTGGGGGCAAAGTTTAAAAGGGCACTTTTAGTGGTTAGAAAGTACACAATGGTAGAAAAGTGTGTGTGTGTGCGTGTGCTTACTCGTGCGCGTGCGCGTACGTGTACGTGAGTAAGTGCATGTGTTTGTGCGTGCGTTCGCGTGAGCGGGTTTGGAATTCGCTGTCGGTTTGTTCTGATTGCTCCTATATTTTATTTTCGAAATACCCCATATACGTCACGATTCTCACCTTTTATGGGGTAAATCAGTTGTTCGGAAAGTAAAACGTAATGCGCGCGTAAAATACAAACGTAACTGAAAGACTAAGCGAAATTAATCTTTTTTATTACCAATGTGACTGAAATACAATCTAAAATTAGTGTCCAGATATTCAATTAATTTTTTACCTCCTCCGTCACCCTTTTTGATATTTTTCTATCACCGTAAAGACAATAATTTTACCTACAAATGTGTCGCTGGATGCACACAGGAATTTTTTTAATTTTTCAGTTATTGCCGTTTGAACATTGCGAATGCTCAAACAATAATGATAATAATCCTATCTACAAGTTTGTTGTTGGGTGTACCCAGGATTTGGTTTTAGTTTTTGAGTTATTGCCGTTTGAACATCGATAATGCTTAATCTTGCAGCGCATATATATCAAGGTTGAGCATTCGCGATGTTCCAACGGCAACAACTCAAAAAGTTAGCAAATTTCTGTGTACACTCAGCGACAAGCTTGTAGATATGAATATTATATTGCAATTTTATGTACAGTCTGAAACAAGAGGCCGCACCGCCGCTCGCCTTGCTAAAGTATAGACCGCGCTCAACCGCCCTGTCAGTGGTGACGTCAGCAACATTTGACGGGCTATGACACGCAAATGACCACGTTTGAGCGGGCTTAGTGACATGAGTTCGCAATGAACAGGTTTCATATCTAGCACATTACTTGACAAGAGCATTATGTTTATGTATACGAAGTTTCAAAGACATTTAAATTTAAATTTAACTTAGTCTTTAATAAGCACGTTGCAAATACTATATTATCTCAGTTTTCAAAGTTACCAAATTTCTTAGTGTACACATTGATTCCCATTTAAATTGGAATGAACACATTAGCCACATAAAAAGTAACATCTCGAAAAAAATATCTGTAATGACCAGGTTGAAACATTTATTGAATAAGCCTTCATTATACTCTTTATAATGTACTCTTATTATGCCGTATGCAACTTATTGTTGTGAAGTTTGGGGCAATACCTATAGGACTCGTATACAACCCTTGCATATTATTCAGAAAAGAGCTATTCGGATTTGTCAAAAGCCCGACTTGAAGGCTCATACAAGATCAATTTTTTATCAATTGAAAACTTTAACTGTATAGGACATGGTGGATTTAAATAGCATGGTGTTTATGTACAAGGTTTATACTAATAATTTACCAGCAGACATTACGTTGTATTTCCAGAGAGTTAATGACAGTCATTATCATAACACCCGTATGGAAAATTGTAATTTCAAAATAAGATTTCGCAGGACTACTAAAAAGCGGAATGTATCAGTATAAAGGGACTTCAGATGTGGAATGACCTGTGTGCTGACATTAAATTGTGCAATTCTACTTATCAATTCAAAAATATGTACAAAATTTTACTCCTGCAAAGATATGTTGAATTCAGGTTTTGATTTTATGTTTGTTATTATGTATCAACTACCATACCTTCAGGTAGTTTAAATCTAGCTTAATTTTAAGTTATATATTGTGTATGTATTGTACCAGTGCAATTGTATAATATGGGGAATGCTATGTATAAGTTTATAGTTTCTTGCATTTCCCTTCAACATTTTCTTATTGTTCAATGCTTCACTATATTTTTCATTGTTCCACTGTTTATGGTGGATTAGCTTACAAAAGTGCATGTTTACACCTAATTTGGAATTACACTTTGTACTGATGTTGAACGAATTCAATTAAATTCAAAAGGACATTTCGGAATCACTGCAGGCTCTTGGCGACCCACTCAAAATGGCTTGGCGACCCAATTTTGAGTCACTATTCAGGGGTTAAGAACCACTAACCTAACCCAGTTTATCTATTTTCTAAAACATGTTTGGTGACACCCGTATAACAGAGTTGGGGAGGGGTCATGTACGCATATCAGGATGAAAAGCAACCACACTAGTAAATTGCACTTTTATATATTACATACAAATATGCAACAGTTAAAAATGACAAATGCAAAAACACACAATACAAATTGTGTTACAATTTCAAATACAAATACTAACAATGAAATGTGTCGATTATTACATTAGTAATTTTGTATTATTTGTTATGTGTTAGAAGTGATGTTTGCAGTTTAGGTACGGAAAACATTTAGAATGAACAGAAAGTACTGCATAGCATTCAATTTTCCATGGTCATTATGTTGTCTATCGTCACCCATTCTTTGCACATGTCCTGCCCTTATCATTCTGCGTCCGACTACTTTAATTTTCAGGTGTTTTGTCATGCCAATTTCGTCTTTCATATCTGTCAATCTTCCTTATGTCTTCCCGCGTTACCCAGTTGTTTTCTGCCACCTGTATCTTCTCCGGCTGTCTCCCTGTCAGTGCCAGTGTTCCCAACCCATATACAAATGCTGGTACCACACAGGCTTCCAACACCTTTCCTTTTAGTTGTTTCTTCACAGTTCTGTCCCACATAACATCTTCCACAATCCTCCATGTTGCCGTTCTTGCTCGCACCCACCTCTATATTCTACTACTTCGTCCATCCCCACTCACTGTAGCTCCCGCACATATATAGCTGTTCACACGCACGCACACACACACACACACACACACACACACACACACACACACACACACACACACACACACACACACACACACACACACACACACACACACAGACACACACACATATATGTGTGTGTATACATATGTATATATCTTGATGATATACACACACACACACACACACACACACACACACACACACACACACACACACACACACACACACACACACACACACACACACACACACACACACACACACACATACACACACACACACACACACACACACACACACACACACACACACACACACACACACACACACACACACAGATACACACACACACACACACACACACACACACACACACACACACACACACACACATACACACACACACACACACACACACACACACACACACACACACACACACACACACACACACACACAGACACACACATATATGGTGTATACATGTATATATCTTGATGATATAACACACACACACACACACACACACACACACACACACACACACACACACACACACACACACACACACACACACACACACACACACACACACACACACACACACACACACACACACACACACAAACACACCCCATAGTTATAAGCTAAAATTTAACTAAGACGACTATTTATTCACGGTAACTGCCGTATCTTACTTGCTTATTTGGAGCACAGTGGTACAGTGGCTGGAACTTCGGATTTTCGACCGAGAGAACCAGGATTCGAATCCAGTGCTATGGTGTCGAACCTTGGGCAACTTCGTTCACTCGATGTTGCTCCAGTTCACTCAGCTGTATGAATGAGTACCTGACTATAAACAGTGGTGGAAATATTTGGGTACGAAAAGTTTTCGCTCATTAATTATAGCATGGCTGGATGCTTCCCAGAGAAGTCGAGATGGTGTTTGATTGAACAGGTCTGCCATGGAGCAAACTGTAAAGCGCTTTGAGCAGTCCTGAAGACTGGGTACTGCGCTATATAAGAATTTACCTTTATTTTTTATCTGTAGCCTGACTGAACATTTAAATCTTCTTTTGTTTTCATGGTTACTCAGAACTTCTTTGTTCCTCACATGGAGGGTTAGCTAAATTCAGTCAGTTGCCACGCACAGTTATCAACTGATTAATATCTGCGTCTTTCGGCGGCGTATGTGTGTTCCACATATCGGTTACTCGGATGACCAATTAACAGACTGATGTATAAATGTTACTATTTATTCCTCGTGCATTTTAATGTACAATTGACAGGTTTCCCTTCACATTAAAAAACCCAGTAAGGAATATTAAATAAAACGAACTTCAATTAAATTACAGAACATTCTTCAGGATAGTTCATTTGAAATAAAACATTTTTTTGACATATTCAAACGAATTTTACTTGTTAGAAGCTTTCGTTAGCGTTGCATGCTGACTTCTTCAGTATCTATGACGTCTTTGTACAAGTGCAACGCTAAGGAAAACCTCTACTTGGGCTGCATTCAAAGTTCGCCGCCGAGCCGTACCGTGTCGTCGCTTTTTTGTCCGGAAGTCGATTTTATCGTTCAAAGTTACGTCGTGCTGACCAAAGACCGTATATCAATACAAGACGGTGTTCGTTCTCTCCCTAATTCACCACCATTTTAGGCATACATTTTGTTAAAAAACTATTGGATGTCACATCACCTTTAGTTGCAAAAAAAATGTACACACAAAATGAAAATGCTAGAGCTTTGGAAAACTCCGTGCTCGAGAGCCGTTTGATATCATAAACCTTCATAATATGATATTACAGTAGACAGTTGCAATTTCTGTATAGTATCTTATTACAGGCAGATATCTTACCTTTCCTTTCTGCTTGGAAAACGGAAAAACCAATATCAGGACGTGACGACTTTCTGTTTTGGCAATTCTTTGCCGAACAACCCGACCGATTTGACGCCATCATGTAAACACTCCTGTTCAACGCTAACATCGGGCACTGCCGGTCCCCCAGGCGCATGCGCTTGCTTCCCGAATGGTGAACAAAAACTTTCACTGTAGGCTGTTATTTTCTCGCTCAGTGACGCTTCCTGTCCAAATAAAAACTCCTTGGTGCGGACGCCGCGAAGGGCGCCACAACAGCGCCTTTCCAGTGATGGCCACCGTTATTAGTTTCGTATTCGATGGTAATTTTTTATAATGGTATTGTTGGTGCAGTTTGACAAGTTGAGTTTTTTTTAATACAAAACCTAAGTGTTCCTAATTGCAGAAATGGCGTAGTTGCTTCGAAAAACACATTCGAAATCAGTAACATCCATTTTGAATGCGGCGAACGTCGTGGTACATAAAATGTAACCGTTCAATTTCTGGCGGCGAACCGCGACGGATTGCAGCGTCGCGGTCCGGCGCGGCGCGAACTCTGAATTCAGCCTAGATAAAATACATTTGGAAATGTCAATATGACATTTTTGAATTGAAACTTAAATTATTTCTGATTGGGGCATAATACGTCTTGTGCGCAATGTCACTAAAGACTAAAATTGTAAAACTGGCTATTACAGAATCTTGCAAATGCAAATTCAAAATAGCTAGTAGGTGAATCAAAACATAATTAACCCGACATAAAATAATACATTAATTTAATGAATTGTGTCGTTGTTTTCTACCACCACGCTAATGTATTGGCAATTGGTGTAAACAAGATTCACCAGGTTAGTAGAGTGGGCGTTGCTGTGACTAATCGAAGGATTAATGTCTGTGATGGTGTTTTGCGTATTTCTCCGAACGTACGCAGTGTGGCTTGTTTATTTCTATTATTGGACGGCATGGCTACGTGCTGGTGACAAAATGTGTTTTGTTTAATATTACTCTGGTGTTCTTATTCCAAGCAATATCAAATGTTGTCGGTGGTTACGGCTGGGTACCGTACTTGTGGTTACGGCTGGGTACCGTACTTGTCCGCGCAGCGAATAATGCAGTGGGATAGTTCGTCGATGCATTCCTGAGGAACTGGAAGCGGAAACGGGCGTCCTGGGCAATGAGAATGGATGCAAACTCTCATTTCGAGTTGGCAATTTTCGAAACAGTAGTGCAAATAATTCTTGTTGGTTGCAGCGGAGGTAAAACACAGCGAGGCAGTGAAGACGACGCATGTGGAACACTGAAACAATATAACACGGCACTAACATGGTACTATCAAGTTTAAGATAATGGTTTCATACAAAACAACGTCATTAAAAACGAAATAATGTTTAATGTGACAGTTTATCGAAAGCGAAATAGATAATATACACATGCTACCCTGCTACATACATAACAACATTAATCATAATAGCATCAAACGAAATGAATAGACACTATCAACATCGGAATACAATATTGAAGTTGTCAACTGGTGAATATAAGACTAGGAAGATCAACGTAAAATGTATTCAGACGGAGACAAAATTTTATTATATTTTCTACTGACCTAACACTAACAACAAGACGTAGCTCTCTTCCACATTCAGATGAATTTATATAAACACGTATCCTTATCAAGAAAGTGTACCACATAGTCTATGATTAAAGTTTATAATAGTACAAATATAGAAGTATGTTTGAAGGTAATGCCTGTTTTATGTTCTGACTTGATTTCGTTGCTATTTATTGACATAAGGTAGGCATAGAATGTTTGCTTCTTTCCACTGAAATACACCATTATCCCAATTGTTGACAGTACGCCTACTATTTTTGAAAGTGGTGCAAGAAAATGCTCTACTGTTCACTTTAATACTTTTGGTTCCCTCTCATTTTCCGTAAGTATTTTTCTCAGCAATAGTTGGAGTTATACCTAACTGACCTGTGTATCATCTGCTGAACTTCTGACGTTATTGCAGCATATGTTCTTACTGGCTTTGTATGAACAACCACCGAGAGAGAAGGGGTGGGAAAGAGAGAGGTGGAGGGAGGGCGAGAGGAGGAGAGAAAGAGAAAGAGAAAGAGAGAGAGAGAGAGAGCGAGAGAGATAGAGAGAGAGAGAGAGAGAGTGAGAGAGAGAGAGAGAAGAGAGAGAGAGACAGAGAGCGAGAGAGATAGAGAGAGCGCCAGGGAATAGAGAGAGGGGAGAGGGAAAGAGAGAGTGAGTGAGAGTGAAGAGAGAGAAGAGAGAGAGAGAGAGAGAGAGAGAGAGAGAGAGAAAGAAAGAGAGGAGAGACAGATAAATAGTAGAGAGGGAGAGATAAGCGAGAGGAGGAGGGGGACAGTGAGTGACAGAGATATATATATATATATATATATATATATATATATATGGGGAAGGGGGTATTGCGTACCTTCGGTGAATTAGTACCGATGCGATTGCCAAGAACTGGGGGAGACTTCGAATATGAATAATGCGCTGCCTCAGGTGGCTATTCTATGAAGCAAACCAAACCAAATACTTTTATTTACTCATGAATTACATTGTGAGCAACATAAAGAGAGAGAGAGATAGAGAGAGAGAGAGAGAGAGAGAGAGAGAGAGAGAGAGAGAGAGAGAGAGAGAGAGAGAGAGAGAGAGAGAGAGAGAGAGAGAGAGAGAGAGAGAGAGAGAGAGAGAGAGAGAGAGAGAGAGAGAGAGAGAGAGAGAGAGAGAGAGAGAGAGAGAGAGAGAGAGAGAGAGAGAGAGAGAGAGAGAGAGAGAGACAGCGACAGAGACAGAGACAGAGAGACAGAGAGAGAGAGACAGCGACAGAGACAGAGACAGAGAGACAGAGAGAGATAGTAGAAAGGGAGAGAGCGAACGAGCGATTTTTGACCTGGACCTTACAACCAACTCTTTCTTCCGGAATTAACCAAACTTTACGCAATCACATTAGAGATCTATATGGACGATACGGATATGCGATGCGCAAATGGCGCAAGAAAGATACAGCAAGATACTGCCAAGATCTGCAAACCGCAGTCAATTTCACCAATCGCTTAGCAAGTTTGCTTTTAGCGGAAGAATCTCAAAGATCCACTCAGCTTTTCCCAAGGCAACTGAATGAATCAATAACCAAAATATACAATTATGAAACTGGACTAATGTCTTCAGTGTTAATCCCTACTCGTTTATATAACTGAAACCCAACCCATACTTCCCGTATTATAATCTTTTGTGCTGTTTATTTTGATCGAAATACAGCTCAACTTTGAGCACGATAAAATAAATACATGGGATATTATAAGCGGGAAACAACTCACGAGTATTGTCATCGTTTTCTGCCACCTGACAAGGTACATGGCGTATTTCCACATGTATCGATTTGCAGTATGTGATTACCAGGACGAGTATGGATGTTGATTATACAAGCATCTTATGTGTAGTTAATTCTCAAGTGCAAAGAATGCTGCAAATGAAGAGTTGGTTTAATGAAACGTATCAGAGTTCACAACATATGCGTCAGAGTTGTTATATTTATCGATGAAGTGAACTAAAGAGCGTGTTTCGTGTGCATCAGGACCCGTACAACGCCCAAACAACGATTAATGCAGGCGCACCGTTCATCAATATATTGTTGCGGAACGAGTATGTATGTGTGTTTGTATGTGTGTATGTGTGTGTACGTGTGCTTATGTAGTGAAGAAAAGTAACCTGTTTACGTTCTTGAAATTCTCCATGGTGAAAGGGTTTTCACCGATTTTATGATAAATAAATTATTCGCAACGTAAAGCGTAACAATCATAGAAACCACGAGCGCATGGCGAGTACTTCGGGAAACCGGACCCTGCATTTATGTACATACGTTTGACGTTTGCTAAAACAATTATTGTGTTTATGTAACGATGTTGTGTGTTTTCTAACATTCGGTAAATATTGCTTGCTACCACGGCTGTCACGTACGGACTACCGACCTTTTGCGTCTGGACTGCTGAAGTCGGGCATTTTATGTAGTGGAATTAAATGGCGACTGGGAGTTAAACACAACATATAATACTTTTTGAGGAAAAACAAATTTGTGAAATCTTGTTTTTGTGGCGTATTTTCGTTGCGCGAATGGTGTCTCTTTTGATCGTTCGATTAACATAAGCATTTCACAAAAATACATTGTCAAACAATCTGTCTACTCTCTCAGTTGATAGTATTCACGTAGGACAATTTCTGGCATTGTGTAATCGGCATACTACTGAACATGACACTTGAATAGCAGAGACCAGTAGTTTCGTGATAAGTCAAGAAACACATCAAACCAACTTGATATAAACTCTCGCCCTGATACCATGTCTCGTGCTACTTCAACTCAGTTATATATTGGTTCGTGTGCACGGCTATCGTATCGGTGAGTATTTCGGAAACAGCCTTCATGTATTCCTCACCACCAAGGGATCAAACATGCTAGGCGTACAACAGCAGGCTGATTCTAATGACAATTGATAACATTGTGATACTACTAGCAGCCACTAGGCAGAAGTGACGCGTCCACACAGTGCTGTCGGCGGAGTTGGCGACCTCGACCAGCTCTCAAAAAGGCGATGGTCGTTCTCCCTGTAACCTCGCTTCAGCCCAGTCATCTGTACTCCATATGACATAACATCCCGCGTGTCTGTATTGTACTCGGCATGTCACTGGAGATGGAATACAGATGACGTAGGAAAAGAAACCTTTAAAATCAAAACAAATTACTCCCAGTAGCGAACACAGATTACGCCCCCCACGACACACACACACACACACACACACACACACACACACACACACACACACACACACACACACACACACACACACACACACACACGCACGCACGCACGCACGCACGCACGCACGCACGCACGCACGCACGCACGCACGCACGCACACACACACACACACACAGACACACACGCACGCACGCACGCACGCACGCACGCAAACATAACGGTAAGTTTTTATATAGCGCAGTATCCAATCCTCAGGACTGCTCAAAGTGCTTTACACTTTACTCCCTGGCAGACCTGTTCAATCGAACACCATTTCGACTTCTCTGGGAAGCATTCAGCCACGCTGCAAATCCACGAAGACATACCTATTATTGGGAGTGGAATTGCCAGCATTAAGTCGAGGCAAATGAATGGTATGTCCGATTGCATGTTTAATATTAACGTGGCATATTTCTATAACCAGTTGTGTCCCCAACACTGGCAGTGAAAACAAGCTTAGAATTTAAGCGCATTGAATTACTGACTGACATACTCTCACCACTGTCAAGTCTCTAGATGGAATGTATCATCTAGTCTTGTTAGTTTTACTGCATCTTCCGGGGCTATGTTAATGGTATTCAGAATAGCCTGCACCGCACTCCAGGAGGTTGCTGACAGCTAGATTAGATATTGACTCTCGCCTGAAAGGACTGCATTTAAGATAATTCACAGTCCCTGTTCTGTCAGCCGTGCGCAGGCCAGATGGACGAGATATGGGATTTACCCATACCACAACGCGTTCAGTCATCTTGCATGTTTTAACCTGTGATTTCATGCAGAATGCCAGCATGTGAAATTTGCCTAGACAAATGTGTGTGAGAAGAACCAATAACGCATCTAATATTATGATAGAAAAAACAACTAGAACTAAACAACTAGAACTAGATATGTCACTGTGTCTTCTTATAGCCATTACAGCAAGACGTTTTTATTATTATAGTTTATTACATTTCTAAGTTGACACAAAGGACGAATTATTAGTATTATATTTGAAATAGTAGCATGTCATCATCATCATCATCATCATTGTGCAACCGTATTGTCCCGTGGTTGGGCGAAGGCATGTCGTTTCCAGATCTGCCTGTTTTGCGCTATCCTCTGCCAGATGGTGCCCTTACAGTACTCGTCAAAATGGAAACAAATTAATGTAATAGACATTCAATGCAACGAAATAACATGAAATAAGCCATTTTAAATGTTATATACTAAAGTTAGACTCTACCTAAGTTATTAAATTTAAATACCGAATGAAAGACAACAGCAAAGTCCTTGCTAATTGACTTGGTGGATTATAATCTGTGTAATTAAGACATAGGCCTACTGCACTACTGTTGCTTAGTGGGACTGGACAGTTAATTATTTACTCATGTACAAATACATCAAGATGTTGTTCACACCTGAGGTTGTTTATGCTTAGCAGTGCGCATGCAGCCACTAAACCCATAGGCATGTGTCTTTTCCCTAGCCAACATGGAATGAACAAAATTGTCTACGTTTCGAAATGGCGGTCGAACCCCAGTCCGTTGCTAGTGAACAGTAATGGACCTTTCCAACCTGTCTTAGTTGTGTTATTTAGATTCTGCTGTACTTGTGATCAAGTTTTATTGTTAACCCACTTTTTGCTCAGTAATCCTTCACTATAAGGGTGTCGAGCAGTCTATCTCATTAGTGGATTACATAAGGATAGGAGCAAAGTTTGCAATTAATTAAGGTCAACAAGCCAGGGTAAAAGCAGTGCCCAGTCAACAGGCACTGTTTCATACAGATTATGATAATTAATACACATAAATGGGATTATGTCGATTTATAGTAACTGAGTATCAAATGTTATATAATTATATATCAAATTGAATGCTAGAGTACCTTTTTCATAAAGCTAGAGTTAGTCGGCATAGGTCCACTCACAACTGAGTGAATAACCCACTCCAGCTTGCCCAGGTCTAGTCAGTGTAGGTAAATTATGAACTGACGAATATTCTCAATAATAAGTCTACACGTTGTAATGGCAGAGACAAGTAGTACGCGGTTCTGGTGGCTATGCCCATAGACAGGAATGTTTTATGCAGTAATTACAACACTGTATGAATCAAACCCGCTCAAATCACTAAGAAATTTACATCAACATTCCACTGTAAGTGCACAATAGTGAATTGTGTCTACCTTCCTTAGGTATGTTATTTAGATTCTGATGTACTTGTGATCTAGGTTGACCCAATTCTTACTCAGTAATCCTTCACAATAAGGGTGTCCAGCAGTCTATCCCACTTGTAGATTACATCAGAGCAGGAGCAAAGTCTAATTTATTAAAGTCAACAAGACAGAGGAAAAACTGTGTACAGTCAACAGGAACTATTTCACACAGATGATGATGATTAATGCACAAAAATGGGATGACATGGATTTATAGTCACTGTATACTAAATGTTATATTATAACATCAAATTAAATGACAGAGAACCTGTTTAATACAATTAGAGTTGGTAGGCATAGGCCCACTCACAATCGGGTAAATAACCCACTATGATCCCACGATGTAGTTAAATTATAAAATGGTACATAGTCTCAATAACAAGTAGACACGTTTTAATTGCAGCGAAAACTAGTGCAAAGTTCCGGTGGTTATGCCTATAACCAGGAATGTTTTGTGCAGTAGTTGCAACACAGTAGGATTCGAACCAGCTCAAATCACCAAGACATTTACATGTACCTTCATATGAGTAGCTCATCACTCTGTGTTAGCCACAAGTATGCAGCTAGATTTTATGGTCCAGCTTGGTTTTTAGAGTTTTCCTTCTCTACAGTAACATAGTTCACTACATTTACCCCCTGTGTGGGATCTTTTACTTCCCCTGGCATAGACACCAGGTATAAGGGACCAACAGGTTGTAGTATCTCTTCCGTAGCCAACATGGAATTATCAAAATTGTCCACGTTTTGAAGTGGCGGTCGGTAGTAAGATTGGAACCCCAGTCCTTTGCAAGTGAGCAGTAATGAACCTTTTCAACCTGTTTTATTTATGTTATTTAGATTCTGCTGTATTTGTGATGAAGTTTTATTGTTAACTAACTTTTAAATCAGTATTTCAAGAAACTATAAAGGCCATATACATGTCTTTTAGGAGCATAATCAGTTAATGAAGTTGCTCCCCAATTCGTCAATAACATTCACAAAGATGGCTGTTATTTAATTAAAAACCAGCAAAATCGATCACAAATCATAAATTTCCACGGAAATCACCGAGGTCGCTCCAAAATCTGCCGACAGGACTTGTGACGTAGATCATTCCGCAAATCCACAAAGCTATATAAGCACATAATCTCGATATTAAGCCACCACGAATATCATGAGCGATCTCTCTGAATCTTTTGACGATTCTCACGATCAGTCAGACGAGGAACAGTTTGAGGAGGAGTTTGGTACCCACACAGGAGTGATAGGGTATCAATATGAACCAAAAAAGAAAGAAAAGAATAAATCTGACGGAAAGGAACCGATATCGTTTCCAGCAGCGCCAGCGGTCATGTTGGTCGACCCAACCGAGTTGGAAATTCGGATTAGTACGTTAATGTTTGCACATCTGTTCTATTCTAACTCTTTGAAATGGTTAGTGACGGTTATTCGTGTATCCATTACATGATTATTATTTCTATATGCTGTAAAAAGACGATAGTAAGACGATAGTAATTATAAATGAAAGAATTATAAGCGATTATAAATGATAGAATGTATATAGCGGCGATTTGCAATTAGACAGTTCGGCTGTCGGAATGAGATGATCAGTAGAGGTGGTGTAACCATTTTTGTTTGTGTTATTGTAATCAGATTGTGCTGTTGTAATCAGACCGACAAAACTTTTATTGATCCTATTAATATGAACTGCTCAGATGGCAATGCGTTTAATATAATTTATTATAGGCCCTATGCAGATTAAAACCCCAAATATATAACGTATGAAGTGCAATCTTGTACATGAGCTGACACTACTGCTGATGTAGCCATATTATAGGTCTAGTCTCTAGATATGTACTGGATATTTTGCAGGTGCAAATATTCCCAGTGTTTGGTGATGGGCACATTGTTGAAAGCTTCTGCTTTAAAGACACTGCCAAGATAGCTGAAAAGATGGAAGAATGTACCGAGACGACCGTGAAATATATGACGGAGCATCCTGGATTTGTTGCTAACTTCCTGAATTCCTGGGTACTGGATGTAGCATATCTGCAGTATCTCTACTAGCACCAAAATCAGCTGTATTTCCCACAACACGAATGAGTCAAACTAACTGTGTGAATTGTAACACATAAACAAAGAAACTTTCTCTTTATTTGCATGGCTTAACCTTGAACTTCAAAAAATATGATACTTTACATATCATAAATATCCCATGATGCAGTATATGTTACTAAAAACGTTTCAAGAACAAATCAACATTTTACTAACAGCGCTAACAGAACATTTAATTTTTCTGAATCTACCGGCATACAGCATACAAACAGTTAGTCAGATGGTGTTGGGGTATAGTTGAACGGGACAATTGGCATCCACTGCCCTCGAGTGTTGAGGACAAGATATGAAAGGCATTCCCAGACGGACGATACACTGGATTCATGTGGCCAACATAGACATTAACACAGCACTTACGTATATAAATTGCTTTTGAATTTGTGTGGTTGATACAAAATAGTGATGACTTGTTGTGAGCCATTTTTTGTACACTACTAATCATTTGACAAATTTGTTCCATTACTCCACACTTTGTTTAGTGTATTATGAAAAATAAAATTGTCCATAACAATTAATGAATTGATTTTCAATGTTACACAATAACATCTAGACTGCAATATAGTGTAACTTGATCTGACGATTGTCCGATTTGACGAGGGTTCACGAACTATTGGTTGAAACGGCTGGTGTGTTGTTCTACTGCCTCTTTTTTGTTTGGATGGAAGAAGGCAGCAGCCATTGCTTCAGGTTTATCTTCACGAAGCTCTCTTATTGAGTTCTTCAGAGCAAATGCGCTCTCTGCGGAAGAGGTCACAAATTTCCGCATCAACGATCGTGCATAGTCTGTAACAAATGTATGGAAAATGAGAAAAAAAACTGTCTACGCGGGATTGAATACAACGCTCTATAAGCTTGCAGTCTGCTCTATTAAATTGGTTGGGTATGCTTATCCATCTCGGGACGTTGCAGCCTTGATGGATTGTCTATAGGCATATTTTTCGTTTGCCAGTTTCCCCACTCGCCAGATGTCTGCTCCCATCATTTCCTCTATGCCCTTCTCCCATTGTCTCCTAGGTATTCCTCTGCTTCTGCTGCCTTCCAATTTGCCTTCCATTATTAGTCTATCTAGAGATTTATGTCGTTTCACTTAGCCGAAATAACTTAGTTTATGTTTCTTTACAAAGTTCAATAAAGTCCCGGGTATAACACCAAACTCATCTGCGATGGATTCGTTAGTTCTATGTTCAGTCCATGAATCTCGCAATATCTTTATATAACACGTGTTTTCAAATGCATTATACGTGTAATAATGTTCTTATTAAGAGTCCAGGTTTCGCATCCATATGTAGCCGTTGGAAATATGCAGATTCGGACATTTCGTAGTTTCATATCTTTGTTCGTTGCTTTCCACAGTTTCTTCATCTCCGTCAACTTTTTACTCGCCATTGCCAACCTCCGCTTGATCTCGTTCGTCCCATCTCCACCTGCTTCTATCAATGACCCCAGATATTCAAAACTTTCCACTCGTTCTATTTCTTCGCCATCTACTATGATTTCTGATGCTTCTCGACATCCCTTCACATCCGCAATCTTAGTCTTCTTTACGTTTAGTTTCGATCCTTTCATCTCACTGTGCTCTTTAACAGTAGTTATAAATTTATCCAATCCTTCTTTTGTATCGGATATTAACGCTGTGTCATCGGCATATCTCAATTCATGTATCTCCTGTCCATTCACTTGTATTTATTTAGATTCTAACAGGTCCAGTGGACCCAGTAACAGGACTGGTAACTAAAACAATACACATAAATAATAAAACAATAATAGAATAATAAAAACAACAAGGATATAAAAATAACACAATATCAACATCAAATATACCAGGCAAACATCCGTTATACATAGAAATGTTTTTGAATTGAAGATCTACAGGTTTCAGCTCCTGAAAATATATCACACGTTGGATCACTTAAACACAATGTATTAAAAGTAGTCATACATCTATTCAAAACAAAGTGTTTTCTAATGTAGATTCAGGTACTGGAAACTCTAAAAGGAGTGTAGTTTCGTAGAGATAGTGAACGACAGTAAAATTGGATAGCTCCTACCAGATAGGACTACTCTAGTTGGGAGTGCACGCACTTGTGTAAACCACGAGATCTTTAACTTGCCTACGATGTTGAAGGGAAGGTAGACTAAAATGATGACAAATCTCAGAACAACTGTCAGAGGAGTACTGTATTTATTTTTGGATTTGTAACATAGATATTTAATGAATGTTTTGAACTCGTTCGATTTTGTTAATAAACGTACGTTGCCAGGGATTCCAGATAACACTGCAATACTCCAACTGGTTTCTGACTAGAAATATATACGGGGATCGCAAAGCCTGTATATCGGTAAATGTTGTCCAAACGCGCTTAATAAAACCACTAATCTTAAAAGCTGTAAACCAGACAACACCGGCTTCCAGTCAGATGTTTTGCCTTCGAGGACCACGCGTTGTTTTCGGTTGACAAGGTAAAACTGCAACCACTCTATGAATTGTCCGGAATAGCTGCTTGCGAACTAACAATGGGTGGCATACTGGATCAAAGGCTTTACTGAATACCAATAATAAGCAGAATCAACCTGTTTCTTGTTTTCAATAGATCCAGAAATGGCGTTCATGTAACAAGCTAGATTAGATACTGTACTTCTACACCTCACAAATCCGTGTTGGCTGCCCGAAATTGTGTTACGTACATGCTCATTTAATGAGTCGTATTCCACTTTCTCAAAAACGTGACAGCTAAATAGCGGTAAGAGAGAGATAGGTCTGTAGTTGCACACATTTCGTATATCTCCATTCTTGTACACAGGAACAACATTTGTTCTTTTAAAACAAGTTGGAAATGTTCCACACTTTACGGACTTATTAAAACGCGTAGTTAGTGGACCTGCTAATTCGGCAGCACATTCCCTAAGGATTACACCTGATATATTGTCAGGACCGCATGCTTTGTTCACACGGTAGTTCTTTGTACCCCGATGACATCATGATAAAACACATTGATATTAGTCATTGAGTCGGATTGAAAGGAAAGAATGCTTGGATAGACAATGTTATCTACTAATGTGAAGACAGATTCGAAGTGGTCAGAAAGTAGTTCTGCTATGTCAGCTGGACTGTCTGCCTCAGTGCCTTTATATGCCATTGAGTTAGGAAGTTTTACATTAGTTTGCTTGCTTTTGGCAAAACTGAATAGACGTTTAGTGTTTTGTTTGACGGACTTTTCAATTTCCTATATGTAGTCACAATACCTTTCTTTTTTAAGTTTCTTAAAAGTGGTTCGTAGTTTAGAAAATATTTGGTAATCAGATAACGAATGTGAGCTTTTCCATGCTTTGTGTGCGGTGTGTTTCTCGTTCAAGGTTGCGATCATATCGTTTTCATACATACTGGGTATTTACGTCCACACGTGAAGATACGAGGAACGCATTTGGTTATGGCAGCATACACAATGTCATAAAATAGATAAAAACTCTCGTCAATGTCAGTACTGTCAGTGAGAAACGACCACGGGATACAAGACAATAAGTGTCTTAGGTGACTAAAGTCCGCTTTGCGATAGTTATAAACAAAACGTTTAGGGGGTTCCTGCTTTGGTCGGTTGGCACATAACAATTCACAATGTAGGGCGTCGTATGTGGATTTCACCGCCTTGTCTATTTTCTTAACATTACACCCTGCACCATGCACAAGGACAAAATCTAATGTGTGCTCGTTGCACGTGTGGTTAACGTTACAATTTGACACATGTATCGGTCGATCTATCCGGCTCTGACCATGTGTGTGCGTGCGTTGTAGCTGATTTCACAGTGTGGTGTGACAATCATTTCCTAGACCTGAACGTTCGTAAAACTGAAGAAATCATAACAGATTTTAGGAAAAATCCCACTCCTCCCAAGAGACTATTCATTAATCGAGCGTGTGTAAGGAGAGTAGATGAATAAGTATCTCGGCACTATCATTGGTGCAAAGCTCACATTTGGTGAAAATACAGCGGTACTTAACAGAAAGCTGTATTTCTTACGCAAACTCAGGTCACCCAATGTCAGCACACATGTTCTACAAACCTTCTACATATGCTACCTAGAAAGCTCTATTACATTTGGGTTTCTCGTGTGGTACGGCGGCCTGAGTATCGTGCATCGCAACACTCTGGCACGAACAGTCAGGGTTAGTGGCAAGGTGGTGGGGAAAAGCAGACCAGTCTAGAGGATCTATACAGGCAACGGGCAGAGAGAAAAGGAAGGAATGTCTCCTCAGACCCCGAACATCCCCTGTTTCCATGCTATAAACTACTTCCTCCTGGCCGCCGCTTTCAACTCCCTCACAGCAAATTGAACCGCACTCGAAACTCTTTTGTTCCCTCGTCAATAAGGCTAATGAACTGACCTTCGTTCCCCTCCATCTCTGCCAGTATGACACTGAGTGAGCCTGAGATGATTTGTGAGATGATTTAACTTTTTTAAACTGTTGTATCTTATTTAACACATTTAACTTATTTATTTAACCGATATAACTTTTATTAACTACTTGTCCGCGGATAGGACCAGCACAGATGGGGCAGCACTCAAACATTTCCATGAGTTTGTTGTGGAAGACAATACATTTCTTCTCGGACACAACATATGTACAACACTCACTCGTTTCTTCAGTTGCCAGACCATCTCTGATCTCTTCTTCTTCAGCTTCAAAGAACGACCAGTCTGACGTCTTGTAGTCGGGGTCCTTGGTATCTCGGCATGGTTTGATGGGGCTGACTGCGTCTGCGTCGATCTCTGGGGTCGGCTTCTTTGTTTTCTTGGGAGTGCTCATCACGGCTGGCACAATGTCAGTCATAGTGAATGGGCTAATCTGTGTGGCAGTATCCACCATCAGGTAGTATTTATACCTGTATGAAAAGCACAATATGAATAATTGATTCTGGTATACAGAAAGAGGAGACTTGATCAATGTTTATAGAATTCTCAATAGCATCGATGGTATCAACAAAGAGGACCTCTTCACAATCACCACTTACTGCACGAGACCAGAACAAAAACCTTACAAAACACCCAGCAATCTAGACATCAGAACACGTCTCCATTTTACAAAGCATCTTCCAAGAGTGGAATAACCTTCCACAGCAAAACATCCTTGCCATCAAGTGGTTTATATTGTGCAGACACTGTCCGAGACTCGGGAACGAACTCTCTGACACATTATTTATGTAATGATATAAAACAGAAATGACAACTACACTACTCACAAATACTAACCTTTTGTACAAAGTTTTGTATGGTTTCAAGGCTGTCATTTGGATGCCTCGATCTACTGTCGCTGTCACATCAGTTTGACAAGCCACACCTTGTGTGTGGTTGGTGGGTGGTTGTGACTGATCTGGCTCGGGAGCGACTGCGTATGAAGGCGGCTCATTGTCTTGCATCAACTGGTGAAAGAAATAAACATGATGTGGAGCGTTGATCAATATATAGGTTAACGACTTTGTGATGCTGTTGTTGGCATCTGCGAATAAAGCAATTATTATTAATTACACAACGATGTATATAATTAATTAGCAACATGACAGTCAGTTTCCCCAAATATTTTTAGCATGGTAGGCCTTTTTGAAATTTGTTAGTCTATCAGCGAAACACCAAACCAGGAATATATGTCAGTGTCAATTTTTAATAATTATTGTCAAACTGATTATCATTTTGTTGTATCATGTCATGGAATTTCTCTTTCAATTTCGGGTTTTGCAGAAAATTCTGCTTCGTTTGAGTTGGGGTTGCGCCGGCAGATGTGTAGTTGCAGGGGCTGAGGCTGTTCGTTTCATTAGTCCTACGGCTACGTGTAGTTGAGGGTGGATTGTCGGAACCCTGCCAGGCAACAGAGTTATTTTCCGATTTAGTACACCTCCTGACAATTCAACCATCCTAAGGGCTTCCACACTGTAGCAGTCCGGCGAGAAATGGGCTTCGCGCACGACAGCTTTGGGTTTGTGAGCGGGTGATTTAAAGTCTGCCATCTTCACGCTCACAAAACGTATCCATTGCCGCCGAAAACCTCCAGCCTTCGGGAACTCGTGAAGCGCGTGTTCTGTTTTTGTTTGTGTTGTCACAATAGTATACAACACAACGCTTAAACATCGCGAATTTAGGAAAAAACAAGAGAGATTTACGGAATTTAAAACATGGCGTTTGGGTGATAATAGTAGATGTTGCCATGCAAATTTCCCATACCAGATTTGGTTCTAGGTGTGACGTCAGCTGCAGAGGTCTTTTCGTTCCTGAAATATTATGGGGTAAAAAGCGCATCAGAATTGGGAGTGTTTTAAACATATTTATGTTAAAACATTGGATTTAAAATTATTTTACCATCGATTATATTTTATCCAGACAATATTCTATATATTTAAGATACAAAAAGACTAAACTTGATTCAATTCGTATCCTTTCACCATAAGGGTGTACAGCAGTCTACCTCACTAGTAGATTACATCAAGATAGGAGTAAATTTAAGTCTGCAATTAATTAAGGTCAACAAGCCAGAGTAGAATCAGTTCCCCACTAATTGACACTGTTTGACACAGATGATGCTTAATGCACATAAATGGGATAATATGTCGACTTATACTCACCGAGTACCAAATGTTATATAATAACGTCAAATTGAATGCCAGAGAACCCTTTTAATAAAGCTAGAGTTGGTCGGCATAGGCCCACTCACAACTGAGTGAATAATCCACTCCAGCTAGCCCAAGTCCAGTCAGTGTAGCTACATTATGAACTGATGAATATTCTCAGTAATATGTTGACATGTTGTAGTGACAGCGAATATTTCAGTCATTAGTTGCAACACAGTATGATTCAAACCCGCTCAAATCACCAAGAAATTTACATCTACATTCCACTGCAAGTGCACAATAGTGAATTGTTTCTACCTTCCTTAGGTACGTTATTTAGATTCTGATGTACTTGTGATCTAGGTTTCTTGTTGACCCAATTCTTACTCCGTAATCCTTCACTATAAAGGTGTCCAACAGTCTATCCCAATAGTAGATTATATCAGGGGAGGAGCAAAGTCTGCAATTATTTACAGTCAACAAGCCAGAGGGACAGCAGTGTTCCCTCAACAGGTACTGTTTCACACATATGTTTATGATTATTGCACATAAATGGGATGACATGTGATTTATAGCCACTTTCTAAGAAATGGGATGGTATGTGGATTTATAGTGATTGTGTACCAAAAATATGCATTATAACATCAAATTAAATGAGAGAAAACCTGTTTCATGAAGTTAGAGTTGGTAGGCATAGGCCCACGTACAATTTGGCAAATAACCCACCCTGAGCACAATATGTAGTTAAATTATAAACTGATAAATGTTCTAAATAATAAGTAGACATGTTTTGATGGCAGCGAAAAATAGTGCAAAGTTCTGGTGATTATGCCCATAACCAGGAATGTTTTATGCAGTAATATCAACACAGCAGGATTCGAACCCGCTCAAACCACCAGGAAATTTACATATACATTCCATTGCAAGTGTACAGTACTTAGTAATGCTTTCAACCTACCTTAGGCACATTATTTAGATTCTGCTGTACCGGTGATATAGTGTTCTTGTTGACCCAATGTTAACTCTGTAATCCTTTACTATAAGTGTGGCACGCAGTCTACATAACTAGTATATAACATCAGGGATAGAGGCAAAGTATAATTAATTGAAGTAAAAAAAACATAAAAAAGCTTTGTCCAGTCAATAACACGCTGACTTGTCTCTGTATTCTACTATTAATATAAATATTTGTATAACAATTCAAGTTGATCATCAGGCAGTACCAGGAAATGACATACTACACGTATGCAAAACAGTAGGCAATTTAATATACCAGTGCATTAATCGTCAATGTACGTTACTTTAAGGTTAATGGTTCACTCTCGTAAAACAGGCCAGTAGTGTGACATGAGGGGTAAAACATCAAATTGTGTTTTTTAAACAGTTTTTTGTGCCAACTGATAGCTTAACATATCGTGGCTTCAGATTTGCAAAAAGAAAATCAGGAATTAGCCTGGATTTTGTATAATGGTAGGTCAAGTTTTGCAACTACTGCTGCGTAGCGCGTTTAACATGAACACTGAAATGCGATGTTTTTGCAGTTTAAAATTCTTTTGGCATTTTGGGACTATGCAGATTATTATAACACGAGCTGCTGGCCGTGCTTCACGGTTTTTAACTGTTGTACATCATTATGACTGAAAAGCAAGCCAACTCCTCTCTGGCTTGTTCTTTTCATTACAGTCTTCTCAATACTGTCTTTTTCATTCTTAACATACAAAGCTAGAAACATTTTCACAACAAAAGTGATACAAAGACACACAAAACACAAATTTATCGCGTGCAACATGGACACCAGAAAATAAAAACACACAGACAGGTGTCTCCTTAATGTATTTTTAATCAGGGAATGCTTTGAAATAACTTATCATTTGACCCAAAAGCCTGAAAACTTACTGAAACTGCTTCAATCGGTGGTCAAAAACGTAGATCGTCTCGCACGCAACACATTCGCGTCGGTCGGACGCCTCGAGTTCGAACCTTTTGTAACTTCCCAACTGAAGCTTGCAATAAGGACTGACCACGTGGGGAATGAACTCGAAAACTCTGTATTCGTGCGCCGTGTCCATTCAAAGCAGAACGTACAGAAAAAGTTGGTCACTACATTTGGGCGCACGTAACATATTTTTCGGAAGCCACAAAGTCGCAAGAAAGGGCATAAATTCTTTTTTTCATAACATTGCTTGTTCTAATTTGATACTTGTTTACATTCAGTAAAAACGTAGTGCCCACGTGCAGTGTGCACATACGTTGTCCGTGTTTCATGTTACGTATGAGACGCAGTTGTTTCGTTCGATTTTTAATTTAAATATATACATATATACACATACATATATAATGTACAAGGTCCCATTTAAACTGTTAGGATGAAACACAAAATTGAGTTTTTCTCAAAATTATTGTTAACGATCGAACTATTATTACGAACTAGTCACTTTGTTTTTGTGGTGTGTATTCGAAATTGGCCGTTGTATTTCAAGTGTGTACGGTGTAATTTCACTCTCGTCATCACATGTGTTACGGCTGCGCACCGCAGCAATTCCGATTTTTGTTGGCTGTTCTTGATCGCAAAGCGAAGAAACATGTTGCAAAGACGTACGGCACCATCGCAAATGACAACGACGGCAAAGCCCTTGTTAGCTACGATCGTTCTAGAAGACAAATTTGCAATCTTCAATGCAGTCATTCCGGATATCGACGCATGCTTGCACAACCGGTAAAGGTCCCGTCCTACCAGGACAGTGTCCTTGCAGACACTCGAGGAAGTTCTCCTCGCAATACAAAATACAAAGCAACTTTCAAAAGGAGGCGTCGTCTTCACTGATACAGTGACACCGGCAGACAATGCTAAAAGCATGAACAGCGTTAGCTGAAAGCAAAACGTTTCATGGCCCTTGCATTGCATGAAATTACATTGTGTAATCCATTTACCGGTAATTGTTTGCATTATTGTTGTGACCAAATGTTACCTGCCACAGCAACGTGGTTTTTAAGTTGCAACATAAAAAAATGAGTGTTGTTCCTTTTTGGATTCGACAGATAATGTGCTCTTAAAAATATATTGTATTATTAGAGAGAGAGAGAGAGAGAGAGATAGAGAGAGAGAGAGAGAGAGAGAGAGAGAGAGAGAGAGAGAGAGAGAGAGACAGAGAGACAGAGAGACAGAGAAACAGAGAAACAGAGAAACAGAGAAATAGAGAAATAAAGAGCGAGAGAGAGAGAGGGAGAGAGATAGAGAGAGAGAGAGAGAGAGAGATAGAGAGAGAGAGAGAGAGAAACAGAGAAACAGAGAGAGAGAGAGAGAGAGAGAGA
>CM034531.1:47936090-47941090 GCA_020002185.1 Paraescarpia echinospica
TTTCAATGGGCTCGTGTATATCGTGAATACGACTTTGTAAGGCTTACTTGACCTAGTTGCATAAATTTACCAGTGGTAAACTCGGGCCGCTCGTAAATAATCATGTTCGCCAGTCGTATTTATATTATAAACGATCCCTTTGAAACGCAGCATAAAAACCTAACCTGCCTACGTAAGAACACAAACCTGTAACAAATTCACGTATGTAGTTGTATTATTACCGTTTATTGTGTTAGTTTCCATCTTCACATATTCTTTTGATATTTCAATAATAAGTATGATATGTACAATAGTTATTTTCTAAATGCAAATGCTGACGTGATTAGTTACCAGCGCACTTCTTTATTACTATATTGTATTTGTTCCTTCACCAGTTTGAGAAGCTCATGTACTTGGGTGAATAAATCATTGTCATCATTATTAATTATTTTTACGCTACGTTAACTTATTCCACCATGCTGGAGTCCATCTCGTGATTGCTCATATGCAAACTATCGTCCGTTGGGGTGGTAGCATCATCATATACCGGAGCCACCGATCGGTGTTGTCTGGCGACATCCACGGTGATGCAAAACGACTGCGTTGCGACTGTCCACGCGAACTGCACAAAGGACACAATGGTCACCCAAAGAACGCGGATTCCGACGTTCCCTAAGAACGTCACCACCGTTGTCAAGTGGGTCAGAACAGCTGCACCAATCGTCGAGAAGGATTCGACGAAGGTGATCCCGGTGGCCGAGACGACCTTTCGTAGCGTTAAGTTCAACAACGCGATCTCGCCAGACGAGTACGATTGCAACACTCCGGAGAACGTCCTCAGCAAGAACGAGATAATCGCATCAACCGCATACGCCACTGACATGGCGGTATTTCCTATATATATATCGAAGCGGATTCTGCAATCATAGACACGAATCTGAACAACGTGAACAACAACCAGAGTATGGGAACGAAAACCGACGTTTTGATGATGAAAACAACATTGGACAAACCACCAGTTTGCGTCGGAGTCTTCTGTGCCTCACTTCCGTACCGGGGGAAACTGTTGGCCAGCGTCGTCCATGGATACGGGCTACACGATACGTACACGTTCGTGTCGTCAGTGTCCGATGTCCGGTCGCCGTACGAGTTCACGGGCATATCCTGTGGCCATAAAGTGTGGTCACCTTGAGATGATATCAGGTCGGAGCGGATGTCTTCGTCGCGTTCAACAGTCCACGGTATGCGGCCAGAATAGCGTCTTTCGAGTTGCGACGAAGCCGGAGGTGTTGTTTTTGTGACGCGTCTTCTGGTTGTAGCGTATTCGCGGCGTCCAACGCCGGATGTTTAGACAGCGGCATTGCAGATAGTATATGTAAGTCCGAACTGTTGTTTTCATCAACGCTACTAGAAACCTTTGTAGTCAAAGAATTTTTTCTTGAACTCGAATGTTTCACCTGGATTTGGCTCTTTGGTAGACGTAGACAGGAAGGTAGAATCGAATTGCATCAAGCCGCTGCCATTTTTAGATGTTACCTTTCGCTGCGCATCCGCCAAATTACGCAAGTCAGCGTTTTACGTAACAACAATGGCGTGACCAAGGAGTCTATATTTAGACAGTAAGCATCACTAAGCGAGATCATGGCAGTCTACAAGGAGAGTTTGTGTCCGCCATTTGGGAGGCTAGCATCTGTTCTGGGTTGGAGTGCCTCCAGAATGGCGGGCTAACCATTCCATTTACGTCCTTTTTTGAACAATGGGAATAGCGCATGCTGGACTGTCTTCCGTTGATACACGGTCTTTGGGCGTGACTTTGTTTGGGCGTAGCTTTTGCTATCGTTTAATAATAAAAGTTACGTGTAGGCCACTATGTCATAAGAGATGCTTCCGTGCATTATTTTTGTTAAAAGCAAACTTTCTCTTGATTTTGTATCTTTAGGTACGAAAGGTGTACACATTGACAATACCAATTTATATTAATACACGTGCGTCTTAGATACACTTAGATACCTCCACTCCTTGCTATTCTCAAAGTTAACTCGGATCATTTTGTATTATCATGTTCTTTCATCACATTCGCATAGCTTGATATACACGCATACTTTCATATTTTAGCCCTATGAACAGCTCTCTTTCTCTTCGCCTTATCGACCAGAAAGGTTGTCTTATTTAATATAATGTTCTTAACTCTACAATAAAACTGTTGAAGGGTACAGTGACCACCACATTACTTTTAGGAAGCCCGATACGTTGTTCGATATTTGAGTAAATAAAACCGATTGCAAATATCCATAACGTGTAAAACAAATACCCATCCTCCAATTTGAATAACCTGATAGTTCGTGCAGAGTCCTAGTTGATCTATGCTTACGGTAGAAACCAAGCAGTCCATTTCTTTGTTCAATCGTATGTGACAGGCGGTGCAACAAAGAAAAGTAGCCATAGTCGCCGAAACCATGGGACTTGAGAGGTGGAGCTCCTCAATATTTTGATGTGGGCCTGGAGATAGGATTAGCACTCACAATATACAGGGAAGGAGCGTACATTTTCGGCTGGAATTGTTGAAGATAGGATTAACCCTCAATATTTAGGAAAGGGGTGCGTTTGTGGGTGCAATCTGATGGTTTGGGTGAACCGGCGCCAGTGGTATTAGAAGACAGTTTCACGAAGTATTCGTACAAGTAGTATATTGCATAACTTTTAACAATTTTTCACAACGCTACGCATGCTTCTACCCTGGTTCCGTTTCCCCACACTTGTAAGGCTGTATTGTCTGTAGTGAGTTCACATTTTCTCGTGGACCAAGTAAAGCTGCACTTTTAACTGGATGTTGTGAACGCACGCTAATCCCGAGTCTCTGCACTCAAGCGCCTTTAAGATACCAGCGTCAGGAAATTGACAACGAGAACTCACACAGCAAATAAACGTTTCTGATAAGGGAAACAGATATAGATACCGTACACACGCTCGATGTATAATCGTGTATTATGACCCCGTCAAGCAAACAGACACTGATTGAGCAACGGGATAGCGTTGTTACAACTATATTTCGTTCGCAGACCAGTCATGGGTGATGTGCGACAGGATAGGGTTGTTAAGATTGTCAGAAGACGTTACGAACATACTGCGAGTAATATGCAGATCCTTAGACAGATGCTTTCACAAACGAAATCATTCGTTTACGTTGTATTTTTTCATCTCAAAATCGCATTAAAAATGGATACAGGCGCACCAATTCGTTATCTTGCATGAATGCTTGTTGTCTAATGTAGTGTCCTATAATGTCATGATTGCTGAGTATGAATGTGACTGCCGTAACGCTGTTGTTGTTAATTTACACTGTTAGTAAGATTGATTTTTCATGCCTAAATCAACCCAACGTGAATGCATATAATTCAGACACATATAAAACCAAATGAAACACCAATTCCTATTGCATGTTTTGCAAAAGGAAATGAAACCCGTCGACCGGGTTTAATCAGTCATGGTGATTATACAGTTTCACGTTGGACTGTCGAAAAGACTATGGCTTCCATGCCCACTTGCGATTTGGGGTTTCTCCTTTGCATGGCAATCTTGCTAAATCTTTTTAAATGTCCCCTGTCCTACAATCTTCTCGTTGCATACGGCCATTCGCGTTCATCACCTCGCGAACCACCGAGTGCCACCGCCTTGACGAGAAAACCGAGAGTACATTTTCGACACGTCAAATCTTTGGCGAATGAGAATCATGGACACGATGATGACACATGTCGCCGTGACTCCGAACGCGATACCAACCGCCGCTCCAGGCGACACTTTGTTTGTGTTTGCCACCCCTGTCAAACACGTTCAAATGTGGAATTACTTGGTAGTTGATAAGGCATGGTATCGCATTCAATTCAATCCTATTCAATTCTTTATTTTTAACTGCACAAAGAACAAATTAAATGTATATAACGTATGTAATTATGATACATTTCTGAAGTTTATATGAAAAAGAAGAAAGTAGAAACATATTGCTTATTAGCACTTACCCCCAAACATTACCAGAACATGTGCATTATATTAGCAGTAAAAATAAATGTGTAATATAATGTTAGTAACTAAAGAATATACACGAATTGCAAACGTTAAATCAACTCCACTTTCCGTGTCAATAACTAATTACATTACACAAATAGTACTCCTCATGATTTGTATATCCTCACATAACGTACATCCTACACCGCAAACAACAGATCTCTGTTGGTATGGTGTAAGAAAGCACTCCTGGACTGTAACGTTAAATATTTACCTGAATGCGGTCTTGTTGGCTTTGGCACTACCATACGTGTCGTGGCGGATGGAGTAACTACGCTAATTGGTTTCGTTTTCTCGGGAGCTGTGGAAATAGAACCGTAATGAAGGCTTTTCTATCTACGGTACTCTGAGCTTGTCGTTAAGCAAGCGAGCGTGTGCGTGCATGCAAGTGAGGACATAAGATAAACTGCGAGTAACGTTTATCATTTGCTCATACGTAACATGTGCACTGGTGCATGCACAGAAACCTGCAAACACTTACATATTGTAATCAATATGATATACTGCGCCGATATTACCTTACCTTAAGAAACCTTAAGATGGTTCTGATCGCAAGATCCTCTCGGTTCCTCGTTGATCATATCTTCAGATTCAGAATCAAATGATACTAACTCATAATTACCGGTTCCAATATTTATTGTTAGTGGTGCTTCATAGTCATAAAAAATCGCCTGGGTAGACCAGAATTTGTCTATACGATTTTTGAAAGAGTTTAATGTTCTAGCTTGTATTGCTGTTTCTGGGAGACTATTCCATGGTTCTGCCACTCTAAGTGGGAATGCATTTTTTAGGTTTAACTTCGCTCTTTGCGTAAATAATTTGAGAGATTGTCCTCTATTACCTGATCTCTGTGACACTTCGTCCCATTTCAGGAGGTTTGGTGCAAATGCACTATCATACCGATTGTGCATTATTTTGTACAATTCTATCATGTCTCCTCTTAGTCTTCGGTATGGTAG
>CM034531.1:47943590-47961090 GCA_020002185.1 Paraescarpia echinospica
ACTGTCTAAGTACACTTGGAAACGGACACCGTAACATAACATTATTTATTTTCTCGTCGTATCAAGGGAATTGTACGTATGTCAGTTAAACATATAATATTGTGAAATTTACAGAAGTTTATACTTTTTTATGAAGATACAGTACGGTGCCAGAGAAACTGAGGTTTTGAATAAAAATATTACAATTAAAGGTACATTAGGTTCAAGTTCAATCTAGTAACCGTGCACGATGAACGGTTGAAGCGTTTGCTAGTTCAACAAACCAAATCAGCTCTATATACCGTGTAGGGTAAATACAATATGTAATGTTAAAAAAATTGAATCATATCAATAATATTGTTGTCGCTAAGTAGAACGATGATAATCCGGATATATATCACAATAAGTAAATATTACTGCTGTAACCAATTTTGTATAATTAATGGTCCACAATTTCGTACCCTTTTCTACAGTAACGATCTCCCATGTGACATTCCCGGCATCCCCAGCGTGAACTCCGATCGTGTTGAATTCGAACGGCTTGGAGTCCGTCAAAGTTAGTATTTCGTTATCGCCCACCACACCTCCCTTCCCCACCGACACCCCGTCCACGCTCCAGCTCACCCAGAACAACCTAAAAGACAGAAAGAATAATATCCAATGCTATCGTTCAATGGAACCGCTGCCTGCAACAATGTGTGTCAACAAAGAGCGTTAAACATATGCTAAATAATAATCTGTGGGGCGCGATGGTTGAGCTGTTAGAGTGTCGGACTGTCGATCGGAGGAATCGGGGTTCAAATCCTGACACCGACCGATCGGTGGTTCGATACCGGTATCAGCCGCCATGTCGAAACTCGGGCAATTTCGTTCACCCTACGTTGCCTGTGCCTCTCGGAAGAGACACTATAAACCGCTGGTCCCTTCTTGTGTCTATGCCAGGGGAAGTAAACGATCCCACGCTGGAAAATGGGAAAAACCTGTCGAGGATTCACTGAGCTGGGATCTCATTCTCTAAACTCCAATCGGCGTTAATGCCACACTAATCAATCAAATGATTGTATACAGCTACGGAAAAAAAAAAAAAAAAAAAAATAGTCTTTATTCAAAAATGGATTTTAGTAAACAAAAGGCACCCTGAATAGGTGCTAACAAGTAACGACGCAAAATCGATATCTAGAGCGAATGTTTACAGTTAGATGCGCATGAAAGACGGTCTTGCGAACTACGCGCACGTTCGTGGATTTTTGACGTAGATTTACATAATTTAGCGTACTCGTAGAAGATACACAGAGCGTTGTGGACTGACGTCGTAATGATATAGGTCTCACCAATGTGCATAACATAACTACGTTAGCTATCAAAAACTGGCTGGATTTGGGCCGAAAGGACGGACACATCTGGAACAGCACGAACGTACCTTTTTGAACTACGTACCCTTCAAAATCCCTTTTCTAAGGAAAACAACTGCAGATTATTTAAATAAATAAATAGAAAAGTTAGTTTTAAAATCGTAAGTATGATTACTAGATTAAGACCGGTTCCACTCACCTTTAAAGTCTTTCGTAGTTACACTTAACTGAACTTTCATAAATAAATTCATAGGCATATGAATAAAGCCAACAGCAATAACGGCACTGACAATAACGACATCAAAGAAAGCTGTGACAACAATTCTAAGGACGATTACTATGATGACAATATTCTTTTTCTTGTTCTACCCAGATCTAACCTCATGGTTCCTGGGTCGAGGACATTGTCTGTATTCGCGACAACTGCACTGTCTTTTCTGGCCTTCCTGGTGATCGAGGTCTTCGTGTTGCTGTCAGACCCAATAGCTATGTCGTAGGCCGACAGCTTCACCAGACCCGGCACCGTGGCGAGTACGACGTGGACGTCGGCTGGAGACCTCACCTGTAGAATGACGGCACTATGACCCATGGTCGTATACCACACTTCCGGTTGACTTGCCACCGACGTGCCGCGAGCGAACGAACCTGCAGACAAGTCAGCCGACAAAGCGCACGTGTTGGTATTTCATTACTAACGGTGTTTGGGTACTTTGTAAAAGCGAACTATTTGAAGGAATGAATGTTCGTAACATGCCTTGTCCATGCTCTTGATACACTCACCTTACACTTATGTTCGAGTCATCATTAACAACAGGACTGAAGAAATGTAATTTGCTGAGGATGTATACAATTAATGTATATGTCGTTTATTATGAATATTAAGCAACTTCAGCATTTCATAATTATACACTACATATGATAATTGTTAAATAAAAAACGTCGTATACATATGCACGTGTTTACCCATGGGACACACATTCTTAACATTATCGATCCTAAATAATCAATTAATCAATCCGTCAGTCAGTCGGTCGGTCGGTCGGTCGGTCGGTCGGTCGGTCGGTCGGTCGGTCGGTCGGTCGGTCGGTCGGTCAGTCAGTCAGTCAATCAATAAATCAATCAACCAATCAATCAACTCTCAGTGATTTACGACAGAGCTTACTGTGTTATGGAGCACTGCATATGCCAAAATCGTTACTTTAATTGAAAGGAACGTTTATTTTCCAAAGCGACAATACCTGTTCAACCAGTTTGTACCATCTATGAGTACTTCAAAAGAGACTGTGATCGACTGCCAAAACAGGCTAATGTTTGTACCTGCCAGTTCGTCCAGTTCCCAGTCCCCATCACTGCCCTGGAACGTTGTCAAAGCAACGGCGTCAACAGCGTCCTGTTGCACACCGAGCAAATGCATGAAGCGGTGTGTTTCCGGCGTATCACCTCTGCCGACGTGTATCACTCCGTCGTACCAGGACGCCCAGAATGTCCGGTACGCCGTGCAGTCCAGTATCAGCGGTGTCTCTCTCTTAACTGTTACGTTCCCGGCAACATTACCCGACGCAACCTCGCGAATCGCCGATTGTTGATTGTCGTTTATCCCCAGTTGAAGCTCATATTTCCAGTCGGATCCAATTCCAAGTCTCAGAACTGCGGTGTGGCAGGCACGAACGCGAAACACTATGAATTTGTGGTTCGGGCGGATAGAGAACGTGTCGTATGTGCTGTCTCCTGCGGTGTGCACGCTGTACATGTTACCTGTGGAGCAAACACAACACGTTGGGAAATTACGTCGATGTCTAATTAAGGCAAAACTTACATGGTGTGCTGGTTAATGCGACAAATACACATCATTTGACTTACCTGTGTTGTCAATCTGGAATGTAGACATTACTGCATCATTACAACTAGTGCCCTGGTAATTCTTCTCTCTCCTTGATCTCTTGTGGGGTGCAGTGGTAATAAATTACGATGACACAAACATTAAAGGCGAAATAAATTTATCACCGACAACAATTATGGTTTCTTTCGATGTTAATATTAAACGTTGCTTCTGCTATTTCTGGCATAACGACACACAGAGTACCTGCACAATAAAGCATTACTGTAACTAATGTTATCACTGTAATACGTACCTCCTAAGTTGAAAAGTTGCCAATGACCTATCGAATCATCCCCGGTGCTGAGGTAAGCTTGCACTACGGGCCGTGGATGGGGATCAGTCCACGATAAGACCTGGCCTACCCCGACGTCGGCACCGCGACCGAACGCCACCGTGCTGTTGCTCCAGCTGACCCAGAATGTTCTTCTCTCGTCACAACTACAGACAAACAGAGACGTGTTATTACATAACTTATATTGTGGGGCATGGTGGCGTAGTGTTTAAAAATCGGACTCTCAATCGAGCGAATCCAATTTCTACTCCTCTTGCTAAACTTTCGAAGTAAGACAATATATTTAACTTAACTTTGCTTCAGTTCACTAAGCTGGATATTTGAATACCTAGCTACACGCATTGGTGTACATATATGTGGATCTTCATGTAATAATTGCAGGATGGCTGAGTGTTTTCCACTGAAGTGTGTATGTGTGTGTAATGCGTTAGGCTTAGGAGGGGGAAAGAAAAAGAAAAGATAACAAGAAATCGAAGACAGGTAACGAGGTTAACCTCACCATTGACGTTCAATGAAAACGAGGAGAATAACTGTTTCGAACAAAGGTGACTGTATCCATCTACGCAGAAAAATCCTTGCATGTCCGAACGATTTCAGCATACCTGAGAATATCAGGAGTCGCTATTTCGTGTTTCCGGTCGCTGCCTACTTCTTCTTTTATATACGACGCAGCGTTTCCTTTGTAGCCAATGACGATCTCGTAGGCGGCGGCGTGGTCGTTTCCGGGGACACTGCCCAATAGAACGTACGCATTCCTGCATGTGCGGACCTTGAACACAATATGTGTTTTGTGGTGGACGGTCAAAGAGAAGTCACGGTACTTCATCATACCTCGCGACCGCATCTGCAAGGCTTCACCTGTAGGAGAGGTCAAATTTATGTTAGTAAAATACAACACAAATGTGTTTTACATCGACGATATTCAGTGCTTTCAGTTTTGTTGAACAAGTAATTTACATTAAAACATTTAACAATTGTGAGGAGGTAGAATAAAACTCCTGGGTGTATACGACCAGTGAATTGTGACCAGCACCGTGCGAAAAGCGAATGAAAATTCATAAATGCACCTCATCATTGACAATGTCAGCGCTGGAGGGAATATTGCCTTTACAGGATACAAGTTGACAACCGCATTGTACAACCGTCAATTCAAAACTCCAACATTTACTATATATCTTTACACACAATACATAAACATAAACCTGTGAATCGCTTCACTATCATTCTGGTGAGTTCATAAAGAGTGATCTTATATACTGAGAATGGCAGGACGCGCCAATCGGAACACTGTTGCCAATTTGCCACAGAAATTGCGTTCTCGGTGATACGGCGGCGGTTTTTAGCATTTTGGTTAAAAAACACCACCTTACAATTAACAACGAATTCTGTGTAATAATTAACTTCCCTTGTGAGCTCGTTATAACAGTGAAACTGTTCCCAGGTCGTTTTATATATGACTTCTACAAAGTCGAAGTGCGTGCGTTGTCCTGTTTTACTTGACTAACATCAGTCATAAATTCTGCACATGGGTGATTGTTTTATTAAAAGTTCCTACTCAAGATTTGATTTTATATAAGATCAGGTAGCTGGCGAACGCACGAATGATCTTATGTCATAGTAATATGATAGTATAGTGAGCCGAACTACATATTCCGTTTTCCAGTTGTATTTTTTGGACTGAAATGGGTTAATTAGTTCATCGAATGATTTTATAAAACTAAATAATATATCGACACAAAACACGCTAGGATGTCGTAGTCGATACAACATACGTCATAGTTTTGTATTCCTAATATGGTTCGAAAATGAGTCGATGGAAAAAATGTACTGATGAGTGACCTTTAATATACCAATAGCCAATATGATCCTCAAACGAGACGATCGAGAAACCTGAAATGATGAATGCTTTGTAATATATCAATAACCAATATAATTCTAAAAGGAGACGAACGAAAACATTTAACTGATGAGTGACCTTTAAAAAACCAATAAACGAAATGCCTACCGTGACCATCCCAGTACAACTGCCAGTCTCCAGAAGTTTGGTTTCCGGTGCAAAACGACACGGCGTTGATATCATGCTCGACCACGTCAGACGTAGACAACAGGCTCCAGGTATACCGCGAACCTTTGCCAAGTTCCAGTGTTCCGGACTCCCAGCTGATCCAGAAATCCCGTATCTCGTCGCAACTCAGCAGGTCGGAAGTTTTCGCTTTGGTGGTCGAAGTGACAGCACCGTTCTCGCTATTCAGTGTGCAGATATACGCATTTGAATCAATGTACGTACAAGACCTTCGAGCTTAACTATAACACAAATGGGAGTGTACAATGTTTGAAAGGGGTAAATACGAAATCATTGACTTTCATGTAAATTTACCCCTGACATACATCGTAAGACATTGGTATTATATTTAATATACTTGTTATTCGTCTACCTGAATTCAATTCTATTAAATTTATTCCCAAGTGAAATGATACTGAAAAACAACTACAACACAATATACAATAATATGGAACATTTACAAATGGAAATGGGGGGAGAATGAAGTAGGATACTTATTAATTACTTCCCCCAACACAAACGAAACCTGTACACGTATATTAAACTTTCATAACACAAAAAACACAGTTAAATCTCAATTATAAATTTACATATTATATACCATTTTCGCATTTACGTGTGTGCCCGGTACTCATTAAGAAATAAGTGCTTAAGTTTTTTTTAAATATTTGAACTGTAGCTAAACGTGTCACATTTTCTTCATATAAGTTCCATAATTTAACACCATATACAGATATACACATATATTTTAGAGTTGTACGAGCATAGACGTGTTTAATTTTTCTACTTTGCCATGTCACATGCATTGAATCATATTCAGTAGCAAAGCATGCTTGCAGGTTATATGACAATTATTTATGTTTAGCCTTAAACATTACAATATAAATTCTCATTTTTAGTATGTTAGGTAGTTTGAGTATACCTATGACAACCTTGCAGTCATAATTTAAATGATGGATTTAAAATATTCGTTTTCTGTGCGTTGTTTTTGGTGTTTAAAGAATATAATAAGTACACATATTACTACGTATTATGGTAATTACCACGGTACGATAATTCAGTATAGTAACAATTTGATTTAGATTTCAACGACATTTCTTAACTGAATTGTTATTCGTATGTTTAAATGCGGTTTTTATTATCAGTATTTCTTAACTGATCACTTAGATGATTCCTTTGACTCAGAGAGACATATTGCATGGTGGGACGTACACTTTTTCATTCTAAGTCATGATTAACTCGCATTGAGTGTGTTATTTCCCGTCTAGTAAATAAATAATGAATACTTTTTAATACAAACGCATGCAATTCGCGCCGGGCAATAGAGTGGCGCAATACCTATATATCATAATCTCACACAACCGAAACTGTTTTATTTTGTCAAGATGCGGCCGTCGCGTTCAGAATTCGAGCATTAATAAATAAAATATACATGACACCCGACTTCGGCGAGAGAGAACACAATGCCTAACATTGAGTTTGAATTGGTTAAATTAAAGCATTATAAATATGAAATAAACCTCCAATGGTAGCTATGCGACGTGCACTCCGATAAAACTGTACTCGAAGGTAGCTGACTAATAGGTGTTGGTCTCGTCCGATGACGTGTTTTACTACACCACTGTGTAGTTCAATTCGAGCTTCATGTATTGCACAGGTACAACTTGATATACTAATCAGACATCTTTGTTTATTGTTCTGCTTAATAATTTTATAATTAATATTTAGAAGACGTTTATACCCGTCCTGTGTTCACTTGTGTTCACTTGTGTTCACATGTGTTCACTTGTGTTCACTTGTGTTCAAGTATTCCAGAGTTACGTCAGAATTAGTATATATATATATAAATTAATCTTAGCTCTTGACATATAAATAGACAAGTTATAAATGGATGAGAAACAAGAAACACCACATTACTCACTTCCAATACAACATAATTACGTGACCCAGTAGCAGCAACGAGGTGAGAACATTGTACTGCTTAATGATTGTAAATGACATTTGTTATTACTATATAAACGCGACAACTTTACAATATTATTTATTTGCGCTAAAAACACAGTTGATAAGTAGTCCATTGCTTCACACTAACCCGTAATGGATAATGGAGGATTTCAATGAGCCAATGACGATTTCGTAGGTTAGTTGCGTTGTCGTGCCAGGAACGTAGGACAACGCGACGCGAGCCTCGGAACATGTCTGGACGCTGAAGCGCAAGAACTTCCGGCGAATCACATGCGTGGCCCGTTTGTAAGGGAAGTCAAACCGCGACGTGTGCACGTGAAATACAGTACCTGTGTATATGAAAGGACAACTGGCTACCAATCAATGTCAAAACATTTAATATATAGTCAGATGGTCGTTACCATATATAGACTCATGACAGACTTACAGTTTCGACTAAGAAAAAACGTAACAACCAAATCTGTCACACCTGGCGCGGAACAAGTGGCTTTAATTATCAATACACAATAGTGTAAACGTACGTTCGGTGTCTCCACGAACTACATTCCATATAATTGTCACAGTATCTGAGTTCGCAAAGCTTCGCAATCGTTCGTTTCTAAGAAGGACCAGTATAAGTTAAATATACGTGTAGCCTGAAAGAACGAAAACGTAATTGCACTGAACCCACCCTAGATGAACCCACCCTAAATGAGAGGTATCTTGGATAAATCGAGACAACATTGAGTACAAAATTACGACAGTTATGAGTATTTAGACAGACACTCATTTGACATCGCGAGTTACATAAAATCGTATCGAAATGACATGTATATATTTACAACGATTTAAACTGGCGAAAGCCGAAGTCTGCCGTTATGTTAAGTATTTGTTTCACTTACGAAAGACGAAAAGACCCATCTAACAGCGTGAATATATAGTTAATAATAACATTGGCAAATAACTGAGATGGACACGTTACACACACACACACTCGCGCGAGTTGCACGCACGCACGAACACACACACACACACACACACACACACACACACACACACACACACACACACACACACACACACACACACACACACACACACACACACACACACTCACACACACACACACACACACACACACAAACGCAAACGTGCATGCGCGCACACGCACACAGACAGACAGACAGACACGCACACATGCACACACGCATACACGCACACACGCACACACGCACACACGCACACACGCACAAACGCACACACGCACACACGCACACACGCACACACGCACACACGCACACACGCACACACGCACACACGCACGCACACTCACTTATCCGCTTGCCTTTATGGATTTTTCCTATCAATGTCAACTTGATCAGTCATATCTATAAGTCATGTTCACTGTATTATCGCCCGTCATACCCACCTGACTGTTGCCCGAACTCCCACCGTCCGGTGCTCCCATCACCGGTGGCCACGGCGACGCCGTTCACCTGGTACTGGGTAGGGTCGGCGTAGCGCAGGAACGTGACGTCACCCACGGTCGTTCCCGCGCCCACGTGAATTCTCCCTTCTCCCCAGCTCACCCAAAACGGCCGCATCTCGCTACAGCTGAGGATGGATGGTGTAGGCCACACTGTGACGCTGTCCCCGCCGACCTCCTTCCGTATCACCGACACCTGAGGGGTGTTTGTAAGCATCGTTAGTTAAAGTTCAGAAGAAAAAATAATATAATATATATCTAATATGTATATATTATACACTCATATATATATATATATATATATATATATGAGAGTGTAGTTTGCATTATTGTCAGAATTGGCATCAGACTGCATTTAGGACACGTACAGAAACGCAACGAAAACACGCTACGTAAGTATTTATGCTAAGATCACATCTGAACTATTTTGTCCCTACAGCGCTACTAAAGGGAAACGACACCGACTGTATTTTCATAAACACGGGTACATGAAATGTAGGTCACGTGTGGCAAAGAAACTGCCTTCTATTACATCTTGATTAGTAACACTGCACCTGGTTGTCGGATCCACCGATGACGATCTGGTAGGTGCCGCTCGTTATCACTCCGGGCACGTGTGACAGAGCGATGACGGCATTCGAGCACGCCTGCACACGAAACATGACGTAGTCGGTTCCGCTGACCGTCAGCCAGATCCTCTCGTAGTTATACCCGTTTTCCGTTGTCACTCGCGTTATATTCCCTACGATTAGAGAACAATGTGTGGCTTATTTATTACAGCATTTATTACTCAGTTTGTGCAGCAACATTAAAATACACATAAACATTAGAGCAAGTTAAACTTCGCATAAATCGTTAATTTTAGACATACGTAATTATTTAGGGTGAACTACTCCGCAGTAGTTTGTTCGCCGTGACCCTGGCCGTTTTACAAGTGACAACCATAAAGTTTCTACGGATTTTATATATGTCGTTGGTTCACCAGATCCTTTCAAAGGACTTGCATTACCAACATAACTACCTTATGGCAGCACTGATTCATAGCTCTTTCAATGTGAACTTTGATCCTATTAATCTTTGTCTATTTAATTGCATGGATGGAACAGAGAGAAGAGATTTTCAGGAAAACACCTAAAGTTGAATGTAGTCAGAAACAGAATGAGATGGGAAAGACATGTGCAAAGAATGAGCGATGACAAACTGTCAAAAAGAGCATGAAACGCAGAAGGTGGTCGACACGACGAAGAGGAAGACCAAGACTGATATGGAATGATAGCATGGACCTTGGGAGGGCAGGTGTGTGAACAGCATTGAATGAAAGGTCGTTGCGGAAGTTGCATTCTGAGTTCGTCCATCTTTTAAGTACAAATTGCCAGTGAATCAACATGCCACGTACACTATATATACATTTCTTCGACCCTTAGAAACGTTGTCATATAATACACAATGGTATGATAAGACGGTGCAAAAGACGCAAACTATCCTTGTACCATACGTCTATTATTCCACTGGCTGGTTCTGGCGACGGTAATCTTTGTAAAAGCATAATTTATCGAACAACATATAAATGTCAAACTATGGTAGCAAGAATGATAAATAAATAAACAATGTTTACGTTATAAATTGCATTTTCTTAAAAACAGTTAAAATGGTAGTTTAACTCAAAATGCAGCTTCAAGAGTTTCACGACACCGACCCACCTGCCTGTCTAGGTATCACCCAGTACCCGTGGCTACCGTCCGAGGTGACGCCAATACTGTGGACTTGGTGCATGAACGACTGTGCGTCGGGCCAATCAACGATTGCGTGTGTACTCAACGCGTCTTGTCCTACGTTGATGTGTCCATCCCTCCAGGTCAGCCAGAACCGCCGGAAGTGATGACCATTGACGATACCGGGCGTGTGTACGTAGTGTGACGTCATGCCACTCGCGTCCGATCGCTGTATCACCGTCCTCGTGTTGTTCTGGGCCCCGAGCGTTATCTCGTAGTAAGCACCGAGACTCCCCGAGAGTTTGACGTGGATGGAAGAAGATGAAATCACACTAAACACGAAGGCTGATCGACTGGAGAATATTTGGAAGAGGTCATATGAGTATTCTGGTGGCGTCACCAAGGCGAAAACATCATCTGAAAATAAAATTGATTTTTTATAATAAAAGCAGCAGCAGCAGCAAGACAGCAGGAAGACAGCAGAAACGATTATTCACACAACGTAACACCTTACTGATTAATATGTTACCATTCTATACACATGTTCGATAGTATATCATGAGCATTATGTTTGGAGTGTTATTCCAAAATAAAGATACATTGTCAACACCAGGTAAAGATTACTTATTATAAAAAGATATACTTGGATCTAGTTCATCGGGAACATTAATAAGAAACCTGAAGTGTGCAGGTCATTTGAAGAGAACAGATGTGGGCAGATGCGAAGTGGAGGACAAGTTTGGCAAGAACAGTGCAGCTGTAGAGGAGCTAGAACACAATGTTACATTTTTATTTATTTACTTTTATTCGACATTTGTCCGCTGAAGATCAATTCCAAAGTAAAATCATTTTCATGTCAGCAATCATTGTCGACAATCAGTGAATGCGCGACTACAAAAATAATTCACACACCTTCATAATTTGGAAATTCCCACATTCCAACCGAATGAGCAGTATATATTGACACGACGTTAATTGGCACTGGCTTCCGTTTTGATAACTCGTACGTCAGTATGACGTCATCGCCGACGGAACGCCCTCTGCCGAGGCTAATGATGCCGTCTGTCCAGTCGACCCAAAAGTCGAGGTAGTTGCTGCAGTTGAGTATGCCAGGGGTAAGCTGCGGGTACAAGGAGGAGAGGTAAAACATCACAGCATGTTCACATCCACCACACACCAACACCCATCACTGCATGCACACACCCACGATATACCAACACCCACCATAGCAAGCACATACCCACCATATACCAACACCCATCACTGCATGCCACTCACACCCATCACACACCAACACCCATCACTGCATGCTCACACCCACCACAAACCAACACCCATCACTGCATTTTCACACCCACCACACACCAACACCCATCACTGCATGCACACACACACCATATACCAACACCCATCACAGCAAGCACACACCCACCACACACCAGCACCCACCACTGCATGCACACACTCACCATATACCAACACCGATCATAGCAAGCACACACCCACCACACACCAACACCCATCACTGCATGCACACACTCACCATATACCAACACCCATCACAGCAAGCACACACCCACCACACACCAACACCCATCACTGCATGCTCACACCCACAACAACCAACACCCATCACTGCATTTTCACACCCACCACACACCAACACCCATCACTGCATGCACACACGCACCACACACCAACACCCATCACTGCATGCACACACCCACCACACACTAACACTCACCACTGCATGCACACACCCACCACACACCAACACTCACCACTGCATGCACACACCCACCACACACCAACACTCACCACTGCATGCACACACCCACCACACACCAACACCCATCACTGCATGCACACACCCACCACACACCAAAACTCACCACTGCATGCACACACCCACCACACACCAACACTCACCACTGCATGCACACACCCACCACACACAAACACTCACCACTGCATGCACACACCCACCACACACCAACACCCATCACTGCATGCACACACCCACCACACACCAACACCCATCACTGCATTTTCACACCCACCACACACCAACATCCATCACTACATGCACACACGCACCACACACCAACACTCACCACTGCATGCACACACCCACCACACACCAACACCCATCACTGCATGCACACACCCACCACACACCAACACCCATCACTGCATGCACACACCCACCACACACCAACACCCATCACTGCATTTTCACACCCACCACACACCAACACCCATCACTGCATGCACACACCCACTCACCACTGCATGCACACACCCACCACACACCAACACTCACCACTGCATGCACACACCCACCACACACCAACACCCATCACTGCATGCACACACCCACCACACACCAAAACCACCACTGCATGCACACACCCACCACACACCAACACTCACCACTGCATGCACACACCCACCACACACAAACACTCACCACTGCATGCACACACCCACCACACACCAACACCCATCACTGCATGCACACACCCACCACACACCAACACCCATCACTGCATTTTCACACCCACCACACACCAACATCCATCACTACATGCACACACGCACCACACACCAACACTCACCACTGCATGCACACACCCACCACACACCAACACCCATCACTGCATGCACACACCCACCACACACCAACACCCATCACTGCATGCACACACCCACCACACACCAACACCCATCACTGCATTTTCACACCCACCACACACCAACACCCATCACTGCATGCTCACACCCACCACACACCAACACCTATCACTGCATGCACACACACGCCATATACCAACACCCATCACTGCATGCTCACACCCACCACACACCAACACCTATCACTGCATGCACACACACGCCACACACCAACACCCATCACTGCATGCTCACACCCACCACATACCAACACCTATAACTGCATGCGCACACCCACCATATACCAACACCCATCACTGCATGCTCACACCCGCCACACACCAACACCTATCACTGCATGCTCACACCCCCCACACACCAACACCCATCACTGCATGCTCATACATCAACACCCATCACTGCATACTCACACCCACCGCACATCAACACCCATCACTGCATGCTCACACACGAACACCCACCACTGCATGCTCACACCAACCGCACATCAACACCCATCACTGCATGCTCACACAAGAACACCCATCACTGCATGCTCACACCCACCATACACTAACACCCACCACTGCATGCGCACACCCACCATATACCAAAACCCATCACTGCAATCTCATACATCAACACCCATCACTGCATACTCACACCCACCGCACATCAACACCCATCACTGCATGCTCACACACGAACACCCATCACTGCATGCTCACACCAACCGCACATCAACACCCATCACTGCATGCTCACACAAGAACATCCATCACTGCATGCTCACACCCACCATACACCAACACCCACCACTGCATGCTCACACCCACATTACACCAACACGAATCACTGCATGCTCACACACCAACATCCATCACAGCATGCTCACACCCACCACACACCAACACCCATCACTGCATGCTCACGCCCACCATACACCAACACCCATCACTGCATGCCCACACTCACCACACACCAACACCCATCTCTGCATGCTCACACCAGAACACCCATCACTGCATGCTCACACCCACCATACACCAACACCCACCACTGCATGCTCACACCCACCATACACCAACACGAATCACTGCATGCTCACACACCAACATCCATCACAGCATGCTCACACCCACCACACACCAACACCCATCACTGCATGCTCACACCCACCACACACCAACACTCATCACTGCATGCTCACACCCACCATATACCTGCACGAATCACTGCATGCTCACACCCACCACACACCAACACCCATCAATGCATGCTCATACATCAACATCCATCACTGCATACTCACACCCACCGCACATCAACACCCATCACTGCATGCTCACACACGAACACCCATCACTGCATGCCCACACCAACCGCACATCAACACCCATCACTGCATGCTCACACAAGAACACCCATCACTGCATGCTCACACCCACCATACACCAACACCCACCACTGCATGCTCACACCCACCATACACCAACACGAATCACTGCATGCTCACACACCAACATCCATCACAGCATGCTCACACCCACCACACACCAACACCCATCACTGCATGCTCACACCCACCACACACCAACACTCATCACTGCATGCTCACACCCACCATATACCTACACGAATCACTGCATGCTCACACCCACCACACACCAACACCCATCACTGCATGCTCATACATCAACACCCATCACTGCATACTCACACCCACCGCACATCAACACCCATCACTGCATGCTCACACACGAACACCCATCACTGCATGCTCACACCAACCGCACATCAACACCCATCACTGCATGCTCACACCAACCGCACATCAACACCCATCACTGCATGCTCACACAAGAACACCCATCACTGCATGCTCACACCAACCGCACATCAACACCCATCACTGCATGCTCACACAAGAACACCCATCACTGCATGCTCACACCAACCGCACATCAACACCCATCACTGCATGCTCACACAAGAACACCCATCACTGCATGCTCACACCAACCGCACATCAACACCCATCACTGCCTGCTCACACAAGAACACCCATCACTGCATGCTCACACCAACCGCACATCAACACCCATCACTGCATGCTCACACAAGAACACACATCACTGCATGCCCACACCAACCGCACATCAACACCCATCACTGCATGCTCACACCCACAGTGGTTTGTTCACGGTGTAGATGACGAAATAAAACAGCAACGTTACAAATGAACGTAATATAATGTTAATGATCGATTTCTAATATATAACTAACTAGAAAATGACGGTAAAATTGTACACCTGACGTGCATCAGAAACTCTAAACATACTAAAACATACCTAAGATATCGTTGCTATCGTTATGCCATAATCATAGTGGCGCGATGCTGTTTAGCAAATATAGGTCCTAAACGATACCCCCCTAATTCTAGTTATTTGCTCGTATCTATTTAGTATCCACTACAACTACGCTGTTGTGCCTCTTTGGCGTGTCAGATCACACGGAGTCTTTTAAGGGGAATTAGGTAATTTATGGCAAAATCGCCCAATTAAACTAAGCTATACAGCCCCATTCATATCTTGGAAACTTGCGCACAATCCGAATTGAAGGCAACTTTAATGTGCGAGCTGGCACAAGAGGTAGTGCAGCGTAGAAGCCAGCCATGTAGGAACCGGTAAGAATAATTATGTGGAATATGACAACAAAAGTATGTACACTTGCGTTAAGTCAACTTCTCATATTACAGTTTTGCAATTCGTCCATATCACACGTAATCATCTAAACTGATTCAAGCTGAGCTAATTACATTGAGGAAACATTACATTGCACATAGCGTAATGTGCAGTAGTTGCCACTCAGTAACTTCACTCCAGCTATTGTCGCGGTGACTCCACGATAACAAACATAAGAGAGTGTCTGCAATCGCCCCGATCTCGACTCCCTGTCGCTATCCCGATCGCGTCACGCGCACCGTTCCATTCTCCTACGACGGAACTGAGTGCGTGGCGCGATCGGGATAGGGAGTCGAGACCGGGGCGCTTGCAGACACTCTCTATTATTAAATAACCGTCACACGCACCCGTGATGTGATATATTTCATGTTGGTGGGCTTGTATATAGCGCACTCAGTGTTGTTCTGAGCGCCGATCTCAATGACGTGTTTGCTGTAGCTCTTGCTGCCGACCCTAGCCTCAAGTTCCAGCGCGGCTGACCGACAGGCTCGCACTCGGAAAAGCAGATGTTTGGCGGTCGCGTTCGTTAAGCTCACTCGACTGACGTCATCATGAAAGTCTCGTGTCCGGAAACGGGCCTCACCATCTAAACCATGTATATCGTAGCAGGTATATTGGGTCACGGAAGTTAGAAATAAGTCAATTGAAAAACAGTCAGTAATTAACCGGTGAAGGAAGATGATAAACGGGTGCGTGTGCGTGTATGTTTGTGCACGTGTACTTGCATGTGTTTGTGTGTTTGCGTAATGGAGTGCATGCATGCGGATATGTGTGTATTTACGTGCGTGCTTGCGTGAGTATGTGTGTCTGTGCTGTGTCTTTGTCTCTGTTTGTGTGTGTGTTTGTGTGTGTGTATGTGCTATGTATGTGGCGGTGTTAATGTGTGCGTGCGTACGTGCTTGCGTGTGTGTATGTGCGTAAGTGCGTGCGTGTGTATGTGTTCATGTATGAGTGCAAATGTGTGCATTTTGGTTGGTATGTTTGTATGTGTGTGCGTATGTATGTGTGGAAGTGAGTATACACGTTCGTACATATGCACGTGCACTTATGTATGTATGTATGTATGTATGTATGCGTGTATGTATGTATGTATATATATATGTATGTATGTATGTATGTATGTATGTATGTATGTATGTATGTATGTATGTATGTATGCATGTATGCATGTATGTATGTACGTATGTACGTACGTATGTATGCATGCATTTACCTGTCTATATGTGTGCGCATCACTTGTTAAATATTACGTTTAACGGAAGATTTTTAGTTCGTTTTTTTATTGTAAAATCATATTATATAGTATACATCATATGTATGCTAACTTACTGACCGCCGAAATGTGCTTAACGAAGGATCAACACACTTTCTAAATCA
>CM034531.1:47966090-47968429 GCA_020002185.1 Paraescarpia echinospica
TCATTAGCTTGTTGAGCATACTAGAGAGTACGGGTAGAATTATTGAGGCGTGTGAACATACACACATATGCCTGTTTGTGTTTAGGTTTTCCATTACACATTTGAAGGTTCTTTATGTATTTATATGATTGTGCAATATGCTCGTATCTCCTATTTCATCCCTCCACCCATCACTTGTTTAATAACACCACCTCTCTGAAATGCTTGTATTGTGTGTATTTGCATACATTTATATTGATTGGTTAGTGTCTTAATATTACTTTCTCATACATCTAATGATAGCCTGTTGTAAAAAGAATTGTTCTTTAAAGAAGCAATCAAGACTATGTTATGTTATAGTTGGAAATAAATGATTTACATACTTAAAACTTTAAAAATGTTAAGTTATGTTATGTTCTGTGGATCTCAAACCAAACAAATCGATTTTACACCAGTCCATTTCTGATCGCGGTGTCAGTGGCTAATACTTGTTTAACGATGGGGGCGGGGGCGGGGAAGAGACAATGGAGGGTTCAAGTACTGTTAAACATAAGCACCTTCAAATGACGCATATTGCAATGTTCATATGAACGCGCCACCTTTGTATATCCTTAGCGAACAGATAAATAATACTGATGTATGTCGTAATGGCTCCGATATCAGAGTAAAACAGAATACATACCAGCAAGGGTAACCACCGGAAATGCCGCAGCCATTCTATGTTCACTGTTTCTTGCCGTTACACAGATGTTAACTTTAAAACGGAGACGAGTCTGTGCACATGGAAGGGCGTTCATCTACTATCGCCGAATCAGTAAAGTAACGCGCGCGTCGTCGCGAACATTTCGGGACATGCACTATCACGATTCTAACCACGTCACAACACTTGTGAACAATTTAAGATAACCAGCGTAGATACTGCTATGTGCTACGGAACGACTGTGCCGATACTAGTGGAAAGCCACAGTATATTAATTTTTGAGACGGTGGTGACATGTACGACACAAGAAGATATACTCGCCTGTTAGGATATTGTGCCGAGGAGACCACGTGACCGGTCCTGTGTCCTATGCACATGCTATTTACATTATTTACACGACTCGTTCACTAACAAGTCTCTCGGAGTTGGCTGCGGAACAAGTCCACTGATTCGGCCAAGACAACAACATTGTCTGGCAGTACCTGTAATACACACCCAACCACTCATCCATTCACCCATCCACGCACGTCCGGCCATATGTCCATCCTGTGGTCGTTATATCCATCCATACGTCGGGACATGGTAGCAAAATGTTAGCGCGTCTGACTCTCAGTCGAAAGATTCCGGGTTCGAATCCTGCACTGCCTGTTCCTACCTAACACAAGTTCGTTCACTTTGTTCCAGTTCACACCGTAGTGTGAATGAATACCTGCCTACAGGCAATGGTGGCTACTTGTGAGCGAATAATCTTTGAGTAATAATTGCAGCGTGGCTGATTGCTTCACACAGAAGTCGAAATGGTGTTCGATTGAAGAGGTCTGCAGGCGAGTAATGTGCAAAGTAATGTGTAAAGAGCAGTCCTAAGAACTGGATAACGCTTAATATAAGAACTTACCTTTTCCCCGCCATCCACCGACCCATTCATTCATCCGTATTAGCAGAGTCATCCATCGACCGGTCAATCTGTCCATCTGTCCAGTCATCAACATATCCATCTATCTTCCGGACAATGTGTGCACCTATGCGTCTATCTCTAGAACTGTCTTATATCGTATAACAAGACTGCGTGTATGTGTGTGTCTGTGTGTCTGTGTGTATGTGTGTATGTGTGTGTGTGTGTGTGTGTGTGTGTGTGTGTGTATGTGTGTATGTGTGTATGTGTGTAAGTGTGTATGTGAGTAAGTGTGTATGTGTGTATGTGTGTATGTGTGTATGTGTGAATGTGTGTATGTGTGTATATGTATGTGTATGTGTATGTGTATGTGTATGTGTATGTGTATGTGTATGTGTATGTGTATGTGTGTGTAGGTGTGAATCCGTCATCAAAGTTCGTCTGAAATAAACTTGTTCTCATTCCTGCATTGTTATTTGACGCCATCATTGACTGAACTTCGGCAAGACTGACGCGACGATAAGTTCCTAGATTAAAGTCTGTGTATTCTGTGAATGTATGATTAGTTGCCACCGGTCTTCGTAATACAATTTTGCTATAAAATAATCGTATTATTATTGTTACACTAAGCATGTAGTTCAATATTAGACACAATAACACTTTTATAAAACATCGCACCAGGCCTATTTAGGGATCATAATGCGGTGAAAAGGTCGATCTGAAACCGAGGCTGATCATTAGCTTAATATGCTGTTTTCGTTGTGTTTA
>CM034531.1:47971929-48144429 GCA_020002185.1 Paraescarpia echinospica
CCATTCGTCTAAGTGGTGTTCTCAATAGTTATCACAAACGAAGCAAACGTACAGCGTTTTGAAGTTGTTATAGCCATCCAAAATGACTTCCAGGCACACGGCCAATAGCCGTCAGATTAAACTAACGAGATATAGTTGCAAAGACATTACCCACCAAGCTGGCCAATTATGATAGATATTTACTTTAATTTAATTCACTGCGTTTTTATAACACAAATTATGTGTTGTTATTTTAACCTGTAATATGGTTATAATCAAACTACGAAAATTCCAGTATTAAACTGATTCTAATTCTATCACCTTCACTATCAATATCGTTGATGCGCATCTCCATTTCCACAGTTGTTGCAAACGACGCTGGCCTGAACTTTCGCACCTGCTATAGCTATGGACCCAACTATTACCGGACGTTCGACGGCTTGGAGTATCTGTTCCCCGGCCGGTGCAAATACACCGCCTTCAGTGACGGGTCGCGTTCAGTTATGGTGACAATGGTCAATTGTAACAAGTATTCGACGTGTCGAAAGGTAGGTGCACGAGGCGGTAGAGACGAAAGTGTAAATGACCTATCCATCACGTGACCTGTTGCCTAGCAAAAACTCCGTCAAGCCATCACAAAATGGATGCCTCTTACGGGGTATTTTCGGAGATTCCGTCGTATATTTTGTTGAAATTCTGATCCCATAAGTGTTTCTTCATAACAAGAACATAAGACAGAGTGTTTACAGTGATAGCTGTATGCGGGAATGTTTGATTTATGAGATGTCATGCCGCAGTAATAATGTAATTCACGTATATTACCGTTACCAAATGTTTTGTCAAATGCAAAGCTTGACGGAGATCTGGCCTCATAGTTTTGATTGTGACTTGGGTAAACCGCGACGTATTGGATACATCAAATGCTGCGAGGACGTAAACTGTTTGTAAAGGATTATGTTGTTTGTTGTCTTCTCTCTCTCATGGTGATGACTCGGCATTCTTCTCCCAATCAATGCAATATCAACATATCGTGTATTTTCTAATATATCAACTAAGAATTGTGAGAATTTACATAATGTTGCCAAACATACTACTATCGTCATAAGCAAACACATTATGCGTCAAATGAAAGTCTGGTGTACGTACGTATTTATTTAATGAACGTAATTTTATTTATTTAATGAACGTCACGGTGATGATCTTGTACGTCTAGCATTATATTATTTTGGATGTCCATGGAAAATTTGTCTGCCCAGATTCTAGATATCAAGGTAAATCAACTCAACTTGGTGCGAGCGGAAGGTGGCGATATCACTGTAAACAACAAGCCTGTGAACGTAACCTACATGCACGGATGGAGTTCTACCACTAGTGGTATGTCGGCGCGTCCGTTCAAATTATTATTACAGGGATCAACGACATCGATAACAGTGGATATTTTCTGAATACTGTCTGCTTTCTTTTTGTTTATCGGAATGTGTGTGTGTGTGTGTGTGTGTGTGTGTGTGTGTGTGTGTGTGTGTGTGTGTGTGTGTGTGTGTGTGTGTGTGTGTGTGTGTGTGTGTGTGTGAATGTACGTATGTACCTGGAATGTATGTATGTACGTATGTATGTACGTATGTATGTACGTATGTATGTATGTATGTATATATGCATGTATGTATGCATGCATGCATGTAGGTACTTACGTACGCGTGAATGTATATATATATATTATAATAATTTTATATTTATATTATATATTCATACACAGCATTACACATACGCACGTACGCACGTTCATACGCACGCACGTACGCACACACACACTCATACACACACACACACACACACACACACACACACACACACACACACACACACACACACACACACACACACACACACACACACACACACACACACACTAGCACGCATATACATCTTTAACGTCTTTTTTCAAACTTGGTTTAGGTATCCGCCTCCAGTACATCGGCAGCAACTACTACCTCGAATACGGCACGATGCGAGTGCGTTGGGACGACAAAGATACGTGGCTCGTCACACTGTCTGAACCCTTCGGAGAACTGAACAACGACGGCAACAGAGGACTTTGTGGAAACTATGACGGCGAGCCACTAAGTAAGCTAATACTATAATTTTGTATCAGTTAAAATGAACAGGAATTAGTCAGAATGATCTGGTCACTGTATATGTCAGTGTTGTGAGACAGGTGCCAATTTGCAACAATACTTGTCAGACATTATTGAAAAGATCAGGATAAAAATAACTAAATTGCATTTTCCTTGTTATAAGTAACGGCGACGGTTAGATATCCAGTTATGTTGGTCTGCAGACTTTGAAAGAAAGACGATTTTCACCTTCCTCGTCTAACTTAATAATCAAGAAAACACTTTGTTACTGTGACGATGACGTCCATTGTTCGAGTGTGTATTAGTTAGACAATTGGAATTATCTAACATTTCAGACGATATGAAGACGGCAGCGGGTATGCTTGTGACAAATCCGGCGGCATTCGGCAACTCCTGGGCAGCTCCTAATGACTTCGGAACGGTAAAACAGTATACGTGCTCACACTCGCGCACTAATACGCACGCACCCACATGCTTGCACGCACAGTAGTGAGACAATTTGTGACGATGACGGTTTATTATAGAAAACTATGATACCATACATTCGATGGAACATTTTATACAGACATTGTCATAATTAGTGACGGATGCAACATTCTATGCTTCCAGTGCTTATGTATTTATCATTTGTTTACTGCTCTTTATTTGAGAAGCAATATTATTTTGCCAAAACTTGTTATTTTTAAATGGACACCTTTTTAGAGCTGAATTTCGTGTCTATATTTTGGCAGCAATTATTACCTATAAAAATGATTGGTAACTTACTAATCCGCGAGACGTCGTTACTTACAATTCAAATCGATGTCGCTTGCAATCGAAAACGACCAATTGGAACTGTGTAGTGAATAATACTTAATTTTTTGTATTATGTTTTTATGTTGTGAGAGCAATGATTGATCACTGAAGTTAAACATGACAATCGAAGAACTTTGATTATTATTACTGTTTTTATCAGTATACGTTAATCACCGTGTCTGTCGTCTTTCTGCAGTGTCCCGACGCTCCGGCGATGTCCTACATGTGCCGAGAGTCAGCGAACGAGTACAAGGCCAAAGCTGCCTGCAATATGCTTCGTACACATCCGTTCAGTGAATGCCACGATACGGTAAAAACATGTTTGATCGACATCCGAATATAGTGTTACATGCATATCAAGAACCACTCGTTCGGTGCAATTGCCACTGATTTTGACCACCGTGATATGTGGCTATCATTGCTTTCATATTATCATTAATAACTACTATTATTATATTTTAATTATTGCAAAGAGCATGTAGATAAGTAATTAGACAATGCTCTATTTTACTTACCGTATTATTGTCCTCCATGATATATAGTTATTTGGCTTCAGCCGGTTTCTTTTAAACACGTTTCTTTCAATTTCCTGTAGCATCTATATTGAAACTTATATTTTCTTGTCGGCATGCATAAGAGACATCTTGTACATGTCTGGCCTGCACCACTAGGTGCACGTGGACACATATACCATCATGCCGTATTTATGCAGGTGATGGTGAGCCGCTATTAACATCGATGATCAACATATGTATGCATATGATCGTGGGCCACTATTATAACCGAATACTGACAATCGTATGCGGATGATAGTGAACCAATAACACCGTTGATTAATATGTGCAGGCAGGCGATGGTGAACCACTACGAACGTCTATGATTAATATATGCGCGCAGATAATGGTGAATCACTACTAACATCGTGATTGACACGTGTATGCAGGTGATGGTGAAACAATACCACCATCGATGATTAACACATGCTTTCAGGTGATGGTGAGCCACTACTACCATCGATGTGTCAACGACTTCTGTAACGTCCTCGCGTATGCGGCGTCGAGCAACAAAACCATGCTAGGCAATGAGCTGGACGCCGTCGTCTGCGGGGCTTTCTCCGCCTACAGCAGCGAGTGCGGCACCAGCAACGTCATCATTGATTGGAGGACGTCGCAGCTGTGCCGTAAGTGGGGCTTATGTCGTTCGTCTACTACATTCTACTCACATGCATACGCTACTTGATCAGATGTGGTAACCGCTGCATTATTGGGAATATGTAAACTGCAATGAGGGAGAGAAAGACGGAAGCAAAGAGGACGATAGATGGAAGTGAAGAGAGACAGATGGAGCAAACGAACGAAATATTGCCAGATTTTTTATTAATTATGTGCCGCGCGGTAGCGTTGTATAGCATCGGACTTTTAGACAAGTTCCTTCACTCCATGTTGCTCCAGTTCTCTCAGCACGCACGCACGTACGCACGTACGCACGTACGTCACACGCATTTGCATGCAGGTATATAATATACACCTTTCTTATGCATAGCGCGCACGTGTCCGAGCAACCTGGAGTACAGCGAGTGCACGCCCAAGTGTCCACGCACGTGCAACACGCTCTACAACATCATGCCGGCCGAGTGTCTGTCGGATTGTTACCCGGGCTGTCAGTGTCCCGCCGGCACATTCTTCCAGGACGGCCGGTGTATCGAGGCGGCCGAGTGTCCCTGCTTCTACCAGAAGAAGGAACACTCTCCAGGATCTATCGTCAAGATCGGCTGCAATAAATGGTTTGTAACGTAGTGGTTTATTTGTGTTTAAAGTGCATTGATGGGAGAACCTGAGCGTTAGAAGGTGTCCATAAGGTGTTGTGTTGCCTTCACAATTAACGTGTGCAGCCTAGAATTTGATACAAAACATAATAATTATGAGCGTTACACATTTTAAATAGATATCAAACTATTCAAAATACATATTTATCTTAAATTACGGGCAATACGATCCGGGCATTTAAGCATAACAAGCATTACGACTTCATGAATTCGAACGTCTCTTCGATAACCATCAAATCTCGGACCGCGTATGTGTTGATACATCGTTAAATACCACAAATAACCGGATCTCAGATAACTCTAACGGTGAACTTAGCTGTACCATTATGTCCTGGGAAATCTTAGTCAGCTTGGAATAAAACACAATTTGGCTGAGACACTGTATGGGAGTGGCACCAAGCTCGCGTCTTGTTGAGCCTATTTACAATAAACACTAGTCTATGTCTTTTGAAAATAAAAATTACTAGTTTATGATTAGTTATCACATATTATACCACATACAGAACATGAGAAGTTTTGATGTGCGTTACACATTTACACTCTCGTCATTCTTGGTGTACATCAACTAGCAATAACTGTATTGCCTGGAGAGTCACTTATGAATTGTACCTACATTTTTGAAATATTGAATAATATCGTCACAAACGAACGGATTCATGATTTGCTATATCGAACTCTAGATGCACCGGATCGCCAAATTGGTCTTATTTTCGTCAGCGAAAGAATGCACAGTTACGTGTCTCTTTTACCAGTCGGTTACCCGCGCAATAATCGTCAACGTTCCGACTTCTCTTTGTTCACAGTGAGTGTATGTTAGGCCGATGGCACTGCTCACAAGACGCCTGCTCTCAGACGTGCTCCGTCGTCGGCTACCAGCACTTCCGCACGTTCGACGGCAAGGAATACGAGTTCCAAGGAGGTCGCTGTGCTTACACTCTTGTCTCGGTAAGAACTTGTTCCGCTGGTCGTAGTTGAATAACAGAAGTATGTGCTTGCACTCTTGTCTCGGTAAGAACTTGTTCGGCTGGTCGTAATTGAATACCATAAGTATGTGCTTACACTCTTGTCTCGGTAAGAATTTGTTCGGCTGGTCGTAATTGAATACCATAAGTATGTGCTTGCACTCTTGTCTCGGTAAGAACTTGTTCCGCTGGTCGTAGTTGAATAACAGAAGTATGTGCTTGCACTCTTGTCTCGGTAAGAACTTGTTCCGCTGGTCGTAGTTGAATAACAGAAGTATGTGCTTACACTCTTGTCTCGGTAAGAACTTGTTCCGCTGGTCGTAGTTGAATAACAGAAGTATGTGCTTGCACTCTTGTCTCGGTAAGAACTTGTTCCGCTGGTCGTAGAACTTGAATAACAGAAGTATGTGCTTGCACTCTTGTCTCGGTAAGAACTTGTTCCGCTGGTCGTAGTTGAATCGTAACTCTTGTCTCGGTCGTAATTGAATACCATAAGTATGTGCTTACACTCTTGTCTCGGTAAGAATTTGTTCGGCTGGTCGTAATTGAATACCATAAGTATGTGCTTACACTCTTGTCTCGGTAAGAATTTGTTCGGCTGGTCGTAATTGAATACCATAAGTATGTGCTTGCACTCTTGTCTCGGTAAGGACATATTCAGGCAGTCGTAGGGCACATTCAGGAGGTCGTAGTTGACGGCTATGCACACGAGTTCCAGAGTGTCGATCTGCTTGACAACTTGTGGACAGTTTAGGCCGTCTGTATCTGTATCTCATCGATATTTGAAACGCAGTCGTACAGCCGAACGAGAACGTTTCACATAGATTAGCTACATATAGTATTTTATCTTGACTGCGAATAAGTTGTAAATGTTTCTTGTCCGAATGTATCGAGGTGTTATATTATTGGCCGTGTTGTCGTTGTTGTTCTTATTCAATTCAATTCAATTTGTTCTACTACGCCATCGTCTCGGAGTATACACGGGCGAGTCACTTTCTAAAGTTACAATTTGATACATTAAATCAAACCGAAACCCCCGAAACACTCATAAATTCACTTATTTCAAATGGGGTCCTCACAAAATACATTAATATGTGACGACACCATAAGAATTTTTTTTTACTACTGAAGCTATTGAATTACAATGAATAGAAGAGACTCGCACAATAAAGTGTATTGCATTGTAGATGAAGTCGGGCGAACTAAACACGAAAGGTAGCCTGAGGATCAACTATAACGTCGAGGACTGTACCGACATGGCCATCAACTGCATCGTGTCGGTGTCAGTGCGGTACCAGTATGGCAACGAGACAACGGTCGTCGTTCTTCAGAACGACTTCAGCGCTCTCGTCAACAACGTAAGTGCAGCGCACGTGTATCATCTCATAATCTGGTAGTGCAATTTGTGGCACAAAAGATGTTTTTAGACTGGCACCTTACGTGATTTTCAGTCATTTTAGTGCAAATTATATTTACATTAAATTGCTATATTCACTTACGAGCGCGTTCGTTGGCGGAAATGCACGTTTGTGGTGGTAAAACAATTGTATTGAATGACCTGGGTGATAAATAATCGAATCAACTATGACCGAGTAGCGAACGTGGTAATCAAGATGGACCGAAAAATATACATGAAAATTGCAGTAACTGTTACTCATACATATACAAAGGTAGTTGAGCTAGTGGTTCAACAAATGGACCTCGCTATGGTGATTCCAGCATCACATCGGTTTGTTGTGTTTCAAATCTTTTAACATTTTTATTTTCTCCAAAGTGTGTAGTCGATCCGACTACAAATATGGATGGGTTATTATTTTTGTGTTATGAAAATAAAAAAGTTTTGTAAAGCTCTTTATTTGACATTTTCATTGACCAGTGTATCGTGTCCTTTGCAAACATCAGGCCCTACGTTCATTCGCATATGACATGTTTGCTACACATTATGACAATGCTATGACATAACGTATCAAATCAACAACACACTTGACAACACACTTGACAACATACCAATTCTGAGGATGCGATATATTACACTGTATTGTGGCAACCCACCGAGCAAGAATAAATGCGGCATATTACGTTGTACAATTATTTATTGGTATTTATGCAAGTATTTAGCACCGGCAACGTAATTAATGTTGAGACAATGGTAATAAAAATTATAAAACTCGTTTTAGGGGTGGATGTGCGGAAATAACATGTATGCTAAACGTTGACGACGACTTTCTACGACGTTGTATTGTTTTGTAGGTGGAATACGACCAACTACTCGAAAATCCGTATCACGGCCATTTCATCCAAGTGAAGGTTGTCACATCTCTGTTTCTCATGGCTCGTGGCTTTGGGTTCCGTGTCTTGTTTGACGTCAACGGTCGTGTCTACGTAACACTCGACCCATACTATATCAATAAGGTAAGTGTAGTTGGCCGAAAACTAAGATTTCACAGTGATCAGCAGTGGCAAAACTAAAATAACTAATAATCTGGAATTAATGCACTGTGTTCTATTTTTAGTTTACTACATTAATATTTAAACATTATTGTCGATATAATGTATTTAAACTATAATTCTTGTAATTGTTGTTCAGTTATATTAAACCTTTCTTGGCTGTTCATCCCTACCTTTTCAAGAAATCTATTAACACTATATATACCCATCTTAATTATGGTCTTTCTCGTGTTCTACCACCTTCTTCTGTTTTCCGTGCTCTCTATGCCATTCTCTCCTCATATATTCTCTTCACGTGTCCTGCCCGTCACAGTCTGCTCCAAACTACTTTCCTTTTCAGGCGTTTCTTCAATGTGATTGTTTATCTTAATTCCACCACCACCTCGAATGTAATGCGTCTACATGTTCTATCACCGGGATTTGCTATCTAGATCGAAGGTCTCTGTGGGAACATGGACGGAGACATCACGAATGAATTCACGTCGAGCTCTGGCATTGTCAGCACCGTGTCAGAGTTCGGAAACTCCTACAGAGACGCTATGTGCAAACTGGACGCGAGCGCCAACCAGAACAAACGACCCTGCAACATACGCATGTCCGTGAGTGAAACGAGACGTTATCGTACATTCTATGATATATTAATACGCTAACATCTTAATAGTTAAGGGTGTCTCATGTGAGACGCTGAGGTCCACTTGTCTGTTCATTGTTCCATCGTTTCTATAGATCATGATAATGCATTTCAGAATACACAACGATAATTATTTAGAGTTATTTGCTTAAGTGTTTTTATGCATGACTTTTCTGAAAGGCCTTTCTCAAGCTTGAGATAATTGGGTGGTAATTAGTGCACCATATGTTGACAACGTACATGAGTGGTGTGCTGCTCGAATGTTTTGAATCGGGAAACAGAGTCACCCGGCGACATGCCATATTGCAATTAAGTGGTTAGCATCACCTGTTGCACTGGTGTAACGTGTTGCATCATTGCGCTGTGCATACGACCAGAATTCCCTGTTCTGAGGCATCAGTCACCGCTAAAAAATTCAAACTGAAGCATGGTTTATTACAAGGATGAATAATGATGAACTGACGAAGTGATTCGAGAGTATCGGGCATTTGAATAGAAATGATTGTCAATTAAATTCTCAAAACACACCGTAATTATTATATATTACTAGATGGTCCCTACTCGCTTCCGGATTCAAATACTTAGTTTGATTATATATCGTAATACCAGTAAGTGAGGGCATTTCATGTCATCAAAATACGACAATACACAAGTCCAATGCCATTTAGCAACCTCCTCCCATACATGAAACGTTGTCCTCGTCATCCAAGCTGTAACCACCAATGATTCTTTACAGTGATAAATTTCGTCCTCTTTCATCAACATTAAAAAATAAACGGCGTTAAGACAAAAAAGTATTACAACGTGTCTGGAATTTGGCCATTACCCCAAACGTATGCTATAATATTCCCCAATTAAACCAATTTCGTTTCTTGTTATTTGAATGTTTTTGCAGAACGACCAATCTGCAGAATCCATGTGCAAACTGGTCGGCAAATCACCGGTATTCGAAGAGTGCATCAAGGTGATGGAATGGAAGGTCTACCGGGCGTGGTGCCATTACGACATGTGTGCGCGCAAGGATACGTCTTCGAATAAGCCGCTGTGCGTCATGATCCTTGCGCTGGTGCGTGAGTGCGCCTTGCACGGCATCATGGTCCCATGGCAGGAAGACGTGGAACTATTTGGGTTGTGCAACGGTACGTGATGTCTCGTTTTCGTAATCAGCAGGATATGTTTAAGGGGATATATCCTGCTGGATAGACCGTTTTGCAAAGATAATGCAATTTATTTACCCGTTCTGTAGTGTGTTTTATTGAGCAAAACGATATTCTATTAGTTTCTGCTAAATCTCCGTTTCTGTGGAAGCAAACAAAAAGCGTGACGGAATTACGACACATTTAGAAATACGAACACCTAAAAACTATTCGTTTTATTTCATTGGTGTGCTTTACATTAATTATTAGTGTAGTTAACACTGAATTTGACGATACATGATTCAACTTCTTCTATACATTCCAGATGTAATTATGAACATTGTGGCATTTAGCGCTACATACCTATTTTATATTATAATCATATATCGATACACTGATGGCCTAGTACACATACTAATTGCTAAAGAGAAAATATACGGTTTAGTATAAATTGTTTAGTGTTGTAGTTACATAAAATAAAGATGCACTGATTTTTAATACACTGTTTTGCTTACATGCGGTTTCCCCAGCAATAAAGGGAGCGACATTGTAGTTAACACAATGCGTACATTTTCGCAATGTGTCGATTTGTTCAAGTTTAGACGAGAAACTGCCTAAACAAATTTGAAAATCGCACATATAACAAAGACGATGTGGATGCAAAACGAACTGTCTTAGTTACAAACATGCCGAAAGGTATCTGTTGATTCGTGACCTTCGCAACCGTGGTTTCCTCAGCTGTGACTGGAGTTTCCTGTTCCGGTGGATTGGTCTACAAACAGTGCAACGGAGAGTGCAACACGTGCCGGGACAGACAGTTCACGCAGGTAGGTGTCATCGGCGCGCGCACGCATGTGTGTTCGTATGCACGCACGCACACGTACACATCCACGTACACACTCACTACTGAGCGCACACAAGCACGCACACACGTGCGCATTGACGTAACACACTCACACATACACGCGAGCACAAACAAGCACGTACGTACAAACATGCACCCACGCACGCGCACACATTGACACCTAAACATATTAACACATTAATTTTACGCGCACAAAGTGGTAAGATATTCATGCATTTGAACAGATGACGCAAAAGGGTAGTCAAAGTGTGATATTCACGGAGTTATACACTAATCCACTGGCTGATTCATAAACTCCTTCAGTTTGGAAATCATTCATGGATTACCTGACACTCGTCGTTAAGCAATTCACCCATCCGATACAATTTAATTATCGGAATACTACATAAAATATACATTTAAAGTACATGGGCTGGTTAACAAAAGAAAATATTTTATGATTTTGTAAAGACTTCTACATAATTATTTGTCAACACGTTCTGTCAAACCAAGGTAGAATTATCTGCATTATGATTACCATATTGGTGGACTATGGTGTTTCAGTCGCTGTGTGAGGACAGTTGCATCGAGGGCTGTCACTGTCCGGTTGACCACTACATGGATGACCACGGCCAGTGCGTCGCCTTAGAGCAGTGCACGTGTTTCGATGAGTTTGACAGCGACATGCCAATCAAAGCCGCCGGCAGCACAGCTCATAGAGCCTGCAACAAATGGTGAGACCGGGGCAGACCCTAGACGACTCTCGCACACGCTATGAGGAGGTCGTATCCACCTAACATAGTTTTGTTTCCACCATAGACAATGAACGTTATTGATATAAGTAAAACTGGGTTGCAGATGTGTTATTTTGTTTATTTACCATTAATAGTGTTCACGTTGTTTGCACCTGGTGTTGTCAACGGAAGAATATTCTAATAGATCAAACACACAACATATGTTGGATTCCCATAATACCAGAACAAAATCGTTTTTTGTAAGTGTCCTAAGTGTCCCTCCTATGAATATTTCAGAGATCTGATGTAGTGCAGTTTGCTACCGGAGTAACAATGTTCATGGTTCACGTTGATAGCTGCACTAACAGAAACGACTATACTAATGAGAAACCTTAGTTATGAAAGCCGTCTAATAGGATGTGGGTTGACAAAATTAGAGACTAGGAGATTAGGAGGAGACCAAATATAGAAGTGTTTATGATATTAAATGGTTACGAAAGACTAACAAGGGTATGTTTTCAAAATTAAATAAATCAGTAGAACAAAAGAGCACAGGATAGCAGTAGTTAAAGAACATTGCAAGTCAGATATGAGAAAGTACTCATTTTCACGGAGGACAATAAATGACTGAAACGAATTATCTCACGATTATGTTAATTTTATCAAGCATAGTGACTATGATTAAAAATACGTAGGTGGTGCATTGTTGGACTTTCGTTAAGTCATCTGGAGCGTAAAACTTTAGATGGCAATCCTGTTAAAAGTAAATTAAGAAACTAATGATAAAGATTGTAGGAATATTGACAGGGAATTGGTAAATATATACTAATATACCGTTGTAACAATGAGCTTCTATTCACAATGATGCACGCGTTCGTTGACAGCGAGTGCACGGACGGGAAGTGGCACTGCGGAGACGACGTTTGCGCAGTCGCAGTGCGCTGTTCCGGTACGCAGGTGTACAAGAAGTTCAACCGGTGCGCCAGTACCTGCTCGACGTACCTCAAGCGAGAAGACTGCCCCGACACCATCGTTGACGGCTGTGCCTGTCCGGGCACTCCGGGTGCCGATGACGAGCAAGTGATGTCTCCGTCGGTGAGTACGACGTCTTGATTGTCGAGATATTCTCCGACAGTGTAGGATGTCTCCGTCGGTGAGTACGGCGTCTTGGTTGTCGAAACCGTCTCCGACAATTTAGGGTGTCTCAGTTGGTGATTATGACGTCTTGGGTCTGGGTTGTCGAGACTGTTTCCGATAGTGTGGGATGTCTCCAACGGTGAGTATGACGTGATGGTGATCGAGGCAGTCTCCGACAGGGTAGAATGTCTCCGTCGGTGAGTGCGACATCTAGGTTGTTGAGACAGTCTCCGATGTCTCGGTCGGTGAGTGCGACATCATGGTTATCGAGACAGTCTCCGACGTCTGCGTCGGTGAGTATTACGTCTTGGTTGTCGAGAGAGTGTCCGACGGTGTAGAATGTTTCCGTCGGTGAGTACGACTTCTACGAATTGTTTTCAATATAATTTCAACATTTTTCGAAGATGAATATTTCCTTGTTGTGCCACTAGATCAAAGCATGCGCAGTCCACGACTCTGTGCGACTGGCCAGCGCACATTGCCCATCTAAGGTTGTAGCAACTCGTTTGGAACAGTACGCGTTGTCGCAATGGATTGTTCGTCAGTGTATGTTGCCGCAAAACGAGGTGTTACCAAAAATGGAGATATTTATAGAGTAGGTCTACGTTATACTATCTTTGGACGTCGACGTTTACGAGGCTCCTTAGTTTGTTTCCCGCAGACGACCCCCACCCCTGTAAAACTTTGAAACGTCCGCGTACAAACCTCCCTAAGCCAACACTCGTTTTGATAAAAACCCATTAATAATAAGTTCTCATTACTTTAAAACGACACATGCACTGCCATGATGTGTTCGTGGTGTATTCAACAACAACGTGTTATTGTTTAGGGTGAATGCGTTAGTCCGCGAGACTGTCCCTGCTTCTACAGCGGCAAATATTACAGCCGTGGAGAACTACTGGAACTTGGATGCAAGACATAGTAAGTTAAATTTGGTTTTCACTTGATACATTATTTCGCCACTCTACTATACTGTACTTCACTTGTCAAAGATGTGTTATAGCAAGATTGTGGAATTATATTATAGACGATATATGCATATATGTTCGCTGATATAGCTGTTTTTAAAATTCTGATGTATATTGTTTGGCTAACATAAACACATTAATAACATAATAGTTTGCGTCCAGTGATGTTATACCACACCCTGTTGAATGATTCGTAGATATTATTAGTCAAATGGGTCTTTAGTTTTGTCAATTTGTAAAACGTGTGTTAAATAAAGCTTTTTTTAATAGTCTGTGTATACATACCAGGTAAGCGAACACGACATCATATCAAAAAAGTACACAAATAAACATGAGGTGAACGATTTTTTTAAACGTGATTTTGTGAATATCTTCAAATTAGCTTAACAACTAAATCCGGATGAAGTCTTCGAATAACAACTTGTTATTTGGAAATAACAATTCCGTCAACATAAACGCTTTCATAATGTCTACTGTGTGTGGTTCTATGACGAGACCATCCCCCTGTATCCTTCCAGCGTGTGCTACAACCAGAAGTGGGTGATACACGCGGAACGACCTTGCCGAGGTAAAACCATCCACTACTAGTGTTGCACGTACACCACTAGCTTAATACTAGCGATGATCCTAGCATTTGCTGATACGACAACGTGAAAACACGATGTATTTCTAAAGCCAAATAGAACAACATGCTGATTTAAATCTAAAGTTGGACGATATTAATTCAACATAATGTCGGACATTTGTGGTTAGTCCATTAACCTAGAAGTTAAAGGGGCCAACAGTAATTCCCCACATGCCGCCAGCAATGGCGATATTAATTCATTTGTCAGTAATTTAGCACATTAATTCAAGTATGTGTTATAGCTTAACGTGTACATAATTATATGTGTGTGCCACCTTCTAGGCGTGTGTTGGGCGAGTGGAGATCCCCACTACACGACGTTCGACGGTACACACTACAGCTTCATGGGCGCCTGTAGCTATATCCTCGTGCACGAGAAGACGAACAAGTTCACGATCACGGCCGAGAACGTGCCTTGTGGCTCGGCCGGCGTCACTTGCACCAAGTCGATCTCCGTTGAGGGATTCAACATGCACTACAAACTCATCGAGGTGACACGCTCGCGCGCATAGGGCCTACTCTCGTTCACATTCATAGCACGCGCCTTGTTTGTCTAGTAGAATAGTGTGCATACATAAAAATCCATTGTAACAAACTGGTGTCGGAACGAAATTGTGGGGGCTAAGCCAGCCCGGAGTTTCAGTTCAGCACTCATCCGCTGTCGCTGTCGCTGTCGATTCGTGACATCAGAAGCCGGGGGGAGTTTACAGGGGTGCTGTTGAAGATTATGCGCAACGACGTTCTTAATTTTGGATTCCCAGCAACAACCCTCTTGAGGCTCGCTAACAAAACCACCTTCAAGTTCACTACAACCCCGATTTGCTACTCCCCTTCAGGCTCATAAAAATATCAAATTCCATCAAAAATGCACCCCTTCCCTAAATATTTCTGGGAGGTAATCCTATATCCCGCCTCCTACCAAATATATTGGGGGGCCAGGCGCCGAGAACCCGCCGGTTCCGACGCCTATGTAACACTTGGCTGTCGTCATTCGCAATGAAGACATATTAAATGATGTATGTCACCAAATCAGCATGCGTTAATCTAAATCTAGTTGTTATGTAAAATTCACGAAACAAGAACGAATGACAACAATGACCAAGAGGTTTAAATTACATATTATAAATTATGGATGAATAGGGCCTATAATGTGCATACGTGTCGACAGTAAATGTGAACATCGCCACCTAGTTCAACACTTTGACATCACATTGTTCTAGCAATGACCAATCACGTTTGCTTAATATACGTGACGTACGTGGCAGGGTTCTGCAGTGATGGTGAACAACGTGACGTTCGATTCGGGAGAGCGGCAGGTCATGTACGGTGTAGAGATCGTGCGAGTAGGGCTCTTCACGACTATCAACTTCCGGTACCACAATCTCACCATCATGTGGGACGGGGGTGAGTGGGCGTCACGTCCTCGCCATAACGTTAGAATGAATGTAGTACGAATTATTTTAAACTTCTACATAAGTACCTGACACAATTTTAGTCAACATCAAAGACAGAATTGGTGATATATTTGTATCACTACAATAACTGTAAGAACACTGAACACTCTAGAAAACAAATCAACATGCAGTACGGTGCGCATTCGTATACATAGGGTATACACGTCTTTTCTCATTTTTTTACGTATTGTATATGCACATATTCTTTGGCAATGCCGCTCATGCTTTGTTCCTGTTACCTCTGATAGTATATACATATATGCACACAAACGATGCCATACTACGATAGCCGTACACGTTCTATCTCGGTGTTATTGAATCAACCTTTCACAGATGTTAGTAACACCTCGATAATAGCACCATCGCACGCTGCACTCTCTCACAGTATCTGCCTTTTGTTTCAGGCACTCGTGTATACATTTTCCTTGATCCGATGTATCGGTCGCAAGTCGAAGGTCTGTGCGGCGACTTCAACGGCATTGCGGAAGACGACTTCCGCGGAGTGCAAGACGGTCATATCTTTGCTAAAGCGCAGGACTTCGGCAACCACTGGAAGACGAGCGAGTCTTGTTCCAATGTCGACGACAGTCTGGCGGACTGGGACCCGTGCGAGGTAACGTGGTGGTTCTGTTAGCGGGCACACACAGCAAATACGCGGATTTCGCTTTATGATTACCTTGATAATACAGCTACCTTTCAATTATGTTCACTCTTGAACAGTCACATATTAGTAATCTTGTTAATACGATCACTTCTCTACTCTGGTCACTTTGGCCCAGTTCAGAGGGTGACTTTAACAGGGAGGTTTCAAAACAAATAATGTTGCATAGTATTATTAATTATGTTTCACCTCACATGCGATATATTGACCGCATTATCCTTGGCACACGTGGCGCTAAAGTTACGTGTCGCCATTTGTGCATAACACATTAATACTTTACTTGTCTCAATAAAGACCCATCAGATTATAATAAGGAACGGTATGGTGTTTGGATACTAACGGATAGTATTTCAAATCACGACGTAATTCCAGACAACGTTCACGACACATTCGATTACCGTCTCCGGTTAGTTATTTGGCAATATATACGCTGCTCCATGCTGCCTAAATTACAAAATTTGTAAATATTTCGTAGGAATGATCCTGCGATCGCCAAGCATACTGTGTCAACAAACACATGATGAATGGTCAATGCGTCATGCTGAAGAGATAATCACATGGAAGTTTGTTTTCCATTCGATGTAGTAAATGTCGGCAAATGCTTCTATGTAAATTGGTTGAATTTATGATCACATGCTGTCATTAGCACATGATATTCATCGTGTGGGGCATGCTGATGTATCAAACGAAATAATATCTAACGTGACTGTTTTATACTAATGCTAGAAATCAACAATAGTTTTAAGACATGCATTATTTAAAATAATAATGATGTCAGCCTTATTATTACGGAAATCACTGTATTTTAAAGAATGTACAATTGCCATTTTCAATGTGCGAAAATTAAGATTTTCTTATTAGCAGCTTTTACCTAGGTACTTATTCCAAATGTATTATTTAAAACGGAGCAACAACATTTAGAGCATATCATTAACCTATGCAAATTGCGGACACTTCAACAGTACCGTTATAATGAGAATAATCACAGAATCAGTCCGTTAAAATAACTGCGTATCTGCCTAATTGACTAATTGACATAACCCAGTTTCTGTTTATTCATTGCACTGTACTAACTATTTATCTGACAGGAACACATAGAACGGTCGAGTTGGGCTGTGGCCTCGTGCAAGATTATTATGGACGGGAAGATCTTTGATGAGTGTCGGGAGAAAGTGACCAACTTCAAAGACTACTACGACGACTGCATATATGATTCTTGTGGGTAAGTCGTCGCATGCAAATAGCTGTATTTAACTGTTTTAACACTGTTTTTCATAGTCCATTATTAATATAAAACAACTGCAAACACGTAAACGGCATAGTTATCTAAGTGCTTCTCACTATAATTACTAGACCTATGATAAATTGTTGAAAAGCACGGTTCCACTGATCTCTAACCAAGGAAAGAACTCTTATACATAGCATCCAACTTATTCTTATTGGATTTATGCCGTACATTTACAACATGTAATGCAAGCTCAAATTACACGCATGGAAGATTACTATATTTTATTTGCTGTAATATCAGTAATAATGATTGATATCGATATTACAGCTAAATAAACAGCAACAGGCCTGCCTGTATAATATTATTGAGTATCTTAGAAATAGCAATAGGCCTATACTGTTATATATCGTCTGTCACAGGTGCGACCGCGGCGGGGACTGCGAGTGTCTGTGCACGGCCATTGCTAACTTCGCCGAGGAGTGTAACAAACACGACGTGTTCGTCAAGTGGAGATCTCAACACCTGTGTCGTAAGTGCCAGCGGAATGGAACCCACACACGTTGCAACAACACTCACTTGTGTTGTCATTGATGTAGACACGTGAACCGCACAATCAATGATGGTTATTTATCTGCAAGTTGCATTGTTATGACACTGACAAATGTCACATGATGGGTTTCAGGGCGAAACATGATATCCACTTTGTTCGTTTTGGGAAAACTCACTTTTAAAATGTGTTGGTTCATCTTCAGTTGAAAATAAATTTAAACTTCTAGGCCTACATAATTTCTTAACTATTTGTGGCAGATTTGTTGTACAGAATGCGATATAAAGTTAATGTTTATCAAAATGCGATTAACCTTTTTGGGGGAGATGTATCCATACAATGAGCGTTGTCGTTCACCTGGTCGGAAGAGGTGCAGTCGACGCTGATTGGCTAAAAAGGATATCGCGTTTTTGAAAACAAGCTTCTTGTGCACGTCGTTTAACAAGAATTTTGGTAGAGGCCTACATTTCATATTGTACTAACCGAACACCTGGTTGAACAAACATATGATCTGTGTTCGGGCAAAGTTTTATAATTGGCGTTTATCGCGTGTTGCCCTAAAACTCTTCATACTTTTTTACCGACTCGTTACTGGGGTTACTAATCTGTTTTGAGGTTGTTATTCACTAGCAGGGGCGGATCCAGAGAGGGTAGTCTAGAGGCTCGCCGAAAAAAACTCCACTGGCTGCCGAAACAAATTCATATTGGGTGGGCTGAGCTAGACCGGCAGCTCCACTCAGCTGTCGGATGTTGACATCGGAAGATGGGGTGGGTGTGCTGATTATTGTTGCCGGACCTTCAGACTTGAGAGGCTATGTACCAAAACCAAGGTCTGGGAACACGTTTCCCCAACGCCCCCTGGATCCGCCCATGATTGGGGCCTATAGCAGTTTGTATTCATGTTACGACTCAATCTTGTTAACTAACACTGGTCGTACGGATGAGTAGTGTATACAATAATTATGATATGTTTCTTTAACTTATATAAAAACAACTGTTTAATCAACAATTATAATTCATTTATAGAAATTAATCCGTTATATTTAATAATATAATACATTCATTAGATACTTTGCAAGGCCGTGTATTGTTTTATGTTGTGATTTATGCAAGGGAACAGAGTAACGAGTGAGCGTGTTTGCAGCCATCATAGCCATTATATTACAAGGTCTTGTATCGTTTAATGTTGTGATTTACGCAACCAACCACACCGGCTACGTGAAGTAACGGGTAAGCTGCGTGTTTGCAGCCATTATGTGCGAGTATGGGTCCGTGTACAAGCCGTGCGGCCCGCCCTGCGAGGAGACCTGCCAAAACATAGGCGAGGAAGCGGAAGATTATTGTGAAGCGACCCACTGTGTCGAAGGCTGCTTTTGCCCTAACGGCACATACCGATCAGGTAGGAACTACGTTTATTTCCAAGTAAAGTGGGGTAACACAATAGTACTGTAACGAAATGTTTATTTGCAACCGACAGATGTCGAGTGCATGTATATGTATCCATATAGTTAACAAGTGTAATTTATTAATATACGATCGTATGAGTAGTTAGCATATTTCAGATTTCCCAAAACGTCTGCAAAATTAAATATCATTGAGCATAATCGATTTTGCAAATAGCTGTCTTCTTTTATAGGTTCTTTTCCTAATATTAACACAATTAGCAAATTACATATAAACACTAATGCATACATGATACAGTTACCCTACTATGCCTCATGTTGCAGGCGAGAAGTGTGTGCCGGCCACGGAATGCACCTGCAGGCTTGGCGGCAAGGAATACAATCCTGGGACTTATATCACGAGGGACTGCCAAAATTGGTGCGTAATTCTTTGGTGACAATGCATGTGAGGTAAAAAAAAACTGAACTCACTTATTCTATATTCGTGTGTGGTCATTGATAGAATCATAATCATTTATTCGACAATAAAATACATATTATATACACCAAATAAATGTAACGAAATGTATGTTCAGGGAGACTCTCATTAAGGCATTAGGCATGCCGCAAACGTGTTGTTAAATGTATAATAGTATACAAAGTTATAATAATATAATAATTATTGTATTAAATATTATTTGATAAATAATAAACATTAATTAACAGTGTTTAACACTAACTAACTAACTAACATTACCACTAACTACTAACATCAAGCACGCAAAATAATACACTACAATGATCTATATTATAAAACAGTTCGTTCTCTGTTTGTATGTGCCCACATCTCCGTTAGTTTTGCATGTATCAGGCTGAACTTTTGCATATGATCTACTGGGCCCATTGAGATGGTTCGTAGATTTATACATTTTCGAAATTCGTCCGGGGGTGGAGAACTTGGGAGGCTCAATATTTCAAAAGGCTGTTGGCCTACGTGTAGTTTCAGCCGCGGAATTTAATGTTTTTTCGTAAAGATGATTATGTCATCTACAAATATGTCACTGGAGGTATGCAACCATTTTGACTAGTTTTAAAGTTATTGACGTTTGAAAATCCTCAGCGCTTAACATGCACCAGGTCTACCTGTCGTTGGTCACGTCCGCACCCTTACAAATATCGCCCTCTTTCGCATTTCATATACAGTGTATTTCCCACTGATGGAGCTATGTTTCATTTTGTCAGTTAGCGTCGAAATTATCTCCCGTCAAAAGGTGAGTGTTAAAAGTTATATTGGATAACTAGGGATACGACATATCTGTATTATAAAACAGTTCGTTCTCTGTTTGTTTGTGCACCCACATCTCCGTTAGTTTTGTATGTATCAGGCTGAAATTTCTACCTAGCATCCGCTATTGCTGGTTACGTCAATTACTGAGTTAGGCGGGTGAGCGATTGAGATTTCTGGCAAATGGTTGTCCTAACAACAAAGCCAGTGACCAGTTACCATTTATTAATGAGGTTAGGCTGGAAACGTTTGGGATGGGTTTGGTGTGTCTTATACATAAGACTGCCTTTTCCCCGGGCAACGCCGGGTATCTCAGCTAGTAATATATAAGTTACACTAATGTTAAAATAAAACTGACATGTATCAATATTTAAACGTTATTAAACTATGTATTAAAAATATATAGACAGTTAGCCAATAATAACAATTAATACTAATTAAATGTTCTAATAGTCCTATTAATATTAATTTAAAAAACAAATACTTAACCCTAAAGTTCTGTATACTCATAACTAAACAACACACAAAGTTTACAAAACGTTTAAGTTGGAGGGTTTATCTTATTTTTAGTTAGAACAAATATAACAGTTTGAGTTAAAACATTCAGTTTCATAATTCTTTATGAAATGTTTTGTTTACAATATATTGAAAAGCTTTGGAGAGAGTGGACATAAATCATATTTCTGAGTTCAGATGGTACATTGTTAACAGTGTGAATAATTAAATGTCTAATGCAATTAGTGGCAAAATTATGATTTACCCGGTTTATGTAGATATTATTACTGTTTATGGTACGGTAGTTATGAATGTTTGAATTATACACAATGGGCATAGTATTAAAGTATTCTGGTAATTTGTTATTTACACGTTTAAAATATAGTTTTAATTGGTGGAGTTTAAAAATATCATCCAGCTTTAAAATACCCATGTTCTTAAAAATGGGGTTGGTGTGTGCATTATATTTAGAAGATGTTATAGTTGTAAGACATTTCTTCTGATTAAGTTTTTGTAAACGATTTGTATGGAATCCCCAAGCTAGTATTGCGTAGTTGAGATGAGATAATATTAAAGCGTTAGATATTTTGAGTAAAATGTTGCCAGGTAGAATGTCTTTTAATTTACTAAAAATCCATAATAGTCTGTGAGATTTTGTTAGCTATTCTATTTACATGAGTTTTCCATATGTGTTTGTTAATAGTAAGGCCTATAAAATTGAAATCATCAAGCGGATATAATTCAATACCATTCATTTTAATATTGGGTATAGTTTTTTAAAGGGGTATGAAATAACGATAACCGTACCATCTGTTTCCACCTTTGGTCTAGTAGATACTGAAAGCGGGACATATTTCATGTTAATAATACGCTAAAAATGCGTCATAGCGAGTCCTGAATTCCCAATATTTTTTTGTGTTGAGAGAGAGGGGCGGGGGAGCTGCTACATTACAAAAGTAAATCATGTTAACCGAACCACTGATACAGTGTATATATGGTCAACAGTAATAGTTAATTACACGTGAAAATAAAGTGTAACTCATTTGGGTTGCAACGAAAAGAATAGTCCGACAAACCTGTAATAGACATACAATGACATATATTCTCTAGCAAATGTGTATACTTAATATTATGTACATTTAAAGCGTTTGTCTGCTTTGTTTGAATAAACGCTTCTGGTGGACATTTGCGTGATATCACTATAACATCAACGGCCAACACCACGGACTCTACCAACACCAACTAACCACAAAGTATTTTGCAGCGACTAACTTTACGTAGTGCTGGCTATACTGGTCTTGTATTTAGGTGTATTATGTTTCCTCTGCAGCACCTGCGCTGATGGCCAGTGGGCATGCTACGGCGATAGTTGTCCAGAGTTTAAATGTGACGAGAACGAACACCGCTGCATCGACGTAGAGAAGTGTCTCGACATCCACTTCGTGTGCGACGGCATGAACGACTGTCCCGACGGCTCCGACGAACTCAACTGCAGTACGTAGTAGGCTCGTTGTTGTTTCGTTAAATCCCTTGCTGGGTGTGATCCACATCACACGATCCGTTCCGACATCTGCCCCCTCTGTCTCTCTCTGTTTCACTCAATCTCTCAATCTGTCACTTATTCACTTACTGACTTACTGACCGATTCACGCACGGTCGCTGGCGCACTCTCCTCCCTCCCTCCCTCCTCCTCCCTCCCTCCCTCCTCCCTCCTCCTCCTCCCTCCCTCCCTCCTCCTCCCTCCTCCTCCTCCCTCCTCCCTCCCTCCTCCCTCCCCCTCCCTCCCTCCCTCCCTCCCTCCCTCCCTCCCTCCCTCCCTCCCTCTCTCTCTCCTCCCCCATCACTCAGTCTCTCCATCCCTCTCCCTGTCTCACTCACTCACTCTCCCCCTCTTTCTGTATCATTCAGTCACTCACTCCCTGTTTCTCTCCCCCGTCTCTGCTTCTTTCTGTCACGCTAGCTCTAACCGTCTGTCGCTTTCTCATTCTGCCCTGTTTCTCCCCCTCTCTGACTGTCTGTCTCTCACGATTTCTGAGTCATACACTAAATGTGCACTCATCTACGAATGTGGCATTTATTGTTACTGGTTTGACCAAGCCGTTTGTGGTGGAAAGCTTCTGGAGGACTTGTGTCATATGTTGTTCAAATGCTTGCAGCACTTCAGTGCCAACCAGGCCAGGTGAAGTGTGCCACTGGCGGAGTGTGTGTCTCCGAAAACTTCCTTTGTGACGGCACACCGGACTGTCCAGATCTTAGTGACGAGACAGGGTGTGGTAAGTTGGTAGTACAGACACGCACGCACGCACGCACGCACGCACGCACGCGCTCACCCAGTCACACTATATGCTTTGAACACCATTTATGAAGTTCCGAAATAAGCTTACACACAAGAACGCAAATGTGTGCGTACACTTTCCATCTGGAAACCTTTATTATATGACATCGATTGTACTATAGGGCCTAAACCCATTCGGGTAATTTAGTAGGATCATAAACAATTTCGGTTATTGCATGATCGTCCTTACGTTAGCGCTCACGAACTCACTGTTGCAGTACACATAATGGCCACTACACATGTCCTACTACAGTTGTCCAGGGTGAATGTTTCCAATACACTAACGTGGTTTGTTGCAGGCCCGCCTGAGTGCGACGACATGTTCTTCACGTGTCGCTCCGGTCGTTGTATTCCTATTTACTTCCAGTGTGATGGCAAATACGATTGTGGTTCCGGCGACGACACCGATGAGAAAAACTGTACAGGTACGTGTTGGAACAAGTATTCGCTAGGGCCAGTGTATGTCATGCCACCTTTCCACTAGATGCAGCACTTGCCGTTTAGTGGAATTTTCAGGTAGTATTGTCAAAACATACTGATCAATACTCCTTGACAATTCGCCATATTAGGCCTACATTGCTACATAGTAAAGAAAGCTGATTACGTTGCTGCATGAAGATATCATCATCACTCCAGGAGGATGCCATTTGCGGTGAGATATTTACAACAGGCAACCCAATTATGCTACTTGTCGACGTCGAATATTAGACTCTAACATTTTAGTGACATTAACATTGTCTAAACTATATACTTAATCATCACACACATTTTAATCCATTCATGTATAAATGACTGTAAAAGGTACATGAAAATTAACAGTTCATCAAGTGGTCAAACCGACGACAGACTATGTTGGTTTCGTCACCTATCACCGTAATCGTAACCATAGTTTTTTCAAAGTAATTTCGACGGTCATTGATACAGTTATTATTATCAATACAGTATCGAACTAATGTGTGGTATCTTCCCTCCCCAACAGAGGTCGATTGCTCTGCCGATGAATTCTTCCGTTGTCATAACGGCGCCTGTCTGCCGAAGGAGGTCAAGTGTGACGGACACGATGACTGCGGCGACGGAAGTGACGAAAAGAGCTGCGGTGAGGGAACGGTTAAAACGCGCCGCCTACGTCCTACGTAAATCATATTGCGGTTAAACGGAATTAATTATTGTTAAGAAGCTGCCAATATCGTTCCGAGCATTTCGATATACATGGGTAGGCCTGTTGTCAATCCTCTCTACTGACAGTCCACCGGTCTGTGCTGCCGAGCTACAGGTCTATACTTCAATTACGCATAAACCTTCTATATCCTTGATAGGCCTTTGAGGCAATGGCATCAGTTGTTTATGTGGTCGAATTATTGTTTTCTTTGGTTATTATACCCTATCTATATACGTTAATTTGATGTCAATTAGCCGGCCGACAAATAGTATCCAAACTACTGAACTTATTAACAACAACATCAACACGTGACTTTTTAACTGTTAATATAATAACTGTAATTAATGTTTGGGCACAAATTAAATAAATTAATAACTTGCCTGGTCTTTTTCACCAAGACGACAAAAATATCGTACAATCGATCTAGCATATATATTACATTATAGTGGATAATAAATAGGTTCGTTTTTTACAACATTAAATTGAAATGAGTGAACACATCGAAATAATAAGGCACCTTTAACCCAACAAGTGTTCTCTGACAGAATACTGCGACGACAACGTGATCGACGCGAGGAACGATATCATCAGCATCACGTCCGACCAAGGTGCCGTCAGCAAGGACATCCTGCAAGGCTCGCCGGCGGGTTCCGGTGTTACTCTCGTGCCCGTGGACAGCCGACTCACCGTCACCGTGACCGTCAACGCCGACGTCGTGCAAGTCGTTGAGGTGTACCTTTGGTTCAAAGGCGCCAACAGCCTCACCGTGACATTCAACGACATGAACACCACGGTGCGTAGGCCAATGCTTAGATAGGTTCATCGTCGGGCAGGCGTTTGACTCTCGTTGGCCAGTTTATGCAGATCTGCTGATTTCCCCTGTTTCCTTGAATATATCCATTTGTAATTGTTATTTATTCATCATGATCTTGTTTTTGTTGGTAAATTTTGTTTTTAACAGTTCAATGTAGCATATCTTAAAACGGTTATTCTTCCGTATCTTACACATGCGTAGCTATCCAGTAATATAGAGCCTAACTTACTCTACTGCTAACAAGTCTTACTACGTCACGTCAGCGCCTACGTTGACTAACGCACCTATCGTAACATAATAAATACGTCTATACCTAGTAGGCAACTATAGGCCTACCAAACGTAAAGAAACGTAATGTGTAGTAAGACAAGACAGCGTGTGCTAGTCTTTTATGTATGACTCATACGTATGACTGTCTGACGGTAGTAATTACGTTGCTGCTTCAGACCAACGTGTTTACATCCGACGAACCGAACAAGATGACGTTTCACTCGTGGAAGTATACGCCTAGCGTGTTTGCAAATATCCTCCGACTGCGCTTCGTGCAATCATCTGTCGTTGGAGACGTATATGTGACTGGTCTGGCGATAAAAGCTTGCTACGCTCCATGTGGGTATAATTGAAATGCTAATTTTAGGACAGAAAAGTCTATATTGCGAGGTGAAATTTACTTCTGAGTCAGTGAACTGAGAACCGTTATTAAACCTTCAAATTCGCATTATCAGCTCGTCCATCTTTTAAATACGCATTTCCAGTGAATCAACATGCCCTATACACTTTCATTAAGATAACATGCACCATTCCATCTGACGATCTTGAAATTCTTAGTTTCGAGCCCTATGGCTAGATATGGGGTAGGCGTTACGCCCCATCCTACATGATCTGTTCCGACGTACGTGTTATATCCACAGTTATATACCCCTTTTTCTGTTTAGTGCAATATTATTTGTTACGAATTTGGTTTTAGGGTCAACGCTCACGAAACCTCCGACGACAACTCCCCAGGCAACGACAACAACGCGTGGTAGGTTCATCGTTTTGACTGATTAACATTATAACGTAACATCAGCGATCTCACCTTAGGTCTAACATGTAGCTAAACACGGTAAATGCTATCTATCGTTCCCGCTGACATGTCATATATCCAGCTAACGCAATACACTACATTTACTATTATTCCAGTTAATGTTAATACATAATCTGAAGCGTGTGGCATTCTTGTAAAATAATGATTGGTGCACACGTATCTTTGAGCTAAGCATTACAACATCAAGGTTCGTGAAAATAAACAATTAATATATACAACCACAATTAGCTTGGCCTATTATCTCAAATGATACCAATGTAACATTTGCTGCAATCTGACTTGATAGGTTCCTAACATGTTGTTAACATGTAGGGCCTAATCCACGCCACAAATGGTCTCATAGTGTTTCTGTGTTACACTTTAGTAACAACGACATCACCGCCGCCACCACCACCAACATCAGTCGTAACGACAGCCGTTACCACGCTGAATACCACTCCGTTTGCAACAACGGAAGCACGTGAGTGTTAGCAATATCTGCCATTATTCTATACGCTTTTAGGTGTATACTCATTACCTACGATAATGTGTTAGCCATTTAGCAAAAAGATGGGTTAAATATTTCGTACATTTCAACTTCTACTTAACTTTAGAAATGGTATCCATTTTCTAGCAAAATGGCTAGCACATTTTCAGTTTGCGTGTGTGTGTTTGTTTGTGTGAATTACGTTGTGTTTTGGGAAAATGTTATGTTTTATTTACATCGTTTTATCTACCCCAATATATTCATTACATCATACTACATTGCTTGAGGTACGAAAGGACACTTACATATTATTAAAAACAAATGTGTTTTATAGCACTATAGCGACATAAATTGCGCTGCGAATTACACCAACATGAGCTGTGATCGCGTAATCCGCGCTTGCAAGCAGCCGAGGGTAATGCAATTTGAAGCTCTACATTGGACATAAAACTGCCCCAAAAGACACTGTTTAATAATCATGTATACCCTGTTGTGCCTCGAGCGATGGTATACGATGATATTGACATTTTGAGAGAGAGAGAGAGAGAGAGAGAGAGAGAGAGAGAGAGAGAGAGAGAGAGAGAGAGAGAGAGAGAGAGAGAGAGAGAGAGAGAGAGAGAGAGAGAGACAACGAGGTAAGAATGACATAGACGTAATGATAAGGACCTGATTCGTGCAAGATTGCCCAATTTTATCTGGTACTGAAACGATTTTTTAATAGGTGTGTTTAACTCAGCTAGTATAAAATAAATACTACGGCAACATATCAACACAGGCGATAATCGTGTGTGCGTATTCGCAGCCCCCCCGTGTGGCCCGGAAGAGGAACATAAGACACTTGTTTACGGCACGGGCGACTTCGACGTGACAGCCAGCACGGCGACCCCGTCGGACGCCGTGCGTGGCTCCGAGACGTCAGTGAAACTGGCGTTGGGAAACAACGCGTGGATTCAGGTGGAGAACGCGCTGCCACCAGGACACTTCAAGATGACGGCCTTCAGCTTCACTGTCAACAACGTCGCCAGGGCCGTCATCACCGTCAGAACGAAGACAACAGTCCTCAGTGAGATCACGGTGGGTCGGACGAGAGCGAGCGATGTTGGGTGGGTTTGGGGAATTGACGCACTCACTCACTCACTCACTCACTCACTCACTCACTCACTCACTCACTCACTCACTCACTCACTCACTCACTCACTCACTCACTCACTCACTCACTCACTCACTCACTCACTCACTCACTCACTCACTCACTCACTCACTCACTCACTCACTCACCCACTCACTCACTCACTCACTCACTCACTCACTCACTCACTCACTCACCCAGCACAATATGCATACACACGCACACTCCCTAAGTTATATTTATGATGTCACATACGCACGCATACTCGCACGCACTTCCACACAGACAGACTCATAAATACAAAGCCGACAAAACACATGCGCACATATGTACCAGTCAAACCCCGTTCACAACAGTTCTTACTCCTAGCAGTGACGTTCACATACAAACCTAGTAAACGTTTTGAATTTATAAATACCAAATTGTACATCTATCTGGTGGTTTAAATGTTCATGATTTTGATAATGATGTGAAAATTTGAAATTGTTATTTATTGAATAACATATCAAATGCAAGTGACTTGTATGGTAACAAGTATGATCAAATAAGTATATATTGTTCATGTTGTACACAGTCTACACTTTCTTAAAAAAACCAGTTAGAAATTGTTCTTTCAGAATGCCACTTTAATCAGTTGAGGAAGGATTGCGTTTATAAACTTGCTGTGCTCTGTAGGTCGAATCTGGAGTACAGATAACTGCACCTCTGATGTGGGCAGTGGTCGAACTTGACCTGACCATTCCACTGCTTGATGTGTACAAGGTAATGATCACATTTGAAGGGATACTTCTCGCCGACGAAGAAATTGGATTGAAGGATCTTTATTTGGACGGATGCTACGCCGGTTTCAGTAAGTGTTCGACTTGGGTTTTACGATCGTATTATAAGGCAGGGGCGTTGCTACATCAAATAAATATATTTAAAGCAGTAGCGTTCGAAGTACTCAATTTTTTGCTTCTCATCGTGTTGCAGCGACATTTTTTGCTGTTTGAAGGTATCTTATGCAGTCTCAATGTGGAAGAATATGGTGTCTGGCGAACGTAATACATTGTCTTTGTTACGCAGAGAGGACATCACCGACTGTGCCGACAACACAAGTGATACAGACTACGACAGGTAATGTCGCCAGAGTAAATGTCAGCATCATCCATACGAAATCTAATTATTTGATCAGTGTTTAAACACACTTGCATAATTTCAAGTGTGACAATACGATTTCATGTTTCATAACATAATAGTTGAACAGTTCGTTGATAACAATAGCTAATGTGGTGGATCAAGTACATGTCCAATCGATACTTTGTATTGATAGAGCGTTAGGTTAACCACATGAATGTCGGCATAACACACCTTCCATCTGTGTAAACGTTCAACCGAAATATCACTACAATGCCCTCTGAGAAAACTACAAACATGACTACAACGATCGTCCTCTGTGGGACTAACAAATACACGAAACAACAAAACGACATATTCTAGACTAACTTCCAACCAGGTCAATGGTCATAACGTCAAACCAGGTCAATGGTCATAACGTCAAACCAGCACAACACAATCCTGCTCTTTCGGCAAAATTCCAAACCGGTTACAGTAACTGAACACATACTAACAAAGACGTATTACTAAGAGTAAACACGTGTACGTTGACATGATAATAAACTATACTCGTTTATTCAAGCATTGTTGAAGAAACGTCCACTGGTCCCCAATTCCACCAGTAGCCATATTATGACTTCTTATAATACAATGCATTCACAGATGAAGGGAAGGAAAAGTTATCATGTAGGTCTAATGCATTCGTATTTCTCTACAAGTAGCACTGAGGTGATCTCAAGCAAGGTCTCGACAAACAATCACAACTAATGAAACGGTAACACGTGTTAATCAAAGCTCTACACGATATTTGTAAAAATAATATAACTACGCAAAATACATTTATGTTAAGCTTATAGCCTAATAAGTTGTCAACGGGTACTTGTTGGCAGCCTTCTGCGTCGAGACTGACGGCATGAATGACCCAGCCATTCTGGCCGATGACCAGATTATCACGTCCGATGTCATGGCCATCGGTTCCCTGAGGCCGGACAAGTTGCCAGCCTACTCTACCGACCTACCGGTGGTCAACGTCACCTTGCAACTGACCAATGACGACTACTCCGTGACACCACAACTCGGCAAAATCGACCTCCTCGAAAAGCAGTCAATGCACGTGGCCTACTACAAGGTATGGGCTGCGTCACGAATGAGCTATGCCATCATAGTTAGCTGATGTTTTCCAACAGGAACATGGAATTATGATCAGTGTTCTAAATATGACATGAAACGCTGCCGGGCAGCAGGACGTTCAACTTTGTCAAATTAGTGGTCCACACATTAACAGAGCATTTAAACAACATTTTCAATGCCAGTTTTGGAAGTACGAATTTCGTAATTTGTTCAGTAGAGTGCGCACATATGCGGGTTGACAGGTCTTGAGAATTGCCAGTTCAACAGTTTCTCTGTTTGCGACGTTAGCACAGTCGATGGATCGCGACACCGTATTCACATAACTAAAGTGCTAGCATTCACACGAGCGTAATCTATAATAATGATTCAACAGCCACGTAATATTACACCACCAACTCTTTGTAGACGCATACAACAGCAACGCCCGCTATTCTAACCTTTATTAAATTACGGAGAAAAGTTGTACACCCATGTGTCAAATATGGACACAAGTTACAGAGATAATTTCCACATGAGGACAATAAACAACATCTTATCTTATCTCAAGTGAAATCACTACACACGTAGATAATGTTTTGTACAATGCACTTAGGTATACTACAAAGATGAAGGTGATGACGTTTTCCGACCGTTTAACTCCGGTGGCATGCCATCGGAGGCGGATACGTTTGACGTTGACGACAACATAGTCTTTCCTGACAATATTTACGCCAAGTTCTTGGTGATCGAAATCCACCGCAACCCACACGCACCACCCAATGAACCGATGGAGGTTAAGTTGGCCGTTTACGCGTGCTTCGAGAATGGTAAGTTATCGTACCCAGTCGTTAGTTCATGAAACAAAATGCAACAGTCAAATAGTTCGACAGCTAAATAATGTAAAGGGGCGTATGATAGTAATATTGCTACTAAAAATGTGTAGAGCATATATCCAGAATCAGTAATTTTGCGTAGGCATACATATGCTCTCACAAGAGTGTTTTAAATATGTGTAGAAATTAAAATAACATTATATTAAGATTATTAATAATTAAGATAGCTAACAAATAAAAAAGTAGAGATCCATCTCACAGTTCCTCGGTGGACGTAGACAATCTATTTGACAGCTTAGTTATGGTAAGTTCACATATTTAGAGCGTAATAATGAAGCGACATATGACTATTACGACAGTGCGTCGGACAACTCCCGTCGTGCCGACGACTAGAACTGTGATTCACACGACGACGCCTTTGCCACCAACGACTCCGAGTACCCGCCCACCACCAACGACAGGTATTTCCGCAAGTATATCAGTCGGCGCATTTGCAACAAAGAGAAAGTATTTGATGCCGACACAGATTTGCGTGTAGATCTGATTATGATGAATGTACAACTTGTTTCTTTTCGCCTGTCACACGTAAAGTGTTAAGTAATAACATATCAATTTGGTGTTATTGATTAGAAATTAGAAGTTGGAAAAGAGCAATTTTGTGTTTGCTTTTCCAAACAGAGTTGACACGATCTAGACTACATAAATTATATCTTATAAATCTATGGAATGCCCAGTGAAGCTGTCCAAGCGATCAGTGCAATTACAATACGTGAAATAATACATTTAAATTGAGTTTACGGGGTAAATGCATAATTCAGTGCTTAAAACGACTCTACCGAACGCCTGGTGCGTTATGACATTTTCAGTCTTACGCTTAACATAACGTTTTCATCGTTAAATAGATCGAACTGTTGTTTAATTGCAACGATACACTGTGCGTCTATACAGTAAATTATGCTGTTGCATTGTAGCTTTCTGTGTGGCGACGGACGGAATGTCTGAACCGACAATCTTAACAGATGATCAGATCATGACGTCAGCATTGTTCTCGGACGGATCAATTAGGCCGCAAGGGGGAAAACCGTTTACGACATACGAGAATACCGTCACCGTCACTGTTGACCTGACTAACTACCAATATCCCAACCCGCCTCAGCTCGGGAAGGTCGATATTCTGGAAGATATTTCGGAGAACATTGCATCATACGAAGTTTATTATCTCCAGGTAAGAAAGCACCCATCCACGCACGCCCGCACATACACGCCACACGGACAGACACACACACGCACCCCCCCCACACAAATACACACAGGGACGCGCGCACGCATATGCACAAACACACACACACACACACACACACACACACACACACACACACACACACACACACACACACACACACACACACACACACACACACACACACACACACATACACACACACACACACACAAATACGCACGCACGCGCATACGCTCACACATACATAAATAAACATATGCACGCGCATACGTACACTTTTGTTTTTATTGTTAATTTAACATAACATAAAACAAATACAATAATTTCGTTATTTGTTTTTGTGGGGCTAGTACATTTTACGCACGAAACGCGCCTGCATTATTTTGTCTTTGCATTGTACGTACATACATACGTCCATATATCTATGCAACATTATTATTTAGGAAGGGGACGCTGGCTTCACACCGTACAACTCATTCCCACTGTCAGACATCCCACAAGCGATTGCTCCAACAGAGTCCGTTCTCTTTCGTCGTGGCACGTTCGCAACAGTACTGAAGATCGTTATAACCCGTGATGATATCTCAGATGCACCAATGAAGGTCAAATTATCGATCTTCGCTTGCTTTGAGAAAGGTAAACAATTTGCACAATTGTCTTACCGTGTGTGTGTGTTTGTTTGTGCGTGCGTATGCGCGCGCTTGTGCATATGACAATGCAACACCAAGCAATGCGAAACGTCGTATTGTTCTTCAGTTTTGCATAACAAGAAAACATGGCGTGTTGTAGCTCATTTGACAAGTAGACCACCATCGCCACCAACAACGAGTACACCACCGCCTCCACCTACACCGAGTACACCGCCGCCACCACCAACGCCAAGTACATCGCCGCCACTTCCAACACCAAGTACACCTCCACCACCACAAACACCGAGTACACCACCGTCACCACCAACACCAAGTACACCTCCATCAACACCAAGTACACCACCGCCACCACCTACACCTCCACCACCACCAAGTACACCGCGACCACCACCAACACCAACACCACCAAGTACACCGCGACCACCACCAACACCAACACCACCAAGTACACCTCCACCACCACCGACACCAAGCACACCTCCACCACCACCTACACCAAGCACACCACCACCGCCAAGTACAATGCCGCCAACTACGCCTAGTACCGTGATTCCTCCAACGACAGGTAACTGTTTGACGCAAGAAGAGGTATGCAACAGAATAGGGAACTCTGTCACTTATGTACTGTACAAGTCACGCTATCGTTAATTGCCTCATATTCCTATCGATTTGTTTTCCGTAATATTAGCCATCGTACTGTATACTTGTGTTGCCACAGTGGATATGCTATATATATTTAACTGATTTGATTAATGGTAGAAATATTGACGAATGTCGATGGAAATATTGTAATTGTTATAACGATGTTTTGTAATATATATATATATATATATATATATATATAACCAAGAAGACCATACAGTTGAGATCAATTTGTATATACAATGAATGTTGCAAATACCAAACTTTACGAGGCCATTGTTTACGGCTTGACGTAATCCGACCCGTTGAACAATATCAATTAATTTTGTTTAAAACCATTGACACGGTAACTTCCTTTGTAAAATCTAAATAAATTGAAAACCGACCATCTAGGCCGACTGTGAGGTCGTAACATCAGCAGTGTTCCCATGTAATAAATCATGTCGTTGCGTTGTAGCTTTCTGTGTGGTGACGGACGGAATGTCTGACCCGACCATCTTGGCTGAAGATCAGATCGTGATGTCATCTATGCCAATGACGGGATCAATTCGACCGTCGGGGGCAAGACCCCTATCGACATTTGAGTCCAGTATCAACGTGACTATTCAGCTAACCAACAACGATTACCCCTTCCCTCCGCAACTGGGAAAAGTCGACATTCTGGATGACGTGTCGGCGAACGTTGGGTCATACGTAGTGTACTATCGTAAAGTGAGTTTTACCTATCAAGACTCAAACGAACGTGAGCGTGAGTGTGTGTTTGCGTGCCTGCGTGCCTGCGTGCCTGCGTGCCTGCGTGCCTGCGTGCCTGCGTGCCTGCGTGCCTGCGTGCCTGCGTGCCTGCGTGCCTGCGTGCCTGCGTGCCTGCGTGCTTTTCTGCGTGTTTTTCTGCGTGCTTGCGTACATGCGTGTTCGCTAAGCTGATACTAATTGTTTTAGCACAACATATCCTTCGTGTATTCTTTATATCTAAAACACCATTTGGGTATTCTCTCTTGTTCATGTTGGTGATAGCGTAAACATGTAACAAGTTTGATTGATGATGTGGCTGGGTGCGTAATTGGTAAAATAGTAGTTCTCTACGACATGTGGTTTGGTGTGGTGTACGTAGGCGGTAAACACAAACTGTATAGAATGACGGACACTAGTAGGACATACATCGTAGAAACCATTACATTTATATCATAATAGTCACACGTACATAAAAAAAACCCATGTAAACTAAGTTCTTCGTCTATTATACAATGTTAAATTGTACTTTGTGGTCGAATCACTCATATTTACAAATATCCTTAGTGATCCTTAACATGTACCGAACATGCACTAACAATAATAAACGCATACACACTTATATTAATATATATATATATATATAGTTATTATTAAAACATAGGAAGATGAGGGTCGTTCGGTAAATGTGAACCGGTAAGATATGGGGGAATGCCCCCAAGACAGGTGCGAAATCAGAACACAGGCTAGAGATGGGATGTCTAGCCGCCAAGACAGGTGCGAAATCTGAACACAGGCTAGAGATGGGATGTCTAGCCCCAGCATAGATGGGAAATAAGACGTTGAGGCATCTTCTCCAGCAATCTCAATAGAGCACTTTTGTAGGATGGCGAAACTGATTTCACGCCGTACAACGCGAACCCGATGTCAGACACCCCACAGGTGATTCCCCCAACGGAGTCTGTCCTCTTTCCGGACGACACATTCGCAGCAGAAGTAAAAATTGTCATAACCCGGGATGACACAGCTCCACCAGAGCAACCCATGACGGTTAAATTAGCGATTTTCGCCTGCTTCAACAAAGGTAAATGAATGTATACTCACTAATAATATCATGATGTATAACAATAACTAGAATATGTTACTCAACTTATCAGTCGCGACAAATATATATATCATGATTCATCAATACAATACTAGTATATATTGACATATTAACTATCGCAATCTCTTTCAGATAGTTATACTTAAAAAAACACAATCAATATAAAAAGAAGACTCTTTTAGCAACAAATGCCATTCCACATGACAACGTTACCCTGTGTAAACGAAGTACGTCTACAAAAGAAAACATAAATTGTTCAGTGGCTAATTAAAAAAAGAACTTAGTGTTAATTTGAATGTCGAACGTGAATCATGGGTGATGCATTGTAGTTCAACCGACACCAAGTACACCACCGCCGCCACCAACTACACCTCCACCACCACCAAGTACACCGCCACCACCACCAACACCAAGCACACCTCCACCACCACCAAGCACACCATCACCACCGCCACCAAGTACACCTCCACCACCACCGACACCAAGCACATCTCCACCACCACCTACACCAAGCACACAACCACCGCCAAGTACGCCTAGTACCGTGATTCCTCCAACGACAGGTAACTGTTTGACGCAAGAAGAGGTATGCAACAAAATAGGGAACTCTGTCACTTATGTACTGTACAAGTCACGCTATCGTTAATTGCCTCAGGTTCCTATCGATTTGTTTTCAGTAATATTAGCCATCGTACTTTATACTTGTGTTGCCACAGTGGATATGCTGTATATATTTAACTGATTTGATTAATGGTAGAACTATTGACGAATGTCGATGGAAATATTATAATTGTTATGAAGATGTTTTGTTATATATATATATATATAACAAAGAAGACCATACAGCTGAGATCAATATGTATTTACAATGAATGTTGCAAATACCAAAGTTGATGAGGCCATTGTTTACGGTTTGACGTAATCTGACCCGTTGAACAATATCAATTCATTTTGTTTAAAACCACTGACACGGAAACTTGCTTTATAAAATCTAAATAAATTGAAAACCGACCATCTAGGCCGACTGTGAGGTCGTAACATCAGCAGTGTTCCCCTGTAATAAATCATGTCGTTGCGTTGTAGCTTTCTGTGTGGTGACGGACGGAATGTCTGACCCGACCATCTTGGCTGAAGATCAGATCGTGATGTCATCTATGCCAATGACGGGATCAATTCGACCATCGGGGGCAAGACCCCTATCGACATTTGAGTCCAGTATAAACGTGACTATTCAGCTAACCAACAACGATTACCCCTTCCCTCCGCAACTGGGAAAAGTCGATATTCTGGATGACGTATCGGCGAACGTTGGGTCATACGTAGTGTACTATCGTAAAGTGAGTTTTTTATATCAAGACTCAAACGAGCGTGAGTGTGTGTTTGCGTGCCTGCGTGCCTGCGTGCCTGCGAGCCTGCGTGCCTGCGTGCCTGCGTGCCTGCGTGACTGCGTGCCTGCGATCCTGTTTGCCTGCGTGCCTGCGTGCCTGCATGAGTGCGTGCCTGCGTGTCTGTGTGCCTGTGTGTCTGCGTGCCTGCGTGCCTGCGATCTTGCATGCCTGCGAGTCTGCGTGTCTGCGTGCCTGCGTGCCTGCGTGCCTGCGTGCCTGCGTGCCTGCGTGCTTGCGTGCCTGCGTGGTTTTCTGCGTGTTTTTCTGCGTGCTAGCGTACATGCGTTTTCGCTAAGCTGATACTAATTGTTTTAGCACAACATATCCTTCGTGTATTCTTTATATCTAAAACACCAATTGGGTATTCTCTCTTGTTCATGTTGGTGATAGCCTAAATATGTAACAAGTTTGATTGATGATGTGGTTGGATGCGTAATTGGTAAAATAGTAGTTCTCTACGACATGTGGTTTGGTGTGGTGTACGTAAGCGGTAAACACAAACTGTATAGAATGACGGACACTAGTAGGACATACATCGTAGAAACCATTACATTTATATCATAATAGTCACACGTACATAAAAACATGTAAACTAAGTTCTTCGTCTATTATACAATGCTAAAACTTTACTTTGCGGTCGAATCACTCATATTTACAAATATCCTTAGTGATCCTTAACATATACTGAACATGCACTAAGAATGATGAACGCACACATACTTATATTAATATATATATATATATATATATATATATGTGTGTGTGTATATATATATATATATATACATAGTTATTATTAAAACATAGGAAGATGAGGGTAGATCCGTAAACGTGAACCGGTAAGATATGGGGGAATGTCCCCAAGACAGGTGCGAAATCTGAAAACAGGCTAGAGATGGGATGTCTAGCCCCAGCATAGATGGGAAATAAGACGTTGAGGCATCTTCCCCAGCAATCTCAAGAGAGCATTTTTGTAGGATGGCGAAACAGATTTCACGCCGTACAATGCGAACCCGATGTCAGACACCCCACAGGTGATTCCCCCAACGGAGTCTGTCCTCTTTCCGGACGACACATTCGCAGCAGAAGTAAAGATTGTCATAACCCGGGATGATACAGCTCCACCAGAGCAACCCATGACGGTTAAATTAGCGATTTTCGCCTGCTTCAACAAAGGTAAATGAATGTATACTCACTAATAATATCATGATGTATAACAATAACTAGAATATGTTACTCAACTTATCAGTCGCGACTAATATATATCATGATTCATCAATACAATAGTAGTATATATTGACATATTAACTATCGCAATCTCTTTCAGATAGTTATACTTAAAAAAACACAATCAACATAAAAAAGAATACTCTTTCAGCAACAAATGCCACTCCATATGGAAACGTTACCCTGTGTAAACGAAGTACGTCTACAAAAGAAAACATAAATTGTTCAGTGGCTAATTAAAAAAAGAACTTAGTGTTAATTTGAAAGTCGAACGTGTATCATGGGTGATGCATTGTAGTTCAACCGACACCAAGTACACCACCGCCGCCACCAACTAAAAGCACACCACCGCCGCCGCCGACGCCAAGTACACCTCCACCACCAACACCAACTACACCTCCACCACCACCAAGTACACCGCCACCACCTTCAACACCAAGCACACCTCCACCACCACCAAGCACACCATCACCACCAACACCAAGTACACCTCCACCGCCACCAAGTACACCTCCACCACCACCGACATCAAGCACACCTCCACCACCACCTACACCAAGCACTCCACCACCGCCAACTACGCCTAGTACCGTGATTCCTCCAACGACAGGTAACTGTTTGACGCAAGAAGAGGTATGCAACAAAATAGGGAAATCTGTCACTTACGTAGTGTACAAATCACGCTATCGTTAATTGCCTCAGGTTCCTATCGATTTGTTTTCCGTAATATTAGCCATCATACTGTATACTTGTGTTGCCACAGTGGATATGCTATATATATTTAACTGATTTGATTAATGGTAGCACTATTGACGAATGTCGATGGAAATATTATAATTGTTATAACGATGTTTTGTTTTATATATATATATATATGTATATATATCTATATATGTATATATATATATATATAACAAAGAAGACAATACAGCTGAGATCAATATGTATTTTCAATGAGTGTTGCAAATACCAAAGTTGACGAGGCCATTGTTTACGGTTTGACGTAATCCGACCCGTTGAACAATATCAATTAATTTTGTTTAAAAACACTGACACGATATCTTCCTTTGTAAAATCTAAATAAAATGAAAACCGACCATCTAGGCCGACTGTGAGGTCGCAACATCAGCAGTGTTCCCATGTAATAAATCATGTCGTTGCGTTGTAGCTTTCTGTGTGGTGACGGACGGAATGTCTGACCCGACCATCTTGGCTGAAGATCAGATCGTGATGTCATCTATGCCAATGACGGGATCAATTCGACCGTCTGGGGCAAGACCCCTATCGACATTTGAGTCCAGTATCAACGTGACTATTCGGCTAACCAACAACGATTACCCCTTCCCTCCGCAACTGGGAAAAGTCGATATTCTGGATGACGTATCGGCGAACGTTGGGTCATACGTAGTGTACTATCGTAAAGTGAGTTTTTTCTATCAAGACTCAAACGAGCGTGAGCGTGAGTGTGTGTTTGCGTGCCTGCGATCCTGCTTGCCTGCGAGTCTGCGTGCCTGCGTGCCTGCGTGCCTGCGAGTCTGCGTGCCTGCGTGCCTGCGTGCCTGCGTGCCTGCGAGTCTGCGTGCCTGCGTGCCTGCGTGCCTGCGTGCCTGCGTGCCTGCGTGCCTGCGTGCCTGCGTGCCTGCGAGTCTGCGTGCCTGCGTGCCTGCGAGTCTGCGTGCCTGCGTGCCTGTGTGTCTGCGAGTCTGCGTGCCTGCGTGCCTGCGTGCCTGCGTGCCTGCGTGCCTGCGTGCCTGCGTGCCTGCGTGCCTGCGTGCCTGCGTGCCTGCGTGCCTGCGTGCGTGCCTGCAAGTCTGCGTGCGTGCGTGCGTGCGTGCCTGCGTGCCTGCGAGTCTGCGTGCCTGCGTGCCTGCGTGCCTGCGTGCCTCGTGCCTGCGTGCCTGCGTGCCTGCGTGCTAGCGTACATGCGTTTTCGCTAAGCTGATACTAATTGTTTTAGCACAACATATCCTTCGTGTATTCTTTATATCTAAAACACAATTTGGGTATTCTCTCTTGTTCATGTTGGTGATAGCCTAAATATGTAACAAGTTTGATTGATGATGTGGTTGTGTGCGTAATTGGTAAATAGTAGTTCTCTACGACATGTGGTTTGGCGTGGTGTACGTAGGCGGTAAACACAAACTGTATAGAATGACGGACACTAGTAGGACATGCATCGTAGAAACCATTACATTTATATCATAATAGTCACACGTACATAAAAAAACATGTAAACTAAGTTCTTCGTCTATTATACAATGCTAAAACTTTACTTTCCGGTCGAATCACTCATATTTACAAATATCCTTAGTGATCCTTAACATATACTGAACATGCACTAAGAATAATGAACGCACACACACTTATATTAATATATATATATATATATGTGTGTGTGTATATATATATATATATATACATAGTTATTATTAAAACATAGGAAGATGAGGGTCGATCCGTAAACGTGAACCGGTAAGATATGGGGGAATGCCCCCAAGACAGGTGCGAAATCTGAAAACAGGCTAGAGATGGGATGTCTAGCCCCAGCATAGATGGGAAATAAGACGTTGAGGCATCTTCCCCAGCAATCTCAATAGAGCATTTTTGTAGGATGGCGAAACTGACTTCACGCCGTACAATGCGAACCCGATGTCAGACACCCCACAGGTGATTCCCCCAACGGAGTCTGTCCTCTTTCCGGACGACACATTCGCAGCAGAAGTAAAGATTGTCATAACCCGGGATGATACAGCTCCACCAGAGCAACCCATGTCGGTTAAATTAGCGATTTTCGCCTGCTTCAACAAAGGTAAATGAATGTATACTCACTAATAATATCATGATGTATAACAATAACTAGAATATGTTACTCAACTTATCAGCCGCGACTAATATATATCATGATTCATCAATACAATAGTAGTATATATTGACATATTAACTATCGCAATCTCTTTCAGATAGTTATACTTAAAAAACACAATCAACATAAAAAAGAAGACTCTTTCAGCAACAAATGCCACTCCATATGGAAACGTTACCCTGTGTAAACGAAGTACGTCTACAAAAGAAAACATAAATTGTTCAGTGGCTAATTAAAAAAAGAACTTAGTGTTAATTTGAAAGTCGAACGTGAATCATGGGTGATGCATTGTAGTTCAACCGACACCAAGTACACCACCGCCGCCACCAACTACACCTCCACCACCACCAAGTACAGCGCCACCACCACCAACACCAAGCACACCTCCACCACCACCAAGCACACCATCACCACCGCCACCAAGTACACCTCCACCACCACCGACACCAAGCACATCTCCACCACCACCTACACCAAGCACACAACCACCGCCAAGTACGCCTAGTACCGTGATTCCTCCAACGACAGGTAACTGTTTGACGCAAGAAGAGGTATGCAACAAAATAGGGAACTCTGTCACTTATGTACTGTACAAGTCACGCTATCGTTAATTGCCTCAGGTTCCTATCGATTTGTTTTCAGTAATATTAGCCATCGTACTTTATACTTGTGTTGCCACAGTGGATATGCTGTATATATTTAACTGATTTGATTAATGGTAGAACTATTGACGAATGTCGATGGAAATATTATAATTGTTATGAAGATGTTTTGTTATATATATATATATATAACAAAGAAGACCATACAGCTGAGATCAATATGTATTTACAATGAATGTTGCAAATACCAAAGTTGATGAGGCCATTGTTTACGGTTTGACGTAATCTGACCCGTTGAACAATATCAATTCATTTTGTTTAAAACCACTGACACGGAAACTTGCTTTATAAAATCTAAATAAATTGAAAACCGACCATCTAGGCCGACTGTGAGGTCGTAACATCAGCAGTGTTCCCCTGTAATAAATCATGTCGTTGCGTTGTAGCTTTCTGTGTGGTGACGGACGGAATGTCTGACCCGACCATCTTGGCTGAAGATCAGATCGTGATGTCATCTATGCCAATGACGGGATCAATTCGACCATCGGGGGCAAGACCCCTATCGACATTTGAGTCCAGTATAAACGTGACTATTCAGCTAACCAACAACGATTACCCCTTCCCTCCGCAACTGGGAAAAGTCGATATTCTGGATGACGTATCGGCGAACGTTGGGTCATACGTAGTGTACTATCGTAAAGTGAGTTTTTTATATCAAGACTCAAACGAGCGTGAGTTTGTGTTTGCGTGCCTGCGTGTCTGCGTGCCTGCGTGCCTGCGTGCCTGCGTGCCTGCGATCCTGTTTGCCTGCGTGCCTGCGTGCCTGCGTGCCTGCGTGCCTGCGTGCCTGCGTGCCTGCGTGCCTGCATGAGTGCGTGCCTGCGTGTCTGCGTGCCTGTGTGTCTGCGTGCCTGCGTGCCTGCGTGCCTGCGTGCCTGCGTGCCTGCGATCCTGCATGCCTGCGAGTCTGCGTGTCTGCGTGCCTGCGTGCCTGCGTGCTTGCGTGCCTGCGTGCTTTTCTGCGTGTTTTTCTGCGTGCTAGCGTACATGCGTTTTCGCTAAGCTGATACTAATTGTTTTAGCACAACATATCCTTCGTGTATTCTTTATATCTAAAACACCATTTGGGTATTCTCTCTTGTTCATGTTGGTGATAGCCTAAATATGTAACAAGTTTGATTGATGATGTGGTTGGATGCGTAATTGGTAAAATAGTAGTTCTCTACGACATGTGGTTTGGTGTGGTGTACGTAAGCGGTAAACACAAACTGTATAGAATGACGGACACTAGTAGGACATACATCGTAGAAACCATTACATTTATATCATAATAGTCACACGTACATAAAAACATGTAAACTAAGTTCTTCGTCTATTATACAATGCTAAAACTTTACTTTGCGTTCGAATCACTCATATTTACAAATATCCTTAGTGATCCTTAACATATACTGAACATGCACTATGAATAATGAACGCACACACACTTATATTAATATATATATATATATATATGTGTGTGTGTATATATATATATACATAGTTATTATTAAAACATAGGAAGATGAGGGTAGATCCGTAAACGTGAACCGGTAAGATATGGGGGAATGTCCCCAAGACTGGTGCGAAATCTGAAAACAGGCTAGAGATGGGATGTCTAGCCCCAGCATAGATGGGAAATAAGACGTTGAGGCATCTTCCCCAGCAATCTCAAGAGAGCATTTTTGTAGGATGGCGAAACAGATTTCACGCCGTACAATGCGAACCCGATGTCAGACACCCCACAGGTGATTCCCCCAACGGAGTCTGTCCTCTTTCCGGACGACACATTCGCAGCAGAAGTAAAGATTGTCATAACCCGGGATGATACAGCTCCACCAGAGCAACCCATGACGGTTAAATTAGCGATTTTCGCCTGCTTCAACAAAGGTAAATGAATGTATACTCACTAATAATATCATGATGTATAACAATAACTAGAATATGTTACTCAACTTATCAGTCGCGACTAATATATATCATGATTCATCAATACAATAGTAGTATATATTGACATATTAACTATCGCAATCTCTTTCAGATAGTTATACTTAAAAAAACACAATCAACATAAAAAAGAATACTCTTTCAGCAACAAATGCCACTCCATATGGAAACGTTACCCTGTGTAAACGAAGTACGTCTACAAAAGAAAACATAAATTGTTCAGTGGCTAATTAAAAAAAGAACTTAGTGTTAATTTGAAAGTCGAACGTGTATCATGGGTGATGCATTGTAGTTCAACCGACACCAAGTACACCACCGCCGCCACCAACTAAAAGCACACCACCGCCGCCGCCGACGCCAAGTACACCTACACCACCAACACCAACTACACCTCCACCACCACCAAGTACACCGCCACCACCTCCAACACCAAGCACACCTCCACCACCACCAAGCACACCATCACCACCAACACCAAGTACACCTCCACCGCCACCAAGTACACCTCCACCACCACCGACATCAAGCACACCTCCACCACCACCTACACCAAGCACACCACCACCGCCAACTACGCCTAGTACCGTGATTCCTCCAACGACAGGTAACTGTTTGACGCAAGAAGAGGTATGCAACAAAATAGGGAACTCTGTCACTTACGTAGTGTACAAGTCACGCTATCGTTAATTGCCTCAGGTTCCTATCGATTTGTTTTCCGTAATATTAGCCATCATACTGTATACTTGTGTTGCCAGAGTGGATATGCTATATATATTTAACTGATTTGATTAATGGTAGCACTATTGACGAATGTCGATGGAAATATTATAATTGTTATAACGATGTTTTGTTTTATATATATATATGTATATATATATCTATATATGTATATATATATATATATATATATATAACAAAGAAGACAATACAGCTGAGATCAATATGTATTTTCAATGAGTGTTGCAAATACCAAAGTTGACGAGGCCATTGTTTACGGTTTGACGTAATCCGACCGTTGAACAATATCAATTAATTTTGTTTAAAAACACTGACACGGTATCTTCCTTTGTAAAATCTAAATAAAATGAAAACCGACCATCTAGGCCGACTGTGAGGTCGTAACATCAGCAGTGTTCCCATGTAATAAATCATGTCGTTGCGTTGTAGCTTTCTGTGTGGTGACGGACGGAATGTCTGACCCGACCATCTTGGCTGAAGATCAGATCGTGATGTCATCTATGCCAATGACGGGATCAATTCGACCGTCGGGGGCAAGACCCCTATCGACATTTGAGTCCAGTATCAACGTGACTATTCGGCTAACCAACAACGATTACCTCTTCCCTCCGCAACTGGGAAAAGTCGATATTCTGGATGACGTATCGGCGAACGTTGGGTCATACGTAGTGTACTATCGTAAAGTGAGTTTTTTCTATCAAGACTCAAACGAGCGCGAGCGTGAGTGTGTGTTTGCGTGCCTGCGATCCTGCTTGCCTGCGAGTCTGCGTGCCTGCGTGCCTGCGTGCCTGCGAGTCTGCGTGCCTGCGTGCCTGCGTGCCTGCGTGCCTGCGAGTCTGCGTGCCTGCGTGCCTGCGTGCCTGCGTGCCTGCGTGCCTGCGTGCCTGCGTGCCTGCGTGCCTGCGAGTCTGCGTGCCTGCGTGCCTGCGAGTCTGCGTGCCTGCGTGCCTCTGTGTCTGCGAGTCTGCGTGCCTGCGTGCCTGCGTGCCTGCGTGCCTGCGTGCCTGCGTGCCTGCGTGCCTGCGTGCCTGCGTGCCTGCGTGCCTGCGTGCCTGCGTGCGTGCCTGCGTGCCTGCGTGCCTGCGTGCCTGCGTGCCTGCGTGCCTGCGTGCCTGCGTGCCTGCGTGCCTGCGTGCCTGCGTGCCTGCGAAGTCTGCGTGCCTGCGTGCCTGCGTGCCTGCGTGCCTGCGTGCCTGCGTGCCTGCGAGTGCTGCGTGCCTGCGTGCCTGCGTGCCTGCGTGCCTGCGTGCCTGCGTGCCTGCGTGCCTGCGTGCTAGCGTACATGCGTTTTCGCTAAGCTGATACTAATTGTTTTAGCACAACATATCCTTCGTGTATTCTTTATATCTAAAACACAATTTGGGTATTCTCTCTTGTTCATGTTGGTGATAGCCTAAATATGTAACAAGTTTGATTGATGATGTGGTTGTGTGCGTAATTGGTAAATAGTAGTTCTCTACGACATGTGGTTTGGCGTGGTGTACGTAGGCGGTAAACACAAACTGTATAGAATGACGGACACTAGTAGGACATACATCGTAGAAACCATTACATTTATATCATAATAGTCACACGTACATAAAAAAAACATGTAAACTAAGTTCTTCGTCTATTATACAATGCTAAAACTTTACTTTCCGGTCGAATCACTCATATTTACAAATATCCTTAGTGATCCTTAACATATACTGAACATGCACTAAGAATAATGAACGCACACACACTTATATTAATATATATATATATATATGTGTGTGTGTGTGTATATATATATATATATACATAGTTATTATTAAAACATAGGAAGATGAGGGTCGATCCGTAAACGTGAACCGGTAAGATATGGGGGAATGCCCCCAAGACAGGTGCGAAATCTGAAAACAGGCTAGAGATGGGATGTCTAGCCCCAGCATAGATGGGAAATAAGACGTTGAGGCATCTTCCCCAGCAATCTCAATAGAGCATTTTTGTAGGATGGCGAAACTTACTTCACGCCGTACAATGCGAACCCGATGTCAGACACCCCACAGGTGATTCCCCCAACGGAGTCTGTCCTCTTTCCGGACGACACATTCGCAGCAGAAGTAAAGATTGTCATAACCCGGGATGATACAGCTCCACCAGAGCAACCCATGACGGTTAAATTAGCGATTTTCGCCTGCTTCAACAAAGGTAAATGAATGTATACTCACTAATAATATCATGATGTATAACAATAACTAGAATATGTTACTCAACTTATCAGTCGCGAAAAATATATATATCATGATTCATCAATACAATACTAGTATATATTGACATATTAACTATCGCAATCTCTTTCAGATAGTTATACTTAAAAAAACACAATCAATATAAAAAGAAGACTCTTTTAGCAACAAATGCCATTCCACATGACAACGTTACCCTGTGTAAACGAAGTACGTCTACAAAAGAAAACATAAATTGTTCAGTGGCTAATTAAAAAAAGAACTTAGTGTTAATTTGAATGTCGAACGTGAATCATGGGTGATGCATTGTAGTTCAACCGACACCAAGTACACCACCGCCGCCACCAACTAAAAGCACACCACCGCCGCCGCCGACGCCAAGTACACCTCCACCACCAACACCAACTACACCTCCACCACCACCACCAAGTACACCGCCACCACCACCAAGCACACCTCCACCACCACCAAGCACACCATCACCACCAACACCAAGTACACCTCCACCACCACCTACACCAAGCACACCACCACCGCCAAGTACGCCTAGTACCGTGATTCCTCCAACGACAGGTAACTGTTTGACGCAAGAAGAGGTATGCAACAAAATAGGGAACTCTGTCACTTACGTAGTGTACACGTCACGCTATCGTTAATTGCCTCAGGTTCCTATCGATTTGTTTTCCGTAATATTAGCCATCATACTGTATACTTGTGTTGCCACAGTGGATATGCTATATATATTTAACTGATTTGATTAATGGTAGCACTATTGACGAATGTCGATGGAAATATTATAATTGTTATGAAGATATTTTGTTATATATATATATATATCTATATATGTATATATATATATATATAACAAAGAAGACAATACAGCTGAGATCAATATGTATTTTCAATGAGTGTTGCAAATACCAAAGTTGACGAGGCCATTGTTTACGGTTTGACGTAATCCGACCCGTTGAACAATATCAATTAATTTTGTTTAAAACCACTGACACGGTATCTTCCTTTGTAAAATCTAAATAAAATGAAAACCGACCATCTAGGCCGACTGTGAGGTCGTAACATCAGCATTGTTCCCATGTAATAAATCATGTCGTTGCGTTGTAGCTTTCTGTGTGGTGACGGACGGAATGTCTGACCCGACCATCTTGGCTGAAGATCAGATCGTGATGTCATCTATGCCAATGACGGGATCAATTCGACCGTCGGGGGCAAGACCCCTATCGACATTTGAGTCCAGTATCAACGTGACTATTCGGCTAACCAACAACGATTACCCCTTCCCTCCGCAACTGGGAAAAGTCGATATTCTGGATGACGTATCGGCGAACGTTGGGTCATACGTAGTGTACTATCGTAAAGTGAGTTTTTTCTATCAAGTCTCAAACGAGCGTGAGTGTGTGTTTGCGTGCCTGCGTGCCTGCGTGCCTGCGTACCTGCGTGCCTGCGTGCCTGCGTGCCTGCGTGCCTGCGTGCCTGCGTGCCTGCGTGCCTGCGTGCCTGCGTGCCTGCGTGCCTGCGTGCCTGCGTGCCTGCGTGCCTGCGTGCCTGCGTGCCTGCGTGCCTGCGTGCTAGCGTACATGCGTTTTCGCTAAGCTGATACTAATTGTTTTAGCACAACATATCCTTCGTGTATTCTTTATATCTAAAACACAATTTGGGTATTCTCTCTTGTTCATGTTGGTGATAGCCTAAACATGTAACAAGTTTGATTGATGATGTGGTTGTGTGCGTAATTGGTAAAATAGTAGTTCTCTACGACATGTGGTTTGGCGTGGTGTACGTAGGCGGTAAACACAAACTGTATAGAATGACGGACACTAGTAGGACATACATCGTAGAAACCATTACATTTATATCATAATAGTCACACGTACATAAAAAAAACATGTAAACTAAGTTCTTCGTCTATTATACAATGCTAAAACTTTACTTTGCGGTCGAATCACTCATATTTACAAATATCCTTAGTGATCCTTAACATATACTGAACATGCACTAAGAATAATGAACGCACACACACTTATATTAATATATATATATATATATGTGTGTGTGTATATATATATATATATATATACATAGTTATTATTAAAACATAGGAAGATGAGGGTCGATCCGTAAACGTGAACCGGTAAGATATGGGGAAATGCCCCCAAGACAGGTGCGAAATCTGAAAACAGGCTAGAGATGGGATGTCTAGCCCCAGCATAGATGGGAAATAAGACGTTGAGGCATCTTCCCCAGCAATCTCAATAGAGCATTTTTGTAGGATGGCGAAACTTACTTCACGCCGTACAATGCGAACCCGATGTCAGACACCCCACAGGTGATTCCCCCAACGGAGTCTGTCCTCTTTCCGGACGACACATTCGCAGCAGAAGTAAAGATTGTCATAACCCGGGATGATACAGCTCCACCAGAGCAACCCATGACGGTTAAATTAGCGATTTTCGCCTGCTTCAACAAAGGTAAATGAATGTATACTTACTAATAATATCATGATGTATAACAATAACTAGAATATGTTACTCAACTTATCAGCCGCGACTAATATATATCATGATTCATCAATACAATAGTAGTATATATTGACATATTAACTATCGCAATCTCTTTCAGATAGTTATACTTAAAAAACACAATCAACATAAAAAAGAAGACTCTTTCAGCAACAAATGCCACTCCATATGGAAACGTTACCCTGTGTAAACGAAGTACGTCTACAAAAGAAAACATAAATTGTTCAGTGGATAATTAAAAAAAGAACTTAGTGTTAATTTGAAAGTCGAACGTGTATCATGGGTGATGCATTGTAGTTCAACCGACACCAAGTACACCACCGCCGCCACCAACTAAAAGCACACCACCGCCGCCGCCGACGCCAAGTACACCTCCACCACCAACACCAAGTACACCGCCACCACCACCAAGCACACCTCCACCACCAACACCAAGCACACCTCCACCACCACCAAGCACACCATCACCACCAACACCAAGTACACCTCCACCGCCACCAAGTACACCTCCACCACCACCGACATCAAGCACACCTCCACCACCACCTACACCAAGCACACCACCACCGCCAAGTACGCCTAGTACCGTGATTCCTCCAACGACAGGTAACTGTTTGACGCAAGAAGAGGTATGCAACAAAATAGGGAACTCTGTCACTTACGTAGTGTACAAGTCACGCTATCGTTAATTGCCTCAGGTTCCTATCGATTTGTTTTCCGTAATATTAGCCATCATACTGTATACTTGTGTTGCCACAGTGGATATGCTATATATATTTAACTGATTTGATTAATGGTAGCACTATTGACGAATGTCGATGGAAATATTATAATTGTTATAACGATGTTTTGTTTTATATATCTATATATATATGTATATATATCTATATATGTATATATATATATAACAAAGAAGACAATACAGCTGAGATCAATATGTATTTTCAATGAGTGTTGCAAATACCAAAGTTGACGAGGCCATTGTTTACGGTTTGACGGAATCCGACCCGTTGAACAATATAAATTAATTTTGTTTAAAACCACTGACACGGTATCTTCCTTTGTAAAATCTAAATAAAATGAAAACCGACCATCTAGGCCGACTGTGAGGTCGCAACATCAGCAGTGTTCCCATGTAATAAATCATGTTGTTGCGTTGTAGCTTTCTGTGTGGTGACGGACGGAATGTCTGACCCGACCATCTTGGCTGAAGATCAGATCGTGATGTCATCTATGCCAATGACGGGATCAATTCGACCGTCGGGGGCAAGACCCCTATCGACATTTGAGTCCAGTATCAACGTGACTATTCGGCTAACCAACAACGATTACCCCTTCCCTCCGCAACTGGGAAAAGTCGACATTCTGGATGACGTGTCGGCGAACGTTGGGTCATACGTAGTGTACTATCGTAAAGTGAGTTTTTCCTATCAAGACTCAAACTAGCGTGAGTGTGTGTTTGCGTGCCTGCGTGCCTGCGTGCCTGCGTGCCTGCGTGCCTGCGTGCCTGCGTGCCTGCGTGCCTGCGTGCCTGCGTGCCTGCGTGCCTGCGAGCCTGCGTGCCTGCGTGCCTGCGTGCATGCGTGTTCACTAAGCTGATACTAATTGTCTTAGCACAACATATCCTTCGTGTATTCTTTATATCTAAAATACAATTTGGGTATTCTCTTTTGTTCATGTTGGTGATAGCCTAAATATGTAACAAGTTTGATTGATGATGTGGTTGTGTGCGTAATTGGTAAATAGTAGTTATCTACGACATGTGGTTTGGCGTGGTGTACGTAGGCGGTAAACCCAAACTGTATAGAATGACGGACACTAGTAGGACATACATCGTAGAAACCATTACATTTATATCATAATAGTCACACGTACATAAAAAAACATGTAAACTAAGTTCTTCGTCTATTATACAATGCTAAAACTTTACTTTCCGGTCGAATCACTCATATTTACAAATATCCTTAGTGATCCTTAACATATACTGAACATGCACTAAGAATAATGAACGCACACACACTTATATTAATGTATATATCTATATATATATGTGTGTGTAACTATATTGACATATTAACTATATATATACATATATACGTAGTTATTATTAAAACATAGGAAGATGAGGGTCGATCCGTAAACGTGAACCGGTAAGATATGGGGGAATGCCCCCAAGACAGGTGCGAAATCTGAAAACAGGCTAGAGATGGGATGTCTAGCCCCAGCATAGATGGGAAATAAGACGTTGAGGCATCTTCCCCAGCAATCTCAATAGAGCATTTTTGTAGGATGGCGAAACTGACTTCACGCCGTACAATGCGAACCCGATGTCAGACACCCCACAGGTGATTCCCCCAACGGAGTCTGTCCTCTTTCCGGACGACACATTCGCAGCAGAAGTAAAGATTGTCATAACCCGGGATGATACAGCTCCACCAGAGCAACCCATGACGGTTAAATTATCGATTTTCGCCTGCTTCAACAAAGGTAAATGAATGTATACTCACTAATAATATCATGATGTATAACAATAACTAGAATATGTTACTCAACTTATCAGCCGCGACTAATATATATCATGATTCATCAATACAATAGTAGTATATATTGACATATTAACTATCGCAATCTCTTTCAGATAGTTATACTTAAAAAACACAATCAACATAAAAAAGAAGACTCTTTCAGCAACAAATGCCACTCCATATGGAAACGTTACCCTGTGTAAACGAAGTACGTCTACAAAAGAAAACATAAATTGTTCAGTGGCTAATTAAAAAAAGAACTTAGTGTTAATTTGAAAGTCGAACGTGTATCATGGGTGATGCATTGTAGTTCAACCGACACCAAGTACACCACCGCCGCCACCAACTAAAAGCACACCACCGCCGCCGCCGACGCCAAGTACACCTCCACCACCAACGCCAACTACACCTCCACCACCACCACCAAGTACACCGCCACCACCACCAAGCACACCTCCACCACCACCAAGCACACCATCACCACCAAGTACACCTCCACCACCACCGACATCAAGCACACCTCCACCACCACCTACACCAAGCACACCACCACCGCCAAGTACGCCTAGTACCGTGATTCCTCCAACGACAGGTAACTGTTTGACGCAAGAAGAGGTATGCAACAAAATAGGGAACTCTGTCACTTACGTAGTGTACAAGTCACGCTATCGTTAATTGCCTCAGGTTCCTATCGATTTGTTTTCCGTAATATTAGCCATCATACTGTATACTTGTGTTGCCACAGTGGATATGCTATATATATTTAACTGATTTGATTAATGGTAGCACTATTGACGAATGTCGATGGAAATATTATAATTGTTATGAAGATGTTTTGTTATATATATATATATATATATATATCTATATATGTATATATATATATATATAACAAAGAAGACAATACAGCTGAGATCAATATGTATTTTCAATGAGTGTTGCAAATACCAAAGTTGACGAGGCCATTGTTTACGGTTTGACGTAATCCGACCCGTTGAACAATATCAATTAATTTTGTTTAAAAACACTGACACGGTATCTTCCTTTGTAAAATCTAAATAAAATGAAAACCGACCATCTAGGCCGACTGTGAGGTCGTAACATCAGCAGTGTTCCCATGTAATAAATCATGTCGTTGCGTTGTAGCTTTCTGTGTGGTGACGGACGGAATGTCTGACCCGACCATCTTGGCTGAAGATCAGATCGTGATGTCATCTATGCCAATGACGGGATCAATTCGACCGTCTGGGGCAAGACCCCTATCGACATTTGAGTCCAGTATCAACGTGACTATTCGGCTAACCAACAACGATTACCCCTTCCCTCCGCAACTGGGAAAAGTCGATATTCTGGATGACGTATCGGCGAACGTTGGGTCATACGTAGTGTACTATCGTAAAGTGAGTTTTTTCTATCAAGACTCAAAGGAGCGTGAGCGTGAGTGTGTGTTTGCGTGCCTGCGATCCTGCATGCCTGCGAGTCTGCGTGCCTGCGTGCCTGCGTGCCTGCGTGCCTGCGAGTCTGCGTGCCTGCGTGCCTGCGAGTCTGCGTGCCTGCGTGCCTCTGTGTCTGCGAGTCTGCGTGCCTGCGTGCCTGCGTGCCTGCGTGCCTGCGTGCCTGCGTGCCTGCGTGCCTGCGTGCCTGCGTGCCTGCGTGCCTGCGTGCCTGCGTGCGTGCCTGCAAGTCTGCGTGCGTGCGTGCGTGCGTGCCTGCGTGCCTGCGTGTCTGCGTGCCTGCGTGCCTGCGTGCCTGCGTGCCTGCGTGCCTGCGTGCCTGCGTGCCTGCGTGCTAGCGTACATGCGTTTTCGCTAAGCTGATACTAATTGTTTTAGCACAACATATCCTTCGTGTATTCTTTATATCTAAAACACAATTTGGGTATTCTCTCTTGTTCATGTTGGTGATAGCCTAAATATGTAACAAGTTTGATTGATGATGTGGTTGTGTGCGTAATTGGTAAATAGTAGTTCTCTACGACATGTGGTTTGGCGTGGTGTACGTAGGCGGTAAACACAAACTGTATAGAATGACGGACACTAGTAGGACATACATCGTAGAAACCATTACATTTATATCATAATAGTCACACGTACATAAAAAAACATGTAAACTAAGTTCTTCGTCTATTATACAATGCTAAAACTTTACTTTCCGGTCGAATCACTCATATTTACAAATATCCTTAGTGATCCTTAACATATACTGAACATGCACTAAGAATAATGAACGCACACACACTTATATTAATATATATATATATATATGTGTGTGTGTGTATATATATATATATATATACATAGTTATTATTAAAACATAGGAAGATGAGGGTCGATCCGTAAACGTGAACCGGTAAGATATGGGGGAATGCCCCCAAGACAGGTGCGAAATCTGAAAACAGGCTAGAGATGGGATGTCTAGCCCCAGCATAGATGGGAAATAAGACGTTGAGGCATCTTCCCCAGCAATCTCAATAGAGCATTTTTGTAGGATGGCGAAACTGACTTCACGCCGTACAATGCGAACCCGATGTCAGACACCCCACAGGTGATTCCCCCAACGGAGTCTGTCCTCTTTCCGGACGACACATTCGCAGCAGAAGTAAAGATTGTCATAACCCGGGATGATACAGCTCCACCAGAGCAACCCATGTCGGTTAAATTAGCGATTTTCGCCTGCTTCAACAAAGGTAAATGAATGTATACTCACTAATAATATCATGATGTATAACAATAACTAGAATATGTTACTCAACTTATCAGCCGCGACTAATATATATCATGATTCATCAATACAATAGTAGTATATATTGACATATTAACTATCGCAATCTCTTTCAGATAGTTATACTTAAAAAACACAATCAACATAAAAAAGAAGACTCTTTCAGCAACAAATGCCACTCCATATGGAAACGTTACCCTGTGTAAACGAAGTACGTCTACAAAAGAAAACATAAATTGTTCAGTGGCTAATTAAAAAAAGAACTTAGTGTTAATTTGAAAGTCGAACGTGAATCATGGGTGATGCATTGTAGTTCAACCGACACCAAGTACACCACCGCCGCCACCAACTACACCTCCACCACCACCAAGTACAGCGCCACCACCACCAACACCAAGCACACCTCCACCACCACCAAGCACACCATCACCACCGCCACCAAGTACACCTCCACCACCACCGACACCAAGCACATCTCCACCACCACCTACACCAAGCACACAACCACCGCCAAGTACGCCTAGTACCGTGATTCCTCCAACGACAGGTAACTGTTTGACGCAAGAAGAGGTATGCAACAAAATAGGGAACTCTGTCACTTATGTACTGTACAAGTCACGCTATCGTTAATTGCCTCAGGTTCCTATCGATTTGTTTTCAGTAATATTAGCCATCGTACTTTATACTTGTGTTGCCACAGTGGATATGCTGTATATATTTAACTGATTTGATTAATGGTAGAACTATTGACGAATGTCGATGGAAATATTATAATTGTTATGAAGATGTTTTGTTATATATATATATATATAACAAAGAAGACCATACAGCTGAGATCAATATGTATTTACAATGAATGTTGCAAATACCAAAGTTGATGAGGCCATTGTTTACGGTTTGACGTAATCTGACCCGTTGAACAATATCAATTCATTTTGTTTAAAACCACTGACACGGAAACTTGCTTTATAAAATCTAAATAAATTGAAAACCGACCATCTAGGCCGACTGTGAGGTCGTAACATCAGCAGTGTTCCCCTGTAATAAATCATGTCGTTGCGTTGTAGCTTTCTGTGTGGTGACGGACGGAATGTCTGACCCGACCATCTTGGCTGAAGATCAGATCGTGATGTCATCTATGCCAATGACGGGATCAATTCGACCATCGGGGGCAAGACCCCTATCGACATTTGAGTCCAGTATAAACGTGACTATTCAGCTAACCAACAACGATTACCCCTTCCCTCCGCAACTGGGAAAAGTCGATATTCTGGATGACGTATCGGCGAACGTTGGGTCATACGTAGTGTACTATCGTAAAGTGAGTTTTTTATATCAAGACTCAAACGAGCGTGAGTTTGTGTTTGCGTGCCTGCGTGTCTGCGTGCCTGCGTGCCTGCGTGCCTGCGTGCCTGCGATCCTGTTTGCCTGCGTGCCTGCGTGCCTGCGTGCCTGCGTGCCTGCGTGCCTGCGTGCCTGCGTGCCTGCATGAGTGCGTGCCTGCGTGTCTGCGTGCCTGTGTGTCTGCGTGCCTGCGTGCCTGCGTGCCTGCGTGCCTGCGTGCCTGCGATCCTGCATGCCTGCGAGTCTGCGTGTCTGCGTGCCTGCGTGCCTGCGTGCTTGCGTGCCTGCGTGCTTTTCTGCGTGTTTTTCTGCGTGCTAGCGTACATGCGTTTTCGCTAAGCTGATACTAATTGTTTTAGCACAACATATCCTTCGTGTATTCTTTATATCTAAAACACCATTTGGGTATTCTCTCTTGTTCATGTTGGTGATAGCCTAAATATGTAACAAGTTTGATTGATGATGTGGTTGGATGCGTAATTGGTAAAATAGTAGTTCTCTACGACATGTGGTTTGGTGTGGTGTACGTAAGCGGTAAACACAAACTGTATAGAATGACGGACACTAGTAGGACATACATCGTAGAAACCATTACATTTATATCATAATAGTCACACGTACATAAAAACATGTAAACTAAGTTCTTCGTCTATTATACAATGCTAAAACTTTACTTTGCGTTCGAATCACTCATATTTACAAATATCCTTAGTGATCCTTAACATATACTGAACATGCACTAAGAATAATGAACGCACACACACTTATATTAATATATATATATATATATATGTGTGTGTGTATATATATATATACATAGTTATTATTAAAACATAGGAAGATGAGGGTAGATCCGTAAACGTGAACCGGTAAGATATGGGGGAATGTCCCCAAGACTGGTGCGAAATCTGAAAACAGGCTAGAGATGGGATGTCTAGCCCCAGCATAGATGGGAAATAAGACGTTGAGGCATCTTCCCCAGCAATCTCAAGAGAGCATTTTTGTAGGATGGCGAAACAGATTTCACGCCGTACAATGCGAACCCGATGTCAGACACCCCACAGGTGATTCCCCCAACGGAGTCTGTCCTCTTTCCGGACGACACATTCGCAGCAGAAGTAAAGATTGTCATAACCCGGGATGATACAGCTCCACCAGAGCAACCCATGACGGTTAAATTAGCGATTTTCGCCTGCTTCAACAAAGGTAAATGAATGTATACTCACTAATAATATCATGATGTATAACAATAACTAGAATATGTTACTCAACTTATCAGTCGCGACTAATATATATCATGATTCATCAATACAATAGTAGTATATATTGACATATTAACTATCGCAATCTCTTTCAGATAGTTATACTTAAAAAAACACAATCAACATAAAAAAGAATACTCTTTCAGCAACAAATGCCACTCCATATGGAAACGTTACCCTGTGTAAACGAAGTACGTCTACAAAAGAAAACATAAATTGTTCAGTGGCTAATTAAAAAAAGAACTTAGTGTTAATTTGAAAGTCGAACGTGTATCATGGGTGATGCATTGTAGTTCAACCGACACCAAGTACACCACCGCCGCCACCAACTAAAAGCACACCACCGCCGCCGCCGACGCCAAGTACACCTACACCACCAACACCAACTACACCTCCACCACCACCAAGTACACCGCCACCACCTCCAACACCAAGCACACCTCCACCACCACCAAGCACACCATCACCACCAACACCAAGTACACCTCCACCGCCACCAAGTACACCTCCACCACCACCGACATCAAGCACACCTCCACCACCACCTACACCAAGCACACCACCACCGCCAACTACGCCTAGTACCGTGATTCCTCCAACGACAGGTAACTGTTTGACGCAAGAAGAGGTATGCAACAAAATAGGGAACTCTGTCACTTACGTAGTGTACAAGTCACGCTATCGTTAATTGCCTCAGGTTCCTATCGATTTGTTTTCCGTAATATTAGCCATCATACTGTATACTTGTGTTGCCAGAGTGGATATGCTATATATATTTAACTGATTTGATTAATGGTAGCACTATTGACGAATGTCGATGGAAATATTATAATTGTTATAACGATGTTTTGTTTTATATATATATATGTATATATATATCTATATATGTATATATATATATATATATATATATAACAAAGAAGACAATACAGCTGAGATCAATATGTATTTTCAATGAGTGTTGCAAATACCAAAGTTGACGAGGCCATTGTTTACGGTTTGACGTAATCCGACCGTTGAACAATATCAATTAATTTTGTTTAAAAACACTGACACGGTATCTTCCTTTGTAAAATCTAAATAAAATGAAAACCGACCATCTAGGCCGACTGTGAGGTCGTAACATCAGCAGTGTTCCCATGTAATAAATCATGTCGTTGCGTTGTAGCTTTCTGTGTGGTGACGGACGGAATGTCTGACCCGACCATCTTGGCTGAAGATCAGATCGTGATGTCATCTATGCCAATGACGGGATCAATTCGACCGTCGGGGGCAAGACCCCTATCGACATTTGAGTCCAGTATCAACGTGACTATTCGGCTAACCAACAACGATTACCTCTTCCCTCCGCAACTGGGAAAAGTCGATATTCTGGATGACGTATCGGCGAACGTTGGGTCATACGTAGTGTACTATCGTAAAGTGAGTTTTTTCTATCAAGACTCAAACGAGCGCGAGCGTGAGTGTGTGTTTGCGTGCCTGCGATCCTGCTTGCCTGCGAGTCTGCGTGCCTGCGTGCCTGCGTGCCTGCGAGTCTGCGTGCCTGCGTGCCTGCGTGCCTGCGTGCCTGCGAGTCTGCGTGCCTGCGTGCCTGCGTGCCTGCGTGCCTGCGTGCCTGCGTGCCTGCGTGCCTGCGTGCCTGCGAGTCTGCGTGCCTGCGTGCCTGCGAGTCTGCGTGCCTGCGTGCCTCTGTGTCTGCGAGTCTGCGTGCCTGCGTGCCTGCGTGCCTGCGTGCCTGCGTGCCTGCGTGCCTGCGTGCCTGCGTGCCTGCGTGCCTGCGTGCCTGCGTGCCTGCGTGCCTGCGTGCCTGCGTGCCTGCGTGCCTGCGTGCCTGCGTGCCTGCGTGCCTGCGTGCCTGCGTGCCTGCGTGCCTGCGTGCCTGCGTGCCTGCGAGTCTGCGTGCCTGCGTGCCTGCGTGCCTGCGTGCCTGCGTGCCTGCGTGCCTGCGTGCCTCGTGCCTGCGTGCCTGCGTGCCTGCGTGCCTGCGTGCCTGCGTGCCTGCGTGCCTGCGTGCCTGCGTGCTAGCGTACATGCGTTTTCGCTAAGCTGATACTAATTGTTTTAGCACAACATATCCTTCGTGTATTCTTTATATCTAAAACACAATTTGGGTATTCTCTCTTGTTCATGTTGGTGATAGCCTAAATATGTAACAAGTTTGATTGATGATGTGGTTGTGTGCGTAATTGGTAAATAGTAGTTCTCTACGACATGTGGTTTGGCGTGGTGTACGTAGGCGGTAAACACAAACTGTATAGAATGACGGACACTAGTAGGACATACATCGTAGAAACCATTACATTTATATCATAATAGTCACACGTACATAAAAAAAACATGTAAACTAAGTTCTTCGTCTATTATACAATGCTAAAACTTTACTTTCCGCTCGAATCACTCATATTTACAAATATCCTTAGTGATCCTTAACATATACTGAACATGCACTAAGAATAATGAACGCACACACACTTATATTAATATATATATATATGTGTGTGTGTGTGTGTATATATATATATATATATACATAGTTATTATTAAAACATAGGAAGATGAGGGTCGATCCGTAAACGTGAACCGGTAAGATATGGGGGAATGCCCCCAAGACAGGTGCGAAATCTGAAAACAGGCTAGAGATGGAATGTCTAGCCCCAGCATAGATGGGAAATAAGACGTTGAGGCATCTTCCCCAGCAATCTCAATAGAGCATTTTTGTAGGATGGCGAAACTGACTTCACGCCGTACAATGCGAACCCGATGTCAGACACCCCACAGGTGATTCCCCCAACGGAGTCTGTCCTCTTTCCGGACGACACATTCGCAGCAGAAGTAAAGATTGTCATAACCCGGGATGATACAGCTCCACCAGAGCAACCCATGACGGTTAAATTAGCGATTTTCGCCTGCTTCAACAAAGGTAAATGAATGTATACTCACTAATAATATCATGATGTATAACAATAACTAGAATATGTTACTCAACTTATCAGTCGCGACTAATATATATCATGATTCATCAATACAATAGTAGTATATATTGACATATTAACTATCGCAATCTCTTTCAGATAGTTATACTTAAAAAAACACAATCAACATAAAAAAGAATACTCTTTCAGCAACAAATGCCACTCCATATGGAAACGTTACCCTGTGTAAACGAAGTACGTCTACAAAAGAAAACATAAATTGTTCAGTGGCTAATTAAAAAAAGAACTTAGTGTTAATTTGAAAGTCGAACGTGTATCATGGGTGATGCATTGTAGTTCAACCGACACCAAGTACACCACCGCCGCCACCAACTAAAAGCACACCACCGCCGCCGCCGACGCCAAGTACACCTACACCACCAACACCAACTACACCTCCACCACCACCAAGTACACCGCCACCACCTCCAACACCAAGCACACCTCCACCACCACCAAGCACACCATCACCACCAACACCAAGTACACCTCCACCGCCACCAAGTACACCTCCACCACCACCGACATCAAGCACACCTCCACCACCACCTACACCAAGCACACCACCACCGCCAACTACGCCTAGTACCGTGATTCCTCCAACGACAGGTAACTGTTTGACGCAAGAAGAGGTATGCAACAAAATAGGGAACTCTGTCACTTACGTAGTGTACAAGTCACGCTATCGTTAATTGCCTCAGGTTCCTATCGATTTGTTTTCCGTAATATTAGCCATCATACTGTATACTTGTGTTGCCAGAGTGGATATGCTATATATATTTAACTGATTTGATTAATGGTAGCACTATTGACGAATGTCGATGGAAATATTATAATTGTTATAACGATGTTTTGTTTTTTATATATATATGTATATATATATCTATATATGTATATATATATATATATATATATAACAAAGAAGACAATACAGCTGAGATCAATATGTATTTTCAATGAGTGTTGCAAATACCAAAGTTGACGAGGCCATTGTTTACGGTTTGACGTAATCCGACCCGTTGAACAATATCAATTAATTTTGTTTAAAAACACTGACACGGTATCTTCCTTTGTAAAATCTAAATAAAATGAAAACCGACCATCTAGGCCGACTGTGAGGTCGTAACATCAGCAGTGTTCCCATGTAATAAATCATGTCGTTGCGTTGTAGCTTTCTGTGTGGTGACGGACGGAATGTCTGACCCGACCATCTTGGCTGAAGATCAGATCGTGATGTCATCTATGCCAATGACGGGATCAATTCGACCGTCGGGGGCAAGACCCCTATCGACATTTGAGTCCAGTATCAACGTGACTATTCGGCTAACCAACAACGATTACCTCTTCCCTCCGCAACTGGGAAAAGTCGATATTCTGGATGACGTATCGGCGAACGTTGGGTCATACGTAGTGTACTATCGTAAAGTGAGTTTTTTCTATCAAGACTCAAACGAGCGCGAGCGTGAGTGTGTGTTTGCGTGCCTGCGATCCTGCTTGCCTGCGAGTCTGCGTGCCTGCGTGCCTGCGTGCCTGCGAGTCTGCGTGCCTGCGTGCCTGCGTGCCTGCGTGCCTGCGAGTCTGCGTGCCTGCGTGCCTGCGTGCCTGCGTGCCTGCGTGCCTGCGTGCCTGCGTGCCTGCGTGCCTGCGAGTCTGCGTGCCTGCGTGCCTGCGAGTCTGCGTGCCTGCGTGCCTCTGTGTCTGCGAGTCTGCGTGCCTGCGTGCCTGCGTGCCTGCGTGCCTGCGTGCCTGCGTGCCTGCGTGCCTGCGTGCCTGCGTGCCTGCGTGCCTGCGTGCCTGCGTGCGTGCCTGCAAGTCTGCGTGCGTGCGTGCGTGCGTGCCTGCGTGCCTGCGAGTCTGCGTGCCTGCGTGCCTGCGTGCCTGCGTGCCTCGTGCCTGCGTGCCTGCGTGCCTGCGTGCTAGCGTACATGCGTTTTCGCTAAGCTGATACTAATTGTTTTAGCACAACATATCCTTCGTGTATTCTTTATATCTAAAACACAATTTGGGTATTCTCTCTTGTTCATGTTGGTGATAGCCTAAATATGTAACAAGTTTGATTGATGATGTGGTTGTGTGCGTAATTGGTAAATAGTAGTTCTCTACGACATGTGGTTTGGCGTGGTGTACGTAGGCGGTAAACACAAACTGTATAGAATGACGGACACTAGTAGGACATGCATCGTAGAAACCATTACATTTATATCATAATAGTCACACGTACATAAAAAAACATGTAAACTAAGTTCTTCGTCTATTATACAATGCTAAAACTTTACTTTCCGGTCGAATCACTCATATTTACAAATATCCTTAGTGATCCTTAACATATACTGAACATGCACTAAGAATAATGAACGCACACACACTTATATTAATATATATATATATATATGTGTGTGTGTGTATATATATATATATATACATAGTTATTATTAAAACATAGGAAGATGAGGGTCGATCCGTAAACGTGAACCGGTAAGATATGGGGGAATGCCCCCAAGACAGGTGCGAAATCTGAAAACAGGCTAGAGATGGGATGTCTAGCCCCAGCATAGATGGGAAATAAGACGTTGAGGCATCTTCCCCAGCAATCTCAATAGAGCATTTTTGTAGGATGGCGAAACTGACTTCACGCCGTACAATGCGAACCCGATGTCAGACACCCCACAGGTGATTCCCCCAACGGAGTCTGTCCTCTTTCCGGACGACACATTCGCAGCAGAAGTAAAGATTGTCATAACCCGGGATGATACAGCTCCACCAGAGCAACCCATGACGGTTAAATTATCGATTTTCGCCTGCTTCAACAAAGGTAAATGAATGTATACTCACTAATAATATCATGATGTATAACAATAACTAGAATATGTTACTCAACTTATCAGTCGCGACTAATATATATCATGATTCATCAATACAATAGTAGTATATATTGACATATTAACTATCGCAATCTCTTTCAGATAGTTATACTTAAAAAAACACAATCAACATAAAAAAGAATACTCTTTCAGCAACAAATGCCACTCCATATGGAAACGTTACCCTGTGTAAACGAAGTACGTCTACAAAAGAAAACATAAATTGTTCAGTGGCTAATTAAAAAAAGAACTTAGTGTTAATTTGAAAGTCGAACGTGTATCATGGGTGATGCATTGTAGTTCAACCGACACCAAGTACACCACCGCCGCCACCAACTAAAAGCACACCACCGCCGCCGCCGACGCCAAGTACACCTCCACCACCAACACCAACTACACCTCCACCACCACCAAGTACACCGCCACCACCTCCAACACCAAGCACACCTCCACCACCACCAAGCACACCATCACCACCAACACCAAGTACACCTCCACCGCCACCAAGTACACCTCCACCACCACCGACATCAAGCACACCTCCAACACCACCTACACCAAGCACACCACCACCGCCAACTACGCCTAGTACCGTGATTCCTCCAACGACAGGTAACTGTTTGACGCAAGAAGAGGTATGCAACAAAATAGGGAACTCTGTCACTTACGTAGTGTACAAGTCACGCTATCGTTAATTGCCTCAGGTTCCTATCGATTTGTTTTCCGTAATATTAGCCATCATACTGTATACTTGTGTTGCCAGAGTGGATATGCTATATATATTTAACTGATTTGATTAATGGTAGCACTATTGACGAATGTCGATGGAAATATTATAATTGTTATAACGATGTTTTGTTTTATATATATATATGTATATATATATCTATATATGTATATATATATATATATAACAAAGAAGACAATACAGCTGAGATCAATATGTATTTTCAATGAGTGTTGCAAATACCAAAGTTGACGAGGCCATTGTTTACGGTTTGACGTAATCCGACCCGTTGAACAATATCAATTAATTTTGTTTAAAAACACTGACACGGTATCTTCCTTTGTAAAATCTAAATAAAATGAAAACCGACCATCTAGGCCGACTGTGAGGTCGTAACATCAGCAGTGTTCCCATGTAATAAATCATGTCGTTGCGTTGTAGCTTTCTGTGTGGTGACGGACGGAATGTCTGACCCGACCATCTTGGCTGAAGATCAGATCGTGATGTCATCTATGCCAATGACGGGATCAATTCGACCGTCGGGGGCAAGACCCCTATCGACATTTGAGTCCAGTATCAACGTGACTATTCGGCTAACCAACAACGATTACCTCTTCCCTCCGCAACTGGGAAAAGTCGATATTCTGGATGACGTATCGGCGAACGTTGGGTCATACGTAGTGTACTATCGTAAAGTGAGTTTTTTCTATCAAGACTCAAACGAGCGCGAGCGTGAGTGTGTGTTTGCGTGCCTGCGATCCTGCTTGCCTGCGAGTCTGCGTGCCTGCGTGCCTGCGTGCCTGCGAGTCTGCGTGCCTGCGTGCCTGCGTGCCTGCGTGCCTGCGAGTCTGCGTGCCTGCGTGCCTGCGTGCCTGCGTGCCTGCGTGCCTGCGTGCCTGCGTGCCTGCGTGCCTGCGAGTCTGCGTGCCTGCGTGCCTGCGAGTCTGCGTGCCTGCGTGCCTCTGTGTCTGCGAGTCTGCGTGCCTGCGTGCCTGCGTGCCTGCGTGCCTGCGTGCCTGCGTGCCTGCGTGCCTGCGTGCCTGCGTGCCTGCGTGCCTGCGTGCCTGCGTGCGTGCCTGCAAGTCTGCGTGCGTGCGTGCGTGCGTGCCTGCGTGCCTGCGAGTCTGCGTGCCTGCGTGCCTGCGTGCCTGCGTGCCTCGTGCCTGCGTGCCTGCGTGCCTGCGTGCTAGCGTACATGCGTTTTCGCTAAGCTGATACTAATTGTTTTAGCACAACATATCCTTCGTGTATTCTTTATATCTAAAACACAATTTGGGTATTCTCTCTTGTTCATGTTGGTGATAGCCTAAATATGTAACAAGTTTGATTGATGATGTGGTTGTGTGCGTAATTGGTAAATAGTAGTTCTCTACGACATGTGGTTTGGCGTGGTGTACGTAGGCGGTAAACACAAACTGTATAGAATGACGGACACTAGTAGGACATACATCGTAGAAACCATTACATTTATATCATAATAGTCACACGTACATAAAAAAAACATGTAAACTAAGTTCTTCGTCTATTATACAATGCTAAAACTTTACTTTCCGGTCGAATCACTCATATTTACAAATATCCTTAGTGATCCTTAACATATACTGAACATGCACTAAGAATAATGAACGCACACACACTTATATTAATATATATATATATATATGTGTGTGTGTGTGTATATATATATATATATACATAGTTATTATTAAAACATAGGAAGATGAGGGTCGATCCGTAAACGTGAACCGGTAAGATATGGGGGAATGCCCCCAAGACAGGTGCGAAATCTGAAAACAGGCTAGAGATGGGATGTCTAGCCCCAGCATAGATGGGAAATAAGACGTTGAGGCATCTTCCCCAGCAATCTCAATAGAGCATTTTTGTAGGATGGCGAAACTTACTTCACGCCGTACAATGCGAACCCGATGTCAGACACCCCACAGGTGATTCCCCCAACGGAGTCTGTCCTCTTTCCGGACGACACATTCGCAGCAGAAGTAAAGATTGTCATAACCCGGGATGATACAGCTCCACCAGAGCAACCCATGACGGTTAAATTAGCGATTTTCGCCTGCTTCAACAAAGGTAAATGAATGTATACTCACTAATAATATCATGATGTATAACAATAACTAGAATATGTTACTCAACTTATCAGTCGCGAAAAATATATATATCATGATTCATCAATACAATACTAGTATATATTGACATATTAACTATCGCAATCTCTTTCAGATAGTTATACTTAAAAAAACACAATCAATATAAAAAGAAGACTCTTTTAGCAACAAATGCCATTCCACATGACAACGTTACCCTGTGTAAACGAAGTACGTCTACAAAAGAAAACATAAATTGTTCAGTGGCTAATTAAAAAAAGAACTTAGTGTTAATTTGAATGTCGAACGTGAATCATGGGTGATGCATTGTAGTTCAACCGACACCAAGTACACCACCGCCGCCACCAACTAAAAGCACACCACCGCCGCCGCCGACGCCAAGTACACCTCCACCACCAACACCAACTACACCTCCACCACCACCACCAAGTACACCGCCACCACCACCAAGCACACCTCCACCACCACCAAGCACACCATCACCACCAACACCAAGTACACCTCCACCACCACCGACATCACACCACCACACCAAGCACACCACCACCGCCAAGTACGCCTAGTACCGTGATTCCTCCAACGACAGGTAACTGTTTGACGCAAGAAGAGGTATGCAACAAAATAGGGAACTCTGTCACTTACGTAGTGTACAAGTCACGCTATCGTTAATTGCCTCAGGTTCCTATCGATTTGTTTTCCGTAATATTAGCCATCATACTGTATACTTGTGTTGCCACAGTGGATATGCTATATATATTTAACTGATTTGATTAATGGTAGCACTATTGACGAATGTCGATGGAAATATTATAATTGTTATGAAGATGTTTTGTTATATATATATATATATCTATATATGTATATATATATATATATATATAACAAAGAAGACAATACAGCTGAGATCAATATGTATTTTCAATGAGTGTTGCAAATACCAAAGTTGACGAGGCCATTGTTTACGGTTTGACGTAATCCGACCCGTTGAACAATATCAATTAATTTTGTTTAAAACCACTGACACGGTATCTTCCTTTGTAAAATCTAAATAAAATGAAAACCGACCATCTAGGCCGACTGTGAGGTCGTAACATCAGCAGTGTTCCCATGTAATAAATCATGTCGTTGCGTTGTAGCTTTCTGTGTGGTGACGGACGGAATGTCTGACCCGACCATCTTGGCTGAAGATCAGATCGTGATGTCATCTATGCCAATGACGGGATCAATTCGACCGTCGGGGGCAAGACCCCTATCGACATTTGAGTCCAGTATCAACGTGACTATTCGGCTAACCAACAACGATTACCCCTTCCCTCCGCAACTGGGAAAAGTCGATATTCTGGATGACGTATCGGCGAACGTTGGGTCATACGTAGTGTACTATCGTAAAGTGAGTTTTTTCTATCAAGACTCAAACGAGCGTGAGTGTGTGTTTGCGTGCCTGCGTGCCTGCGTGCCTGCGAGCCTGCGTGCCTGCGTGCCTGCGTGCCTGCGTGCCTGCGTGCCTGCGTGCTAGCGTACATGCGTTTTCGCTAAGCTGATACTAATTGTTTTAGCACAACATATCCTTCGTGTATTCTTTATATCTAAAACACAATTTGGGTATTCTCTCTTGTTCATGTTGGTGATAGCCTAAACATGTAACAAGTTTGATTGATGATGTGGTTGTGTGCGTAATTGGTAAAATAGTAGTTCTCTACGACATGTGGTTTGGCGTGGTGTACGTAGGCGGTAAACACAAACTGTATAGAATGACGGACACTAGTAGGACATACATCGTAGAAACCATTACATTTATATCATAATAGTCACACGTACATAAAAAAAACATGTAAACTAAGTTCTTCGTCTATTATACAATGCTAAAACTTTACTTTGCGGTCGAATCACTCATATTTACAAATATCCTTAGTGATCCTTAACATATACTGAACATGCACTAAGAATAATGAACGCACACACACTTATATTAATATATATATATATATATGTGTGTGTGTATATATATATATATATATATACATAGTTATTATTAAAACATAGGAAGATGAGGGTCGATCCGTAAACGTGAACCGGTAAGATATGGGGAAATGCCCCCAAGACAGGTGCGAAATCTGAAAACAGGCTAGAGATGGGATGTCTAGCCCCAGCATAGATGGGAAATAAGACGTTGAGGCATCTTCCCCAGCAATCTCAATAGAGCATTTTTGTAGGATGGCGAAACTTACTTCACGCCGTACAATGCGAACCCGATGTCAGACACCCCACAGGTGATTCCCCCAACGGAGTCTGTCCTCTTTCCGGACGACACATTCGCAGCAGAAGTAAAGATTGTCATAACCCGGGATGATACAGCTCCACCAGAGCAACCCATGACGGTTAAATTAGCGATTTTCGCCTGCTTCAACAAAGGTAAATGAATGTATACTCACTAATAATATCATGATGTATAACAATAACTAGAATATGTTACTCAACTTATCAGCCGCGACTAATATATATCATGATTCATCAATACAATAGTAGTATATATTGACATATTAACTATCGCAATCTCTTTCAGATAGTTATACTTAAAAAACACAATCAACATAAAAAAGAAGACTCTTTCAGCAACAAATGCCACTCCATATGGAAACGTTACCCTGTGTAAACGAAGTACGTCTACAAAAGAAAACATAAATTGTTCAGTGGATAATTAAAAAAAGAACTTAGTGTTAATTTGAAAGTCGAACGTGTATCATGGGTGATGCATTGTAGTTCAACCGACACCAAGTACACCACCGCCGCCACCAACTAAAAGCACACCACCGCCGCCGCCGACGCCAAGTACACCTCCACCACCAACACCAAGTACACCGCCACCACCACCAAGCACACCTCCACCACCAACACCAAGCACACCTCCACCACCACCAAGCACACCATCACCACCAACACCAAGTACACCTCCACCGCCACCAAGTACACCTCCACCACCACCGACATCAAGCACACCTCCACCACCACCAAGTACACCGCCACCACCACCAAGCACACCTCCACCACCACCAAGCACACCATCACCACCAACACCAAGTACACCTCCACCACCACCGACATCAAGCACACCTCCACCACCACCTACACCAAGCACACCACCACCGCCAAGTACGCCTAGTACCGTGATTCCTCCAACGACAGGTAACTGTTTGACGCAAGAAGAGGTATGCAACAAAATAGGGAACTCTGTCACTTACGTAGTGTACAAGTCACGCTATCGTTAATTGCCTCAGGTTCCTATCGATTTGTTTTCCGTAATATTAGCCATCATACTGTATACTTGTGTTGCCACAGTGGATATGCTATATATATTTAACTGATTTGATTAATGGTAGCACTATTGACGAATGTCGATGGAAATATTATAATTGTTATAACGATGTTTTGTTTTATATATATATATATATGTATATATATCGATATATGTATATATATATATATATAACAAAGAAGACAATACAGCTGAGATCAATATGTATTTTCAATGAGTGTTGCAAATACCAAAGTTGACGAGGCCATTGTTTACGGTTTGACGGAATCCGACCCGTTGAACAATATAAATTAATTTTGTTTAAAACCACTGACACGGTATCTTCCTTTGTAAAATCTAAATAAAATGAAAACCGACCATCTAGGCCGACTGTGAGGTCGCAACATCAGCAGTGTTCCCATGTAATAAATCATGTTGTTGCGTTGTAGCTTTCTGTGTGGTGACGGACGGAATGTCTGACCCGACCATCTTGGCTGAAGATCAGATCGTGATGTCATCTATGCCAATGACGGGATCAATTCGACCGTCGGGGGCAAGACCCCTATCGACATTTGAGTCCAGTATCAACGTGACTATTCGGCTAACCAACAACGATTACCCCTTCCCTCCGCAACTGGGAAAAGTCGACATTCTGGATGACGTGTCGGCGAACGTTGGGTCATACGTAGTGTACTATCGTAAAGTGAGTTTTTCCTATCAAGACTCAAACTAGCGTGAGTGTGTGTTTGCGTGCCTGCGTGCTTGCGTGCCTGCGTGCCTGCGTGCCTGCGTGCCTGCGTGCCTGCGTGCCTGCGTGCCTGCGTGCCTGCGTGCATGCGTGCCTGCGTGCCTGCGTGCCTGCGTGCCTGCGTGCCTGCGTGCATGCGTGTTCACTAAGCTGATACTAATTGTCTTAGCACAACATATCCTTCGTGTATTCTTTATATCTAAAACACAATTTGGGTATTCTCTTTTGTTCATGTTGGTGATAGCCTAAATATGTAACAAGTTTGATTGATGATGTGGTTGTGTGCGTAATTGGTAAATAGTAGTTATCTACGACATGTGGTTTGGCGTGGTGTACGTAGGCGGTAAACCCAAACTGTATACAATGACGGACACTAGTAGGACATACATCGTAGAAACCATTACATTTATATCATAATAGTCACACGTACATAAAAAACATGTAAACTAAGTTCTTCGTCTATTATACAATGCTAAAACGGTACTTTGCGGTCGAATCACTCATATTTACAAATATCTTTAGTGATCCTTAACATGTACTGAACATGCACTAACAATAATGAACGCACACACACTTGTATTAATGTATATATCTATATATATTAACTATATTGACATATTAACTATATATATACATATATACGTAGTTATTATTAAAACATAGGAAGATGAGGGTCGATCCGTAAACGTGAACCGGTATGATATGGGGGGATGCCCCTAAGACAGGTGCGAAATCTGAAAACAGGCTAGAGATGGGATGTCTAGCCCCAGCATAGATGGGAAATAAGACGTTGAGGCATCTTCCCCAGCAATCTCAACAGAGCATTTTTGTAGGATGGCGAAACTGACTTCACGCCGTACAATGCGAACCCGATGTCAGACACCCCACAGGTGATTCCCCCAACGGAATCTGTCCTCTTTCCGGACGACACATTCGCAGTAGAAGTAAAGATTGTCATAACCCGGGATGATACAGCTCCACCAGATCAACCCATGACGGTTAAATTAGCGATTTTCGCATGCTTCAACAAGGGTAAATGAATATATACTCACTAATAATATCATGATGTATAACAATAACTAGAAGATGTTACTCAACCTATCAGTCGCGACTAATATATATCATGATTCATGCATACAATACTATTATATATTGACATATTAACTATCGCAATCTCCTTCAGATAGTTATACCTAAAAAACACAATCATTATAAAAAGAAGACTCTTTCAGCAACAAATGCCATTCCACATGGCAACGTTACCCTGTGTAAACGAAGTACGTCTACAAAAGAAAACACAAATTGTTCAGTGGGTAATTTAAAAAAGAACTTAGTGTTAATCTGAATGTCGAACGTGAATCGTGGGTGATGCATTGTAGTTCAACCGACACCAAGTACTCCACCGCCGCCACCAACACCAAGCACACCACCGCCGCCGCCGACGCGAAGTACACCTCCACCAACACCAAGCACACCATCACCACCAACACCAAGTACACCTCCTCCACCACCGACACCAAGTACACCGCCACCACCACCTTCACCAAGTATACCTCCACCACCATCGACACCAAGCACACCATCACCACCACCAACACCAAGTACACCTTCACCACCACCGACACCATCACCACCAACACCACCAACACCAAGTACTCCTCCACCACCACCGACTCCAAGCACACCATTACCACCACCAACACCAAGTACACCTCCACCACCACCGATAACAAGCACACCATCACCACCAACACCAAGTACACCTCCACCGCCACCGACATCAAGTACCCCTCTACCACCACCTACACCAAGCACACCTCCACCACCACCAACACCAAGTACACCTCCACCACCACCGACACCAAGCACACCATCACCACCAACACCAAGTACACCTCCACCACCACCTACACCAAGCACACCTCCACCACCACCCACGCCAAGCACACCTCCACCAACACCGACACCTAGTACACCTCCACCTCCAACTACACCTCCACCACCACCACCACCAACAACAAGCACACCTCAACCTCCGCCTACTCCAAGCACATCTCTACCACCATCCACTCCAAGCAAACCACCACCACCATCCACTCCAAGCAAACCACCACCACCATCTACACCAAGCACACCTCCACCACCCACTCCAAGCACACCTCCACCACTACCTACACCAAGTACTCCACCACTGTCACCTACACCAAGCATTCCACCACTACCACCTACACCAAGCACACCTCCACCACCACCTACACCGAGCACATCTCCACCACCACCGACACCAAGCACACTTCCACCTACCCCAAGCACTCCACAACCGCCAACTACACCAAGCTCTCCACCACCACCACCGACAACAAGCACCCCACCCACAACAAGCACACCAGTACCTGCGTCGAGCACACCTGCACCATCCTCATTTAGTATGCCACCCTCCTCTCCCACCACCTCGATACCTCCTCCAACAACATCCGGCACTCGACCACCGCCAACAAGTGTGATGACAACGGTCTATATTCCCACATCGTCAACACCGTATACACCGCCACCTCCAATCTCAACAACAAGCATGCCTGTCTTTTCAACTACTGGTAGGTATACATTACACGTTTGTGTTTGTCAATGTTTTACACGACTCTCCGCCATATATGCTGATATTTTTGGCACTTACAAATTGTTCCCTGTTTATTGATGTTTTTGTATATTGTTGCCTAATAATGCTTTTACATATTTCAAGTAGTTTTGTTGTTGTTGATAGAATGTAGAATATTATTTTAATAACACGTTTAAAATGCAGATATGACATTTGAGATTAGTAAATACAATTAAGTTAAGCTATCCAAAACGTCGAGCCTGATATATGTTGGGATTAGTTTAAATGATGTACTGACTGCATGACTAATTCTGTGAATAATATATTTTTCACGTGAACAATTTAATGTAAAATTTTGGTAACCAGAAATGCACTGTGTTACTGTATTGCTGACGTTTCTGTGTTTTTTTCTGTTTTATTTTAAGCTGTTTATATTTTCCAAGAAATATTAAATTACAAAATAAACATTTTCAGATGACTAAAGTGTATTGTGGAAATATGTATTCTGACAAACTAATGCAACTGCTACGCAATGTACCAATTTAATCTGAAAGAAGTATTTTTGTCAGCATTCTGCACGGAGATCGACGGAATGGGCGACTCTGCAATTATCTCTAACAATCAAGTGACCGTGACCGACAAAACAGCGACGGGTTCATTTAGAGTTTCTGCAAATAAACCGTTTACAACTTTCGAGAATGAAGTGAACGTGACAATCAAGCTGAGAAACGTCAACTTTCCAACTACACCGCAACTTGGCAAGTTTGACCTACTCGAGCAAGATTCCAGTAATGTTGGAAGTTACGAAGTGTATTACAAGAAACCGTCTGCACAAGTATTCACGCCGTTCAATTCAGACCGCTCTATAGGTTCAGCGGAAACGATGTACGACGACGAGAATGTATTATTCGCCGATGGAACCTATGCTACTGAAGTAATGATCGTCTTTCGCAAAAACACGTTTGTGGCAAAAAAGACCGAACCGATGACAATCAAGTTCAATCTATTCGCCTGCTTCATACCAGGTAAGTGTAACCGTACAAAGAGTTCAATATGTCATTGGTAAACAGCAAAATATGCATAATTGTGTATCCGTGTGGAACAAGTTATATTGGAACAGCAACAGGTTAATAAAACGTAGACAACGATAGCCATCCCGATGCGATGCCGTGTCATATATTATCAGACAACGTTGTTATACTAATAGCAGTTGCTAAATTGTGACATAAGTGTAGAGTAAAATTTAACTGCATGTGGCTATTCGTGTTACTGCGAATAAGTCATTATATTGTTAGTGATTGGATATGTCCCTGTAAAGGTGGCGTTTGAATATATCACTAATGATATGGGTGTTTGGATATCACTGTAAATGTGGTATTTATGTGGATCACTGTTAGGATGATGTTTGCATATGTCACTGTAAGGGTAACGAATCTAAAAGACAATTCCACGGAAACTGAGCCAGAGGTAACTTTCTACTGTATTGGATCACAAATATTGATCAGTTTACTAATTATATGACTGGAACAAATTGTGCCGAGAGGAAATCGAATACACCGTTTTCACAAAAAATATATTAAAATGCCTACAGTTGAGCATGCAAACAATTACTTACAAAAGTAGCTTCTAGTGAAACACTCACGAAATATGGGGAAATGTTGCCTTAGCGCGACACACGAAAGCCAGGTATTTCAGCCATATCGAGTCCAAAAAGCATAATTTTAAGACATACATATGTAACCACCACGAGGATGTTCGCTCCAATGTTGATCAGTACGAGCACATGCTAATAATTTCGTCCAATCTTATTCCCTAACAAACTGTATCACCAAAACATGTTTGCATCGTTTTTATTTGAAACATATAACTTTGTTACAAGTAGTCATTTGCACCAAATGATAGCTATATAAAATGCCAGATCTAGCGAACTAACAAAAGGCAGGAGAAACTGGTGAGTATAAGACACTATTCTAATAAAAAAACTGCGTCTGAATCCTAGCTATGAGACTTAATAATACGAATGCATCAAACTTATTTTAACTAATAGCAGTTTTGCGTGCAACAGCACAACCACATGTTCACAGTGTTGTATTAAGTACCAATCTAGAATCACTGCGCTTCTCTATTAATAGTAATCAAATAACACTAAAATATAAATACTTTAACAAGAATAATTTCCATCCAAACAACTTGTATATCTGTGTGTCAATTACAGAACATATTATCTGTTGTTTGTTGCAGTCGGACATCCTACACCATCACCAACTACACTGCCGCCACCGCCACCACCAACACCAAGTACAGCTCCTCCACCGCCGACACCTAGTACATCCCTACCACCACCAAGTACACCTCCACCACCGCCGACACCTAGTACACCTCCACCACCACCACCACCTACACCAAGTACACCTCCACCACCACCTACACCAAGTACACTACCACCACCGCCGACACCTAGTACACCCCCACCACCACCTACACCAAGTACATCCCCACCACCACCTACACCAAGTACACGACCATCACCGCCGACACATAGTACATCTCCACCACCGCCAACACCAAGTACACCTCCACCACAGCCGACACCAAGTACACCTCCACCACCACCTACACCAAGTACACCGCCATCACCGCCGACACCTAGTACACCTCCACCACCACCTACACAAAGTACACCTCCACCACCGCCGACACCTAGTACACCCCCACCACCACCTACACCAAGTACATCTCCACCACCACCTACACCAAGTACACCTCCACCACCGCCGACACCTAGTACACCTCCACCACCACCAACACCAAGTACACCTCAACCACCACCATCAGCAAATACACCTTCACCACAGCCGACACCTAGTACACCCTCACCACCACCAACACCTAGTACACCCCCACCACCAACAACAACAAGTACACCTCCACCACCGCCGACACCTAGTACACCTCCACATCCACCTACACCAAGTACACCTCCATCACCTCCAACACCAAGTACACCTCAACCACCGCCGACACCTAGTACACCTCCACCACCACCTACACCAAGTACACCTCCACCACCGCCGACACCAAGTACACCTACACCACCACCGACACCAAGTACACCTCCACCACCGCCGACACCTAGTACACCTCCGCCACCATCTACACCAAGTACACGACCACCTACACCTAGTACACCTACACCACCGCCAACACCAAGTACACATGCACCACCGCCGACACCTAGTACACCGCCACCTCCGCCGACACCTAGTACACACGCACCACCACCTACACCAAGTACACCCCCACCACCACCTACACCAAGTACACCTCCACCACCACCAACACCAAGTACACCTCCACCACCGCCGACACCTAGTACACCCCAAACACCACCTACACCAAGTACTCCTCCACCACCACCTACACCAAGTCCACCTCCACCACCTACACCGAGTACACCTCCACCACCACCTACACCAAGTACACCCCCACCTCCGCCGACACATAGTACATCCCCTCCACCACCTACACCAAGTACACCTCCACCACCGCCGACACCTAGTACACCTCCACCACCGCCAACACCAAGTACACCTGCACCACCACCGACACCTAGTACACCGCCACCTCCGCCGACACCTAGTACACCCGCACCACCACCTACACCAAGTACACCCCCACCACCACCTACACCAAGTACACCTCCACCACCACCAACACCAAGTACACCTGTACCACTTCCGACACCTAGTACACCCCAAACACCACCTACACCAAGTACTCCACCACCACCTACACAAAGTACACCTCCACCACCGCCGACACCTAGTACACCTCCACCTCCACCTACACCAAGTACACCTCCACCACCACCAACATCAAGTACACCTCCACCACCGCCGACACCAAGTAAACCTCCACCACCGCCGACACCAAGTACACCTCCACCACCACCTACACCAAGTACACCCCCACCACCGCCGACACCTAGTACACCTCCACCACCGCCGACACCTAGTACACCTCCACCACCGCCAACACCAAGTACACTTCCACCACCGCCGACACCTAGTACACCCCCACCACCATCTACATCAGGCACACCTCCACCACCACCGACACCTAGTACACCTTCATCACCACCTACACCAAGTACATCTCCACCACCGCCGACACCTAGTACACCTCCACCACCGCCAACACCAAGTACACCTGCACCACCACCGACACCTAGTACACCGCCACCTCCGCCGACACCTAGTACACCCGCACCACCACCTACACCAAGTACACCCCCACCACCACCTACACCAAGTACACCTCCACCACCACCAACACCAAGTACACCTCCGCCACTTCCGACACCTAGTACACCCCAAACACCACCTACACCAAGTACTCCTCCACCACCACCTACACAAAGTACACCTCCACCACCGCCGACACCTAGTACACCTCCACCTCCACCTACACCAAGTACACCTCCACCACCACCAACATCAAGTACACCTCCACCACCGCCGACACCTAGTACACCTCCACAACCACCAACACCAAGTAAACCTCCACCACCGCCGACACCAAGTACACCTCCACCACCACCTACACCAAGTACACCCCCACCACCGCCGACACCTAGTACACCTCCACCACCGCCGACACCTAGTACACCTCCACCACCGCCAACACCAAGTACACTTACACCACCGCCGACACCTAGTACACCACCACCACCATCTACATCAGGCACACCTCCAACACCACCGACACCTAGTACACCTTCATCACCACCTACACCAAGTACACCTCCACCACCGCCGACACCTAGTACATCCGCACCACCACCTACACCAAGTACTCCTCCACCACCACCTACACAAAGTACACCTCCACCACCGCCGACACCTAGTACACCTCCACCTCCACCAAGTACACCTCCACCACCACCAACATCAAGTACACCTCCACCACCGCCGACACCTAGTACACCTCCACCACCACCTACACCAAGTAAACCTCCACCAACGCCGACACCAAGTACACCTCCACCACCACCTACACCAAGTACACCCCCACCACCGCCGACACCTAGTACACCTCCACCACCGCCGACACCTAGTACACCTCCACCACCGCCAACACTTAGTACACTTCCACCACCGCCGACACTTAGTACACCCCCACCACCACCTACATCAGGCACACCTCCACCACCACCGACACCTAGTACACCTTCATCACCATCTACACCAAGTACACCTCCACCACCGCCGACACCTAGTACACCCGCACCACCACCTACACCAAGTATACCTCCACCACCACCTACCCCAAGTACACCTCCACCACCACCAACACCAAGTACACCACCACCACCGCCGACACCTAGTACATCCCTTCCACCACCTACACCAAGTACACCTCCACCACCGCCGACACCTAGCACACCTCCACCTCCACCACCACCGACACCTAGTACACCTTCACCACCACCTACACCAAGTACACCTCCACCACCGCCGACACCTAGTACACCTCCACCACCACCAACACCAAGTACACCACCACCACCAACAACACCAAGTACACCTCCACCACCAACAACAACGCCAAGTACACCCCCACCACCACCAAGTACACCACCACAACCAACTCCAAGTACACCACCACCACCAACAACAACGCCAAGTACACCTCCACCACCACCAACGCCAAGTACACCTCCACCACCTACACCCAGCACTTCCCCACCACCGCCACCACCAAGTACACCTACACCAAGAATATCTCCACCACCGTCTACTCCAAGTACACATCCACCTCCACCACCACCTACACCAACTACACCTCCACCACCGCCTACAACAAGTATGCCACCTCCACCATCAACGACAGGTAAATGTTATATTAACTTGTATTATTGCAGCTGTTTGGAGAACAATTAATTCAATAAATCAAAGTAATAATGGCATAAATCTAAATAAAATTTTCAACGAATCACAAGAATAAAATTTTACTTCTTTTACTATTTAATGAATACCTTTGGTAGTCTACTTGACGATCTGAATCATAGTATTTTAATTGTTCCTCTGCTTTGTCATTAGTAACTCATTTATTTACTATTGGTGTTATTTCCTGTACTCAGATTGCCTTTTATCCATAGCGCACCACTTTTGTTCACCTTTCTCAATCATTTTGTCGTCCTCCTAGTCAATAACTCTTGTTTCTGTTGCGTGTTTTGTTTTAGCTGACGTGTGTTCAGTTATTGTTGATTATTTTTTTCTGATCCGGAGTAAATCCTCTAGTTATGATAGGCTTTCATTTTAAGATAAATGAAGTCTTAGTCTCCGTTCTTCTGGGAAACAAGCCGAGGAATCTTCGGCTCATATTGCGAAAAAAATCGATCGATTGCTGCCAGGAGGAAATGATCTACATATCAATTAATATAAAGAAATAAAAACACATATTTTATTCAGCTCCAGAAAGAAACATTACATCGAATCATAATATTAATATATGAAGGAAAGATTGTATATTTTAAAATAACAGTTGCGCTTGGATTGAGAGTTGTCGACATAGTCTTGTGGCCATATGGTTACTTGCGTTGGTTCAGTATGGAGGTTGCCTTTTATGGGTATTTAGCACCAGTCCAACGACATGCAGTACAAAGTGTATCTGGAGTCTGTAGTTGCTTTGGAAATCCTTGACATAATCCCGTATGACAAAATCCCAAAGCATAAATGTGAATAGTGAATGAAATCTGGCAAAACAGTATTTCACTGAAATTCTTGATATACAAAATGTGTGTTAATTTAATTGAGAAATTGTAGAGTTAATTGTAATGTAATTAATTAACTTTTCAAGTTAATTGTCCCATGCCTGATTTAAGCCAAGCAGCCCATGTTACAGTACCGTGAACGGTTTGTAAATAAATTTATCCAATTGTTAGTAATTATTAATTAGCGACAAAAACGTTCAATTTCTGATAATCTTGTATGTTTTGTAATTTCATTTATTCAGACAAATCACATTTAGTTTTCACATACATAATGTACTAATGTACAATATGTAGCCTAAGAATTACTTCTCAAATTGATCACTGCTACAAACACGCATTAGCAACATGAGTACATCTGTTTGTGAAGCCATTTTGTATAATGTTAGTTATATGTATTATCTCTACATCTTTTAGTCTAACAACATTAACCGTTTAGTGCACTTTAAAATATCCGTTTTCATGGAATAAAAGTCGTTATTGGTTTTGATTACGTTGGCATGATTGTATTAAATTATGTTTAATTTTGTGTTGACATTATCTAGAAACATGCGGTGGTTAGCCGAATGCAATCGTTATTTTAAACTGTACAACCCTTCCGTCATATATTAATTTATATTATTATTATACTAATATCATGATGCCATATAGCATATCCTTCTGTAGCTGAATACACTATGTGGTTTTAGTTTGCGTACACATACTGATGTAGGTTATTTTCCGGGTTGCAACCAAAATGTTGTTTTGCAACAGCAGTGGAAGGTTCGTCGGCTCGAACTGCAATTCGCTCACTTCATTCGTGCGAGCTATTTTGGATTCGTGTGGAAGCGTAAATAACAGTATTATTTACATGGTCCTCTGTTATAACTATTGTTTGTACAAAATCGGAATCCCACACACTAACCCATTTTGACGATCGGTTCAAACTGTGAATGAATGGACAGTGCCGGCCTCTTGCACGTCATGCTACGCCCCCTCCCCACGTCACAATACCACATGATCGCCTAGTTAATTAAATATGAATTTTGTGCGGGAATTGCGAGACAGACATGTTTAAAATCTGGTTTTAACTATATATATATACACATATATATGTATATATATATATGGTCGATTATCACGAAACATTTGGTAATATAAAAAATATAGAATATATATGGGTGTGTGTGTGTGTGTATTTGCGGTGATTTTTATATTGCCAAATGTTACATCTAATGTTATGCTTTTTGACCATGCGAAAACTGGATTTTAGCTAGTGCATTTTTGTTATATATTTTGATACGCGCTATACCAATTCTGTCAATCCTTTGCACGTGGATTAGTGAATTGCCCTTGGATTTGTCTATGTCATTCCTTCTTTTTTATGATGTTTTCCTACCTTGTGACTTTGTTGTTCTTTCGTCTTTCATATATAATCCAACTTGAGTACAAACATTGTTGCGGTGTGTGCATTCGTTTTCATCTCTTTCGGGTCTGTTATGATGTCGTTATATCTGTCAACAAGGTTTTGATGACATCCAGTTTTTATATTGCTGATGGTAAGATCTAAAGTTTAGATATTGGTTGGTGTGATTTTTTCGGGTACATTAGGAGTTTCTCTGTTGCGGAATCCCACAAATCAGTTCTGATGAAGGACACCTATGCTAGCAGAGACGTCGAATTATGTTAAGCTTTACATAACTTTCTAATATGAAGACGGTTCTATTTAGCTTAAAGTGTTTTTAATAATTTCGCTCTGACTATTATGACTCCGGTTATGAAACTACGATGTTGTCTTTTTATTTTATGCCAATTAGGCTACACTTATTTTGTTTACTGTCAAGTGCTATTTTTTATTTCAGCTTTCTGCGTTTTAACTGATGGCATGTTGGATCCCTTCATCTTGCGTGCTGGCCAGATATCTTCATCAGACGAGACAGGCTCTGGCTCATTTAGAACACTTCCAAATGAAAAGCCTTTCAAGACTTCTCAAGATGTGCTAAATGTCACCATCAAGTTGACAAACAGCGATTTCCCATCAGCACCTCAACTTGGAAAGGTTGATGTGTTAGAAGCACTGTCCATGAATGTAGGGTCATACGAAGTCTACTACAAGAAACAGACCGAAAGGAAATTCACACCATTTAATTCTGATCGCAGATTATATTCAGCTGAAATTGTGAATGTCACCGAGAAAGTTTTGTTCCCGGATTCAACGTTCGCTACGGAGATACTGATTGTCATCCACAAAGCCGATTCCGCGCCACCCGGAGCTCCAATGGAAATCAAGTTAGGCGTGTTTGCCTGTTTCCTTCCAGGTATAGTTATGTTGCTTTCAGTTTCTGTCATTGTTGCGTCTCATTATGGAAAAACAACGTCTACTGTTTGTCGTTTTCAATATATATATATATATATACACCTGTATATATATATATACATACATACATACATAAATATATATGTGTGTATGTATATATATATATATATATATATATATAAATCTTACTTACAATATAATACTCAATTGATAATGATGCGTTTTATTAAAATACATCTTTTTTTCAGTAATTACGTCGTTTAATAACATTATGGTGGCTTAACGTGTTACATGTTTTAAAACCATTGTTATTTTAGTTTACTACAGTCAGCTAAGATAAAATACATATACGTGTATATACTCACGCACACCGCCATCCACACTAACATACATTTCAACAGTTTTAAGTACTGCATGTTTATTGCATTGCATATATGTGTTTCTCTTTGAAATCCAGCTTTGCCAACCACGCAACTATGGACGACAACACAAATTAGTGAGTTATAATTTTGATTATGTTGTTTTCTAAAAGAATGATTGATAAGTCGTATCTTTGGCTGGTTACCTTATCTTTAATGAATACATTCTTCTACTTCAAGGAAGCAGCGATTTAAAAAAGTGGCAAAACAGTTAATTGTCAACCATTGGTAAGAAAGCTGCAAGAACGTTTTATTTGCTTAAATAAAGCATAAATACATTGTACTACTGATTACGTTACTAAACCCCTTCACGTAGTATTCCAATCAGCAAATTATGTAGATTTGCTGTGTTTAACATGTAACCTATTTTGTTCCCAATATGATCATATATGTACCACGTGCATTATCAGTCCGTACAGTTGAGATAAGTATCTGGTAAATCTTTATAAAACTAACAATATACCGGTATATCGTATTTTGTCCGTTAATTATTGGCAACAATTTCACATTTAGGAGAAGTTCCGGAAGAAAACGGCAATGTGCAACGCAGTACTATATCAATATTTTATTTCAGTTTCCACAACAGAATTGATCACCACAACAGTGCCATTAACAACTACACGTGAGTCAAAGTTGTGTCGGATAACGTCTATTTTGGTGCATTTATAGTAAGGTTAATGTTGTCTCCACACTAGTCATATCGTCGTGAAATATGACCATTGATGTCCATCTCACTATAATCGAGCTAGCGACGCTTGCAATAATCTACAATCTCTTGTGAGTCTTCGAAATTCCTTATTGGTTTTGTAAGTTGATGGTTCGTTTTAAGAATGAACGTAGGTCAACTTTTAACGACGTTCCGCGTGGTGCTGAACCACGCGATTGGTCGGCCGTTCAGTTGAGCACGTCACGTTGCTAATTACGTCATAACAAAGGAAATTTACGAATATTTCCATAAACTGTATTCTGTATTTGTGTGAATGTAGCGCCAGCTGAATTATTGGCCTATTTGGTAGTTTATATATTAGTATTTATCAACAATTTTTCAGATCATTCTAACAGGTGATTTCTGATAATTTATTCCAATCAGCGAATAAATGGCTGTGCTTGAGTACTTCAGCAAACCCTGCTAGATGCATTTGCATGCAAACTGTGTCCGTATTATATGATCAGGGCATAAACGCTCAAAACCGCTCCCACTACATTTTCCTATTTTCAGGTGCTTCTATGATGGGAAGTTTATATGTTACATACCTTAAATGTGAATATGTAGCCATATTGCTACACAGTACCAAAAGTACAACTATCATATACAGATAATGGGGAAAACATATATTGTATCCGAATATTATTTCAACAATACAACATAATTATTTCATTTAAACATTTAACAACTTCAATCTTAACCAAATCAAATAATGACATCACTGCATGGTTATTTCCCCTAATAAGAATGTTGATACTATCCGTGTTTTACAGAATACGTGCCGCCACCGACAACGGCAACACCTACACCACCGTCTACACCAAGTACACCTCCACCACCACCGACACCTAGCACTCCTCCACCACCACCTACACCTAGTACACCTCCTCCACCACCCACTCCAAGCACACCTCCACCTCCGCCTACACCAAGCACACCTCCTCCACCACCTACACCAAGCACACCACCACCACCACCCACACCAAGCACACCTCCACCACCACCCACTCCAAGTACACCTCCACCACCACCCACTCCAAGCACACATCCTCCACCACCTACACCAAGCACACCACCACCCCTAACCACACCAAGTACACCTCCACCACCACCCACACCAAGTACACCTCCACCACCACCCACTCCAAGTACACCTCCACCACCACCCACTCCAAGCACACCCCCTCCACCACCTACACCAAGCACACCACTACCACCCACTCCAAGTACACCTCCACCACCATCCACTCCAAGCACACCTCCACCACCGCCTACTCCAAGCACACCTCCACCACCACCCACTCCAAGCACGCCTCCACCACCACCCACTCCAAGCACACCTCCAACACCACCTACACCAAGCACAAAACTACCACCCACTGCAAGTACACCTCCACCACCACCCACACCAAGTACACCTCCACCACCACCCACTCCAAGCACACCTCCTCCACCAAGCACACCACCACCACCACCCACACCAAGCACACCTCCACCACCACCCACTCCAAGCACACCTCCTCCACCACCTACACCAAGTACACCCCAACCCCCACCCACACCAAGTACACCTCCACCACCACCCACTCCAAGTACACCTCCACCATCACCTACACCAAGCACACCTCCTCCACCACCTACACCAAGCACACCACCACCACCCACACCAAGTACACCTCCACCCCCACCCACACCAAGTACACCTCCACCACCACCCACTCCAAGTACACCTCCACCACCACCCACTCCAAGCACACCTCCACCACCACCCACTCCAAGTACACTTCCAACACCACCTACACCAAACACAAAACTACCACCTACTCCAAGTACACCTCCACCCCCACCCACACCAAGTACACCTCCACCACCACCCACTCCAAGTACACCTCCACCACCACCCACTCCAAGCACACCTCCTCCACCACCTACACCAAGCACACCACTACCACCCACTCCAAGTACACCTCCACCACCATCCACTCCAAGCACACCTCCACCACCACCCACTCCAAGCACACCTCCTCCACCACCTACACCAAGTACACCTCAACCCCCACCCACACCAAGTACACCTCCACCCCCACCCACACCAAGTACACCTCCACCACCACCACCCCCAAGCACACCTCCTCCACCACCTACACCAAGCACATCACTACCACCCACTCCAAGTACACCTCCACCACCATCCACTCCAAGCACACCTCCACCACCGCCTACTCCAAGCACACCTCCACCACCACCCACTCCAAGCACACCACCCACTCCAAGCACACCTCCAACACCACCTACACCAAGCACACCACCACCCCCAACCACACCAAGTACACCTCCACCACCACCCACACCAAGTACACCTCCACCACCACCCACTCCAAGTACACCTCCACCACCACCCACTCCAAGCACACCTCCTCCACCACCTACACCAAGCACACCACTACCACCCACTCCAAGTACACCTCCACCACCACCCACTCCAAGCACACCTCCACCACCGTCTACTCCAAGCACACCTCCACCACCACCCACTCCAAGCTCTCCTCCACCACCACCCACTCCAAGCACACCTCCAACACCACCTACACCAAGCACAAAACTACCACCCACTGCAAGTACACCTCCACCACCACCCACACCAAGTACACCTCCACCACCACCCACTCCAAGCACACCTCCTCAACCAACTACACCAAGCACACCACCACCACCACCACCACCCACACCAAGCACACCTCCACCACCACCCACTCCAAGCACACCTCCTCCACCACCTACACCAAGTACACCTCAACCCCCACCCACACCAAGTACACCTCCACCACCACCCACTCCAAGTACACCTCCACCATCACCTACACCAAGCACACCTCCTCCACTACCTACACCAAGCACACCACCACCACCCACACCAAGTACGCCTCCACCCCCACCCACACAAAGTTCACCTCCACCACCACCCACTCCAAGTACACCTCCACCATCACCCACTCCAAGCACACCTCCACCACCACCCACTCCAAGTACACTTCCAACACCACCTACACCAAGCACAAAACTACCACCTACTCCAAGTACACCTCCACCCCCACCCACACCAAGTACACCTCCACCACCACCCACTCCAAGTACACCTCCACCACCACCCACTCCAAGCACACCTCCTCCACCACCTACTCCAAGCACACCACTACCACCCACTCCAAGTACACCTCCACCACCATCCACTCCAAGCACACCTCCACCACCGCCTACTCCAAGCACACCTCCTCCACCACCCACTCCAAGCACACCTCCACCACCACCCACTCCAAGCACACCTCCTCCACCACCTACACCAAGTACACCTCAACCCCCACCCACACCAAGTACACCTCTACCACCACCCACTCCAAGCACACCTCCACCACCACCCACACCAAGCACACCTCCACCACCACCCACTCCAAGCACACCTCCACCACCACCTCCAAGCACACCACCACCTACTCCAAGCACACCTACCACCTCCAAGTACACCTCCACCACCACCACAAGTACACCTACCACCACCACCACCCACTCCAAGTACACCTCCAAGTACCACCTACACCAAGTACACCTCCACCCACACAAGTACACCTCACTCCAAGTACACCTCCACCACCACCCACACCAAGCACACCTCCACCACCACCCACTCCAAGCACACCTCCTCCACCACCTACACCAAGTACACCTCAACCCCCACCCACACCAAGTACACCTCCACCACCACCCACTCCAAGTACACCTCCACCCCCACCCACACCAAGTACACCTCCACCACCACTCACTCCAAGTACACCTCCACCACCACCCACTCCAAGCACACCTCCACCGCCAACACCTAGTACGCCTCCACCACCTCCCACTCCAAGTACACCTCCACCACCGCCTACACCGAGCACACCTCCACCACCACCCACTCCAAGTACACCTCCACCACCACCCACGCCAAGCACACCTCCACCACCGCCTACACCGAGCACACCTCCACCACCACCCACTCCAAGTACACCTCCACCGCCACACACTCCAAGCACACCTCCACCACCTCCCACTCCAAGTACCCCTCCACCACCACCACCCACAGCAAGCACACCTCCACCACCACCTACAGCAAGCACACCACTATCACCCACTCCAAGTACACCTCCACCTACTCCAACAACATCCGGCACTGTACCACCGTCAACAAGGGTGACAACAACGATGTATATTCCAACATCATCAGTACCGCGCACCCCTCCGCCTCCAGTTTCAACTACAAGCATGCCTGTATTTTCGACTACTGGTAAGTGTACATGTTATTTTATGAGTATTCACTCCCCTGATCAGCGTTGGAGATCAAGTTTATGGATTTGCATTTAAATACGTTTTCAGAACTTGAACTTGTAGTTTTGAATTTTTAAATTTCATATACCTGTACTTGCCATTGTACTCTGTCGAGTGCACTTGTCAAAATATAAAATACTTTTACAACTATACGTCAAGTACACAACTAGAATATTTATGATACGAAATAATATTTAATACTGTTTTTTTATGTGTCGTGCACAGTATTAAATTTCCTCCCTTTATCTGATATCTACAATTAATATTATATATTTTCAACAACAACATATACTAAATGGCATCTGTAGAATAGCATTGTTGTTGATCATTAGCATTATATGTATCTGTACTTGACAATAAAAGTCAGTAGAATACTTTCCATGCCTACATGAACAAATTTAAGTCCTTTTCATAATTGTTTAATTTGCTACAAGACATCTTGCCAGTATAACCGACTTCTTTCTAACAATTCAAAGTGGACCGTTGCAGGAAAGAGAAACAAACAATCCAGCACGTGTACTGATTCCTGGCTTGAAAACATTCAAATTGAGAAGGTTGTGAAGTTACCAATCACAATTCTAGGTTCTGCTCTGTGGAGATTTTGGGACTTCCAGTGTCCCTGTGTCAGTGTGTGTAACTATGTTGTCATGTGACAATACTGATGACTGTCACATGACACTTGCATTACAACGGCCAAGCATAAACATAATGTTCACTCCTGAATCTGATAAGATTTAAAACTACCATTCTGCAACAAATGACAGCCTACAGAACGTGACAGTCTACAGAAAGCCCACACATGTAGACCAATACTTAAAATTCAACTCAAACCACCACCGAGTGACCATGAAGTCAAACGGTAAAAAGCCAAAACCAAGGTGAACAGAGCTGATCAACTAGTAACCAATGATGACAATTTACTACTGAAACTACACATGTCGAGCGGCACGTAGAGCCAACAACTACAAAGAGTGGAAGAAAAGAATAACAAAGAAAAAGAGAAAGACACATATAAACAAGCCAGCCATACACCGAATATCACTCCATCTTATGTGCACAATCAGAGCAACTAACCACAATCTTCTGGAAAATCCGGGAACACAGCATGGGGGCATAAAACAAGCCTTCTTTAACAACAACACCAAAAGTTCCATATAGGGGTTAACTCCAAGGAAATAAAATACAAATAAAGGTGTGATGAAAGAAATAGCATGTCTGGACGGTCATCAAACAGGTATAATTTTATGTTGACAAAACCTGCATCTTTTTGAAGTGCTGTGTATGTAGCAAGCCCACTCAAATGAACAATGCATGTATAGTGATCATGTATAGTACATCAGCATTGCAATTACAAAAAAATTAAAGTGAGAAGACATTGTGTATATGTTATGGACAACATGACCAGCTTCGAACAATTTGATATGTTGGATAGAATGTTCCAGTGAAAACAACATACATCATGGCACCCCTTATTTGAACCGCACATTATTATTTGTATAATACACTCTGTATGTGTAGATCTAAGCTGCCATGAATCCTGATTATTGGAAAAAGTACATGTATATAGAAAACTGAAGGAAACTATGCATAATATTGGGCCAAATGAAATAATTGTTATTTTTTTCAGCATTCTGCACGCAGACCGATGGAATGGGTGACTCTTCAATTATCGCTAACAATCAAGTGACCGTGACCGACAAAGTAGCGACGGGGTCATTTAGATTTGATGCAAAGACACCTTTTACAAGTTTCGAGAATGAATTGAACATAACAATCAAGCTGAGAAATTTCCACTTTCCAACTACACCGCAACTTGGCAAGTTTGACCTACTAGAGCAAGACTCCAGTAATGTTGGAAGTTACGAAGTGTACTACAAGAAACCGTCTGAAAACGTATTCACACCGTTCAATTCAGACCGCACTATAGGCTCAGCGGAAACGATGCACGACAATGACAATGTGTTATTCGCTGACGGAACATTTGCTACTGAAATACTAATCGTCATTCGCAAAAACAAATCTGTGCCCGGAAAAGAACCAATGACAATCAAGTTCAGACTATATGCCTGCTTCATACCAGGTAAGTGTAAGGATAAATATTTGTCATTAATCTTTGCACATTTACATTCCACAACCTGCTCCGCATTAATACTAATTAAGTTATTTATCATTCCGTAGCAACGTGAAACAAGGCATTGGAACAGCAAGAAGTTTAAGTAACACTTTTAGCAATAGCATACCGGTTTCATAACCATGATTCATGAATACATTGTCATATTTCAGCTCTATGTTTAAATAATGTACTAAGACTTAGTACAGGTCCACATAGAAAACGTTTACGGAACACTGCACTAATCTATGTTAGCAAAATCAAATGTAATCGCATCTGGCAGCTTATGTCAATAATGTTCTGAAGTTTTCACTTGCCATTTGGGGTTCATGTCATATTGAATATCACATATATCATTGTATGGGTGATTGTTTTGATATCATTATGTCATTGTAGTGAGTTTTTACTAAAAGTGTAGTTATCACAAGCATACAGTAGCTGTTGTTAGTTTTCGACTATATGATTGAGAAAATGTTATGTCATGCTTCCTTATAATTTATAAACAATTATTCTAGTTTGACATGATTCGCACAACAAACGTTATACACTAATTTAACTTGAAGTGTCAAACCCAATAATTTTCCTAAACTACCTCACAACTACACACTACATCTTCTGATCTCTTGTATATTTTTACCAAACAATCCACAAATACCCAGACAAATATCAATACGTTGCTTCGTACTCCTAACAGTGTCTGAGATAAGTGCTTTGTTTTGTTTGAACACTTGGAGAAACATGGAAAGTGTGATTGGAGACAGGCGCACGTAGCGTAAATTCAAAGGAAAGGTGCTCTGCCATGTGTTACCCTGGCATACATGTATGGCTAGAGACGATGGCACTGACAGATAAACAACAAGGGGGTGCAGGTTTGCGAAAAAAAAAAACTGGGTCAGAAGAATTGCGGGAGTGAAAACAAGTGATCAACGAAGAATGGAGGACCTGAAAGAGGAGGTTGGAGTAAAAGAAGGCCTCGATAAGCTGGTGAGGAGTAGACTGAAGTAGGCTGGGCATGTGGAAAGAATGGGAGAAGAACGGCTGGCAAAGAAAGCAGATGCCTGGAGAGTGGAGGGAAATGAACGCGAGGAAGAAGGACTACCTAGACAGCGATGGGAGGACTTGTCTGATTGAGAGACTTGGAAGGATTGGGAGAATGGAGAAAGAGAGCAACAGGTAGAAGGGAATGGAGATAGTTGGTGGAGAGAGCAGCGCAAGATCAACCTCATCCCTAGCGACAGGGAAACAAGAGGAGAACAACCTTACGTATGCCCGTTACTGCACATAAATTACTGACATTGTAATTTTGGGATAGTTTTATGTCCAGTAACTCAGTAATGACTTAAGCTAGAATCCTGACGTTTCCCTGTATATCTTCCATAACAATAGATAGCATATCCCCTTATTTTTAGTCTGTATCACCAGCAGTTTAGTCACTAAGCTATATATGCATTTTGTTGATAAAAATAATGCAGTTACAGCTGATCAAAAAAGAGAAACAAAACAATAACAATGCTAATTCAAATACAAAATACATCATGTGGAAACATGATGAAAACATGTACATGGTGCCAATTTGTAGTTTATGATTATATAGTTTCTATGTAGTTTTTTGCACATAAGTAAAAACATAACATATTGGAGATATTAACAAAATTCATTCCCAAAAAAATTATGTTTTATTTATTTGCATGTAATTATAGCGTGACTCGCGTTACGGCAAAATGAAAACACAAAAACGTACCTTGATTCATGTAATGTAACGCTTGATTCAAAGTACAAATGATAGAAACAATGAATACCCTTGAATGAATCACAACTAAATAGGGTCTAAAACACAATTACTGAATTTAAGTTTTACCAACATTATACACAAATATTACATAACCAGCATGACTCGAGAGTGATTCACGTTACCATGACTCGCGTTACGTGAAATCAGCTGTCATTTACTAACTGATCAGGCACAACTTAGCTTGAAAGGTTTTTTATGTTTGTACTAAGTTGTGAAGACAATGCAATGGAGAAGATGACATTAGTTAAAAATATGCATTAACCTTTCATGTTACACATAGGAAGTAATGCCAACTTGGACGTAGTGGTTTAAATCAAGAAATGTGTAATGTACAAGAATTGAAAAACATTAACAACAAGATTTTACAACAAGATTGCCACCCAGAGAATTAACTCTAGGTGGCAGGTGGACAAGGAAGCCCTTTGGCTTATCGAGGGTCCGACCTTTTATCTATGTGTATCCCGCCCTTCTGAGGTATGTGTCGATTTAATTTTTAAACATATTCACGCTACTAGCACCCACACAATCAGCAGATAATCTGTTCCATTCATTTATAGTCCTTTGTGAAAATGAGAACTTTCTTATATATAATCTACACTGCTCCTTTGCTAATGTAACTTCATGTCCTCTAGTCCTTCTATCTTTCTTAACTGAGAACAAAATATTTCTATCAATATTTTCATAACCATTCATTATTTTAAACACTTCTATCTGCTCTCCTCTCAATCTCCTGGTCTCTAGTGTTGTTAAGCCGCATTTTTTAGGCGTATTTCGGAACTAAGATCCCTCAGTTTTGGTATCATTTTAGTTGCTCTCCTTTGTACTCTTTCTAGCATATCTATGTCCTTCCTGCGATATGCGATAGGCCTAACTATTGTTTTGTACAGCGGTATTATTAGCTCTTTTTCCTTATACATTATGTTTCGCCTATTTAATCCAAGGATTTGATTTCCCTTTGAAGCTGCAATTCCGCACTGCTCTGAAACCTTCATATCAGCACTAATGGTTAACCCTAAGTCCTTTTCTTTTACAGTAGTACTTAGTACAGTACCCCCATTGTATATTCTACATATTCGTTCCCATGTCCTGCGTGGAGACATTTACATTTCCCAAAATTGAACAGCATTTGCCACTTTTCAGACCATTTGATCAACTTGTCAAGATCATCTTGTAAATGTTGTTTAACTCCATCACTTTTAATCCTTCTAAACACTTTTGTATCATCCGCAAATTTCAACATTATGCTTGTTATTTCATCATCCAAGTCATTGATATATATTAAGAATAATATAGGTCCTGGTACTTATACCTGTGGTACCCCACTCAATACCGATTTCCAGTTTGAAGCCTCCCCAGTCCAGTTTGAAGCTTCCCCACTAGCCCCTTTTTCCCACCAAAAATGATGACCTTATAATTACCTTTGCAAGAACACTTGCAACCAAATTAAACGATACAGACTAGCCACCATGTATAATATTACAACTATAAGTTCAAGCATGTTCTGAGCCATTCACTTGTGATGAATTACATCTATTTAGAAAGCGAAAATGGCCTCAGTGGTTTACAGTGATGGGTGGCTTCACTCTGTTTTACCAATTTATTAGTGGAATTTTAAAAAGTAGGGTACTTAAATTTTACATAAAAAGTACCAGTAATTTTGAGTTGCAGGAGTTGGACCCCTTTTCACCATCAAAATATTTTCGTGATAATAATTAATCTGGGTACAGATACATGATTCATTACATTACCAGTAATCAATTTCCATAATTATTAGATAGCAACATATAATTCAGTATTTCATTATAAAAACTAAAAAAGTAGTGATTTAAACATGCAGTATATAAACACACTACAAACTATGAATAGCAGAAAACCTGTGTGCACTAGACCGGCTTGCACTGACTACATGTACTATAATGTATATACTTGGGAATAATATGTAGTATTATGTGCACAGAAAACCAATACCTAATTTGCATTCTTTTTTTAATTAATGTCTTTTTCTATTGAATATAAGTGTTGTCTTAGATATTATAGTTTTTGTCAGACAGTATTACAGTACTTTTTCCAAGAGATTTGGTTGTATGATGATGGATTATGTAAGCATGTGTTTTCATCAACTAACAGGAATTAGCAATCATTATGGGATATAATAATAATAATGCTGCCTCTATGTAGTGTCCTTGCAACTAACAGATCCATTATCGTGATAGAGAAAAGAAACAACAAATAACTGCAGTAAAAGCTTTGTGACTCGCGTTAGTTATCAAATTTTGCGTGACTCGCGTTACACGAGACTCGTGTTACACATATTCAGTGCCCAATATCATAACCCATGTAGACTGGATATGGAAGTTGTTGATATAATTTACGTATGTGTATAAACTGTAGGAGGACATTTATAATTGGCAGTCTCAAGCTACATGTACCAGGGGTTTCTGTGTAAAATTAAACATCCTCAATTTTGTGACTCGCATTACATCAATTTCACCATCCAAGTCCAGAAGCCTTTCCTGTAAAAAACAGAATAAACTTGCAATTTTTGTTTTCAAAATACACAAAACATTAAGGCCTCATGAAATGGTATCAATCAATCAAACTCAGAATGAATTAGAAAATAGGGCTGAAAAGAAGCCACCAATTTTTTATACCTTGAATGAGTGTATTTTCGAATTCTGTACATAATGTATGAATGGTGCATTTTCAAATAATGCTATCTGCAAATATATTGAACAAAAATTCTCAGATAACTTTAAGTTATGTGTCCCGCCATAAAAATGTAACATGTTTGGGAAAATAATTTAAGATAATTTTCCCTGTTTTCATGGATAAGCCCATTTTCGTTCTGTTTGCATTGATTGAAATCTTGTTCACTGCTAGACATTCTGTTATTTTTATTAATTCTGCATTTATTTGATTTGATGTTGAGTTCATTGTGGGGTTACTTGTTAAGTCGCCAATGTATTTATGAATATGATGGGGGTAAACTAGGTACTAGCCATTTATAGATCATTGATATATATTAAAAGGTAGAGGTCCAAGTATTGACCCCTGGAGGACACCTGTAGTTATTGTTTCTATGGTTGATTGTATCTTGTTTATGTCAACAAAATTCTGTCTGTTGTTTATGCAGTTCTTCTAAAAATATGTAATGCTACAATTTGTAAGCCGTAATGTTCAAGCTTTATGATACGGATTGCACGGTCAATAGCTTCAAATGCCTTTGACATATCTATAAATATTGCAATTGGTAGTTTATTCATCAATATCTAAATAAATTCGATCCAGCAAAGTGGAGTGAATTAAATTAAACAAGTATTGAAATAGTTCTAGGTGTATTTGAACCACGTCCACCTAGATTAAACAAAAGGTAAAAACTGAGAAAACAACTGTAAAAGTGTCACAAGAAATTGCTTCATCTGACACAGAATGACGATGTGCAACTAACAGAACAATCTAAATCCTACATTGACATACAATTATTATTATTATTAAAGGAAATAGCTAAAATCCGTTTTCCATGTGTACACAAAGTTTAAAATTTTATGTAACATTCGAGAACATAAAAAAATACAGAAAAATACATTTGTAACATAAATTCGATTTTAAACACGTCTGTGTAGCGATTCCCGCGGAAAATAAAAAAATAATGAGCTAGGCGATCACGTGGTATCGTAACGTCACGTATGACCAACACTCGCAGCAGGCCGACCATTTCCATGCATTTAGAGCATGTTTACAAAGATAGTTTTTGGGTCGAAACGAGCGTCAGAATGAGTTATTGTGCAATATTCCGATGTAATACAAACACTAGTCATCATAGAGCAACGAGCAGTTGTGTTACGGTTCCACATGAATCCAATTTTGTTCAAAACAATGAATGTGAATGAGCCTACAAGTCGACTAGGTATCGCCGAGCTTGGGCTCGTTTTCAGAATAATGATATCGAATGCAACCAACGGGATATAATCTACACCAACATACATACATAGCAAACATATATCGTATCCAGCTACACAAAGTAACGTGTATAATCTCATAATATCACTAGAATATCGATGTATGAAGGGGGAGTTGTACAATTTATCATAACAATTTAAATCAGTCAGCGAATTTCTGTCGGTCCTGCTAGCTCAGTTGGTAAACGCGTTGGATCCTTCGCATTTATTTTGCAATCGGGCCACGCCGGTTCAATCCCCACACAAAACCATTGATTTTCTTTACACTTTTTTATGTTTTCCCGAAGTAATATACCAAATCATTTTGTACAATGAATTCAACCATTAGAAGTTTTTATCCCTTTAATACTGACATAAAAAAATATATGTATATATGTATGTATGTATGTATGCATGTATATATGTTTGTATGTATGAATGTATTTATATATGTATGTATGTATGTATGTATGTATGTATGTATGCATGCATGTATGTGTGCATGTATGCACACGTTTTTGTATGAATATCTGTGCATGCATACAACCTGTATATATATATTGTTTGTCAATGACAAAATAATTACATCTTCTTTCTTATAGTTGGACATCCTACACCTTCACCAACTACCCTACCACCACCGCCACCACCAAAACCAAGTACACCTCCATCACCACCAACACCAAGCACACCACCACCACCCACACCAAGTACACCTCCACCACCACCAACACCAAGCACACCACAACCACCAAACACACCAAGCACACCTCCACCACCACCCACCCCAAGTACACCTCCTCCACCACCCACTCCAAGTACACCTCCACCACCTCCCACTCCAAGCACACCTCCTCCACCACCTACACCAAGCACACCACCACCACCACCCACACCAAGCACACCTCCACCACCACCCACTCCAAGCACACCTCCTCCACCACCTACACCAAGCACACCACCACCACCACCCACACCAAGTACACCCCCACCACCACCCACTCCAAGCACACCTCCTCCACCACCCACTCCAAGTACACCTCCACCACTTCCCACTCCAACCACACCTCCTCCACCACCTACACCGAGCGCACCACCACCACCACCCACACCAATCACACCTCCACCACCACCCACTCTAAGCACACCTCCTCCACCACCTACACCAAGCACACCACCACCCCCACCCACCCCAAGTACACCTCCTCCACCACCCACTCCAAGTACACCTCCACCACCTCCCACTCCAAGCACACCTCCTCCACCACATACACCAAGCACACCTCCACCACCACCCACACCAAGCACACCTCCACCACCACCCACTCCAAGCACACCTCCTCCACCACCCACACCAAGTACACCTCCACCACCACCCACTCCAAGCACACCTCCTCCAACACCTACACCAAGCACACCACCACCACCACCCACTCCAAGCACACCTCCTCACACCACACTCCACCACCAAGCACACCTCCTCCACCACCCACACCAAGCACACCTCCACCACCACCCACTCCAAGCACACCTCCTCCACCACCTACACCAAGCACACCACCACCACCACCCACACCAAGCACACCTCCACCACCACCCACACCAAGCACACCTCCTCCACCACCCACACCAAGTACACCCCCACCACCACCCACTCCAAGCACACCTCCTCCACCCCCCACACCAAGCACTCCTCCACCGCCACCCACTCCAAGCACACCTCCTCCATTACTTACACCAACCACACAGCCACCCCCACCCACCACAAGTACACCTCCTCCACCACCCACTCCAAGTACACCTCCACCACCTCCCACTCCAAGCACACCTCCTCCACCACCTACACCAAGCACACCACCACCACCACCACCCACACCAAGCACACCTCCACCACCACCCACTCCAAGCACACCTCCTCCACCACCCATACCAAGTACATCTCCACCACCACTCACTCAAAGCACACCTCCTCCAACACCTACACCAAGCACACCACCACCACCACCCACTCCAAGCACACCTCCTCCAACACCTACACCAAGCACACCACCACCACCACCACCCACACCAAGCACACCTCCTCCACCCCCCACACCAAGCACTCCTCCACCGCCACCCACTCCAAGCACACCTCCTCCACTACCTACACCAAGCACACCACCACCTCCTCCCACTCCAAGCACACCTCCTCCACCACCTACACCAAGCACACCACCACCACCACCACCCACACCAAGCACACCTCCACCACCACCCACACCAAGCACACCTCCTCCACCACCCACACCAAGTACACCCCCACCACCACCCACTCCAAGCACACCTCCTCCACCACCTACACCAAGCACACCACCACCACCCACACCAAGCACACCTCCACCACCACCCACACCAAGCACACCTCCTCCACCACCCACACCAAGTACACCCCTACCACCACCCACTCGAAGCACACCTCCTCCACCCCCCACACCAAGCACTCCTCCACCGCCACCCACTCCAAGCACACCTCCTCCACTACCTACACCAAGCACACCACCACCCCCACCCACCCCAAGTACACTTCCTCCACCACCCACTCCAAGTACACCTCCACCACCTCCCACTCCAAGCACACCTCCTCCACCACCTACACGAAGCACACCACCACCACCACCCACACCAAGCACACCTCCACCACCACCCACTCCAAGCACACCTCCTCCACCACCTACACCAAGCACACCACCACCACCACCCACTCCAAGCACACCTCCTCCACCACCTACACCAAGCACACCACCACCACCACCTACACCAAGCACACCTCCACCACCACCCACTCCAAGCACACCTCCTCCACCACCTACACCAAGCACACCTCCTCCACCACACACTCCAAGTACACCTCCACCACCTCCCACTCCAAGCACACCTCCTCCACCACCTACACCAAGCACACCACCACTACCTCCCACACCAAGCACACCTCCACCACCACCCACTCCAAGCACACGTCCACCGCCAACAAGAAGTACGTTACCACCACCTCCATCATCGACAGGAAGCTCTCTGCCACCTCCAACACCTACAGGTACTACATCGTTTTGTCATAGAATATGATGATAATGTTATGAATATTAAATGTGTTTTAATGGCACAGTGGGAGTGTGTCTTACATATATGGCGATTACTGACTTATCACACTTTTCGTCCAATAAAGCACCCCTCCAAAAGTTATTGTATTATGTTTCTTCCAACACATAATGTGGCTAATCAAATAACATAGGAGTCCATGTGAATACAAATTCAACATTTCACCCACCCGTAAATTCTGTACTGGTTACCTTCATGATCATTAAAGGAAATAACAATAAGGCATTAGCTAAAATCCTTTTTCCATGTGTACACAAAGTTTAACATTGTATGTAACATTTGACAACATTAAACAAATACAGAAAAATACATTTGTAGCATAAATTCGATTTTAAGCCCGTCTGTGAAGCGATTCCCGCGGAAAATGAAATTTTAATGACCTAGGCGATCACGTGGTATCGTGACGTTACTTATGACACACACTCGCATCAGGCCGACCCTTTCCATGCATTCAGAGCATGTTTACAAGGATAGCTTTTGGGTCGAAACGAGCGTCAGAACGAGTTATTGTGCAATATTCCGACGTAATACAAACACTAGTCATCATAGAGGAACAAGCCGTTATTTTACGGTTCCACATGAATCGAATTTTATTCAAAACAACGAATGCGAATGGGCCTACAACTTATAAGTCGACTAGGTTTCGCCGAGCTTGGGCTCGTTTTCAGAATAATTATATCGAATGCAACCAACGGATAATCTACACCAATAAACATACATAGCAAACAAATATTGTATCCAGCTACATAAAGTAACGTGTATAATCTCATAATAGCACTAGAATATCGATATATGAAGGAGTTGTACAATTTATAATAACAACTTAAATCAGTCAGAGTCTATGTTGGTCCCGCTAGCTCAGTGGGTAGGAGCGTTGGATACTTGTCGTTTATTTTACAATCGGGCGACGCCGGTTCAATCCTGACAGCATGCAAACCTTTGATTTTCTTTTCACTTTTTTTTAATGTTTTTACGAAGTAATATAAACAAATCATTTTATACTATAATGCACTGTTTGTAAATATTTTTTTATTTTTGTAGTAATTATTTATTCGCCACAAAAATTAAAATATGGTCATTATATATAACAATGTTTCTAACTTGTATTTATCCAGGCATATCTCAATCTGTTTTCACATATATAATTACAATATATTACCGTACAATATATTTACAATTAATAAATTATATATCCATTACATTATATTTGTTTGGATAAATAAAATTTAGAAACATCGTTATATAATGACCATAATATTATTTTCATTTTTGTGGTCAATAAATAGTTACTACAAAAATAAATATTATTTACAAACAGTGCATTATAGTATAAAATGATTTGGTTTATATTACTTCGTGAAAACATAAACAAAAAAGTGTATGAAAATCAAAGGTTTGCATGCTGTCAGGATTGAACCGGCGTCGCCCGATTGTAAAATAAATGACAAGTAACCAACGCGCCTACCCAGTGAGCTAGCGCGACCAACGGAAACTCTCTGACTGATTTCAGTTGTTACGATAAATTGTACAACTCCGTCATATATCGATATTCTAGTGATAGTATGATATTATACACGTTACTTTATGTAGCTGGATACAATATATGTTGGCTATGTATGTTTATTGGTGTAGATGTTCTCCCGTTGGTTGCATTCGATATAATTATTCTGAAAACGAGCCTAAGCTCGGCGAAACCTAGTCGACTTGTAGGCCCATTCGCATTGGTTGTTTTGAATAAAATTCGATTCATGTGGAACCGTAAGGTAACTGCTTGTTCCTCTATGATGACTAGTGTTTGTATTACTTCGGAATATTGCACAATAACTCGTTCTGACGCTCGTTTCGACCCAAAAGCTATACTTGTAAACATGCTCTGAATGCATGGAAAGGGTCGGCCTGATGCGAGTTTGAGTCATAAGTGACGTCACATCTCGGCATCCCGAAAAGCGCGCCAAAAATATGCATATTCGAAAATGTCCGGATGCACACCATAAAATGTGGAATTTCTAATTCATTGAATTTTTTTGATTTTTTTGGCTTGGTGGACGTGGAAATAGATATCAGGATATAATATAACATGAATTCGAGCAATATATGTTTTTAAAGAATAAAACTGGTTATAACTTACATACTTACTTGTTGTGTACGAATGGACTTCTGTTACATGGTCTTTCTCTGTTCCTCCTAGTTGCGGTCTGTCGCTTAACCATGGCCGATTACGAGTCCAACTTCAGGTCGAAGGTTCCGGCATCTGGCATCATTGGATGGGTGGAGAAGGATGGTGTCGACGGCATGTCCAGACCCGACGAAGAAGTCCATGTTGGAGATATCATCCTGCCAACCGTTGTCGTCTTTGTCAAGTGCAACAACTGGTTTGTGGTCTACACTACTTCCAATGTCCACTGCACAGCATCTCAGTTAACTCTTTCATTATGTAAGGCCCATAGCATGGTTGATTTTTTGGTGGGGCATTTTCCATGCTCCCCTAAAAATGGCACCCCCCCATTGAAAACTCCAACTGCACACTAGCCCTTTGAAGCTCCCTAGAACCTCCAACAACATCCTGCTGGAGGCTCCAAAACACCAACGTTCTGCACCCTCCAGCCGAGAAGAATTGGTATATATATATATATGTATATATATATATATATATCGTGTGCACCTCTGTATGCTCCTGTAGTGTCATAATACACAATATACCTATCATGATAATACACGTATGTTAAAACTAAAATGGTGTAAACTGGTTGCTACGGCACTTATATTGAATGTTTCCCGTGGTGAATTGATGTATGACATGTTGGGGTGGACAAGGCACTTCAATGGGAATCTGGGACATGGCATGGTATCTAAGTATTTTTTTTTAATACTACGACTCTTGAAACTAAACTGAAAGTGGTAGATTGTGGTGCATTTTGAAGCATTTCAACTTTTTCTTTGATGATGCAAGAAATACACAAATAAAATGCATGTTATCATGTAATGTCCAGTTTTGTAAATGTATTGTAAAACAGAAAATAACCCACTCTTGTATGTATACAATTTAGATTATTTGCAAAAGTGGATATTGAAGAAAATTGGAAACTGTTCTCTTAAATCCTTAGTTTTAAGTCACTAGTCTCTAGGTAACAGCCTTAAATAATAATATTACTATAAACAAATAATTATAAAATTCAGTCAGGGTGATCAATTCAAATTCTTGTTTCATGACCAGACAGTCACAGAGTTGTTTACGAAAGTCAAAATGACAAAAACGAATATCCACTTGCTGACATTGACGTTCATGGACATTTAACTAAGAATTATAACTAATGACTATATAAACAATGTGACTCATAATAGGTCATAAAAACTTAAATAATGCATTTCATGCCCCCATGTCCAATCTAAATTAATTCCGGCGTAACTGAATAACTCATGGTCATAAATGTGTTTGTGTTTGTATGCGAGTTGATAGTCTTACTTAAGGAGGGACAGGCTGCAGAATATCAATAATATTCTATATTATAATAACTAGTGGTGTATTGTTGTAATAGAGACATGTATACGCAACGTGCCAGAAGGAATTTTTGATTTCTAAATTGTTTTCATTTTATTTATATTTTTTAAATAATTAATTTTGTTTTCAATATTAAAAAAATTCAAACTGAAATTCTAAAAAAAACTGTGAAACCTGTGCATTTTTTCTTCTGACGGGTTATAAAAACTAACATATATAGCGCTACTGTGAAAAAATTGAAAAATATGTAATGGTTGTGGGTCAAATATTATATGGCAACTTTATTATGAACGTGAAAAATACAAACAGAGAACAACGCAATTACAATTTATTGTCCGCCCAAACACATGATATTCCCATTGCAATGCATTCTGTTCAAACACAAATTTATAATATAAGGAAAGTGTCACATAAACATAATGTGTTGATGAGAGCGATATATAAACAAAGTTTTAGTACATGTGCCATCACCATAGGGGGCGCCACCGCCATACTCACTAATGTGCCGTCTCCAGATAAAAACTCCCCATACACCAATTTGTTTACCATACGCCAACAACCTTCAGAAAATTACATGGTTGTAAATCCAATAAACCTGCTATAAAAAAATGTGGTTGGTCACGTGGGTACCTTGGACATGGCGGCCGTCTTGTTTTAGTGCCTTTTCTCGCTAACAGTATTAGTGCAAGGATGCTATGTAGACTTAACGTTCGCATATGGTGTGGTAGCATCATATAAACATTTTGTAAATGTGAAGCCTAAAACAGTTTGTTAGTGTGCAATGCACAAAATCAAAGGGACAGTTAATGCAGACCAGCGGCATATAGCCTAGGAAGCACCACCATCACATGAGCCAGTTGTAGCATGTTGTCCATCGTGCCGGTTACCATACGACGGGTGGTAGCAAAGGGCGCTCGACTACTTTGGTCACCGAGACGACTGGATGATACATTCTCGCTGCCTGCATATGTAGTGAGTCAGCACAAACTGTGCGCAGCATAACAACAGGTCCTTTGGCTTTGCGAGCAACCACCACCACAACAGGGATAGACAGGCCCTGACATGATTAGGGCAGTGCAGACCACGCACCAAGTTCTTTGGGACAGAGACCTGCATAACAATGCAGCTACTATATGTCACTGGACTCTCAGGTTCAGCCTCATCCACAGAGTCAGCGTCAAAACTGTCACTACCAGTACTTGACAAGACACACACAGTCGGTGCTATCTGACACATTAACTTCAGCCGTTTGGACTCCATCGAGCAAGTCGAACTTTCGTTTGCTAGACGAGTCGACTCACTGAAAGACAGCACCAGTATTAATTTACGAATGTCGCCAACATCGTTGCCGCCGCCACCATCAATTTCAAAGACAAAGTTTACATAAACCCGGATCAAGTTCTATCGCGACTCGAGTCGAGGTCGCTCCCGAACTGCCCGCAGTTGTTCCGCACGGGAACGAACCCTCGATGTCCTTAGTATACGCGTTGCTTTTTTTTATACATGTCCCCATAGTCGCACATGTATACATAGTTGTAATAATAGTCGTAGAACACACTCAAAATGATTCTCGAAAAGTCGCTTTGGAAACCATGAGCGTTCGAGACGCTGTTGTAGTTGCTATCAAGGAGCCTCTATTTGGACAGGAGGCGTCAACTGAGCGGGAAAATGGCAGTCTACACTGAAGGTTTTTGTCCGCCATTCGGGAGGCAAGCGCATGCGCCTACGGGACCGCAGCGCGCGATGTTAGCGTATTTGTTCAGTCACCTCATTTCATCAGAATAATCACCAAGCTGTCATGCGTTATATAAATTGAAAGATATTAAAGTAATCCTTGAAGTTTTTTATCTATCACAATTCAAAATAATGAAATGTTCAAACAAATCACAGAAACGTTGCAATTATTTACTGAGCCAATTGAACTTCGTCGTTTTTCATCAGAATAATCATCAGGCTGTACCACTTCTTATATAATTAAAATTCTGAGGTTATCGTTGAAAATGTTGAACAATGATAATGCAAAGAACTGCATTTTCTGCACGCGTATGGTCTGGCTTGACGCAACTCCATAATGGCGGACGAACTGCTTACGTACTTTCCTCGAACAATGTAGATAGCGCGCGCTGCACCGTCTTGTATTGATATACGGTCTTTGGTTGCTATGCCGACAGCCAATCAAAACAAGATAGCGCGAAACTGCGTAACAAACAGCGCGCGATAAAGGGACATTTCTGTACGGCTCGCTGATCAATATCTAAACGTTGACATTATTTCCAAATATAAGTCTGCAACAAAAAAGGGGAATTTTTTACAAGGAGAATAGTACGTATCGTATATAAGTTCGATTTGTGAGATGTCTGCCACACTAATAATTTTACCGGAGGTCGCGCGCTATTACTATTAGGATTGTGACTCTGAAACCACAACGTCAGATGTGATTGTGACGTTGGAAAGCATGACGTCAGGCTTTGGCCTTGACTCTGTCGATTTGTTTGTAAAACAAAGGAAATCTCAGAAAGATAGGTGATCATAAAAAGCAATTTATTCACATATAGAGAAAAAATCTGCATTTTATTTAATTGGATCTTTAAACAGATATATTTTTGTAACAAATTAACAAGAAAACGAAATTTCACAAAAATTGCAAAATTAATTAATTCCGTGGCCAGTGTGACGTGTCCCCTAATCCACGCTTTCAAACTCAATTCCTGAAATGAGTTGGATAACGTCAACTTCAAATCAACCAAACGTAAAACGATCAGGAAATAGTGTTAGCATATGTGAATACTTCATGTCATTAACTTAAGACAGTTGCTGAAATGTTGAGAACAATTATAATGTCTCAACTCCATCAACGATAAATTATCAATTCAACGTCGAACACAGTCGAAACAATATCATTACAGTCACTTACTCAGTTTCTGTCCTATCTCATTTTCTGCTCCATCTGAGATCACGCAAGATGATTGAAGATCTCGCCGCTAGGTAGGCCACTAAGCCATTTGAACAGAAGCGTGTTTTGCGTGACCAAGTGTCAGAGCGCAAAATCGAACAAGATTAAATAATCCGTGAAAATGCTGCCGTTTCAGGTTTGTGGAAACATGTTTAGATGTATAGCACAAAATAGAACGCGTGTATGACATAAATACCCATATTAAAATCACCGTTGTATATTTGCTGGCAATTATTTTTATCGTCTGCTGGTGCGAGTTATCGGACTGCCCATGTCATGAAATTTAATTGCCTTATATGGAAGATGTATGTCAAGCCTGTGACTGTGTTGTCAAATAATATGTAGAATGCATTTTATTATAAAATTGGAAACGCATTAGGTTTAACTAACATCACAACTTCCCTGTAATATATTTTGCAAGTATTTTATTCAGCACATATATAAGAATGGCCAGTATTGTCATAAAAGCTAGAATAATTAGAAAAACGTGTCATGTTAATTTAAATAACATTATATATTTAAGCACTGAAACATATGTTATAAATATTTATTTCAACAAGTATGGAAGGTGAGTCTGGCAAGCCACTACTGGCATATAAATTAGAATAATTAAAACAATAAATCAACTTTATAAAGACACTACAAATAATTTGCAAATATTTTAATTTTATTAAGCATCTTTGTGGTTTTTCAGCAACCACGTGTAAAAAAGAAGTGTACCTAAGAAATGCAGACACTATGCCCCTAAAATTCTGCCACCGAAGTAATAAACTGGGCGCAATGTTCGTTTCGCATGGCACGTTGTCAACGGTGCAACCACTGGGTGCACCTTAAGACATGACCGACGTTACCGAGTCTAAGGTGACACACACACACTGTTTTCACTGCCCTTGTGGCAAATTTTCCGACGGGTGATTCACATGACGTTTATTTGCTAATGGATGATGACAACAACAACTGGCACTTTGATATCCAGGGGGACAAGTTAATTTTCATTTGTCCTGTGTTTGCTAAAATACCCTTGTAAACATGAACTTTTATAATAAACGCTTTTCTGTACCTATTAACTGCGAAAATATAACGGTGGCACAGTTTATACGAGGGGGGGGGCAAACTTACCAATAAGGGATCATTCTGTATTCCAGCTCTAATAAAACGTGATGATTTTCAACATTTCCCGTGTTTATTCCTAAAATTGCACAGATATTCTGTATTGTTGCGTGTCCCAATTTCTTGGTACAGGCAAAGTAACGATGTATGACATGCTGTATTTTAAAGCCTGAATATCATAATCTTAATTTCAGTTATGATGAATAATTCGTAGCACATACAGGGCCTACCAAATGTTTATTGTAATCAAAATCACATGTTAATGTTAAACTCATTGATCTGTTTAAATGTGAATGTTTTGCTATAGTTCATGGGACCCTAAAAACGGTGGCTCAAGGGTCTCAACGGTTTTTCCTTGAGCCATTTCACATGTTCCCTTATAAAGTTCACGACCCTTTTAGAGGACATAATGATGAAATGATAGTGCCATTGTAATGTAAAACACTGTATTATGTTTGGGTGTATCGCTGAAAACGTAACAAATGGCTCATAGATCCCAACCTTCCCATACACGAATGTCATTGGCAACACGAACAAATTTAATAGCAACTGAAAAACGCGAACAGGATGAAGATGTTGTGTTTTCATATTGCCCTCTTTTACACACCGCTCTTCGTGAAGACACCTGTCAAGAAACTTTCTTCCAATGTCAACGCTGTCCGATCTGTAATTTTCACTGGCGTCGTAACATGGTGAATATTGGGGGGCTGACACTTCAAAAACCTCGATTTGCACCCCCGTGAGACTCGCCAAAACACCCACCTTCAGGAGGCTCTCCACACCTCACTTTGTGCCCCCCCCTAGATGCTTGCCAACACACCCACCTTTAGGAGGTTCTCCACACCTCATATTGTGCCCCCCTAGATGCTCGCCAACACACCCACCTTTAGGAGGCTCTCCACACCTCACTTTGTGCCCTCCCTAGATGCTCGTCAACACACCCACCTTTAGGAGGTTCTCCACACCTCACTTTGTGCCCCCCTAGATGCTCGCCAACACACCTACCTTTAGGAGGCTCTCCACACCTCACTTTGTGCCCCCCTAGATGCTCGCCAACACACCCACCTTCAGGGTCTTCAAAAACCTCAGTTTGCATTCCCTTGATGTTCGCAAAAATACCCCACCTTCAGGCTCTCCACAAACCTTAATTTGTACTCCCATATCATGTTTTTTTCTTTGTTTTTCTTTTGAATCAGGTGATGTATTAATTTGATTCAGGTGACGTATTAATCCAGTTAATTTTTTTATCATAAAAGGTCGCTCATCGATAGTGACGATTATAGTCTTAGCGGAGTCTCCTGACCCTACGTTTTGTTATTTACCATCCATTATACCATGTTTACCATAAGGTTATATATTAGTATTATTTTAATTTTATTTTTGACATGGATGTAATGTATGTATAACCAAATGTCTGGGTCAGATAAAAACAAATTCTTCTTCTTCTTCTTCTTGAGTTTCGCAAAAACACCGCCGTCAGGATCTCCAAAACCTCACTTTGCACTCCCTTGAGTTTCACAAAAACACCCCCTTCAGGCTCTCCAAAAACCTTAATTTGCATCCCTTCCCGTTAAGGATGACCAAAAATATCAAATAGCACCCCAAAATATCAGGAGGCTAATCCTATATCCAGCCCTCACCTAAATTATTGGAGGCTCAGCTCCCTAACCACCCGGTCCCGACGCCTACGTATAAACCGAGTGATTGTATGCCGACAGTACGTGTACGCCGTCGATGGACATCACCTGCACGAGCACGCTGTGCCCGACGAACTGCGAGTGGAATCCGTGGAGCCCATGGGGCACATGTACGCGTCCGTGCGGTGGAGGACTGCAGAGTCGCAACCGCACCTTCAACCCGGCCGAGAACGGCGGCCAGCGGTGCTACGGCAGCAGCACCGACAGCCGACTGTGTGACGAGAACCAGCCCGACTGTCCAGGTGGGTGGAGACGAGGAGTGCAGATAATGAGATCACCTTCATGGTTGATGAAGCGCAACACGTTTTCGTGGTTGAAATCAGCATTTTTTTACTTGGAATTATACACGTATGAATCAGTATTACGTTATGCAATGTGATTATAGAGATGTGTTCGTGGAGCTGCAGTGGCCTCTAAACGGAGTTATGTATTTCACTACAGTGGACTGTCAGTGACGTTATGTATGTCCCTACAGTGGACTGTGTGTGACGTTATGTATGTCCCTACAGTGGACTGTCAGTGACGTTATGTATGTCCCTACAGTGGACTGTGAGTGACGTTATGTATGTCCCTACATTGGACTGTCAGTGACGTTATTTATGTCCCTACAGTGACTTTATGTATTTCACTACAATGTACTGTGAGTGATGTTATATATGTCCCTACAGTGGAGTATTAGAATAAAATAACAATAATATTAATACAATAATAATAACGTATTATTATAATACAATAATAATAATAACAATTGTTATATAATAATAATAGGTATATCCCTACAGTGGACTGTGAAGGACCTTATGTATGTCCCTACAGTGGACTGTGAATGGACGACGTGGGGATCCTGGTCCAACTGCACACACCCGTGCGGAGGTGGCACTCGGAGCCGGAGTCGACGCAAGGCTCGTGAGGCTGAATACGGAGGTGACAAATGCGTCGGAGAAAGCAACGAAGATCAGCCTTGCAACACGTTCTCGTGCACCTACAGTGGGTATACCTGCATACTACAAACACTACTGCATGTGCATTTCTTAGAAGTAGGTCGCTAGATATTCTGCTGAACGCAGAAAGAATGTTAACACGATTGCAATGTGTCGTAATTCGTGTAAGTACCGTATATCGACATCACAGTACCACAAATGGGGAGGAGCAACTCTTAAGCGGGCGCCACTGTAACTTTTCGGTCTCTTTCCCGGAAAGTTAATGCCGTAATTGGCCGCAGCAGAAATTGAAAGAAGAGTCAGTGGGAACATATTTAGGATTAAAATAATGTAATGGTAATAACTGGTTTCCTCGGTGTGTTATTCCTTCAGTGGGTGTTAGTTATAATAATAACAATAGTTATTATTATAAAATTATAGTTATAATTTTAATTTTAACTATAACTATATATATGTAATTATAACTATTATTGCCATCTTTGCCCCACAGCCAACTGCACGGAGGACAAGCGCTGGGTGGACTGCGTTGAGCGGCCGGCCTGCCCCAACACGTGCTTCGACATCGGCCACCCGAACGGCTGCGTGGAGCCGGACGAGTGTGTGCCACGCTGTGCTTGCCCGCCGGACATGGTCGAGGACAAGGCCGGGCATTGTGTGTACACCAACTCATGTATCTGCCTTGACGACGATGGCAACGAATATTTGAACGGATTCGTCGACAAGTCAAGCAAATGTCAGATATGGTGAGATATGCATTATTTGTAATATAGGAACAATTGCGATGTGTTACTCTCTCCTGTTTCTCCCAGTGTTTCCGTGGGAGGCTGGCCTCAATACGTTTGTCGTTCCCTTTCCGTTACAAATCCCGTCTCACTGTCGTCACCTCCGTCCATTTCCCTTGCTAGTTTGTTCCATGGGTGGGGGTTAGCGAATTATAACAACAACAATAACAACAACGACAACAACAAAAATAACAATAATAATATTATTATTCATTCTCGCTCTCTTCTCATATCCCAATCCCGCGAAATACCTTGTTACACAATCCAAACATCTCAGTCGTGGTGTTCCTCTTTTCCGTCAACCCCACTCCGAGGAGATCCTTGTCTTCATCAGCCGTTCCCTGCCATCCGTTCCAGATGTTCAACGCATTTTTTTCAAGCCTTACCAGATTACTCTTACCTTCTTTCACACCAGTTTACTCTCCGAGATCTTCCATTCTGAAGAAGGAGGTTGGTTCTGAATAACATAAAAGTGACAGAAAACCACTTCCTGTCAACTTTCAAACATCACTGCTAGATACGGCTTTGTGGTGAAACAAAAGTTATTAGGTCAACTAATATACCTTTTTATGACTACATGTTATAATTAAGCGAATGTCCCTCAAATCTACTTCGGCATGATAATCTCCAGTGCCGCATCTTCATTTGACCATAGTTTGCCTTCCAGCGTGCGTTGGTCGTTACCATTGTTTTGTTCATGTCTATCGTTTTCTTCTTCATTATAATTTAACATAAAAAAGTTTGTCTGGGTGGAAATCTTGAACTAGAGATAGTTGAATAGGGTGATAGGTAACGTGCGCAGGAATTGTTATTCATACAACAGTATTCACTTTTTTAATACCAAAACACACTAACGTACACTGTATCATAATCATTACCAGAAACAGGCATGAACTGCAAAAGCAATACACAAATTCACACAAGGAAGTTAATATGATACTACTAAACGATTACCTCTATTGTTTCAGCTCCTGTTGGGGCGCGGTATACACCTGTACGGATACGCCATGCGACGGTATATATTACACTGTTATTATTATTATATTACAATAATAATTGTAATATTTAAATACGTATTACGTATATTAATTTCAAGACAGTATAATATGTTCTATAGACAGTCATGAAAACGGGGTAAGTATCACGTGTGAATTTTATTAACATGTCGTGGAAAAAGGGATCATTAATCATGAACACAACCATTAATGAAGGAAGTTCCCCTTCCCAAAGCAGGGGGCACGGCCGCGGAGTAAGCAGAGAAAATCCAGGTTCGAATCCTATTGTTGTTTCAAAGCATTCATGAATTCGTCTATTCCAGTTTGGTTCAATTAATTCAGCTACATAAACGAGTACCTGCCACACACCGTGTTTATAAATTTACGAATAGTATTAGTCTCATAATTAAAGCGTCGCTAACTGATCCTCAGAAAAGTCGAACTAATATTCAAAACAACAGCTATGCTAAGGGCTGAACTATAAACCGTTTTGGGCAGTCCTTATGGCTGAATTCCGCGATATATAAGAATTAAATATTACTGTTGGCAGGCTACTTGAACCCTTTGCATTATCTATTTCTAGCCGCTAATTGCGAACGTTGACTTTGAACGTAAAAGTAGATGGGCGAAACTGGTCTCTTAGTGGCAAGTCTAACAGCAGCTAAGACCGTTGAATCTATCTGGACCATACTACCTGAACGCGTAGAAATCTTAATTTCCAAAATACAATTCACGAATAATGATTAATACAATACATTAAACTTCTAATATGCAACAAAGTTCGATAGAAACTTGTAGGAACCTACTTGATTTGGAAAATGTCTAAGCTACTTACTACATATTATTATGCCGCTGCAACTTTTCATCAAAATGGTGCGTTACATATTCTGATAATGAGTACATGAAAAATGTTATATTCTGTACTGTATTCACTGCAATATTGCTGTATGTATATGTAACTATGCACGTATTGTACCCATAGAACACAATTTCTTAACATTGTTGGTCCTAGGCAATCAATCAATCAATCAATCAATCAATCAATCAATCGATCAATCAATCAAACCGTCCAATGACATGTTTAAGAAAATTGCGAGTGGGGACCGTGGAGTCGCTGGTCTGACTGCACACAGCCATGCGGAGGAGGATCCGCCTCCAGAACAAGGTACGTCGAAGAATATCGCATACTGTGCTTGACCTCACAAGCAACTAAAGAAGCCAAAGTAGATAGGACAGAAAATGGTGTACGTGGTCGATTTTTTAGGCGTAATACTTTCGAAGTGTTGATTGTTTTATTTCGGATTCAAATCCCTTCAGAATAGTTAAGTATTTCCATATTCGTTTATCTTGATGTACTTTTTTTATTTTGTATAATATTATTTTGTGAGGTGAAAACTTATTGGCAATTTTGAATCACCAGTTGCCGTCAGATGACATCATTGTTTGTTTAGAAATACAAGTGAACATTCAAAATGCGTGTTATGGGCCAGACTTTCTTCTTGGCGAGGTCACGGAGGGAGCGTTAGTTGGATAAACCATACTGCTTTTCCCTTTTGTCTTTTCCGTTGTCACAGGATGTTTTGTTTTTGTTTTTTGTCACATTGCCTATGATTCCCGATTGCTGTTTCTTGGTTTGTAACGACGTGATCTTCCTTTTACTGTTTACTGTTCTAAGAATTTCGCCATTACTTTTCTGCTATGTAAAAAATATAAGCAGTCTCAAGAAGGTAAACAATGTATAAAAATCGGAATGTGTATACATTCAAACATGCATACCATATTTCGTGTAACAGGTCGATCTCGAAGCCCAAGAAGCGTGACGGAGAAGACTGCGAGGGTGATAAGATCGAGACGAAGGAGTGCAACACGGACGAATGTCCGATGTGTAGAGATGACGGCAACAACCTCTACGATCCGTACCAGACAGTCAATGAGACCGACTGTGATATATGGTCGGTTAATTAATTATCAATTAAAGTAATATTTATGGTTAACTGAACTTCTTACTGTGCTTACCTAAAGTACTGATCTTTCTGAATCAATAGACAGTGTCAGGTATAAGTTAGTAGTAGTAGTAGTAATAATAATAATAATAAACTGATACAACGCATATAACCTCAGCAATCTGAATTCAGCGGCACAGCATACACGAATCATACAGCTATATATAGTTAAAAGTATCCCATACGTAGCGGCACTCCTGTTCCAGCTATAAGTTTGAAGCGGTGCGAAATTGCCCGCTAAGCGCGGTGTTTTTCAAGGTGTTTCACCATGTCATGCCTGAGTGATTTTTCATCAGCGGTTGTGCTGATCTGTTCCTAAACATAAGTGCTCTGAAACAACTAGCGTTTTCTCTGTCCTGTTAAGTTATATATATATACATATATACATAATAATTATTCTTATATATATATATATATTTTTAGGTATCTACATTATGTAGTCTGTAAAATTTAAACATGTATGTTGTGAAGTTAAATAAGGTCAACAAAACCTATAAGTAGAGTATTCACTAATGGATATCATTCTATATGTATGTACGTATGTACGCGCTACACTTAGGGAGGTCACGTGACCGACAAATAAGTCACGGAACTAACAATACGTAGAATGAAACACTTATGGCTGACACTGTCTAACGTTTATTCTATCAACCAGTAATAATTATTATGTACATCGTGGGTACGTGCGTGCACATGTGCACGTGTGTTAGTATATGTACGATCATTTGCGTCAATATATTTCATCACCACTTTATTGCTTAAATATCAGTCACAATCAATCACAATCACACTATGCATTACTGCGTTAGTACATTATTTATTAATCGATATTCAACTGTATTATTTCTGTAACGCAATATATAATTGCCAACTAATGGTGTTGTTTTTCAGTATTTGTAACGAACACAGTATCATCGAATGCAATGCGAAAACAAATGCCAACAGTAAGTGTTTACTTACTATGCTACTATGTATGTACACGTTGACGACAAAGTAAACAGAAAACAAACTGAATACTGTCAAACAATATATACGTTAGCAATTCAGTTAAAATATTATTTTCTTTATTTTCTATTTTCTTTATTTTCTATTTTTACCGTATGAAAACGAAATGATTCGGAAAATCTATTAACACGTTTGTGTTTATGGCGCTTGTCATTGACGCGATTGTGGAGTGACACTTATAAGACGTGTGTTTGTGGCTCCAGTCCATGGCGAGTAGTCATCACGGGGAACGTTGAGTGATGTTAGATATAGCACGTGTGTGTTTTTATCGATAGTGGGTGCTCGTCGTGGGGATCACTATGTGACAGATACATGACATATTTATGTTTCTTCACACGACAATGGGTGAGCATCGTGTAGATCATTGAACGACAAATATAAGACGTGTGTGGTTGTTTCTTCACACGACAATGGGTGAGCATCGTGTAGATCATTGAACGACAAATATAAGACGTGTGTGGTTGTTTCTTCACACGACAATGGGTGAGCATCGTGTAGATCATTGAACGACAAATATAAGACGTGTGTGGTTGTTTCTTCACACGACAATGGGTGAGTATCGTGTAGATCATTGAACGACAAATATAAGACGTGTGTGGTTGTTTCTTCACTCGACAGTGAATGATCGTCACGGGGATAGTTGAGTGACAGTTATATGACGTTTGTGATTATGTCTTCAGTCGACAACAGGTAGTCATCACGGAGATCATTGAATGACATTTATTATACTTATGTGTTTGTGTTTTCACTTGACAGTGGTTGAGAGTCGTCTAGATCATTGAGTGATAGCTATAAGAAATATGTGTTTGTGTCTTCACTGGAATGTGGTAGATCGCCATGGGGGTCATTGTGACAGTTATTACACGTTTATGTCTTCAGTCGACGGTGGATGGTCAACATGGGGTACGTGGAGCGATTGCTCCGCATCTTGCGCGATGGGAACCAAGTACCGTTCTCGCACCTGTTCCAACCCCAAGCCCAACTGTGCTGGCAGCATTTGTATAGGCAACTACACGGACCAGGCTCCCTGTGGCTCAGGCTTCACGTGTCCAGGTGGGTATCTAGTTTGAGTTCTAGTTCCATATAGCACTCGGCAACGTTCTGTTGACTGACTAGTGTGTACATTTTGTGATTAGAATGTTATGGCCTTATGAGGTCTCACTCAACCAGTCAGGCTTTTTCAGAACAATATCGCCAAACCGACCTCTCTATGCTGGCACTGCCAGGGTGCTTTTGCTCAGTGGTTCTTGTCTTGATTGAGACGGGACTGACATTAACGTGAGCTTCGAGTCACAAGAGATAAACAGTCCCCAACGTTGAGAGCCATACTTTTACACCATCGTGAAGCCAATCCTACATGACATATAAAACCATACCAGGAAACTGTGCGCTACACATAACATAATAGGTCGTAAAAATAAAATAAAAAGTGTTGTAAACACAAAAAACTAATATATTATTGAACTATTCCTTGTACTGTAGCTTTGATGATGTGTGAGTTATATAACGTAATAATACTACAACTTTAATACACATCATTTCATTTGTGAACGTCTACTACTAATGAACTCTTGGCATTACAGCTTGTTCACTGGGTAGGTCTACCCAATGGATAAAGTTATCAACAAGTCTAATATTATGCAAGGGAAGCAACCGGCATCTTTTTGGGTCTGCGCATATAATACATTCAATAAAAACTAACCATTAGCAACTATAATCAAAATTGAAAACACATTATTTATATTGCACGCCCAGCGCCATTGTGATACAACTCCTGACGTCACCAATGCTTACTCTTCCCAATTTGCCAGTCGCCAAACTGAAAGTATTACTCTAGTTTGCATCGCCGAATTTGTTTTGGTGCTACAACTGCTAAAATGCATGGTGCACTGTATGGCACTCTAACACTAGAATCTCCAACTTTGGAAATAAAGTATGAGTAAACCGCGTACGTGATGTTGTTGGTTATAGTTGCAAATAATTAGATTTTGTTACGTTTTTTAGATGTATATGCCCAAACAATTACCTTTTGTTTCCATTCAACTGCAGTCATGTTTGTATCATGCTGTGTTCCAGTTTACACGACGCCAAAGCCGCCACCAACAACCTCGCCACGTAAGTGAACATTTAGAATTGTCGATTTGTGGATACTACTTTGGCACTTGTTATCGATGGTTATTTAATACATGGAGAGGACACCTACGCATCGAACCATGCGAGCAGTCATAGTCGCAACCGCGCTTAACAGCGATATATTAAATATACAGCATACGTTTTTGGTTTAAACGACAAGTACATCGTCGCATGATATTAATTGTTGATGTACCTACACCGGTGGCACATGTAAACTTCGATGCTTGGTGAAGGTTACAACATATGACTTAACTGCAACACATAACATTACGTTAGGTAGTTAATATCAGCATTTGTTATCAACGTAACGTAGTGTCCAATAAATAACCAATATATTGCCAAAATTGTGTAACGTAACACGTACGATAAACAACAACATCGTAATTGCGTCCTTTTTGGTTAACTAATGTTGCATCCAACCTACTTTTGACATTGCAATTTTAAATTTTAATTTTAAATAGGAAACAGGTATAAATACATCTATGCAACGTTCACCAGATTTAAATAATAGTTTGAACGACTTCTGGCAGTCAGCAATATCTGCCGTTGTATAGAGAAAAAACGGCATGTGTGTGGCAGTACCTGCATATTAAGGACTTGTTCACAACGTGTGTATCCTGTTACTAACAGACAAAGACAGCCGACGTTCTACGTGCTTGTTATAAATCATGTTTTTATGTCATAAATTATGTTATTTTACACCGCGTCGTAGTTATGACAACCTTTCTTCCGTCCAGCATGTGCCGACTTGGAACAGTTCGTGTCCTATCGATGTGAGAGAACATGCGAAAACATGACTGCCGAAACCAACGTCTGTCTCTATGGCAACGAGGTGTTCAACGACTGCGCGTGTCAAGACGGCTTCTATCGCCATAGCAACGGATCGTGCGTGCCAGGTGATGTCTGCAAACTGTGCATAATCGACGGAAAGGTAGGACGACGTGTTCACAATTGTACATTTAATTAATAATATCGTGTGTGGTGTTCTCACTTAAAAGTGTTATCACAAAGAGAGCATGGAAAAATAGAAGAGGATGATAAAAGACGAATACGAAAACTAAAATTACGATGGAAAGACAGCGCAAAACGATATATTAGTAGGGCAGCTGCGCTAGGCCAAACATGAGAAACCATTGCAAAAGACTAAAAGAGATTAGTAAGGAAAGCAGAAGAAGCAACTGAATGACGTGGACGCCATCCCGTAAAGGAGCAAGCGGAACAACAAGAAGAAACAGTATCCATCTTTAATCGGCCGTTTAGAGTACTTTCGCTGCAACAGTGTGTCGTCGTTTACGTATATTCTACCACCGGTCCAGTTACCTTTTTCTTTCGTTACATTTCGACGACTTTTAGCCACCTTCACCTTACTGACTGTCGCTAGACGCTGACGCGGTAGTCATCTTGCGCAGTGCTGTCACTTGCGTTGCATGGCAGGGTAACGTTTAATTAACACTCTTATGAGCTCATAAGCCCGAGTTTGCTCGTTAACACTTTCGCAGGTGCGTCACGGAAGTGTAGTCCTCGGTGATATGGCGAAGGCGTTTTGCATTAAAAAATCTCTTTGAATTTAACAACGGATTCTGTTTAATGATATATCTTATGATCTCAGTGTCTTAGTGAAATGGGCCCAGGCCGGTAACTCTTCAAGGCTGTTATATATGTCAAAGAGTAATTATTAGAAATAACCATTCTGATGAACGTGTTCACAGGTAACGTCGTTTCTTACGAACTATTGCCATGTTCACATAAAGACCTTAAGACACAACTTTAAACCGGTTTATGACGTACGTTTGATTGTTCGCAACGCCACGCGTCCTTTTTACAATTGTTCCAATCTACGTAGGGCCTAATTGTCGTACACGTGAAGTTAAGTCGCTTAGTTAAGCCGCTTATGCACTGTGTGAACGCAGCCTATGACTTGCTTGATGACCAATCTACGCTATTTCTAAGTGGCAACACAACGCAACCTTGTTTTATTCCTACAGTAATTAATGATTGTACCCACGTATCTACATACATCTTATTTCATTCCTGTCTTACAACTGTGTCTAACCTTGTACCTTCCCAATACCGCAGGTGATGCCGGCGTTGTGGGAGATACCGAGCAAGCCATGCCTCCAGTACTCGTGCGTGGATGGCGCTGTGGTCACCGTTAACGAATCTGCTTCGTGCGAGTGTGCGCCGGTAAGACGTCGCTAAGTCGACCTTGTTTGTTACTCATTTCGTAATGCTTTTACTACCATAATAAAATAAAGGTAAGTTCCCATATAACACCGCATCCAGGCGTTAGGACTGTTCAAAGCACTTTATACTTTACTCCGTGGCAGGCATATTCAATCGAACACCTTCTCGACTTCTCTGGGAATAATTCAGCCACGCTACAATTATTGCGCGGAGATTATTCGTACACAAATATCCATCATTACCTATAGCCAGGTACTCATTCATATATCTGAGTAAAGTGGAACAACGCAGAGTGAACTAACTTGCTCAAGGTTCGAAACGGCAACACATGGATTCGAACCCAAAATATCTCGACTGAGAGTCCGACGCCTTAACACTACGCCAGTGCATTCTACAATTATGATATTTATTATTAAAGCCTTTGACACGGTGAACCGAGATGGCCTTTGGGAAATAATGGCAAAGTTTGGTTGTCCTGACAATTTCATCGTCATGGTCAAGTAGTTCCATGAGGGCATGGATGCTCAGATCTTGGACAATGGTGTCATCTCCGCTGCTTTCCCAGTCAGTAACGAAGTAAAACAAGGATGTGTGCTGGCACCTACTCTGTTCAGCATGATGTTCACGACGCCTTCAGAGAGAATGATGGTGGCATCTACACCAACTACCGCACTGGTGGAAGGATATGCAACTTGAGAAGACTTCAAGCGAAAACAAAGGTTCTACAGGATGTGATCCGCGATTTCAACTCCGCTGATGATTGCGCTCTCAACAGCTGATCTGAGCAACACATGCAGAGTACCATGGACAGATTCTCCATGGCCTGCGACAACTTCGGCCTTACCATTAGCATGACAAAACCGAAGTGATGCATCAGCCAGCTCCCGGCAAGCAGTACGTGGAACCAGGAATCACTGAAGGGACGGAAACTGGAAGTGGTGAACAAGTTCAATGACTTAGGTAGCACCCTCTCCAGAGTTGTCCACGTGGATGACGAGATCCATTGCCGCATTGCAAAAGCAAGTGTTTCGTTTGGAAGACTGCAAGCGTCAGTGTGGGGAGAAGAGGAATCAGCCTTACAACCAAATTGAAGCTGTACCGCGCCATTGTGCTACCTACACTACTCCACGCCTGCGAAAGTTGGACTGTCTACCAGAGGCATGCCCGTAAACTCAACCACTTCCACATGACTTGTCTCTGCAGCTTGCTGAAAATTCGCTGGCAGAATCGCGTCCCAGACACAGAGATCATTGAACAAGCCCTTTCTGCCAAGCATCCACACATGAAGGCTCAACTGAGATGGGCTGGACATCTGGCTCGTATGCCTGATGAGCGCCCACGGAAGAGACTCTTCTTCGGCGAACTGGCGGAAAATCGACGGGAGCGGGGCCGGCCAAAGCTGCATTTCAGAGATACTCTTAAGAACTCCATAAACAGCTTCGGAATTGACCCGGTTTCATGGGAAAAACATGCAGCAAACCGTCCTGCCTGGAGAGGCCTGGTCTGGAAAGGTGCAACCTCATTCGAGAATCAGCGTGTCGAAGCTGCCAGGACCAAGCGCGCGCGAGGGTCAAACGGCGAGAGCTGCAAATACATCAACAGTGCCTGTTCCATTCGTGTGTGAAACCTGCAAAAACCAATTTCTTGCGAACAATGGCCTTGTCCGCCAGATGCGAACCCACCGCAAAAAACAAATGGTCAAACTGTAACTGTTACTATCATGTGAAATGAGATGTCATGGTCTTCATCGATCCGATGGACAAGAGAATATTATTATTTTAAAATGCTGAGACGACAAGCGATGCTAACTGCAACGGGGCACGACCGGTGTGGTTTCCGCGATGAAAACAACAACGCAGGACCGAGTAATCATATTCAGCGAACTTCCTGCTATTGCTAATACACACCACCCGAGGGTTGAGATGTTGATTCCTATTGACGAAAACTAAAAACGCGCTCATGATATTGTATTGTGATCGTGCGATGCTCACAATTCACGTAGTTCAATCAATGTGCATATAGAACCATGACAGGAATTGAACAGCCAGATGTGTCGGCTTAATAGCTTTAATTTCAAATATGAATGCAATATTGTTTACAATCAACCTTGTTGATGACGATGTTTCAGCAAAGATGTTTATATTATGGCTATAAAAAGACTAACCAAGAATAGTGAACACGTACTGTTTATTAAAAACAACTAATTGTCAGCGATAAATTCGTCATACAAAACGATTGTTAGTGTACTGAGATGTCATGTCATTAAAACGTTCGTTGGTTGTATCCATTTTGGAATTGGCTGTTTATTAATTCAACGTATTTGACACGAGATCGATACGTGGATATTTTTGTGTGTGTTTCCAGGGCTACGTAATGAAAGCACCGAAGTTGGGCAAATGTTGCAACTGCATACCAGAAGGAGGTATGGTTTTACTCATACGTTAAACCCCTCAAACTCTGGAAAGCAGCCCAAAACAATCAGTCCAACAAAGTCTGTTAGATTTGCCCATTGGAACCAGTGTTGAATTAATAAATTAAGTAAAGCAATGAACCCTCTACTTCTTACTGAGACCAGTTATAAGAATCTAAAAGGACCAACAATCTCCCTCAGCTTCCAAGTCTCCCGATTTGGTGGGCCCGAATTTTAACAGAATCTAGAAAATCTCCCGATCTCCCGAATTAGAATACAAATCCCCCGATTGTATTCAAAAACTTAAAAAACTGCACTGCAGTTCACGAGTGCCTTGCTGGCGTGCAAAGTCAATGTTTCCTCTGCATGCTACCAGTTGCAGATGTCGCCAGGTTTGCTGGAGTCGCTTGGAAAGGCGACTCACCGTTACAACACTATGTTGCAGAAGCAATAAAGTGACGATTGCATGGCGATGACAGTCTTTCTCATTTTTAATGTTTTGCATTATACATATAAATGTTTTAATGTTGTAGGTTTTGCTGGTATGTGTGTGTTTCAGTTTAGGTGGCTTTCGATAAGCATTCCCTTTAAAAAAAATACCGGTAAAATTTCCCTATTGTGTTTTGATAATATAGGGAGATGTCCCTATTTTGGGTTCATTCAACTTAGAAGCTCTGGTTGCGAGTTGCATGTGTGATCAGCTAGCAACAATTTGTCGTGCCGAGGTTGTGCGATTGGGACAGCGTACACTGTACAACTCTAATCAACTGATCTTCGTACACTGCATCAGCCAATGTTCATTTAGATACAACCCTTATCAGCTGTTACATACATACCTTTGCGAAAATGAATTCGTATCGAATGTCAAAACAATACTTTGCAAAGTTAACACATAGTTTTTATTTGATAATATCACTGAACACCTTTGCAGGTTATATGCACGCATACGGGTTTTTCTAAGGTTTAGCTCACACGGGCAGCGCAACATTTCATAATAGCATGCAATATAATGTATAATGGCATGCAATACTACAGCGCCAACAGTCAGTGCTGCACACAGTCTAGAGCCATAAGCGCTCGAAGTCAAATTCTTCAAGTTCAAAATGTGAAGGCTTCACCTTCATCGTTGTCGCCGTCGCTTGATCCTAAAACCGGCGCCGGACGCGTCGCTACAACGCGTTTCGCGACTGCACGCTATGTAATTTTTACATTATGATTAAGATTACAGTTACGAGTATGGGTATGAGTGTTATTATCACAACGATTACGGTTATCATTATCAGGAGCGCTGATGAAGTGCCAACTGACGACGCAGAAGAGGGCGATGAACATGACGGACGAGCGCGGTGTCGCCTGCGCTACGCCGGCAGACGTCTTCCTGACGACGTGCAGTGGAAGCTGTGACAGCTGGGACATCAGTCCCGTGCGCTTCAAGGACACGGGCGCCGAGGTGTCGCACACGCACGAGTGCGCGTGCTGCGCGGGCGTCGGCAGTTACGTCGATGTCGAAGTGTTGTGCGGTGACGTCAAACGTACCGTGCAGGTGATGCAGTTCACCGGGTGCTCGTGCAAGGCGTGCGTCGAGACGGCCCCTGGTGCAGGAGGTGCGGATAACACAAATAGTAAAATATAAACTTGTATGGCGTGAAATCTAGCTTTACACCGAAAATGAAACAAAGTATAGTCGAATATCGCTTTACGGTCACATCGGTAGTACGGTCGCCTCGCAATTAAGGTCACTAGGGTAGTTCCAGATAATTCCCATATAGGAAATTAGTCCCACTAATACGGTCACCTCGCTATTCAGGTCACTCTGTCCAGTCACCTGGGTGGTTTTAATAGCGGGGTTCCATTGTGCTCATGTGACGCAAAATATAGAATGATATTATACAAGGCGCTTTAAATCAAAATGAAACAGTAATTAATTAAGCAATAACAAATGTCTTGAAACAACGTCATGTCATACCAATATTCTGAATTAATAGGGCGTAATGTCAAAATGTGTTTCTAGCAGTTATATTATTGATTAAGATACAGTGTTTAACAGTGGCCTCATTGGTCAGTTCACGAAATACCACCTCGGCATAGTACATTGGTAGAGATACTTCATAACGCAAATGCATTGGATAAAATGTTATTTGAAGTTATGTTGCAGAACTATATTTGTTATGTACGGGATGTAGCATACAGATGGATTTAGTATCGCAGTTAATGAAGTATGTAACTTTCTTGTTTCCTAATTATTATAAATGTTACAATAACCTTAAGTCATTCAACGTCGTCTGACTGTGTCCAAATGCGTATTATTTTATCCCTGGGATTACAATAAATCGAGCAAAACCTGGTTTCTAATTTAAGTGTGAAGTGTCAACACGTTACCATTGTCAAACATTATCAAGTTGAGATGAAGCCGTAATTAAATCGTGTTTGACCACTTCGGTACAGTGTCTCCCGTGGTAACAACTCCGCCTCCTGCGGCCTGTGTCAGCAAAACTCTCGACTACGACACCAAGGATGTAGAGATGTTTGTCGTGATGGGTTCACGCGAGGTCACCGCTAGTAAGGTGGGTAGTATATATAATAATTGACCTGTTTATTACATTACCTGTTGCTCAGTAAAAAATCCTACAAGTGCCACCAAAAAACGGATGCCGAAAACTTGGTGCGTTCGGATATACGGCACTCATACGCACACACATGCGCGCACACGTGCACCCACCCACACACGCACGTGCGCACGCACACACACTCGCACGCATTTGTATATTCGTCACACTGCTATAATTATTGTAACAAAACGTATTGCTTATGAATGGGTCATAGCATACACGCATTCCTTCTTAGCTACGAAATTAATTCTAATGATTAAATAGTGCACACTTTAATGTTAGATAACATTAGAAACTCTAAAAAGTAGCTTGTCTTATTAGAGTGGTAGCGTCCATGACATTAAAACAAACATGCTCCACTGGGTCACACAACTTGGGAGTAAATGTCGATATGCCTTTACGTATAGTTAGTCATATTTTCAACCTGTACAACTCAGCGCCGGATTTTTAAGACTGTGGAGGCCCGAGGACAGTGATTGTCGGATATCGCAACATATTAGTTATCACTCCTCCCTACCTTTTATAATACGAACTTCACTAAAAATGCGAATAATATTCCTTCAGAACACTGATTTGCTTCATATAGAATCACTCGCGTTACGTCTAAAACTTTTCGATCCCACAGAAATGACACAACAAACGTTTTGTGAAGGCGGCTATAACAAATATATTGTGGGGGCCCATGTGCAACTGCCCCATCTTCCAACCCTCACCTGTCACTCTCTCTTCATTATAGGCGCCTATCTTCGCCCTTGCGAACAGCGGCTCGATATACCGCTCTCACAACACGGTCACGAACCCGTACCTGTACATCAACCTGCCGATGAACCGTCGATTCATCGTGCGACAGGTGACAATGATGACGAAGAATGCGTCCGATGTGAAGATATCTCTGTACGAAAGAACTTCGGCCACAGGACCTGTGGTAAGTTACCAGGTCAACACGTATGTTCCAGATAATTTAAGAATGTTGTAAACGTCATAACTCTTCTTCTTCCCCTTGCGGGGTGGGTACCACCTCACTTGGTTGCTTCTTCTTCCCCTTGCTCCCTTGCGGGCTAGGGTCTACGTCGCTTGGTAGCTTGTTCTTCCCCTTGCTCCCTTGCGGGGTGGGGTCTACGTCACTTGGCAGCTTCTTCTTCCCCTTGCTCCCTTGCGGGCTGGGGTCTACGTCACTTGGTAGCTTATTCTTCCCCTTGCTCCCTTGCGGGGTGGGTACCACGTCATTTGGTTGCTTCTTCTGCGTTCTTACAAACTGTCGTCTGCAGTGACCTTCTGTTCTTAACTGTTCACACCTGCCAAATTCAAATGGAACATTATGCGATCTGTCTCGCACCCAAATCGTCAGAGTCGGTTGCCGAAGTGGCACAAGTAATGATCCGATCACGTGTACTACTCCGCTAGTTTAGGATGAAAAGTGTACGAGGTAGATCCGTACACCGGCACCCGTTTGTGTCTGAAAATCTAGACCTACTTCCGCCCGGGTAAGCGAAAGAAAGTGAAAAGAACAATACATTTCAAACGTTTATATTTACAAACACATTAGTGCATAGTAAGTCACAACATGGGTGGGTAATAGATATCGGCAAATATTTGAAATGTGACGACAATACTGGTTTTAAACTAATGCAACACTAATACTGCAGGGAGTTAATTTTTAAAAGATCACAACATATGTATGTGTGTATGTATGTACGTACGTACGTATGTACGTACGCACGTATGTATGTATATGTGTAAGCATGCAGGCTTCCGTAACTGCATGTATAAATGTACGTACGTACGTACGTACGTATGTATGTCACAGTCTCTGCAGTAGTTCACACATATTCTATTGCACTGTGTACGATGTGACCAACCCGAATTTTGTGTTTTCGACACTACGCACAAGTCAACCGTTTTGCTAAGCATTTTCCACCATGAAAAAATCTCAACATTCGTTTGTAGGAGCGTCTGGTCTCCGACCTGGACACGACGAGATCGCAGGAGGTGAGCGAAGTGTTTGACGACTACGCCACGACGGTGCGCTTTGACTTCAGCGGCAGCAACGTGCGCGTATACGCTCTGCAAGTCGTCGTCATCGAATGCACTGGTGAGTGAATTGCATGTGCACGATTATGGTGTGCACGTCCTGGTAGATGTGTGTCTATGCATGTGTGTTTGTTGTATTCCAATATGAATCTTAAAAGGTAGTATGAATTTCACTTATTACAAAAATGCTATTCCAGCTATAACACATAAACTGTATGTATGTATGTATGTATGTATGTATGTATGTATGTATGTATGTATGTATGTATGTATGTATGTATGTATGCATGTATGTATATAGGTATATAGGTATATATATATATATATGTGTTATAGTGTGTTGGAAAGGGGATGAACAAAAGTATGATACTGGTGTGTGGAACAAATGAATCAAGCACTTAATTGGGTATATTAAGCATTTCGAAATTGTGTTTCCGTGATGCCGGGGTATTCGGATTTTCGCGATCTGAATTAACGAGTTTCCACAGATTATTGAGGTTCCATAAATTAACGCGGTTTGTGTGTATTATTATTATCTGGGCGTAGTGTATCAATTTTGATTTTGTAATAATGCGATTATGTTTTGCATTACTAATTAACATGTTCATCATCATCGTGCGAGCAACCAGTGGAATTTTAACACCACATACTTGCATTTTTTCACAGGTGGTGCGACCCCTGCAGTGCCGCCGGTTTAATTGCCATTGGTCCGAGAATGATTATCAAGACACGACGTACAGAACCATCATGTCATACGATATGTCCATAGATTTAACGTATAATAAGCATTAGAAAATTAAGAAAAAAATGAATGACCATAAAAGGAACATGTAATTAAGATATGTGCACTCAGTGTATTATGAATAAGTATTTAGGCGCTTATATATGATGTGTAGTCAATAAATACTGCAACCAGTATTACTGCTGTTTACAAGTGTTGTTGGTTTAGTGTGATGCCGTTTTGAGGTCAGGTATTCTGTATAGATTGATACGTACTTATATGCACTTCTGTGTGGTCCATTGCTATGACACGTTTGAGCACGCACAAAACACGTGGCTTCAATTTTTTATGCTGTGAGTATGGTTAACGTATGTACAGTGGACACCTAAAGCGTCGTAGCTAGTTGTAGCCTTCTTAGGGCAGTTGTGCGCAGTCGAGGCAGTCATCGTTGAGTGCATCATTCGTATAATGCGGCAATGTTGATCGTACAATATATAATATATAAGTATCATACTAACTTATATAAGTACCATACTAACTTATCTTGGAAGGGCGTAATACATGTAGAAACAACAAATATTTGTTATGCGGAATCTATTGCTATGCGACGCACATTGATAGTTAACAGTTCCGTAACCGGCACAGCGGTTCTAATGTTAGGGCTCCTCTCGTCATAAGGATGTGAACCAACCGTCATCACTTTTGAACAAACGCTCAAGACCTACGATATAGGCACGAAGACGGAAACATAAACATAATAAGTGTTTAAAAGTAGATTTATTAAATGTGGGTAGCAGTTTAGGTAGTCACGTAACCTACAAACGATCAAGAATATACATTTAAGCAAACATAATATTATGTTTCAGATCTATAGACATACATTCACACACACACACGCACGCACGCACACACTCACATACGCACACACATCACGCACGCACACACTCACGTACGCACACACCACATACACACACACAGATACACACACACACACGCACGCACACACACACACACACACACGTACACACATACCAAAACACACATGCACACGCAGTTGCGCGCGCACAAACGTACACATGATTGCACGTATCAAATATACGAAATATAGGTAGACACTCTTCGAAACAACTATTTATGTGGTGGCTTCTTGTCATCGCAATTTAGTCGTAGCCGTCCAACTTTCAGCGCCCACGGTTCTACGAAATATAGCAACGCGATGGAGAACATGAGACACCCGCAGACCAAAAACGACGCGTCCCAGTGTCCCGTCACATCCTTCAAGATTCCTGAAACACGCGGAAACATCTGAATGAGTACGTCACGTCTATCGGAAGAAAATACTTTTGATCAGGAACTAGGGAAAAGTAGGTGGATAATGAAAAGCTATTGTAAAGTAAAACATCGAGGGTGTAAGCAGGAAGGCCAGAATGGAGGAGGGTGGAAGGCATAATATTGGACAGAAAATTGATAAAATAAGCAATACGAACCATATTGGAAGCCTACGTGGTACCAGCGACAGAGAGAGAGAGAGAGAGAGAGAGAGAGAGAGAGAGAGAGAGAGAGAGAGAGAGAGAGAGAGAGAGAGAGAGAGAGAGAGAGAGAGAGAGAGAGAGAGAGAGAGAGAGATGGGATTCTCATGTACAAACATATCAACATTAAAGTTTTAGAAGGAGAATGTGGTAGGCAGGACACGTGCAAAGAATGATCGAGGAAGACTTTTAAAACGAGCACGGACATCAAAAGAGTGTGGCAGAAGAAGAATAGGAAGACGAAAGCTGAGATGGAATGACAGCGTGAAACGGGACATTGGGGGGGGGGGGGCAGTTGCGAACAGCCAATAATGATGAGATAAATGGAGAGCGTTAACAAGCAAATCAGAAGAGGTATCCAATTTAATGTCGTGAGCCCCATTGCACCAGGGAGTAAAGGAAAGAAGATGAAGACGTTGGTGATATGAAATAATGACATGACGACGATAGTTGCTTAATAAATATATATTAAATTATCACATAGTTCTTATTAACAGATCCAACATGATGGCAAGCATATTAAAAAAGTGATCTCGATCACACTGGGACAATTCTTTACAGGTAACTTTTGAGTATGTAAAAAGTAGTGCGTTATTGTAAAAAAGAATATCCTTAATAATGTTCAATAATGCATTAGATAGTTGTGGCGATGAAACAAAGTCATGTGGGCGAAACTAGCTGAATAACTAATTACCTAACACACTCGTTGAGAAGAGGCAGGCGCCGCCAACGAATAGGTTCGCGATGCCGTAAGCCACGGGAAGGTTCTTTATTCCAAGTGAATCCGCCAGTAGCGTGGGCTGAAAGGTACATTCACAAGGTCTTAGCTAAGACCATTTGTTCCTCGTTGTTAATTTATAAGTTTGGCACGTGTGCTAGTCACTTCTCGTGAACGTTTGCTCTATTTTGTATACACGCATTATTAGACAGCTTCTTTTAGGACCCAATGTATTAACATTTAATTAAACTCTATTCGTAAACTATCGCACTTGAGCAAGCTAGCTCAACGTACAGCAATGAAACGTTCGCACGATATACAGAATACATATAGCTACATTAGTAAGTGTAAAACACTCAAGTCCAAAAATGTACAATTTTATTCACACGTTACATTATAGTTAAATCGCAATGGGAATGGATGCTTATTAACAAATCAAAGCTAAGCACAGCCAATAAGCCACGCACAATTTATTCGACAGTGTCGCATAAGGATGTCAATGGTTTCCAACTATATACATTATCAATAAAAAAGATACAACTATACGGTGCATTCACATCATCAACAATAAAATGCCAAATACTATTTAAATAAATGAGAGGTCAGCACACGATGGAAGAGAGTTAAACAGGAGGGAGACAGTTCAACATACAGAGTCGTTATTATGATGAAAACCTGAGCAGCCTATGAACGAAGTATTTGCGGGATGAGTGCACTGGTTCTATGCATGTATTACGAAACTAAAATCAATGTTATTAAATCTTATTGGTGTCACAAGTATAGTCACCATTGGATTATCTCAAATTGCCAATGACGACTTTGGCCAAACAAGAGAATGAGTTCGCTCAGTCCGGGTACAACATTATAAGTTACTGAGAATTAAGAAAGTAGTACGCACCATCATAAAAATGAATGTGCCATTGGCTACTGAGAACAAAGACAACGTGACGACTACGGTCCCAAAAGAACGAAGCAGTGGCACTAAGCACAAGGTCGAGCCGCCGGTTACTACAAAACATACACAACGCAACATCAAGTCATGTGGCTAGTGTGTGCGTGTGCGTGTTCGTGAACGTGTGCGTGCATGTGCGCGTGCGCGTGCGCGTGCGCGTGCGCGTGCGCGTGTGCGTGTGAGTTCAGGAGCAGTCCGAATTCACCACAAGTAAATTTATGTAACTGGGTCAAATAGGCGTTATGAAGTCGTATCCACGATGTAAAGGCAGTTGACACACTGCCTGTACTAAATGCATGTATTCTAATTAGCGATGTGTTATATTGCATGAAGTCGCACTTTAGTAGCGCCATCTATCAGATACATTGATACTAGATCCCCATTAGGAAAGATGACATATGATATCTCCCCTTTGATGGTGATGTCATGGCTGCATAGATTAGTGCCCTTTGTCTGTGAGCAGCGCATATTCTACACGTTTAAGAAGAACATCAGTAGATGCCAACTCTGGAACGAAGGTAGTTGCAAATTGATGTACTCTAGCACAATTGTATCATAGTTTGAGCATGTTATATTCAGTAGAATTTGATAGTAATTACGTCGCAGCCCTTTTTTGTAACTGGCCTTTGTTCTGCGCCCAAATCTAGGAAAGTAGTGTTGTAGTGCAGTTTGGTCCTTCATTTTTGAATATCTATTGGTATTATGCAGTAGTGTGTAGGTGTATGCGAGTTGTGTTCCGTTCAACCAATTTACTTATCTGACATGATACAGTTAAGCGTTAATACATTTTATAGATTTCTATGCTTCTGGAATCCCTTGTTACATAGTATATTTCATTTATAATTTCAATGGTTCTATTCCTGAATATATTACAAAATTGTCAGCGTAACGTGTTACAACGCACTTTAACCAGTCACACACTCATACCTGTGTTTTTCTTTTGTATTTCAGTTTTACGTAAATAAACGGACGTCAATAATTGATTCGATTTGGCTCGGCTTGATTTGAAACTGTTGGCGTATAAATCGCTACACACGAGATACACGAGGTGACTGTTACGTTCCAAACACCTCGAGTACACCATGGGCATGACTAAGTGAACTCGAAAGTTCATGAGCAGCCAGACTTCATCATTAATAAATTTATGTAACTGGATCAAGTAGGCATGACGAAGTCGTGTTTATGATAAGCATGAGCCCCTGGAACGCAGCATGTGTACTGTATGTGTGTGCTTGCGTGCTTGCGTGCTTGCGTGCTTGCGTGCTTGCGTGCTTGCGTGCCCTTTGTGTGTGCATGCATGTATGTGAGACAGTGTGTGTGTGATACGTGTATGTGATACTAACCCATGCACATATGCAGGATGTACTTCTTCCTGATGAAGTTCTTGTCGGCGATCCACCCGACCCCGACCCGGGCCAGGAGGTCAGCGACACCCATGATAGAGACGAGTAGGGCGGCGTTCGTGCTGCCGAAGCCGAGCTGCTCGGCGTGCGGGGGCACCATGATGAAGATGCTCAGAAAACAACTGCAAATAACAACATACATTTCCGTTACTGACATTATCAATACAAATAACATATATGTGTACGCTAACTTTGAGTAATTGAAAACATACCTGCTCCGAGGCGTCGAGAACCCCTCGCCTTTTCTTCGGGTATTCGTATGCTTCCCTTGTCCTGTGGTCTCTGATTTATAACTAGGCCATTTACTTACGAAAACACAATTGTTATTTATAATCTGTTGCTTATTAGAGGTCAAATTGATTGGTCATTCATTCTCTAGGGAGCGCTACAGTTTGTTACCCCACGGGTGAGCCTAAGGGTAAGGGTGTGTAGGTAATTGTTTTGGGAGACGTAAACGTGGTTTATAAAAAGGATATTTTGTGCTGTATTTGAAATTTTCCAGAAACAACTTGGCTTACATTGTGTGAACGCAGCGCAACATTCAAACTGAATTGTTGTAATTTGTGGAATTATTTGATTGACTTTTATGTTCGCATGTTGTGGTCCGTAAACCGTGAAAACATAGTTATATATGTATCTAACTAGAAAACTACCTCATTAACAATCTACCTAAATAATTAGTCAACTATCTAACTAACTAACCTGTTAGACACTCCAGTCGATATCGCATACAGGAGAACGACAGGGTTTATCAGCATGTGCCACACGCCGTCAAACTTCTTCTCGCTGGTTCTCGGTTTTCTCGAAGTTACCCAACTACTGCTGTCAGTTTCATTGTCGCCAGACGTTATCATATTAACGGTCGAAGCAAATGTAACATCGACGTCTGAAGCCTGCTGATCTTCACTATCTCGTGACCTTCCTCGGGTCACGCATTTTCTGTTCTCTGTCTCGTCTACGTTTGTTATTATCTCGTCACATGCCGTGTTGCTTTGTTGTGTACCGTCTGTCGAGGATAAGGAGGTGGCTCCGTCACCTTCTGCGTGAACTTGACTGTTTCCTGCTCCACCAAATGAATGGCGCCTATTCGTGGCATCGATGCTTAGATCGTTTGCTTTTGTTCTTTCTTTATATAGCGCTCGCCGCTTCTCTTGCTTCAAGATGTAACGTCTGAAGTAGAACTGAGGCGGACGAAACAGCATCCCGCACACACAGATGTTGAGTGTCATTCCGCCCAGTAGGAGCAATGCTCCGTTCAGACCGTACGTGTCGAGTGCGTACCTTACAAACAGAAGACAAACATCAACATAGTTGTATAGTTGCTATTGGGGTAGCACTAAATGACTAAGACAACAGACTGGGAATTAATAGTGAAATTTTGTGTATTTCAAAATTCATTTTTTTTTTATTAATAGTAAACAAAACACAATTTTAGTAAACATGCATGTTTTCAACGATTCTATACAAACTCAGTCAGTAAATATTCACACCCAGTGCGAATTTGTTAAATATATCAAAGGTGCTTTGGCGCATTGTACCACTTTGGTAATAACCCATTAATAAGGCCTGTAAGTGTGTGGCGAGATTCCGCGCGAGTGGAGCCGACTGGCGACAAGCACAATTATTGCCCATTGATTTTAGCATTGCGGAAGCCAACAAACAGTTGTTGACGTTTAGATTATCGGTTTATTGTAGCTTTGTTTATTGTGTTATGGCGTTGTCGCTTCCGTTTTATATGAATTATACATAAGGGAAATTAAAAACGTAGAGAAAGAGCCAGGCAGCAGTCGACGGCCGTCACATACTAAAACATTTTTGATCCCAAAATATTTTTTCGTCTAAATGAAACATAATAATATTTTGTTAATGTAACAAGTACATATTAAAATATGCAATATAACATATGGATTAGATAACTTGATTAAGAATCATGTAAGAAATGGGAGGTAAAACGATATACAATGGATTATTGCTATTCACAAAAACCGCGAATGTTAAAATGTTGTAAGTTGTTATTTCAAAACAGTTCGGTAACTATTTATATCTGAAAAGTTGCATAAACGAACATAATCACCAAAAAGTATGCATTAGTTCATTAATACGTCGTACTGGACACAAAATGCATAGTTGTCAATTTCAACAAAGTCAAAATCGCCACCATGGCTCGTCAAATCGCTATAACAATTCGATTAAGGTGCACGATTACCACGAACATTCTTAACGGCAAACTTTTTCCCACTGCTTCAACTTGTAATCATTTGTCGGAAACCGGAAATAAGGACACGATTTGGAAAACTCCGATGATTACAACCAAAAATAAAACATATCCCCATTATTTAACCTGGCGTAAATGGAGTCGATGTCGCAAGAGGACTCCGAAAACGAGGCGCGATACTTACACGCCTTATTCTTCCATCGAAACATTACAGCCACTAAACATGTAGATAATACAACACTCTTCATAGTGTACCCAGTCTCCTTAAAAAGATAATATGTTTTTCATATAAAACATATCCGTTTATGTAACAGTTGTAACATACCAGCTGTACAAAACTTAACGCATCTCTAAAAATAATCAATGTACAACAAGAAACCGGTGACCGCCAACAGAGCAATCAGCAATAATGCGGGTTTTCTCAGAGGTCGGATAGGCAACGAATCATCATGTCGCATAGAGGCAGGATAAGCAATGATACGAAACGTCATATGGCATCGGTGTTACAAACCGTATCATCGGTGGCAGTATCAACGACCCGAAGCCACTACCAGCGAACGACACGCCGTTGGCCGTGGCTCGTCTTTTCACAAAGTACTGTCCAACGGCAACGATTGAGGGTGAATACGAAAGACTCAGGCCAACACCTACACAGAATACCACATTACACTTGTTTATTAGTATACAACTAAAATGATTTCGATGTGAAATATGTACAGATATGTGCATAATTGTTGTGTTAAAATTATATCCCGATAAATATCTACACATGTAAATTCCACAAAATAGTATAGGTGAAAACAAATATATCATGGCAACAAATAATGTTAAACATGCTCTTGTCACCACAAATAAACAAAAAAGATTTAGAAGTAATTATTGATTCAAAACTTTCGTTTGACGATCACATCATCCAAATGGTTAATAAAGCAACCAGAATGACAACAATATTCAGAAGAACTTTTTAATTCTTAGATACACACACTTTCTTGCCACTATATAAGACTATGGTTATATCACATCTAGATTATGCAATAGCAGTATGGTATCCATTTGAGACGAAACATAAAATAGCTGTAGAAATTGTCCAGAGAAGAGCCACAAAAGAACTACCTAGTATATTGAAAGACTTAAATTACTTAAGTTATCCACATTAGCATATCGAAGATTAATAGGAGACACAATTGAAGTCTATACAATAATGCATAACCTATATGATAAAAAAAATCAATGCGTTTCCGCTTAGAGTGGCTGAACCGTGGACTAGTTTACCTGATTCGGTATTTCAAGCTAGATCAATAAATTCATTTAACAACTGCCTTGACAAATTCTGGTCAACCCAGGAGATTGTATACGACTATGAAGCCCCACTAACACTCAATACTGGAACCGGTAACCACAAACTTTTAATATTAGATCCCGAAGTCGAAGAAAAAGAAGATCTGATCATTGAGGAACCGAGTGGATCCTGCGATCAGAACAGTCCTAAGGTAGTCCTAAGGTAAGGGTATTCTGACGTAATCGCCATTCATAGACACCACAGTACAACACCAGACGGCGCGCGTAAATGCAGTTCCATAACTTAACACTACAATCGCGGCGGTGCGCTCACTAGTTGCGACAACTTTTGTTGTGCAGTGTACGAAGATCAGTTGATTAGAGTTGTACAGTGTACGCTGACCCAATCGCACAACCTCGACACGACAAATTGTTGCTAGCTGATCACACACGCAACTCGTAACCAGAGCTTCCAAGTTGAATGAACCCAAAATAGGGACATCTCCCTATATTATCAAAACACAATAGGGAGATTTTACCGGAATTTTTTTAAAGGGAACGCTTATCGAAAGCCACCTAAACTGAAACACACACATACCAGCAAAAACTACAACACTAAAAAATTTAAATGTATAATGCAAAACATTAAAAATGAGAAAGACTGATCGCAACGCAATCGTAACTTTATTGCTTCTGCAACATAAAGTTGTAAAGGTGAGTTGCCTTTCCAACCGACTCCAGCAAACCTGGCGATATCTGCAACTGGTAGCACGCAGAGGAAGCATTGATTTTGCACGCCAGCAAGGCACTCATGGACTGCAGTGCAGTTTTTTAAGTTTTCGAATAAAATCGGGGGATTTGTATTCTAATTCGGGAGATCGGGAGATTTTGTAGATTCTGTCAAAATTCGGGAGATCTCCCGCCCAAATCGGGAGACTTGGAAGCTCTGCGCAACAAACGTTGTACAGTGTACGGCCATCATGAGACTCACCGGTTAGCACGCCATACGTGAGATAGACAACGGGCACTGATTTTGCGGCGACGGCGCTCAGTAGGAAGCCAGCCGTGGCCAGCAAGCCCCCACAGAACACGACCCATCTCGTGCCGTACCTCGCCGCCAGCAGGTTGGCTGGAGTACCTTCCAAATTGATACTGGTTCAGTAACAATGATCCTATACACATTCCTGTTAATCGACTATGCCTGTATATTGTTATTATTGTTGTATTGAGAAAAGCACAGTGATTGTTCATACACCTGGTGATTTATATGCAATAATTTGAAATGTTATAACGCATTGTTGTTACATCCGTCCATTAATAAACTGAATGACCAAGTGTTGTTTATATGAATCATCTACGGTATCGGCATATTAAGGGGCATCGCAATAAAAACGTAATACAAATCAGAGCAGTTACGATCAGTACGTTCTTATTTTACGGTACAAATACAATAGTACCCAATCACTAGTTGGAACTTATACATTTACGTTTGATACTGTAATACTGACTGGGGGTTTATTCACTTAAAATATTACTCACTTAATCCATGAGCTAGTGCCAGCAAGATGGCCGGTATTTTCGATATGACTCCGGACGGTACTTGGTACCTTTCTTGTACGGCCGTGAATATGACGCCAAACGACTTGAACACTCCACCGGCGATGAGCGTGTTGATAATGAAACCGCCTAAAATGTAAGCGGCTACATGCAAAAGCTACACATAGTGTGTGCCAAAAATCACTTATTATATACTGCCAGTAAGTTTTGTTTTATACAAATCGAACCATGTGAGAAAGGAAAAACAGACGGACATTCGCATTAGGAACTGATTGTGGCAACCGCCATCTGCTTAGTGGTTGGTTTGTGGTCGGTGTCGCCCATATTTTATTGCATTTTAGGTATGTATATTAGGTATTAGTATGGTTCAACTTAATTCGAACAGTATTGTGATGCCTGGAATTGTATATGCAACTGCGGAATTAGTCACTGGGACATGACATCTTATTACATACCTCCTTCAGTCTCTACCATCAGGCAGATGGCAATATTTAGAACTATAATGGCAATGACGGAGAGGTACAGGAAACCCACCCTGTCACATGATACTCTAATTTATATTGCAGATTAAACACCTGTGATCTTCCATTATGTGTGATTCTGCCATTAATTGCAGCATGTCTGGATGCTTCCCAGAGAAGTCGAGATGGTGTTCGATTGAACAGTTCTGCCACGGAATAAAGTGTAAAGCGCTTTGAGCAGTCCTAAGGACTGGATACTGCGCTATATAAGACCTTACCTTTACTTTTTTTAATAAATATTTTTGTGATGTCATTTTTTGTATTCTAGTGATGAGTTTTTGTATGTGTCTTTGTATGGTCTGTTTTCCTTGCCTGAAATTGGACTTCTTTCCTTTGTGTTCATCTATGTTTAGTTGTACTTCAGGCAATCAAGATTATTATTATTAACAACCATGAAACAGCCAACCACATACGGATCCATATCTTCGTCTACTGACTTTGTCATTATTTATGGTATTGTGTTAGTCGTTCATTTACGGATATTAACTGCACGCTGTATATATGTTGTGACAAAAAGAAAGTTGTCTACAATTATCAGCGGTTGGTTGCGAACAGTCACACAATTTGTCTTTTGTTTGCCGTACCATTGTGTGCCTATACACGGGCCTGTATACACATATTAACTGGTGACAACCTCGACTTTGCTGCCACCCAGTAATTGTATAATATTTTGTTATCTTGCATGATGTTGTTTTTCTTTAAGTATTTATATTCGGTATTATTCAACTTCGAAATAAAGCAATCACTCACTCATTCACTCATTCACTCACTCACTCACCCACTCACTCACATATAGTTTACTTACCAACCAGGCACATCCAGGCCCAACCTTTGTCTTTCGGCAAAACGTCCAATGGATTTTCGATCTTCAGTCGTTTCCTGGCTATTTCAGCGTCGACCATCTTCACCTCTTCTTCTAAACTCATTGTTTTGTTGGTTTGTTAGCCGCCTTCAACCTTTCGAATAAAAGTTGCATCGAGGCTACAAACCAACGTGACGGCAAACAAGAAAGCTTGGGTGGGCGAGTCCTTTGGAGAAGTCTACACAATATAGATAACTTAGAAATATTAAGCCCCTTTAAAATCATATGTCATTATTTTAAGTTGTATATATATAAATACAGTTAATACTTAGCAAGCATCCACAATTAGAAACCATGATATCAAAATCCTTCCATGTCTCCTCTCATATACTGCATATGCGGATCCAAGAGGCCTTTGGAATTAGGTCGCGCTATGCCAGCACTAGAGTGGCGCGCTCCATAGACCTTATGAATGTGCCCTCGTTATGTGCCCCCTAGACGTTTGAAATGTGTCTCCGTTTAAGTGAGTTTCGGCGGGGGGCACATGGAGGTTTTTGGTGAGCTTCCGAAATTTTAAACGTCGCCTCGAAAAATGGTCAACGGCTCGACTACAAGGCAAAACAAGACATGGTAGAGTATTATCAATAATAGTTTCCTGTGCCACTACTTTGTTTACCATTTTGAATTTCCACCACCTGCAGGCGATGCGAACCTTGGTTGGTCAGTGTTACATAATTTTGAACCGGTCAGACAGAATGCGTTCGGCCGACGCTGCACACAACTAGTCAATGAAGCGTCGATCTCGGATATGGGTACCCCTAGGAAAGCCAGTGAATCTGTTTTCACAGGAGCTATAACTGGTATATATCTGACAGTAATGATGAAAACAGTCTAACTTTGCAGTAGACCATAGGCTCCGATAGGTACCTGCTGTGGTAGCCCAAAGGTACTTGTGGAAGTACGGGTTTCCCGGCTATCCCTATTTTGAACCATGATATTTTAATTATACAACATAATTAACTCTTTAGAAAGACAACTGACGGGAGTACTATCTTGCCAGTTGGCATACACGTTACGGATGTAATTAAGCACTTCCTGAATTACTTGTTTAATCGTTTAGTACATGTACATGTTATGTTATTTATATACACTAGAAAAGAACATAATCGTTGACAATACCAACAAGATTACTTCAAATGTGAGTTTGTGTTGTGTGTCAAAGCAGCTTAACACAATACCCAAGTGTGTAGTGTTAATCAGTTATCATACGTAATACACAGCCGTATACGTGTTGAACTACTCGTTGTGTATGGAGAGGTGGGGGAAGAAGGTGGTGCTCAGGACAAATTGTAAATGCGACTTACGTCAGTAGACTTCGATCACTGGGCTACATGTCCAACGAGACCACGGGATGGGCTTTCTTCATGTATGGTAGTGAAAGACGTATTTGTTGTTGTGCCAATGTGTGAAAGCAACTATTGTGAACTGTCTCAACATCGCAAGGCGCCACACAAGGGGGGGGGCTGAATACTAGGGGACGTCCACAAAGTACAGTCGAACTTCACATTATCGTCACCTCAGTAATACATTCATACAGTACCATGACTTATCATCCAGTTGCAAAGTACATACGACACATTGTTCATTGACATGCATTCACCCAAGTTGCTTCATACGAGCACAAGTGCGTGTCACTGCGTGTCACTGCGTGATAGTAATAGAAACAAAGAAGCGTGGGATGCAGAACGGGATGATGGCAGCAGAGTATCAGGTTGTTCTTAGACCCGAAGTAGAGTTTAGGTCGACAGTGCACCAGAAATTGGATGGGTGAAGTAGACGCGAACGTTGATCAGCGGTTGGGTGAAATGCTTCTTAGATGTTGTCTTTGTGCGGAATGGAAACCACAGGGTTCTTGATTAGCGTCATTGTGATCTCAGCCGACTCAAGGGCAGCACAGAGAAATTGTAATCTTTCCTGCATAACTGATGAGGTATTGCATGTTAGCCGTGAGAATAGTTGGTTAATATCCTTATTACTACGACCAGCACATTCGGTCGTTTCCTTCTCGGCGCAGTCGCTAATGGCCGCAGGTCAGCATACATATAGGAGTTGGTCTTATAGTCCTGCCATTTGACATGAAGCTCTTGCAGCAGAAGCTGGATGTAGCATCCATCGATCAGATCCGGTTCAAAGTTGCACGGTGTGTGTGTGTGCGCGCGCGCGCGCACGAATGTACGTGCGTGCGCAATGTAAACACACGCACGTATTAACACACACACGCACGCACGCACGCACGCACGCACACACACACACACACACACACACACACGCACTGCTGCCAGAATGGGTGCACACATTAGGGCATCGCGTGGCTGGACGTCACATGCTTCCAGGAAGTAATGTAAATTTCTACGTACGCGGCGTTGGGACATATCACGACGTCGCCTATCATATGCGGGGTCATTTACTATTAGCGCAGAGACTACAGTAAGTATGTTGATATTTTTCAGTGCGTCGACAGGGACCTGGCAGATAATAGGCTAATGACGATGTTGTGTGATCTACGTATATAGATTAATGACGCTGACTGTGGAGGAACCGCTAGCAATTTATGTATTAATACGCTAACTTTAGAGCTGTGTAAGCCCATCTCCTTCCACGCGCCGAGATCCTCTCGCCTCTTTCTATATACCCGCTGCCTTGGCCCATTGCTCGTTGGTGTATCAATTGACGATATGTTTGATAATCAAACACAGAGGTAGTTTCTTCTTGAGTTTGTCTTTTTCATTGACCAGCAAATCCCGGATGCGAGTGAGAGTACACACAAGAAACACATATCATACATCAGAGATGTAATGCAACTTGATACAGTAGGCTTACTCAGTCGTCCGACCGTGTCAAGGGACGTATCTGGTATTCAGATTACATAAATGTATATATGGTCGTCCGACCGTGTCAAGGGACACATCTGGTATTCAGATGACACAAAAGTATATATGGTCAAAGCATAACATATTAAACACATGATACATTCATAACAAAAGAAACGAAACACTTTAGAAAAATTAAGTACAAACAAATGATGTGGAAGACATACGCACTGGAAATGACGAAGACTACAACATTTATAAAGAATCACTTACCCAAGCTACAACTAAAATTAGAAATTCAAAGAGAAGCTAAGAACACAAAAAATAACTTATAATATAAAACATGACAACAATAGTTTTATGCATATGTTCGGAGCAAACAGAACATTCAGGATATTCAGGTCGGTCCTCTAGAAGATAGTGCTGGAAATATAATATCAGAGTGATTCTTAATGGCAGGGAAGACATTAGTTCACTGCCAGTACAAGAGGCTACGTTCAAGGTTTAGACAATTTAGGACAGTTAATTGTAACCTAGGAAATGGTAGCTAAGAACATAAGGGCAATGAAGGATAATAAATCACACGGAGTGGGTGGGATTCCATCCAAACTATTATTGAAAATTGTAGAACAAATTAGTATACCGCTTGCAACAGTTTTCAACTTGTTATTAAACGAGGGAGTGGTTCCTTTAAATGGAAGAAGCAAACATTATACCGTTATTTAAATTGATAAACCTCAACATGGGTTTCTAAAAGCGAGGTCATGCTTAACAAATATGTTATGTTTTCGGATGATATCACTAAGTGGGTAGACGAGGGATCATCAGTAGATACCATCTACTTAGATTTTCAAAAGGTTTTCCACAAAGTGCCACATCAAAGATTACTGCTTAAACTAAAGGCCTATGGCATAGGGGATGGTATAATTAACTGGATAGAAAAATGGCTGATTGACAGAAGACAACTGGTAGTAGTTTATGGGGAGGTTTCAAATTAGAAATCGGTGTATAATGGGGGTACTGTACTAAGTAATGAAGAAGTGATGAGGATGGCAGGTCTGGATAACCTGCATTACATAGTTAAGTCTCGACGACGAAGACTAGCGGGACATATCCTACGCTTACCAAGAGAGAGAACTGCACATGTAGCAATGGAATGGGTTCCTGAAGGTGGAAACAGAAGGAGAGGAACGCCGACTAAGACCTGGCGCAAGACGTTTAAAGAAGATCTGGCAGAAATGGAAATAACTTGGAATGAGGCCAAAGAAATTGCGAAAGACCGTAGTAGATGGAGAAAGCTCATCGCCCGATGTTCCGGAAGGAACAGGAGGAACTAAGTCTAAGTAAGTACTAAGTACTACTGTAAAAGAAAAGGACTTAGAGTTAACCATTAGTTTTGATATGAAGGTTTCAGAGCAGTGCGGAATTGCAGCTTCAACGGGAAATCACATCCTTGGATTAATTAGGCGAAATATGGTGTTTAAGGAAAAAGAACTAACAATATCGCCGCTGTACAAAACAATAGTTAGGCGTCATTTTGAATATTGTATACAATCGTGGAGGCCATATCGCAAGAAGGACATATATATAAATTATATATATATATGCTAGAAAGAGTATAGAGAAGCGACTAAAATGAAACCATAACGCCTAAACGAATGTGGTTTGACAACACTAGAGACCAGGAGATTAAGAGGAGTTCAGATAAAAGTTTTTAAAATATTGAATGGTTATGGAAATATTGATAGAATTTGTTCTCAGTTAAGAAAAACAGAAGGACTAGGGGACATGAAATTACATTAGTAAAGGAACAGTGTAGATCATATATGAGAAAGTTCTCATTTTACAAGGGATTGTTCATGACTGGAAAATATTATCTGGTGATTGTGCTAGAGGCGTGAATTTGTTTAAAAATAAAATCAACACATACCTCAGAAGGGCGGGATACACGTAGATAAAAAAGGGTTGGACTCTCGATAAGCCAAAGAGCTTCCTTGTCCACTTGCCATCTAGAGTTAATTCTCTGGGTGACAATTTTTTTTAAATCTTGTTCAATCTTGTTAACTTTAGCATTAGTTCATGCAATGATTATTCCCATTGGCACCACGCAGACTTGTAAACGCAGACGTTTCCGACGGACTTTACAAAATCATCAATCATAATTACAAAAACACGCGTACGCACAAGCGCAACCGCAAACACACACCGTTGCAATTACTATGATATCAATTATACGTAGATACTGCCATTCATCATAATATTTAAGCTAATGGCTTCTTGTCTTCGTAGTTCAGTTGTCGCCGTCCAACTTTCAGCGCCCACGGCTCTACGAAGTAGAGCAACGCGATGGAGAACATGAGACATCCACAGACCAAGAACGACGTGTCCCATTGTCCCGTCACATCCTTCAAGATTCCTGAAACACGCGGAAACTGGAACCATCCAAATGTCACTTGTATTACTATTCTTTGTTCGACTCGTCATCTTACATATACTAAAGCAAATATTTGTGTGTGTAATTGAAACTAAAACAGATGTTGCCTGTACCGGGAACTAGTCAACTATCTGGATAGCCATGACTCAACAAGTTATTTTCAATTACTGAGGAGATCTGTCATTGTGACTAAGTGCCTTTGATATATTCGTGTTACGTGGTGTGATTTTGGAGCATTAGTGAAACAGGATCGCTTTTGATACTTCTAATAAACGAGGGGTGTCAGCAGGAGCTCGCATCATACACGCGGAGTCGAATGGAAGGAAGACTATTTTCTTACAGTTTGTTTCAATCACATTGTGTGTTGAATCAGTGTGTAGGTTTAATATATGTCACAGGTGTTACCAATTTTACAAAATGACGGGATCATTTCCGACGAAAAAATTGCCATCGGACGAAAACTCTTGAATGGAGTTCATTTACGGCGGTCATAGTTCAGCATTATCTGTCTTTGTTTTCTGGAGATTTAAGTAACCTATCGAAGGAATCATTATCGAACTATGTTTTTTGTTGCGATTTTGAATAGCTATTTTCCGTGATATCTTAGCCATCTTAATACAGTATTCGCTTTGGAGATACGGATACATCTTGTAAAACAAGGTGATTCGTTGCATCGTTGCTGGCGCTATACCACCAGCAACGCGTTAACCCCATATTTTTTATTGTTAGAGCCAACGGCCGTCCTTCAAATAGCTATCTTGTCAAGCATATACACGTATGCATTAAGTGTGGGTAAAAATTACGGTATTAGCCCCCTACAAGAAATCGTATGTTATTGGTATAGGTCGCTATTATGCATTCTTGCATTCGATGGAGTGAAACAAACAAAATGTAAACGTGACAAACTAATTTTAGCTGGGTTTGTTGTACATACAATAATAATACGACACACTGCTCATAGTACAAACGAAAATATACTTTAAATACATAGAAGCTGGAGTAGTTTGTCCATAATAACAGTGACAATGTAAAGTAACGTCATGATAATATAAACATCGAGAAAGTAGAAGAATTTAACTTCTTAGGTTTAACTCTAGATACTAACTTAAATTGGAAAAAAAAACACCGAACAAAATATCAAACAAGTGTTCCAAAATTATAGGAATATTGAACAGACTGAAACATGTGCTACCTTTAGAAATAAAAATTATTTTATACAATGCACTGCTACTATCTCATATTAATTATTGTATTATGACATGGGGATACCAAGGAACCAGATTAACGAAAATTCAAAAGAAATCAGTGCGAATTATCACACTAAGCAAATACAATTCACATACCGCTGTTTAAGGAACACAATATATTAAAAATAGAAGACTTGCTAAAATTACAAAAACTAAAATTTTATTACAAATATAGACCTCAAAATTTACCAGTTTACCTATTAAATTGGCAGATAATTATAAATGCCAGCACACACAAGTATGACACTCTGAGAGCAACTGAACTACACACGTTCAGAACTAATCATGAATTTGCTAAAAACTGTCTTAAATATAACCTACAGTGTACCTCATGTTATAAATAATATCCCTGATTTAGTGAAAGACAAGGTAGTGAGTTTATGAGGATTCTCAAGTTATGCCAAACACCATATGCTACAAAATACAACGTCAGATGCAGACTACTACTATGTTACATATGCCAACTAAATTAATGTAGTATAAATGAGTAATACAGTTAATACAAATACAACTACTAAATCTGTATAGTCGCTTGCATGACTACATGTGCATATGCGTACAAAACACATACACAACACATTAGAAAGCACATTGCAACAAGAAAACAATTACCATGCACATTATATAAGAGACAGACCACTGGAACTTTAAAAATGTTTGACATAATCATCTTCTTGTTATTAATTTTGTAGATATATATATATATATATATATGTCATCAGATTGGAGAAAGGCTTTACAAGTGATTTTAAGTTTTGAGTATGTTAGCTAGAACTGCATCATTATGAAAAGGATGTATTCAAGAGAATGTTAAATACTGCAATAGATGGTTGTTCCGATGAAGCACAGGTCAGAGGGCAAACTTAGCCGAATAAGTACCTAAGACACTCGGCGAGAAGAGGCAGGCGGTGCCAACGAATAGGTTCGCAATGCCGTAAGCCACTGGAAGTTTTTCTATTCCAAGTGATTCCGCCAGCAATGTGGGCTAAAAAGAACATTCACAAGGTTTTAAATAAAACAAGGATAACATGGTAATGACACATAAGTTTTGTCTCTACTTGTTAGATCACGAGGAATTCGCGCACACACGTTCACATTGAACTAAGAATTTGTATTAATTCCACACCATTTCAGAGAGACGTAATTGTGTCGTCTTGATTACGACACCCGGCTACTTTGACAATGTGCGCAGAAGTAGTTAAATAATTATGTTCAGTTCCACATATAACTTATATTCCCGATCTAATAAGTTTACCCTATGGTTACACAAGCAAAGAAAACTCAAGTTCCAAGACGTATATTTTTCACGTTACGTTAAAATTAAATTGCAATGTGAATTGTTGTTCTTTTTCAAATCAAATCCAAGCGCTGTTACAATGCCACGCACAATTTATTCGAAATGTTCACGGCATGATAATGGCAATGATCTCCGATTATTAATTACATTATAATAAAAACACAATGTAAATAGTCGAACATCATCAAGAAAGTAAACACTAGTAAAATGCCAAGCACGATTTAATTAAATTAGAGGTAAACAACCCAACACCCGCTTGAATGAACACATAGGCATATCAGCTAAACTGTCATGCACGATTAATTGAAACAATCAAGGCATAACAATGTCAACTGGTTCCTCTCAACTACACAATGATCATGATATAGTGTCAACGCAACCATGCTCAACTCAAAGCCAAGCTCAGCGGCTAAATTGCCATACACTGTTACACTGTGTTAAGCCAGAGGTAATCAGTTCAGTATAATTTTAGGGAACAATTTGAACGTTCTACACTGGCATTTGTTAGGAAACACGTAAACATGAACGTTAGAGCTGAATATATATATATAGTTTACATATATATATGTATATATATAATATATATAATATACATATATAATATAAATATATATATACTATATAATTATATATATATATTTATTACATATATATATATTACATATATATATATATATATGTATATATATACATATATAATATATAATATAATTATATGTATATACTATATATAATATATATATATTTATTTATTTATTCAGCTCTAACGTTCATGATTACGTGTTTTCCTAACAAATGCCAGTATATATATATATATATATATATATATATATAATATACATATATATATATATATATAATATATATATATATATGTATATTATATATATATATATATATACCTGTATATATACGAAACTAAATACAACTAATGTTAGCTTATATTGTATTTTTTGTTGTTGCAAATTGTCATTACCCATATAGGCGATAAAAGAAAATATGCCAGCCCAGTCCCACCCAGTACTAAAGGTAACACAGAGTGAACAGAGTAATACGCACCATCATAAAGATGAATGTTCCATTGGCTACTGCGAACAAAGACAACGTGACGACAAGCGACCAGAAAGAAGGTAGCAGTGGTACTAAACACAAGGTTGATCCACCGGTCACTACAAAACACATAAATTTAATTTTAAAACGTAAGTGTATTAATGTACACTTGTGATAATATAATAATATATTATCACAAGTGTACATTAATACACTTGTGATAATATAATATATTATCACAAGTGTACATTAATACAAAACTACAAATACGCGCGCGCGCACACACACACACACACACACACACACACACACACACACACACACACACACACACACACACACACACACACACACACACACACACACACACACACACACACACACACAATATTTTGCGCGTACCGTTAATGTCACCAATCTAAACACACGATACTGACCCATACACATATGCAGGATGTACTTCTTCCTGATGAAATTCTTGTCGGCGATCCAGCCGACGCCGACCCGGGCCAGGAGGTCAGCGACACCCATGATAGAGACAAGTAGGGCGGCGTTCGTGCTGCCGAAGCCGAGCTGCTCGGCGTGCGGAGGCACCATGATGAAGGTGCTCAGGAAACAACTGCAACAAACATGTAATAATTAACATTAAATGTTAAAATAACACAATCTATTGACGTGCCAGGAGAGAACGGTTCATGTTTTAACAACTCTGGTCATCAGTAATACTACTACGTTTAACAGTAAAGAAAACTTTAGTTGTACATACCTGCAGATAATACGGCAAGTTGTAGGAAATCTTATAATAATCATCACTATATTTAGCATCAGTATAATTTACATTATGAGAACAATTAGTAGATAATTTGGTTAAAACAGAAGAATAACTAATTAATACATATTCGCAATTATAATGAAAGCTAGTTTTCTCCTGACGAATCGGAAATCCATTCCGACATACGAAAATAATAATGAATTATCTCAGTTCAATGGTTCGGAATTTACGAAGAGAATCAGCGAAATAAGAACCAGCATAAAACCTCAAAATATTAATAGAACATAATGAAGTTTAAAAATGGAACCCGCTATAATTATATACGGTACCATGGGATAACTTTTAAGATATAATTTTAATTACATTCAAGACAGCCGTCTGATATGTACGTTTTAGATCGTGTTTCATGACAATAGCTAAGGCTTAAATTTATTCCATTTGTTTCATTAGAAGAAAAAATGTGACATACGATGTTTTCCCTTTTCTATATAAATACCAGTATTGATGAATAATGCAGCGAAGTTTTGGGGTTTGTATGTTTTATAAATAAGACTTTTTGACATCCATCAGTAAAGTTGATCGGTGTGGTCCATAAGAACATACATAACAAACGAAATAATTCATTAACCATCTAAACATTTAGTTGACTAACTAACCTGTTGGACACTCCAGCGGATGTTGCGTACAGAAGGACAACGGGGTTGCTCAACATGGGCCAGAAACTTTCCCCCTTTTTCTTGGCAGGTTTTGGTTTCGTCGATCTTATCCAGCTGCGCACCGGTTTAAAACACCAGTGCGATAAGCACGATTTACTTTCATTTTCGTCTAGCGATAATATATTGGCGGACGAAGGATATGCAACATCGATGAATGAGAGCTGGGGTTCGTCACTTCCGGTTTGCATCGCTACGCCTGTTGGTGCCGCTGTGGTGTTGTGACTCAAGGTTGATACTTCGGTGGAACTGAACGCTTCGTTCACACAACATGGTTGATTTTTATCAGACGAACTATGAGGCATATCTTCGGTGATACATTCCTTGTTCTTTGCGTTGTCTACTGTTGTTATTGTTTCGTCAACTGCGGTGGTTCTTTGTTGTAGAATGTCTGTCGTAGACACGGGGTTGGTTCCGTTACCATCTACGCAGTCGTGACTGTATTCCTTTTCAGCGGGCGAATTTCCGGGTTCTTTTGTTTTCATTATGTCTCTATCTAATTCTCGCCGCTGCTTCCGTTGCTTCCTGATGTAGCGTTTGAAGTAGAACTGAGGCGGACGAAACAGCATCCCGCATACACAGATGTTGAGCGTCATGCCGCCCATGAGGAGCAATGCTCCGTTCAGACCGTACGTGTCGAGTGCGTACCTTACAAACAGAAGGCGTGATAAGTTAATTACTTTGTATACTTTGTATTAAATATTGAATTGGGGTTGGGTGATTAAGGTGCAACCCGGGGAATGGCTATAAACAGGACATATGTCAAATAGAAACTATTAAGTAAAATATAAAATAAAATCATTGATACAGTACATATAGAATTTCTAAAGCAATCATGCTCATTTTTATCTGGTCAATGACCTATCCTTGATTCACAACGCTAAAACTACTACGTAAATTAACTTTTCAGCAATCTGTTGGCGTACGTGTTACTAGCCAGTCTCATTGAAGACTATCACGGCTTGCTCACAGCTGATGGGACAATCAACGTAGATCTTAAAAAAAAATGAAGGTATCCATCACGTAACCAATTGCCTAGCAACAAGATCCGTTAACCTTGCAAAATGGCTGACGCACGTGTTGTTTTTCGGGTGGTCTGCAAACGGTTAGTAGTACATATGAGTGGCGGAACGTAATTATAATAAAACAGTAAATTCTTATATAGCGCAGTATCCAGTCCTTAGGACTGCTCAAAGCGCCTTACACTTCACTCCCTGGCAGACCTATTCAATCGAACACCATCTAGACTTCTCTGGGAAGCATCCAATGCGCGAAGACTATTCGTACAACAATTTTCACCATTGACTACAGCCAGGTACTCATTCAGCTGAGTGAACTGAAGCAATGCAGAGTAAACGAACTTGCCCAAGGTTCGACACCGCCGCACAGGATTCGAACTCGCGTTCTCTCAGTCGAGAGTCCGGAGCTATTACCGCTGCGCTACTGCGATAATTCAGTAAGTTATAATAAAACATATCTAATTGATTAAGTTATAATAATTATCTTGATTTTATATCGTCTGATGTTGCCCATGAGTTGCCCATGATATTGTAATATCGAATGGTTTTTCCAGTTAACGGTGTAGATAAAACCATCAGAACAACCCGTTGTAATGCAGTTTCTCAGAGGGGACGGATAGTCCAGAAGGAGAAAAACGTATCACTTTAGTTTTACAAACCTTATTAACGATGGCAGTAGGAACGACCCGAGACCACTTCCGGCAAACGACACGCCATTGGCTGTAGCTCGCTTAACCAGGAAATACTGTCCAACGACGACGATTGAGGGTCCATACGAAAGACTCAAGCCGACACCTACACAACATTTCATTTTGTAATTGCTGACCAGTTTGCGACATTTTTATTTAATTACGAACTGTATTATATATTGGACATTTGCTTCACTTTTCATTTATAGTCAATATCAATACTGTCAAAACAAACTATATAACCATAAATGTGTTTACTATTTCTGTACAACCTAACATTGACGCATTCAATTGTTGTGTTTGAAGATCAGACGGGTTAACACGGATACGAGAAATCATAAGAAAGATGCAATGTAGGAAGGAGTATTTGTGAAATTAAAAAGGAGGGATTAATACGAATAAGTACGAAGACCGCGCGAAGGAAGAATTAACATGTGTTTCTATGTAGAATGAATAATTGGAATAATTGAAGACGAGAAGATTGGCGTGTGGTAGATATGGAGAGATGGTGATCACGGAAACGGACAATGAATGAGATGGGAAAGTAGAGACTCCGGTCTTGAGAATATGTGTTGTTGTATATCACCCCAACAGGTTCCTGACAGTTTACAAAGATACTGACCTGACATAACGACGCTAAAACTTGCTTTAGCAACTGTTAAATTACGTATATTATAACATATAATACAACAATAATATAATTAAGCTATAAACTACTATTCTAAAATTATATATATGTATATATATAATATATATATATATATGTATATATATATATATGTTATGTATATATATATATATATATATATATATATATATATACATATATATATATATCAGGTACATGCATACATTTCAACATATCAACCGTTTGTGTACAATAATTGTGAACATCTTTGTTATCTAATTTAGACCAGTTAATTCTGGCGTGAGCAGAACCATGAGTGTTGCGTTCCAAAATTGGAGATTGTTTCATGTCTGGCTGAATTACCATTGGTATGTGATCAGACAAAATATAATCGTACAGAACAGAGATCTTTACAATCAAATTAAGTCCATCTACAGTAAAAATAGAGTGGTCTAACCAAGACTGTCTGCCCCAAGCATCACTTATATGTACGAAAAGCTGTCACTGGGTAGCACAATTTTACTTGAAAGTAAATATATATATTCTTCACAATACTGATATATGTATTGTACAAAGTACAACTCTGATTTTCTAATATTACAGATACAATCTACAACCACATTTGTGCACATACGCGCATACGCCTATACACGCATGCACACATACACGCATACACGCATATACGCACGCGCACACGCACACGCACACGCACACGCACACGCACACGCACACGCGCACACGCACACGCGCACACGCACACACGCACACACGCACACGCACACGCACTCGCACACGTACACATACACACATACACACACACACGCACACAAATACATACATCACGTACACACGTACACACATACACACATGCGTACATGCATACATGCATACATGCATACATGCATACATGCATACATGCATACATGCATACATGCATACATGCATACATACCAACATCATGCGCGCGTGTGTGTGTGCATGTGTGTGTGTGTGTGTGTGTGTGTGTGTGTGTGTGTGTGTGTGTGTTTGTGTTGATGCGTATGTGTGTTTGTGTGTGTGCTTGCGTACGCGCGCGCGAGCGTGAGAGTTTGTGTCTACGTCAATAACGTACCTATAAAAATGCCGTACGTGATGTACATAACTTGAACCGATTCAGCGAAGGCACTCAGTAGGAAGCCAGCCGTGGCCAGCAAGCCCCCACAGAACACAACCCATCTCGTGCTGTACCTCGCCGCCAGCAGGTTGGCTGGAGTACCTTCCAAATTGATACTGGTTCAGTGAAATTCGTTCAGACATTTGCTGGCACTGAGTATGACTTTTCTAGTAGGTACTTCACATTGGATTAAGAAATACAATGTCTGTTCATCGACTTGGTGATTAAAATAAAATAGCGTGAAATGAAGTTGTGTAATATTATAATGTCATATCATGATGTAATAGTTACGACCAATTAATGCTCACGTAGCCTTAATGCGATTCACGCAGTTTATGTGCATACTAATGACAACACTAATGACGAGAACCGACTCTAAGCACGGAATGGAGGATTGCGTAGTATTGAATCACTTTATCAATAATAAATCATTTATATTTCCTAGGCGTGTGTTCCGTAGTAATGCGCAGCATTACACTGAATGCTATCTGTGTTGGTGGAGCGCAATAAATTGTAATTTAACTCAGGACCCGCTGGGGTTTAGTGGGAGGGAACCAGAAAGATAGCCAAACGAACATACTCTGTATAGCAACTAATGCCAAAGACGATATTCTACGACACTACTTGAATGGGTCACTAGTTCCAACAGGATTATGTATTTATATATATTGTCGAGTCATCGTAATCATTGGCAAAATGTTCTGGTCAGGAATCTCCCCATGGACATGGCCAACTGCTTCGCTCTAATGAGCACCAGTCACCAGTATTGTGAATCATTAAAACAACCAGCTTCACTTGTGAACGTAGACACAGGCCATGTTTTCAATACCATGTTCAGATTTCCAATACATGTTCAGTTTCCAATAACATGTTCAATTTTCGCCATGATAGTTTCACATGCCATATTCAGAGTTTCGTGCCATATTCAGTTTTCCATAACGTGCTCAGTTCCCCATGCACTGATCCGGTCCCCGTGACAATTACAGACATGCTCATATGCAAAGGAGTTCTTTTTGATATATCCAATACATTATTTTACCTTGTAGTTGTAAAGTCTTTCTTCAGCATAGCACACCAACTTCGTTAGTACATGTTACCCGTAAAGTCATCGCATATGTGAGATAGTTCGTAATTCCACTCGTCTCGGTTACTTGGTGTTCTGGCTTTTCTGATCCATACGATTTCTTTGTATATGTCGTGTTCTTCTGTTGGCTTCCTTGTCCACCATTTTCGCTCGCCCCCAGTCTATGATGTGATTTTGTGTTGTTGCGTTGTGCGTGAGGGCGGATTTGTAGATGGTGAACATCGATCTTTTTTACGCTCCTGCATATCCCTTTCGAACTATCTCACACGTACAATACCGTCATGCGTCACAAGTACTGAAGAGATTGGCGTGCTACACTAACGAAAGACTTCAAGGTCAAATCACGTATTGGATATGTCAAAAAGAGCTCGTTTACATAGACATGAACTGTCCTTAATGTTCAGCAAGTAGACACGCTCACTTTTAGCGATTCAGTTTGGGTTTGACTCCCGAGTACGACACCGATCAGTTGGAGGATTGAGTCAATGTTTGACAAATGACGGGGCATCTTGTTGGAACCAAACAAAGACAAGACTCAATATCGAAAAACAGTATTCAGGTTGTCAACAGATATATGGATACGCCAGGGAGCTAAGACGGATAAGCAAGTTGTTAATGATGGCGAAAAATATGCGTTCGAAAATCATTACTCACTTAATCCATGAGCTAATGCCAGCAAGATGGCCGGTATTTTCGATATGACCCCCGATGAGACTTGGTACCTTTCTTGTACGGCCGTGAATATGACGCCAAATGACTTGAAAACTCCACCGGCGATAAGCGTGTTGACAATGAAGCCACCTGAAATGTAAGCGGTTACAAAAGCAATGAGCAATATATCATGAATACTATATTATGCGTTCACATATGTTTTAATCATTGTCAAAAGACGAAAGATGCATTGTGAACCGTTGTAAGCAATCTTACCGTGAAGTTACCCTATCACAAATTTTCCCTCCTCGCAAAATACCATCCCTATTATTATAGTAGATCGTACTTTTTTCAGGAGGTACGGTACATTAGAGCCGGCTATTATAAGCACACATCCTAGTCATGATGATGCTTTAATAAATATGAAAACATTTTGATTTTATGTTATCCAGTTGCACACATCATTACAATGATTCTGATAAATAGTGGCAAATATGATTCATAATAGAATTGCAACTGATGCATGGGCGTTTCAACCTAGTTTCCACCCAAAGAACAACAACGGTTTATTTCCATTTGAGTACATATTCATACCTGCATAACAGCCTTGAAACTGTAATCCTAATGCATAATTGTATAGCCTTGTGCATACTATATTGATAAAACACGGCCCTGAATCAGTGCTACATTTTCATTTCATCATATTTGTGACCGGTCACAGCACAGTCGGTATTACGTCGCAAAGTTGTGAAATGCGTTTTGTACCTTTTTTATTTCACTGATCATAAAGTTTATAATAATGCCTCCTGTGTTGAAATATCTTCAGTAGTTGTTCCGTAGTCTTCACTCTTCGATTGAGTTATTGATAGAATTGTAGCAAACATTTGAAAAACCATGTTTGGAGAAACGATGACATTTTGGCTCGTACTGGTTTTAATAGTTTTACTATTTACATGGGTTGGAATATTTATATATATGCATATATATATATATATAATAATAAAATAACAAATAAAATACATATATATATATATATATATATGTATTTTATTTGTTTGGATAATTTATCGAGGAAAATAAACTGGAGATCGAAACATGAGAATATAAGGTATGCATTTCTGTGTAAATCACAAAGACGATGTGACATGACTTGCACATCTATGTTTGGCTAGTGAACAGAATACGCCTATGCAACTTAATACCCGTTCGCTATGGCGGGTCACATTTTGTATTCAATGTTATATATGGAAAACAGAATTTCTCTCAGGGGACGCCCAAATATTGGCACGTTTGTTTGTTTTGCTTTCAGACGGAGACGTGAAAGCAAACTTACACGAATAGATTGAAGTGGGTAATAAGGTCAAGAGATAATTGAGAACAGAACGACATGAATGCTCACATCGTTGAACTTTTGAATAGTGCAGACACCTTCGTAAATACGCGTAACACAATAAATTAACGTTTCTGTCAATGTGAATGATATCACAACGGTGATAATGATTACAATTTGCTGATAATACAGTACGTTGTTCTTGTGAGCTGTACTAGATAATCACAGTTATCCGCATATAAAAATATAAGCTAACTTATATGAATCATGATCACCTTTGAAAAGTGCGTCACGCCTAGGATAACACAAATAGTAAGGTCATAAAAACGTTATTAGTTTGGTTGGAAGTTCTCTTCATCACGTCACCCCATCACCTTAGCTTTGTATACAAAAACAATACCATGCAAAATACAAATACATTAACATGTTACATATCTTTCGTCATATTTACAGACACACGACATTGAATTAGTCTCTTACCGGATATATATATATATATATATATATATGTGTGTGTGTGTGTGTGTGTGTGTGTGTGTGTGTGTGTGTGTGTGTGTGTGTGTGTGTGTGTGTGTGTGTATGTGTGTGTGTGTGTGTGTGTGTGTGTGTATGTGTGTGTGTGTGTGTGTGCGTGTCGTAAACACAGGAAAAAACATCGCCGCAAAAAATTGCGAGATTTCTAAGCGAGTAAACAATACATATATATAACATCGTGGTTCGTTGCATGATTTGTTACACATCTGCATTGTATCAGTTATTACGAATTACGAGTAGTAATATTACTAATAACAACAACTTTTTAAATCTAACGTCTAAACACACATTATTAGTGCTTTGTCTCATCTAGTTGGTAAGGGTTTGGCAAAAAGTTGTTCTGCAGCTGCAGAGCAATCGTGCATTTCCATTTTTGTACTGATTCCTATTTACAAAACAAGGATGATATCCTTGTTTTGTGTATATAATCATCACATTAAAATAACTAACCGTTTCCTAAAGATAGACATATTGCTTCCTTACCAAGCAGACACATCCAAGCCCAGCCTTTGTCTTTCGGTAAAGCGTCCATGGGGTTTTCGATCTTCAAACGCTTCTTTTCCATTCTAGCGTCGCCCTTTTTCAACTCGTAGGTCTCCATTGCGTCGTTGGCCTACTGCTCGCATCTGGCCTGCAGAACATCACAAGTCACGTGGTTATACGCCTGTGTGGTGGAAAACATGGGTCGCAGCTTAAAAGTGAAGTGTCACACATATTTAATTAGGAAACGCCATGCCAAAATAAACTGCTGAATATCAATAATGCAGCCATGAAATAGAAACTACCGCATTGATGTTAATGCAACATGTGTTACTATTGACGACGCAATTATTGGCAATCTCCAAGATATAGTCACGTCATATAAATTACCCTTTTTACTGCGACTACTCTGTAAGCTCACCCCGTCAACAGTGATATTTACTCACACTCTCGTTGTTGGATACATGTGAATGTTAACTTAAGAGGAGACTAGTTTGATCATCGAACCTGAGAGGTGCCGATGACGTTTGCACAGAAGCAGCTACAAGAACAACACTTAACACTGCGCATCGACATAGTACACAATGTGTTGCTTGTAAGCAAAGAAATTATATTATTTTCATCAATATGATTTATATTATTATTATTATTACTGATGTTATTATTGTTACTATTATTATTATTTTTATTTTTATTAGTGTCATTATCATTGCTATTGCTATCAGCAGAAGCTGTGACACGACAACACGCTGTAGTTCTAATAAATTACTGTTCATCACAATTCGTCTTTTGGATGCTTTATTACTATAAATATGTTGCAATTTGCCATTTTCATTTATTTAGAATAGTTAAAAACATCTTAATTTATGGTCTGGAAAAGGTGGGTGAAACAATAGAACGATGCTTACACCATATAACGTTTACGGAGATAATTGTTTATAAATTGACTCAAAAAAAAAAAAAAAATTTATTCAAATTTTAAACTTCGATGATACACAGTTGCCGTATTGTATGCTCTGTCGCCGCGGAATGCCGAGTGTGTTCTCTCTTGAGACCTGTCGCCGTGTGTCGATAACCTACAAAGTACACTCAGTGGCTTTACAGTTAAAACAGAGAGTACGAAGACTATGTTTGTTTTGCTATGGAACAAACTTATCCACATTTACCTTGGTTATCTCGCATCGTACCCAAACTTACAAATACATAAGTGGAATTATTTTCATGTCAGCCATTTTGAATGTCTAATTAAGTTGTTTAACAGAGACGAAGGGTAAAAGATGAACCCAACTGATAGTTTTACTAGTATGTATATTTTGGAATACATATATGCAACACGATGCGATATTCCTGCCTATGTATGTTAAAATTCGTATATTACTCAAACGACGACGTTAGTGTCCTTTCTCCTAAATCATATACGGTCACATTACTACATACATGACACACTATTGTTTTCACTAATGAATGACGATTAATAACAAATGTTTTTTTAAATGATGTTTTGAAATAAAAAGAGAATTTGACTTGAAACATGGAGACACTTGTACTGCTTGCATTACCCCTCTGTAGTAATAAGGGTATGGTGTCAGATAAGATGAAGATGAACTAAAATATAAATTGTTTTTAACAATCCGCAAATTATTAAGCCAACATCCATAGTTAGCCCATATATATATCTGTATTTGAGACTTCCACGTAGAGTAGCAATTAGTCAAGAACGGTTACTCCACCTGGCGGAGTTAACAGACACAGCTAAGTAAAAGCATTTCGCGCGGCGCTGCAAGGCCGATGTTTAGCTAAGCTACTCATAGGTAATGTTTATTCTAGCAGGTTGTATTTTAACACTAGAAAGCTTTCGACTTGGTTTATTGGATATTCCCGATTGATACAAGTTTTGAAACTAAATTCTTCCAAACACATTATGTTATTTGCAACCAGCGATTTAATGTGTATTGTTAACTATAACCGAGCAGCCATATAGAAGGTGATGTAGTAAAGTTTCCTCCTGCACCTCTGGCGCCAAACCTTCAGGAATTAATTTACGACCCCTCTGAAGAAACGTAACGCTTTTTTATTTTTTGTGATGTCCCCATTCGCTAAGGCTATTTAACGATATTATGCTTCATATCGGTTAGATCGAGGCAAATCGGTTGTTCATAACGTCATTCGATTGTTCCTAAAGCTGAACAAGGAGAGCCGATCAGTGGGGAACGCATTACGTTCCAAATTTACTTAATTGCAAACGTCTTTTAGAATACCCCGAAAAATAACCGTCGTCTGCATCTGCGTGTATTTACCCAGCAGGCAAACAGATGTTGTAACGACGTCAGGTATCGACGTCGAAACAACGTCGAAAAACATTGGATTTGAAAGTTTTATCAACGTCGGGTATCGACGTTGTTCCGACGTCCGGTACCGACGATATTATCTGAAAACTGTCCAGAAATGTTTTGTTGAATACATTGGGAGTATTGTATAATAATTTTGAGTTTATAAAGGTATAATTGTAAAAAAAAATAAAAAAAATATGTTTTTCAAATGTTGTCGGGTTAAATGATGACTGGGACAACTTTACGAAAAATGTTCATAAGTTTTCTTTTAGTGTTAAAATTATTAGAATAGGCTATAATTCAGACCAAAAACAATACAATTAATTGTGCAATTGAATAAAACCTATCTAGCTGTGGTGTCTCCTCTTGATACTATGTCAGCGTATCTATTGCATTAAAAATAAAGATATTCAATATGTCGTGGTACAAATCACATAGTTTTATTACACAAGCTGGAACTCGACTAGCTGCGAGCCTTCCGTCCACCTTGTTCCCACCTTGTTCTTCAGGACACTCGCTGAAACATGATGTTCATCACAGATTGAAATATTGTACGTTTGAATATCACACCCTTTAATTTTGGACTTATATATATTTTATCGAGCTATAGTGAATACAATTCAGACTTTAAAATGGTTACCTAGTCCGTTATCAGAGCTAATCCCCTTTCTGTAACTGGTTGCTGACCAGTACTGTGGGAACTGTGTACCCCTTGACATCCACTTGCTACAATTTATCAGTATTTTGAAGACATGCGATAAAATTAGCACAAGAATATCAATATTGATATTAATATTTTATTTCCACTTTATAAAGGTCATTGCGTATTGGCGCATTTGCATGTTTTAAAACGTGCATTTGTAATTTATTCAAAAAACACTTGCATTTGCGTTTGAATAAAAAACATTTGTATTTGAAACATTTAATTTAAAACTGCATTGGCATAGTTTCAAACACTTACATTTGCATTTGGCTAATCTAAAACACTTGTATTTGCATTTAAATTTAATCGAGTACCGGAACATTTGTATTTGTACTTACATTTGAATCATTTCAAACATTCTCATTTACATGCGCTCACTCGCATTTGAACCCATGCCTGCATGATGGATATATATAATTTTGCGTCCGCGTCGGGATATACTACATGCAGTAAACCATCCGATCAACTGCGCGGCTTCATGTTCCCCGTTTACAAAAGCGTCGGCCGTGTAGCGTTGATGACATGACGCTACATATAGACACGTCGGATTTGGTTATTTGCGTTATGTCAACGTCGTGACAACGTCAAGTTTCGATATCCTTACAACGTTGCTGACCAGACGTTGTAAAGACGTCGGATTTCGTTGTAGACATTATTTCAAAGTTGTGGCAACGTCACGTTTTGACGTCCTTGCAAGGTTGATCACCAGACGTTGTAAAGACGTCGGATTTGGTTCTCGATTTTATTTCAACGACGTGACAACGTCAACGTTCGACGGCCTCACAACGTTGATTACCCGACGTTGTAAAGACGTCGGATTTGGAGGTTGTCGATGTGATTTCAACATTGTGATAACGTCGCGTTTCGACGTTCTTACAACGTTGAATATCCGACGTTGTAAACACAAAAGACCATATATCAATACAAGACGGTGCAGCGCGCGCTATTTACATTGTTCGAGAAAAGTACGTAAGCAGTTCGTCCGCCATTCTGGCGGTGCGTCAAGCCAGACCATATAATATAAGATGGGCACTTTTGCTAGTGTACTACGAATTCACCATTGAGATATGCCTGTCGGTATATACTGTACCTCAGGCAAACCGATAAGCGTAGTGTTAGTATAAACAGAAACTAGTTTTGCATAGTTTCCTTATCATGTTCTTACGATAAGTTAACGACGAGACGAATCAGTTCTCCGGTAGTCTGGCTCAACGGCATCCGTCATCAAACTTGAATAACTCAATATGCAGTAACCACAAAGTGGTTACTGCATACACAGATATATGTATTCCGATACGTTGTGACGATATAGAGAAATACAGAGAGGTGAGGAGGAGGGAAGCAGAAAGGTAGAGTAACGGAGAGAGGGCAAATAAAGAGAACGAGATAGAGAGAGAGGGGGAGGTTAGACACATAGTTTCGCCAAAACATGAATTGGACGGCACATGGGACACATATTCTTCTCACAAATAATTGCATCCAAGAAAAAAAAAATTGTGAAGCTCCCTTGTACGTTTCCATGTACTTTACACTTGTGACAGTTAGTACAGCGGCTAAGAGCCAGCAATTTGACGAATTGTGCACTTTTTGACAAAAGCATGAAAATTGGCACATGTAGTTTATGATATGCAGAATCATATAAAGTTAGGTACCCATCGCTATGGACATGGTACCTAGCTGGTAATCCAATAGGCCGCTTCTAAACAATATAGAAACATGATCTTGGTGTCCAAACCAACAAGTCCAGGGTCAAGGAATCCATTTTTGTCATATTCAGTACCCAAGGATGACGGCCATATTGAAATTCAAGATGGCCGCCATGGAAATCCATTATCCAGATATCTCAGTTGCTAAGCAACATAAAAACATGTTCTTTGTGTCTCAACCAACATATTCAGGGTCAAGGAACCCATTTCTGCCATATGCTATATGCTCAGATGACGACCATATTGAAATTCAAGATGGCTGCCATAGACGTTTTACGAGCATAATTTTAGTGCCTCTTGATATTGAGGACTCCATAAATTATGAAGAATCTATAGGTGCTTCATATGTTTCAAAGTCAAGGAATCCAGTCGTGCCACTTGCATTTTTCTCATATGACGGCCATAGTAAAAAACAAAATGGCTGCCATGGAAATCATATGTCCGAATATCTCAGTTTCTACATGATATTGGTGTTTATTCCAATATATTCAGGGTTAATTAATGGATTTCTTCCACATGTTGTATCCCCAGATGACAGACATATTGAAACTCAAGATGGTCGACATCCATATAATTATATATGTTGGTTTAATTCAGCTTACGTGCAACACAAAACATACTCTTTGTGTTTAATCCGGCAATACAAGTGTAAATAAATATAAATAGACTACAACCATCAAATGATAGTCACACAGAATATCAAGATAGCTGGGATGCATATGTATGTTCTAGGAACATGATCTCAACGTGTGTTGGGTTTATGAATCCATACCTGGTTTATGGTACGTGTCTTCACGATTACAACCTTTCAGGCTGTTGCAAAATTGTCCTCAGTTATATTTTCAACCATACTATACCTCACAACATACATAGACATGCAAAATAATATATAGATTAGACTATACTTAGATTTGCAACCACAATGCACTAGGTCATGGTATTGCATCGGTGCCTCTGGGAGTTCCCAGCATGGCTTCCATACTGAGGGTTCCAACCGAAGTGTCCAAGACCAGGCAGATGGAGATTTGCAACCACAATGCACTAGGTCATGGTATTGCATCGGTGCCTCTGGGAGTTCCCAGCATGGCTTCCATACTGAGGGTTCCAACCGAAGTGTCCAAGACCAGGCAGATGGAGATTTGGCACAAGAGCTTGTGACATGACATAACCAATTTGACAAACAGCCTTTTTCACAAGTTGGTACAATGCATGTTTTGTTGTTGGGGTATTCCAAGTCGTACCAGATCCCAGGGCAAACAGCTGTTTCCTTGTTTCATCCTGCTAAATGTAAAAGTCTTAATGTCCATTCAGCGATTAACCTCTGTATTTCATTTAATGTACATGAGTCGACTTCTTATGATTGTGATGAAAGGACAAGGAAGACATATGTAACAGCGGGGAATGGAGTTCAAGCTAACCATGCCAACTTCTTCCTTCAATCAAGGAAACTGGAGATTATGTCACACTTATCAACTCTGGATATAGCATAGCATTAATGTTTCCGATATCACAGGTCATTGACAATGGCATGGGTTGCAACGGGACAAAAGTGGGTTTCAATCGCGAAACGTTCATTTATTTAAACAGCAAGAAATTGCTTTACGGCCAGAATAACCACTTATGTAAACACTACCGGATATCCACATTGGGACATCCTTGGTGAACACATTGTACTACATAGAGTAATACGCTGCCGATGTCCTCCTCCTCTTGTGTTCATGGCTGAAGGTACTGCAGGTCGTTGGAAGCTTTATGGACTGTGGTCACAACTATCTGATCTTCGGTGCCGATGATTACCTATCCACCGGAAACGAATGATCTTGTACATTGTAGCAAATGATGAAACAACCTCTGAGAGGTTCGACTATATATTCTGCGTTCTCTTGTTGGTTGCCTGAGGATGTCAGCAAAATACCTACTACATACAATATATACTCTTCCGACAGTTGCCAACTGGGATCTAATATATATGATACATTATTGCTGGGCTGTCCTCAACTGTCCATCTACGCTTGGATAGCATCATCATCTCACACTTTTGTGTCGATTTATGGAGCAATCTACAATGATGGGAAGTACTATGTTTGGAACGCCAGTCAGTCTGATTGTGATCCTTATCATACGTGGCGTTTTTCTGTCGTTTCGTCTGCATATCTGCTCTACTATATTTCCATGTGCCCCGCAACAGTGAATTCCGCTTGCATTACATAGTTTTGTTCATGACTATGTTTGTACTCCGAGTTTGCAGATATGCGCTAATTTCAGCGATTGTTGGATTACACAAATGTTTAAATATTGACACTAAAGATTACATTTATTTAGTAAAGTTGTTTTGTATGCCAGAGTGTAGTACATGTATGCTTTGTTGAGTTTCTAATTGGCAGTTTGAACACTATCTTCCAATTCCATTTAAATACCTTGGCCCTGTCACCATCCACCTCGCCCAGGAATGTGGATTTCTATTAAACTTACAGCACAACCGTCACTCCTTGTGGGTGATTGACTTGATTTTGACATCGGCCTAGTATTATTGCTGAGAACACACGTTGTGGTTTCTGCACAAAAAGTCAATTTGTAAGTTGCCGGTAAACCTCAAGACGTGTTGTCAACAAGATGTTCAGTATGTTTTCCATATCGTTGACGTGAACTTGAAATGTAACCATTTGTGTTGTCCATTCTTAACTAATGACATATTTGTCTTCATCAGTATATGCACTGCTATTTATCTTATTGTTCAGAATTTAGCTCAGAACCAACTGTCAACAAAAATTTACATACTCGTGAATATATACGTATTCATATATTCCTCAACTTCATATATGAACCCTATATGGATTCCTCAACCTCAGGAGGCGCTAAAATTATGTTCGTAAAACGCATACGCAGGGCAGCCATCTTGAATTTCAATATGACAGTCATCTGATTATACAGCATATGCAGAAATTGATTCCTTGACAAAGAACATGTTTATATGTTGCTTATAAGCTGATATATCAGATGACATTGTGCTGTGTGGAGGAATGGAGGTAGACATGACAGAGTACCTGGAGACGTGGAGGAAGGCACTGGAAGAGAGAGGAATGAGGGTTAGTCGACCGAAAACCCAATTCATGAACTTCATGTTCGAACGGAATGAGGAGATAGACAGACCAACTGTAAAGATACTGGGAGACGAGCTGGACAAAGTGACACACTTCAAATATCTAGGGTCAGTCGTGGAAGAGATAGGAGGCATGCAAACGGATATCAAACAGAGAGTGAGTGCAGCTTGGAGAAATTGGAAGAAATGCAGTGGAGTGTTGTGCGACAGGAGGATGCCAGTGAAGTTGAAGGGAAAGATCTATAAAACAGTAGTCAGGCCTGCAATGCTGTACGGGGCGGAGACCTGGGCAACAACGAAAGGACAAGAAGCAAGGATAGAGATGAATGAGATGAGGATGCTGAGGTGGATGTGTGGAGTAACAAAGAAAGATAAAATCCGAAACGAATATATTAGAGGAGCAACGAGAGTGACACAAGCATCCACAAAGATAACAGAGAAACGACTGAAATGGTATGGGCATGTGATGAGAAGGGAAGAGGAGCACATGGTGAGAAGAGTGCTAAATGCAGAGATACCAGGAAGAAGGAGAGGACGACCGAAGACCAGATGGAAAGACACATGCAGAAGAGACATGGAAATCGTGGGTCTGAGTGCAGATATGATGATAGACAGGGCGACATGGAGAAAGAAAATTACCAGCCATACCGACGACCCCAGATAACGGGAAAAGTCAGAGAAGAAGAAGCTGATATATCTGGATAATGGATTTCCGTGGCGACCCTCTTGAATTTCAATATGGCCATCATCCTTGCGTACTGAATATGACAGAAATGGATTCCTTGACCCTGGAAATGTTGGGTTAGACACCAAGAACATGTTTCTATGATGCTTAGAATCTGGTAGAACTGGATAATGGATTTTCGTGGCGGCCATTTTAAAAACCAAGATGGCGACTAGGTACCATGTCGATTGCGATGGGTACCTAGCTTGAAATGATTCTATATATCATATATGATCTACACGTGTGCCAATTTTCATGCTTTTGTCAAAAAGTGCACAATCATGTCCCGTCCCTTAGCCGCTTTATTAAGTGTAGCATTGTGACTATCCGAAAATGCATGAAGCACTATACACAGCTCCTCGTCGATTTGAATTCGGCCATTCAAAGTCGAGTATTTAAAAACAAAATATAAGTCGCCACCGCGATGTCAAAAATGTAATACAGTATACAAAACAACAGCCATATATATATTCGGCGCTGATGCAACATACATCGGTACAGCTAACCTCACAAATATGACCTCTAGTGAAGATATTGATATTTACAAAAGCATAATCTGAAATCCTGATTGGAACAACCTCAACCGCCACGTTGATAAGGTGACGCACTTTGGTTTTAGCGCACGGACTATTGATTTAAGTATGCGGATACACTTGGCGTCGGTGTCGAAGTAGTCCCTTCACGAAGGTAGCGATCACCAAGCTAAGTTCACAAACGTGTATACAGTTCGTATTAACTAGGGATGTTATGAATACACCATGCCACATCCTTTGACTAGAACTGTACACGTGGTACTGCTATTGCTGGCGTTATGCGGTAAGTGTCGACGTTGAATCCGTTTTAAAGTCAACACGCATTGATTCACAATACATATCTCGCCCTAGATTGGTTGCATTTCATGCGTTATTTTGTACGTGATGCAGAAAGACATCGTAACCTCGTGATTGTTCTCTCTATTAAATCGTGTGTGAATTATGTTGTCACGACAGCGTAACGAACATTATATAATAAGTGTTATTTAAGTTATTCAATAAATCAGGTAAACATAATAGTTAATGATGACATTGTCTTCCACCATGACGTATCGCTGTGTTATTGGAGTAAAACTTTACACAGACAGTATCGTTGTGTATTATGTTCATATTCCATGATCAAATTCTTACTTAAAACCAGCCATTGTGTTTGTAAATGGTATGACTGATGAGCTTATCCACTGACCAGAGATTACCGATTAACAGGGTCAATTTGTACGGCATCGACTGCGTTGAGCGACGGCCACTTGCTTGAAGTGTTCCCTGGTAGAAACGGCACGGAAGGTAAAACAAACAACAATAAGAACTAGGCAAATAGAGCCAACACAATGATGTAGACTTAGGCTGCGTACGTTGTACCGCGTCTTGGCAAATTTAGCAAGACGCGCACTATACATTTAACCAGACATTGTTTACCAAAATTGCAATCCAAAACAACAAATTATGGATGGCAAGTGGACATTGGATTATTGATAGTAATGTAATTTTCCAGCTATCGAAAAAACGAATCCTGACTAGGTTCGATAGAAACGATGTTGTCATTTGTGCATGTTCGCATAACGCTGGATTTCCAATAAATGTATCCCAATGATCTTGCAAATGGAATACCAATTGACGTAAATCATAATCATTGTGTAGATGACTTGAAAGTCTTTAACATGGCCACTTCGCATGACACTAATATCTCAACTATCTTAGATATAAATCGAATGAATTTGACGGACTTATTGTGACTCTTTTTATTAAAGAAGCTGCGTGCGTTCCAGGTGTAACGGATTCGTACTTAGTATACACAGGGTACACGGACGTATTCCGCAACGTCTTCATTCCGAGTCGGAAGTATTTAAGATTCCATGTTCGTGCCTGCAGTGACGTCATCGTGGCGTTATCAGCAGTACCTGGAGTTACAAATCGTCAAACGTACGAGGTGCTGATTGGCGGAGCGCAGGTGAGATGCAAACAAAACAAAAACGTCCCCATTAATTTAAGTGTAGTTGGTGTACTTTTGGAATATTGAGATACGTTACAATTTTGTTTGTTTCATTGCAAATGTAGGCTTCAAGTCAATTCAATTCAATCATAATTGCGGCAGTCCATCAACTTCATGACTGAGTGCTTGGAATAGTCGGCGAAACATGCGAATGTACAAACGTATATCAAGTGTAAAATTTAAAGCTTCTGAAATAATAATTGCATAAATAGTAATGTTACCAAGAGCATTTACATATTTACCTGTCACCTATGTCTAACTATGTGTGTTAACTGCAGAACAATCGGTCTGAGATACGGGTATACGACCGAGGCCAGCCAGCTTTCCAAAATAGCACTCCGAGTATACTGGACTGCGATGAATATAGGTGAGTATCGCTCAGGAGATAACGATTAAAATGATAACGGGAAAAATCACCATGGATTAAGCATTGCAGTAAGATAACACTATATGTGAGAACTACATGTATAGGTTAAAATACACTTATGTTTTAATACTGTGTTAGTGGAAATGAATTGTACAAGGATTACAAATCAAACGGTTTCATTACCAGGACACAGGCAGGGGAATTCGTTTTAATTATTGAAAAATTGGGTTGTGATGAGTTATCGAAATATTCTTATGTGACTCATCACTCTTGCAAAAACGTGGATAAAACCTGCCTGTGTGTGTGCGTGGTTGCGTACGTGCGCGAGTGCGTATTTGTGCATGCTTGCTTGTATATGTTTGTTTGCGTGTTTGTTTGTACGTGCGTGTTTGTGCGCGCGCGCGTATGTGTGTGCACGCGCGTGCATGCGTGTGTGTGAGACATCTGTGCGCATACCTGTATAATTACAACCAAGAATATGCTATTTTGGTTACTTTCGAAGTTAGTGTTTTTAAAATGTTGCGTTGGTCTCGATTTATTTCGGCTTTCGTTTGGGTTTGGCAGGCTAGGCAACCACTATGCAACAGTCTTTTGATTATAATGTCCTCATGTTAAACACTATAGTATTACTTAGAATAAATTGCATAGCAAGGTTACATTCCGGTAGTAAGCCCGGTTTTAAATAAAACGAGTTTATGCTACCTAACATGACTATGTTATTATTATGCATCGATAAAATAATATTAATGATTTCGTCACCACACATCATACACCATTATCGTACGCACTGTCAGTAGTACATACAGTGTATATCGATAATTCGTTGATAGCGTTCGCCCTACCCGTGTCCATTCTTGCTCTAGACCGTTCTGGATCAAATGGGAGGACAACAATCTCCAAGTAGGTCGAGGTCATGATGTTGGCAAAGACATCTTCATGCAGGTGAAAAACCCGCCCAACTCCCACGAAGTGCGCGGAGTCAGCGTCAGGACACGCAAAAATACTCCTGGCAAATGGATTATTCGCAGGGGTAAGTGTCCAACACACCTAACGTGTTTTGGCATATGTAAACACAAAGCAATACGTGCGCGCGCGTGTGTGTGTGTGTTTACTTGCGTTCGTAAGTTTAAAGGTATTATATATAAGGAAGTCTTTATGAGAGCAGGTATCATTTCCCTTTTCGCATAGCCTCGTATTAAACATAGCTTTAATGTGTAATGATAGCATTAAACATGGTTATCATTCACAAGTCTCTTTACGTTGTGCTATTATATGAACATTGCTAATGCAAAACGAAATATTTCCGCACAGCACGAAACGTTGCAATATATCACCATATAAGCATACACTGGGCGAGCATACAGTTAACGTGATTATTCAATCGCATTACAAATGATCACGCAAAGCTCGCATGAATACACTACTGTGAATTCCTAAATACGTACTATGTATAGCTGTCCATGTTTTGCGCAGGGATCTTTGCATACATCCACACCCCCGATGTATACAAAAACAAATACATGTGGACTCCCGTTCGGCTGGGGCAGCAGTCGGCAATTATCCGGGTGAAAGCGTGCAGTGATGTGCATGTGGCTTTGGCACCAATCCTCGACAATGCTACACAGTACGTGGAAGTCATCATTGGGGGATGGAAAAACGAACAAACGGCTATTCGAACTAAAGAAGGCGATTCTGAAAAGATACAGGTAGCCTCGGTGTGTGTGTGTGTGAGAGTGCGTGTGCTTGTGCGTGTGCGTGTGCGCGCGCGTGTGTGTATGCGTGTGCATATTAGTGTGCGTGTCCGTATGCGTCTGTGTTAATATATGTTATATATATATATATGTATGTATATATATATATATACATGGGCGTTCCGTATTATTTGAAATGTTCCTCTTATCCATATAAATACAACGTGTATATGCAACACAATAGTGGAGATCATCAACTGTATTAGCTAGTACATAAATTCGCAGAAATAATTTAAGTTTTGTCCTCCTAACTAAAGTAATACTTGAGTGATGTGCCTATACCAGAAAGTGTTTTACTGTCAAACCTTTACCGCTTAATATATCCAACCAGTTAGAGTTATTCTGTTTTTAAAATAAAATCTGAACTATATTTATATATGTTACAAGGTATAGTGTACAAATCAATACTCGTGCATATTTGGTCAATTTATTTGTGATATATATGTGTTCAGGCAGCTGAAGACACGCCAGGTGTCGTGAATTGCCACGAATGGCGTCAATTCTGGATCCGTTGGGAGTACAACGTTGTCGAAGCCGGAATCGGAAACGACGTAGGCGCCAGCCGACTCATTCATTGGTCATCAGTCGATCCTGTAGAGGTGGCAGCATTGTCTGTGTCCACAGGAAATGGTTACACCGGAGAATGGGGTTTCAGCGAGTTCTCGTGTGAGTAATTAAATGCAGTAATTTTAAGTGCACACCGCGGTGTTTATGTTCACTCAGCTGTATAAATTACTGCCTGATTGTAGATTGTAGTGGGTATAATTTAAAGGGTACTCTTCGCGCATAATCGTGGTATGGCTGAATGTCGTGTTGGTGTTGAAATTAATATACCCACCACGGGGTGAAGATTAGTTTTACACATTAAACCGAAATAATTACAAAATTAACAGGCCATATAGCTATATGTATTTGTATTACTTTCACAATCAATGCGTTTGTCTGTTTCACAGTAAATTACTAGCTAAACGACTTTAGGGGGAAACATGTTCACAAAAAGTGCTCATGACATGTGATCAAATATCCTTAAGGAGGCTGCCTCTAATAAAATAATTGCACATAGAAATACATGATATTTCACTATGTTGTGCTTTATGTTAAGACTATACTTTTGATATATATATATTGTCTAGGTTCACCAGACATACCAAATAATTAAAAGGGGACAAAAACATCCACCGTCTGCGCAATACATGACATGAATAGCGACAAATGTGTATCTCCCTCAATTTCGTCACAGTTTATGCTATTTGCTTATTTGGGTCAAGTTGCTACCAATATAAAAATATGTACCATATTCCTGATATGTATATTTGTTTTTCTTCAAATTATCAATTTTTAAGAGAAATTATGGGGAATTTAGCAGAAACTTGGCTAAATTCTGAGACGCAACAACATTTCTTGTCGTTACAAAATTCACAGTAAAAAATACACTACACAAAGAATGCTAAAATATTTTACGCAATTAGAGAATAACATATGCTAAAGCTCAAAATAACATAAAAATAATACCTTACCACTGTAATTGTTTTGTATACATGAATCAAATTTGGCACTGTTTGAAATTGCGAGCGGAAAAAATGACGTAAATTTCAATAAAACATGAGAAAAATGGGTCATTTCCATTCTTGCATTGGATAATGAACAAAGAATGTCATTGATTGTTGCTTAATTCATGCTTACTTCACAAAGACCAAGTAAATTGCATAAGAAACCATTTAATATTAATTAAATATAATTTACTTGACTGTAATGTAATAAAATATGCATCGAGATAAGCACAATTATCGGATCTGAGAAACAAATTCTGTTCAAATAAATCTACAATCTACAAAGTTCACATCGCATTGAAATATCATTATGATTACTCAAAAACAATAATAGTGATAATGTATAATTTTCACAGTAAATGTTAGTAACAATAATATAAATTTAGTACAATATTGCAAGGATATTTCTCACTACAAAATAACTGGGTATACATTTGCAGAATGTCATGTCATTCACTGGTATCAACAGTTAAGCACTTCAACATACAAGTAATATTTACATACAGAACCAGCATACATATAAATAATCACAGAGTGTCATTATATTATAAAAGAAAATTATATTATTGATGTTCTGAATCTTATCCCTGGTGATAATGAGACTACACGTGTCCAAATAAATTATCAAAAAATGGCCTGAAATCTTCACACTAGCTGGCCCAAACAACCCTGTGACCTGGCAAACTTGGATACCAGACCTTATCAAACAATCACTACTTGGTGTCCAGGTAGACTGCTAATCTCCGTATGACAGTTTTGTTCTTTGTCACACGAACACCACCACAAGCAATCTTTTCTGAAAATAAATTTGTGACACCGTTTACTCCGTCATGCTTGAATGCGAGCCGTATATGTTCCAATCAGATCAATACATGTACCGGTATTGTTGTTGATATCACGAGACGCTTCGGTGAATTCGCCTGAAGCCAGTGCAGATGGGGACGTATAGAGATGGTCACAGTCGTTTTGTCGACTTCTCTGAGCTTTTACTGTTTTTCACATCCACAGATTTCTTGCAAAACCGTCCCCTTTTTTTTCTAAACTTCATAGCTGATGTTCAATCCGCAACAAACAGAGAAAACAATGAAAATCGCTACAAATTATAATCCGTGCTGTCAGATCAGATTGTTGATATGACCTTGGCATTTGATATACGCATGCGCACGAGAATTTCCTATTAGTTCATACTCAGGTCGCCGGGTGGCCGTGCCACTACTCGCCAGCAGGTAGAGCCACGAAAGACATGCGCAGAAAATATGCGCAGTCTACATGGGGCAGCCTCCTTAATATAAATCAAAACTGTGCATGGTGATATACTTTAACGCGTTTAATAATGCCGATACTCGGTAGATATGACTAATACAAATTCGAATGGTGTCGATACGTTCTGCGATACACAACTGCATCAATTTATATAAACAGTTTATCGCAATACTTTATACAGAGTTCTGTAAAGCAAGGTATAGTGAGAGCACAATGTTTGTAATAACTAAAACCTTAAGTACCTTAGGTAAATTATCGTTTGACTCACTGACTATAAATACTAATAAAATCGAACATCGAACACTCACGGACGATCCAAATGGTCTGCTAACATATGACAGGTCTTGCTGGACTGACACAAGTATTAGTATGGCACTAGCTTTCACCAGAGACTCCCGTAACAAGTACCACACCAAACTGGCCTATGCAATCCCTACATCGGGACACAAAACATGTTATCTTGTCCTACTAATCCTCTGTGGGGACATCCAAACAAACCCCGGCGCTGTCAGACACCCCTGTGGATTTTGTAAAAAGCCTGTTGCTTCAAATCACCGAGCAGTCTGCTGCGACCGGTGCAACCAATGGGTACACATTAAATGTTGTGACATAAGTCCAGATCAATATAACCTCCTCTGTAACAGTTCCTGTTCCTGGCACTGCACGAAATGCGACCATCCTAACTACAGTCATTCCTTCTTCCAAGACCACTTATTGGAATGTTCTCACAACCGATATAACAGCCTTAGTGACACAGACCAAAATAACCAAAACATTGACCCCCACACACAGATCTCTCAAACAAACACGAGTCGTACATCCCAAACCTGGGATCCAACCTTTGGACCAAACCCTCAAAATGCATCAACCCCTGAATGTCGTAAGAAAACCAAACGTAACACACTTAGCGGAATTCTAATCAATACCAACAGTGTCAAAAGCATCGCAAAGACAACCCAATTAAAAACAACTATTCAGTCAAATAATCCTGACATCATATTCCTAGTCGAAACCAAAATAGACGAAAACTACCCTACCTATTCGTTCCTACCACCTAACTATAGCGCCATCCGAAAGGACAGAAACACCCATGGTGGTGGGGTTCTCAAAGTCTTCCGCGATGACATTGTAGCAGAACCACTTACAAAACTAAACTCAAGCTGTGAAATAGTATGGAAAAAAATCCATTTCACACGAAACAAATCCATATACTTTGCATCCTACTACCGACCCCCCAGTGATCACCTTCAATCCCTTGAAGCTCTCCACGAATCTCTAACAAAACTGTACAGATCACAAAAAACTTATCCTAATGTAGTTATAGCAGGTGACTTCAACCTTCCTGATATTAACTGGGGCAAGCAGCAAACCACTGACAACAGAACTGCCAGCAAGCATAACAAACTGCTAGAAATAATTAGAGAATTTGGATTACAAAACATGGTCAACGAACCCACACGAGTTGATTCCGGCAATATCCTTGACCTCATATTCACTTCTAATCCATCGATAATTGCTAACACTCACACCACTTCCGGCATCCAGCATCAGAAATGACCACAGACGCCAAACAAACGTAGCAAACCTAATAGCCACCCTTCGATGGTCAACTCTTGAACGACGACGCATTATCAAACAAGCCATGACATTTTACAAAATATTAAATAACATAATCAACATCACCCCCACCAGGTCTACTAACACAGTCAAAAAACCGTGGCCACTACGTAGCCCCTAGGTGCCGCATCAATGCAGCAGTGTTCTCTTTCTACCCTCGAGCAATTCGAATCTGGAATATGATTCCACCACCGATTACTGAACTAGAAAGCCCCATAGCGTTTCAAACAGCGATCATGAACCTCCCTTTCACCACACTCAATCATCTAAAGTGCCTATAAAATAAACAAACAAACTACCCACAACGCATGCGCACAAACAAGCACCACACTACTCCTGCGTTAGCTCAAGTTTGGGCTGTTTGGAGTAAATCACCTAAGACCTAAGAATGTTAAATTAACTATCCCTCGCGTCTTAATTAGTTGATAAAGTTTCTATTCGCTAACACTTCGGAGAAACAATATTTGCAAGCCATCGATTCAACCGACATGACATGATTACCAAGACATTACCCACCGTTTGTCCGGTTCTGAGACATTACCCACCGCTTTGTCCAGTCCCAAGACATTACCCACCGCCCAGTCCGGTTCTAAGACATTACCCACCGCCCTCTCCGGTTCTGCTATCCTCAACAGCGTCAATGTGCATTCATATCTGCTCGACTCGATAGGTGGCGTCACTATACCGATTTCTTTTCACAGCGATACCAAGCCGCCACTCAATCATCTACAATGCTAATGCACTGTGGGACTGAGAAGTTGGGTGACCACCCCTATTTCATAACGATAATTATATCAGTCAGTCAGTTACTCACCGCCCTGTCCGGTTCAAAGACATTACTCACCGCCCTGTTCGGCTCTAAGACATTACCCACCGCCCTCTCCGGTTCTGCTATCCTCAACAGCGTCAATATGCATTCATATCTGCTCGACTCGATAGGTGGCGTCACTATACCGATTTCTTTTCACAGCGATACCAAGCCGCCACTCAATCATCTACAATGCTAATGCACTGTGAGACTGAGAAGTTGGGTGACCACCCCTATTTCATAACGATAATTATATCAGTCAGTCAGTTACTCACCGCCCTGTCCGGTTCAAAGACATTACTCACCGCCCTGTTCGGCTCTAAGACATTACCCACCGCCCTCTCCGGTTCTGCTATCCTCAACAGCGTCAATATGCATTCATATCTGCTCGACTCGATAGGTGGCGTCACTATACCGATTTCTTTTCACAGCGATACCAAGCCGCCACTCAATCATCTACAATGCTAATGCACCGTGAGACTGAGAAGTTGGGTGACCACCCCTATTTCATAACGATAATTATATCAGTCAGTCAGTTACTCACCGCCCTGTCCGGTTCAAAGACATTACCCACCGCCATGTTCGGTTCAAAGACATTACCCACCGCCCAGTCCGGTTCAAAGACATTACCCACCGCCCTCTCCGGTTC